>CM072995.1:191981612-192654112 GCA_037038555.1 Rhynchonycteris naso | reverse complement strand
GGAGCTCACCCACTGTAAGGAAGTGACTCAGCGCCAAACAGGCAGCTCCCTAATCTTTTTAGCCATTGGCTTTGAAGAACATGCTGAACAACCACAAGCTGAACCTGTGTATATACGCTAGCTTGCTTCCTGAATAAAGTGGATCTGCGTACTGAACCTGGTCTCCAAAGTTGGGTCTCTGCATTTCCATCATCCTCATTTCCATCATCCTCACCCCTGGTGGGCCTTGTCCACATGCTACGAATCCTCTGTTTTTTCCCCACAATGCACGGAGCACCATCAGTACACACCAAAATAAGTTTATCCATCGGTAGATTTTTTTCTTTAGCGAACTCAGTGAAAGACTGGAATAAATCCTCCCCTCTTGTCTCTTTCATAGGGAAAACAGAAAGACTTTCCTCATGTAGTGTGTCACCGACAGCATACCTTGCAATCACGCTGAACTGGGATAAATGGCTTATGTCTATTGACTCATCCAAAGTGAGAGAAAAGAATGGTGCTGCATTTATGTCCTTCACTTGTGTTGCCTCAATTTGATTTGCCATCATGATACTACAATCATAAACAGTTCTTGCCAACAGAGGCATGTCTTTTATTCATTTTATTATCTTGTCTTTATCCAAAAAGATGTCAAAAAGTTCATTGGCAACATCAAGCATGAATGTTTTGGCATACTTCCCATCTGTGAATGGCTTTCCATTTCTCACAATTGCTAAAGCACCAGCAATGCTAGCTGAATTCCAGTCACCTTGTTGGGTCCAAACACGGAGTTGCTGCTGACTAGCTTGCACTCTGCACAGTAGTTCTTGACATGCTTTCTTCCTGCTATCCCCAGCTGGGTATTTCAATGCAAATGTAGTATGGCCTGTGTCAAAGTGCTACTTTATATTTGACCGTTTCATTGATGCAATTTTATCATTGCATATTAGACGCACTGCAGAACCTGCTCTCTCCACTAAGGTGAATTACTCTGTCCATTCCTGCTGAAAAGTACAATACTCATCTCTCTTCTTTTAGCCATCTTCTTTGTCAAAGGGTTTCTGCAATTAGCTAGCTGACTACTTGATTAAAAGGAGGGAAGTTTACTTCCTCACTTCACAATGACCCGTGTATGTTACATATTATCCAATAAAAATTTGGTGTCCCGGAGGACAGCTGTGATTGGCTCCAGCCACCTGCAACCATGAACATGAATGGTAGGAAATGAATGGATTGTAATACATGAGAATGTTTTATATTTTTAATGTTATTATTTTTTTTATTAAAGATTTGTCTGCGAGTCAGATGCAGCCATAGCCATTGAAAGAACCATATCTGGCTCACAAGCCATAGGTTTCCGACCCCTGACCTACACCCACATCTTAGACAATGGCTGCACTATCCACTAGCAAGAGTAAAATAAGATGAACACAAAGTTCTGCAAACATGGGAGACGCTCTCCTCTGCCCAGCTGCTGCTGGGAGTCCACTGTCTCACTACTATGCTCAAATGCCTTAGTCTTGAAACATATCTGTCATACAAGCAGTCACTGTCTATTAGGTTCCCTGTGTCTTTTCCCTCATCAGTTGAAAAAGAAATACTGTACTACTACAATCTCCTTCATATAGTGCAGGGAGGGGTAAATGGGAAAGAACATAGGGCAATGCCCTGCCCTGGAAAGGCTCATTAACCCTTAGCTATTATCGTCAGCATCCTTATTATTAGACCAACTAGCATCACCCATGTAGTCTAGTCATTCTTTTTTCTCTGCCAAGCTTGGAAAAGCTCTGAAAAAAAATTATTTCATATGTGCATCGTTCAACTTTCCCAACTTTTATAGCTTCTTCAATATTACAATCTAATCCTGGACAACATTATGCTAAGTAAAATAAACCCATCAGAGAAAGACAAGTACCATATATTTTCACTCATATGTACAATCAAATGAACAAAATAAACTAATAAACAAAATAGAAATAGATTCAGAGTTTTGGAGAATAGACTGACAGCTGTCAGAGGGGGTACTTGTTGGGAGACTAGCTGAAAAGGATGAAGGGATTAAGCAAAGAAAAAAAGGCTGCAGACACAGACAACAGTATGTGGACTGCAGCAGGGAAGCGAGGGAGGGAGAAAGGAGGGGAGAGGGGACAGATAGTGATGGAGGGAGACTTGACTTGGGGTGGTAAACACTCAATGCAATATACAACTGATGCATTGTACAATTGTGCACCTGAAACTTGTATTTTACTAACCAATGTCACCTCAATAAATTCAATACAAATTTTAAAATATGTATATTACAATCAAGTCAACTCCAGTGTCAATCATCCCCTCCTTGCCAGATCCACTGGTCAGCTACACAGAACAGCTACCATGTGTCACCGCGAGCGGTCCACACTTACTCCCCCGTTTGCAAGGCTGAAACGCAGCACCATTCTGGTTTCTTCTCTTTCCATTGGCCCTACAAGCAAACAGTCCTCAAGCCCAGGCCCTTCACCTTCCTTACTCTCCACCCCACTCTCCTAAATCAGTCGGTATCTAGACCACGGGGAAGCATGCATTATACTCAGGACTCCTAGATTTGTTTATTTTCATCTAAGACATGTTATATTCTTAATTTTTTATTTTATTTTTTTACTTACTGCTTTTAGTGAGAGAGAAAAGGAAAGAAAATACACATTGCTTTCACCATCTGTTGCACTGATCTGGTCCTGTATGTGCCCTGACAGGGGATCAGACTAGAAACATCTGTACTTCAGGGCAATGTTCTAACCAACTGAGCTATCCGGCCAGGGCAACGTATATTCTTTTATGAGAGTTAGGATTCTAATTATACCATCCAGTTGATTATTCCTTCCAAATTCTCAGAGATCAACTGAACTGAACACACACTAGTGAGCATGACATCCCAGGCCTTCCATGACCTAGTTCCAGCCACACTTGCTGGCCTTCCATCTCTCCATCCATATCTCTTCCCCATGCTGGACCTAACTTCTTCAAGC
Source organism: Rhynchonycteris naso (assembly GCA_037038555.1). Classification (NCBI taxonomy): domain Eukaryota; kingdom Metazoa; phylum Chordata; class Mammalia; order Chiroptera; family Emballonuridae; genus Rhynchonycteris; species Rhynchonycteris naso. The sequence continues at coordinate 192,651,131 of CM072995.1, read as the reverse complement.
TTACCCCTTCAGATCATCAGCAGGCCTCCAATGACATCTCTGTTATTCTCTACAGCATAACTGCTTCCTGATTTATAAATCCCTAATGTCTTATATATTCCTCAATTTACTGAAAACATTCTTTATATTACAGTAGTATATGAAATGCCTTCTTGCCCATTATATTGTAAAATTTCTTGTTTATCTTTGTGGGAATAATCATACCCAGTAGAGCAGGTGTATGTGCATGTTATTTAACTCTTATAAACCTTAGTTTGTTCTTTTAAAAGAGAAAGTGATTTAAAGTATATATAGAAAAGCCAGGTAGAGTAAGAATACAATGGGTTGCGTGTTCTCTCTGGTTCATATGAACTGTGTGGCTCTTGAGGGCCAATCCACAAGCAGCCTAAGGCTCTACACTTATCAGTAAGACAAAAACGATAATAACTGAGCTGAAGGCTCTCGAAAGACCTAGAGAAAACACAACCTTCTTGAAACCATGCTTTGCTCATAGCTTCCAAAAGCTGTAGTTGCAATTACTAAAAGTCAATGCCTTTTAAGCTACTTTTGATAGGTATTACATAGCATAATAAATGTAGAACAATCCCCAAAACTATATATTATGAAACAAATTTTATGCAAAAAAAAAAACCAAAAACAAAAACAAAATACCTCAAAAATATAATCAGGATTAAAGGAAGATCTCAACAAATATATAATTGAATCTTCTTTTATTCTCTCAAATTCTCTGTAATGACTGAAATTTGGGGTATATCTAGCCTTCAATGAGTCAAAATATTATTACTGATTAATGCTCAAATGAGTAAAGATCATTTTTTCAAACTTTCACTTCCTAAGCATTTTTTCAGATTCCTCATTAAGTAAGAACTTTCCGACAAAATGCTCTGATTTATGATGTATGACTTTCAAGGTTACAGTCACCAGACAGCTGAGCAGTCTCCTCCTCGCCAGCCAGGTTCCCCACAGACACTGCAACGGACCTTCGCAATCCTATCTGTGCTTACATAAAAGTAGTTTATTCGTGATGCTTTCCAGGTCTGACATTCTCACAATTATTTATTCAGAAAACTAGTATCAATTTTATATTCATAATGCTATAAAAAGAAGCTTCCCTTAGTATGCTGCAGAAGTCCTCAGTAAGAAGTATGCACCTTAATACCATATTAGTAAACTATATGAGTCACAACAGATTACATAATTATCAGATTCTTCACGACATGACTATTCCATAAATGACTTCCATCCTCTGTGAACACCAAAAATTGCAAGTCACATGTGGAAGAAAAAAATATTGTCAATTCCCTTCAAATCTTTTTATAAAAGAGAAGGAACAATTACCTCAGACTTTTCATTGCCCTTGCGACATCTTAGTTGTTCATTGATTGCTTTCTCACATGTGCCTTGACCGCGGGCCATCAGCAGACCGAGCCACCCCTTGCTGGAGCCAGCTACCTTGGGTCCAAGCTGGCGAGCTCGGGGTCTCGAACCTGGGTCCTCCGCATCCCAGTCCGACGCTCTATCCACTGCGCCACCGCCTGGTTAGGCTACCTCAGACTTTTGTAATTCATTATTAAATAGGGTAAAGTAAGCTTTGTTATCTTGCAATAAGTTAGACACATGAAACCATCAAGCAGTAACACTTTGCACAGTCAAAAATGTTACAGATAGGCGGAGCTATTAAAATTGCTATTTTATCCTTGTTTGTAAACACAGTGTTTAAACCAGGGGTGCCCACACTTTTTCAGCTTGCGAGTTACTTATAAGATGACCAAGTCAAAATGATCTACCTACAATAAAAATGCAAAACATAAATTTATTTCTTCTATATTATCATTATTTAACTTACTATTATTACTATTTAATATTGTGTATTCTTCTTTCACCTTTCTCCTTCTCAGCTCTCTTTTTGGAAGAAAGTCAATGTCATAGTTTTTATGAACAGTCCGAAAAAGCCGCTCCACATTTCCCCTCTTTGGAATAGCAATGGCACACAGACAGGTGAGGCAAACGCACTTAGAATATGACATAGTGAAAAAAAATCCCCCCTTATTCTGTATGAAAGTGGTAGGTTTTAGGCTTCTTACTTAGACCAGCTACAGCACTCTTTTTTATACCCTTTGTTGTATTTAGTTTAAATAAATTGAAGGCTACGCAGCAATGTAACTGAACAAGTTAGCCAGGTTTAACACGCATGCGTAGGGTGTCAAAAGTTCAGATGTCAGATTGGCTACCTTGTATGCCAATCAAAAGACAAATGTCTTTTTAATGTCATGCGATCTACCCACACTTCCTTCGCGATCGACCAGTAGATCACAATCGACATATTGAGCACCCCTGGTTTAAACCCTCGGACTTGACTGAAATGTAGCCCAAGGATGTGAGCACATAAACAACTGGGAGCAGCTGCCAGAGAGAGAGGCCCGGAGCCACCCCAGGACGGAAGCTGCATGTGTTCCAAGTACAACGAGGTGAGGATTTCATTTTGTCTTCCCAGGCCTGCTGGTCACGTGAAAGAGTTCAAGTCTCTGACACTTCTCTGCCCCTTCAAAACCCCAAAATAAGACCTGTGTCTTAAGTTTCCTTACCCTTTGAAACTTCCCTGCTTATACTTGTATTTTCTTCTTCTATAACAGAGCATATAAATGTTGTGAGGGCGCTCTCACAGCCTCAGGGGGCCCCACACCCCATTTAGGCTCCAGTTGCTGTCACAGGGCAAAGCAACACAAGATTCCTGATCCAGTCTCCTGGTTTCAATGGCTGTCCCCTCTCTCTCAACTTGAAAAGCTCAGTCATCTCCAGAACACAAAACATTTAAAAAGCCACTTTCAGCCCTGACCAGATAATTCAGTTGGTTAGTAGTGCCCCGAAGCACAGAGGTTGCCGGTTTGATCCCTGATTAGGGCACACACAGGAAAAAGATCAATGTTCCTGTCTCTCTTTATTTTTCCCTTCCTCTCTCTCTAAAAATAGATTTTAAAAATTAGTAAGTAAAATGAAATAAAAAGCCACTTCCATTTATGTCTTCATTGAAAACTAACATGTCTTTAATCTCTCTTCAATGCTAAGTAACAATCTGAGACTACCTGATGTTCAACCCTGCTATCTGACAGAAGCCTTTGAGAAAACATACAATTATATACACTTTAAAAGTGAATGTATGGCTGCCTCTTTTCTAAGCGTACAAGGAAACACAAATAGCACCGTGTGCTGAAAGCATTAATGACAAATGTAGAGTTTCATCTTAATTTGTCTTAAATGTTTATCTGTTACCAAGGCTTTGGAAATTCTTCATGTGCATAGTAACAAGCAGTATCCATCCAACCAGTGGGAAGGGTAGATAGATTCCAACACACACAAAGCCTTCACAAACAAATTGGTCCTGGCAAGGGGTGAAGAATTTTTTTTTTTTTTTTATTAGTTACAACTCTGACAACTAAGCAAAAGCTTGAGCAACCTACGGAAGGGTTTCCTAATCTCTTACAAAGACTTGGAAGAATCTTCATTGTTTTACTTTATCACGGTTCAAAAACAACTAACATTGCCATGGACTTTTTCAAAATGTGTGGGCAGTTGGTTTGGACAGTTCACTTAGTATCTACCCCACTCCCCAACATCTGAACAAGGCCACACTCTGTTGTAGACAGATGTGCCCAACTAAATATCTCTTTAATGATAATCCACCATATATTCCTCCAACCTCCAAGTTGGAACTAGTTAACTCCTACTTATGAATTTAGCTCTTCCCCTGAAGGTGGTATGTCTCCAATACGAGACATACACATCCTCCAGGGCCAGTTGCTCAGTGTCCTCACTGATTTTCTGGTCTCCTGTTCTCTTTCTTCTTTCCTTTGTAACTCCTTTTCAAGAACTACTACTGTACTTTTCACTCATGTCTAAGCTACCAGGCTCCAGGCCCTGTACTTATGTCTTTTAAAATCTCTGATATCAACTTCTTATACATTATTGCCTAAAACCTAACAGATTGACGCCATGCTCTGCTGAGAAGCAATGACTGCCTGGTGCTGCCCCTGAATCATACAGATGGACAGCCCTGCTGTGGGTCTCAAACGTGACAGTCTGGTCTGTGCCATTCAGGCAGCGCAGAATTGAAATGAGCATAACAGACCACAATAAACCAGCCAGGACCAAGGGTAAAGGAATTCTAATAACTTGTACATTTTTTTTATATTAAGTGAGAGGCGAGGAGACAGACAAATAAGCTCCCGCATGTGCTCTGACCAGGATCCGCAAGGAAGGCCCCCTATTGGGTGGGCAATGCTCTGCCCATCTAGGACGCTGCTCCATTGCTCGGCAACTGAGCTATTTTAGCACCTGAGGTGAGGCTGTGGAGCCATCCTCAATGCCCAGGGCCAAATTGTTCGAACCTGAATTCCAGTCCTGGCTGCAGGAGGGGAAGAGACAGAGAGAGAGAAAGAGAAGGGAGAGGGGTGGAGAAGCAGATGATCACTTCTCCTGTGTGCCTTGACTGGGAATTGAATCCCAGATGTCCACACATTGGGCTAATGCTCTTGCTGAGCCAACTGGCCAGGGCCATAATTTGTACATTTTTAAGTCAACTTTTCAAAGTGTGTTGGTTGTTCAAAGAAAAACTAACAATAACTAGAATTTGTCCAACAAGCCATCTCTTAACCTTCTTTGCACCCTATATCTTTTCCTCCCATTTCCTTCCAATGCAGTGTCTTCACTTGTAGTCCAAAGTTCTGACTTTAGCCCCAAAGGCTACTTTTGTTGCAAGTATCATAAATGTTCATGTTGCTTCCCCTCAATACTCCAGGGACTAAATATAAAAGTTATGAATGCTGCTGTTGTTAGTATTAATGTCAGAAGAGCCATTCACATTTAGGTCTCAGATGATAGTCACTATTTTAAGCTGACCACCTAGGTTAGCCCTGGAGCTCCAACCCAACATAGAAGTATAATTTCAGAACTGTACTTTTACTAACTACTATATAAAGACTTGGAGTGGAACTTATAGTCTACCCAGGGCAATGTCCCAGTTCAGTAACTACATTTTCATACTAAATATGCCAACAGAAGATGCTGCAACTATTTAAGAAATTGGATATTAAGTTAGGTTAGATATATACAACCATTCAGAAATGGGGTCATTATGCTCAAGACAGTTGAGTTGTACTTTGAGTCCGCATGAAACAGTCTTTGTTTCCAGAATCCCTGTTATCTTGATTTAGTTTTCTATTTGACGATTGGTGTGTATTTGGGCAACATTTTCCTTAGGTAATGACAAAATTCTGGGATACATTTCAAAAACTCATTACTACTGAAAATGTACACTGCAAAATAACTAATTTTCTTAGATTGCACACTAAATCAAGAGCCTTGATGTCTTTAGAAGGGATTCATAACTTCATAAAAATAAACATTATTTCTATGATTGATGCTTCTAACACATCAATCTTTTAAAGCTTACATAGCTCAGGAAAACTTCTTTCTCTCCAATATTGAGTCACCACGATGACACAAACAGTTATCAAGTTCATAGTAAACCACAAGTTTACTATGACTTCAAGTCATACCTGTCATCTGCAAGAAGGAGATGAGATGACAAGCTTTGACATATCAAAGTCAAATTTAGAAACAGAATCCACCAGGGTTGACATGACCAAACAAAGCAGAATCTTGCTGTTTATTAGGCAGCTTAGAAAGTGCAACTCCATTTTCAGTTGACTATGGAATTATGCAGAGTTGGCTTTGCTTGAATAAGCATGTGTCAAATATTAGCAGTATTCATAGACTACTTACCCAAGTTTTACATCTCAAGACTTCAGCTATAGTTTCAGAATGAAGTTTTCTTGACTACTGAGAAAACATTCTAGGGTAGAAATAAATGTAAATATACTTAAAATACCATGAAAGATGATTTAGGTAAGAACTTGAACATGTTTTACTATATTTTAAAATGCATCGTGCTTATGTGCATCGTGCTTATGGCTCAAGGAGAAATACAGTGATCAGGAAGTGGGCGATGAGCTGTAAGACCTGTGGTTCTGTGTGCATCCTGCCCTGTGTGCCCTCCACATGGGGGTCCTCCCCTCCCTATGCCAGTTATCCCAGGGATGATCAGAGTTCCTCACTAGGCAAAAATGCATCTAGTTCTCATCACTTTTTAAAATATTGATTGATTTTTGGAGAGAGGGAAGACAGAGTAAGAGTGAGAAAGAGGGGGGAGAAGTGGGATGCATTGACTCATAGGAAAGCCCAGGGATTCAAACCAGTAACCTCTGCATTCTAGGTTGATGCTTTATCCACTGTGCCACCAGAGGTCAGGCAACTTCCAGTTCTTATCTTAAACAGATCAGATGCTTTGTTCTTTGAGCACCAGCTAACAAGCCTATCTATGATCTAGTTTTGGATTTCAGACCGATGCCCGAGCTTTTGGTAAGCCTGTGCACTCTCATTTCTATTTTACCAATTTTCATCTTCTGCCGCCTTCATAGTGTGCATGGGTCTCAGAAGGGTTCTCCATGCCACCAGTCCCCAACCTCCTCCAGACCATGCAGAGACTGAGGTGTTATCTCAAAGCTCTGGAAAAAGCATGGCCAAGGCACCCAGAATTATTTAACTGGAACAGAAATAGAAACATCCATTGCCCACTCGGTTGGGAACTGTGTAAGGCTATTTTGAAATGTGTTATGCCTAGTGAGCTGTTCACATGTTGGTTTGGAACTGGATATCCCATTGCAGGTCACTTCATTGGGGCATCCTTAATGATAAGGTCAAACAAAAAGTAACTCCCAGTTAGGCCTGCGTAAGAGCAGCACACAAGTCAGGATTTCATTTGGGAAGGGGCTGGGGAAAAGAATAAGGCATAAAGATTAAAACTTGCAATGTTACTAAAATTACTAGTTTTCCCCTAGACCAGTGATGGGCAATCTTTTGAGCTTGGTGTGTCAAAATTCGCCAAAAAACCGAGCATAATTCACGTGGTGTGTCACTTCGAGAACAACAGCCTAACCGGAAGTCCCAGAACTAGACCTCTGTGCCGGAGTTCTGTTGTTTTGGCCTACAGACCTCTGGCACAGAGTGTCTACACTACAGCAAATGTTTTATCCTCAGCTACTGCACCTGGCCGCGCAGGAGCTGAGGATGAAATGTCCTTCTTGGCATGTGGCCCCATACTTCTCTGGTATGAGGCCGCGTGTAATCGAAAATGGCTATGTGTGTCAGTGCTGACACGCGTGTCACAGGTTCGCCATCACAGTCCTAGACAAAGTAACTGTCTATTACTATGAGGTTTCTCAATGGAAAGCATTTGAAGGTTGAGGATTACAAGCAACACAGTAGAGCAAAGGTATCTAAGCACAGTTAAGTCTGAGAGAAATTCATGCAGATTTTCCATTTCAATCAAAATAAGGGCCCATAACTGTCTATCCCCTGGCTGGTGCTCCCAGGTGGGTGACTGAGCAGGAATAGCAGTAAGTTCACAGGAACACATACAGCTCTGTTATCTCTGGGTTGCAACCCCCACAAGGCTGCCCACAGGAAAAAGCTAAGAGGCAGGGCAGCTGGCCCACTCATTCCATGATGGCCCAGTGAGAGCAGCAGAGGACACACAGCTGTTTACTGGGAGGAAAGAAATATCCTTCCTGCAGTCCCCACCCCAGAACACTAAGGACCAAATGTACACAGGCTCCTCCCTCCAGGTTCCAGATGGTTGTGTTCCTTGGTCTTTCCAATTCAGAAATGCTATCAATGGCCCAAAGTGGTACCTTTTACATTAATGTGGCTACAGTCTGCTAGAAAACTTTCCCAACTCAACCTCACTGCCTTTTAAGTACTAAGATAAGCAGCCAAGACTCCTGCCCTCTTCTTCTCTGTGCCCATGAACACCACACACATGCATAGGGAACAGGACTGGCAAGGTTGAACAACCCGCCAGAGGAGGTGTGGCAGCAGAAGCAGGGACTGAGACTGACCTGAGTTCTCATAATCTGACAGCTATGGGCCTGCATTCCATGTAAGGTGGAAGTCCAGGTTCTGATATTTGGGGAGTGGCCAGTTTGGTCTGGGTTTGCACTGCAGATTTGGGTATCTGGTGGAGATGTGACTTGAGCTGAGCACACTGGCCCAGAGGGGGACAGAGCACTGGGCTGGCTAACAGCCATCCTGGTAAAGTCAAGATTGGGGAGAAGGTCTCCCAGAGTGGAATGGGGCTAAATAAGAGAGTAAAAAATAATAATTAAATTAATAAGAGAACCAAAATTATCCTGGGAGGTGCCAATATTCTAATATAAAGAAGCCTATCAAGCAGAGGAGAAAGTAATATTTGTATGTTATTTAGTAGACTTCTTATCTTAGGATAGGAAAGATAGTTGACTGAATTTGACAGTTTCTCTTTCAATTTCAAAGTACCAAAAAACAAATAAAAAACCCCTCAAATCTTCTCTTTAAATCAGATTATAAAATGATGCCATATTGGTTTCCATACATTCCACTATCTTGTTGTTTATCACATCACATTTTCATATAAAGAACATCAAAACCAACTTTTCAAACTAAACAAGGTAGACATTCTAGCATAACATATAAATGACATAGTTTGGGGTCAGTGGAAACCCAAATTAGCTCACTTCTGCCAAAGCAACTCTGCTTACCATTTACACATGGAACTCTTTCCACATTCACTCTCAAAACAAACAGCAAGGTAGCAGCCAATTAGAAAGACTAAGCATAAATGATGCCGCAGTGACTAGGGAAGGGGAATAATATATTTCAATATAAATACAGAGTAGGAGTTAATTTCCAAATCTATCGGGTGGAATCGCAGAGATACAGGCTGGCTGATTTAATGCCCCAAAGAAGTTATCGGCCAATAACAACATGTTCCCAGGGGTTTCAGAGGTGACAAACCTCTGAAATGGTATGACTGAGGAGGTGACCACCAGATAGACAACTTCCAGAAAGATTTTGAGGCCTTGACCAGTTGGCTTAGTTGGTAGAACATACGCCTAGTGTGTGGATGTTCTGGGTTTGATTCATGGTCAGAGCACACAGGGAGAAGCAACCATCTGCTTCTTCCTCCCTCCCTCCCTCTCTCCCCTTCTCCTCCCACTTCCATGGTTCGATTGGTTCAAGCACATTGGCCCCAGGCACTGAGGATGGCTCTGTGAAGCCTCTGCCTCAGGTGCTAAAAATAGTTTTGTTGCAAGCATGGCCCCAGATGGGCACAACATCTGGCCAGACAGGGGTTTCTGGGTAGGCACCAGTTAGAGTACATGAGGGTGTCTTTCTGTCTCCCCTCCTCTCACTTGGAAAAAAAGAGAAAAAATTGTATTTATTCAAAGGACAGCTTTAGAAAAAGTAATATCAATGAGCCATAAATTGCATCAAAATCCATAGTAATGATTTTGCTCTTGGATCTAGTCATTTGATTTAAGGAAACCCAAAATATACCCTAAGGAAACTCAAAACTCAGGGAAAACTTCTGGGTAAGACCTCATTGTATGTGTACCTAGAAGAGTAAAAACATGAAAAACCATCAACACCAGTGATAGGCAACAGCTTAGAAGATCATCTTGCATCTTCTGGATAAGCTATTTCTAAGCCACTAGAAATGATGACAATAAAGTACTAGGGAGAATGTCTAATGTATAGCTAACAAAGATACACTATACATTGTTATATAAATATGGTGTGTCCGTAAAGTCATGGTGCACTTTTGACCTGTGACCGCTCAAAAGTGCACCATGACTTTACGGACACACTGTATATATAATATGTAGAAAAAAGGGCACAGGTTATCATAGTCTTGAAAGAACTTTAAGGGAAAAATATAGTTATGTTGTCATATTAACATTTTTGTGGTTGTTTTATTAATGAAAAAAAAACTAGAAACAAATAAGGAGAACATCCGTTTTGCCAATCCTTTGATGAGATGTCAAACAGCAAAGGATGAAAACATTTTCTCTACCAAGTACTCTTAGGGCTAATTTTTACTGCCTCTCTCCAAGTTTTATTTTGTTTTATTTAACAAACATTTATGGAATGTTTGCTATGTACTGTTCCCTTCCTTAGATGCATTTCATTCATACTGCAAAATGCTAGTCTTCTGATACATCCTCAAAACACAATGACTTTTATCTTTTTCATTTAGGTATTCTAAGTAGTGATTCCTGACTCCTTGTCCATTCACAACCAGGTCGTGTTTTGCTGAAACTGCGCCACACCGAGAGCAGTGCTATTTGTTAACCCCTGATGTAACAGCTTCCATCACTAATTTTGAAATGGAAGATGCTGAAGTTCTGCTCTTGTGTCCGTTACTGTCAGACGCAGGAGGCTTCAGAGAGGACTGGCCACTCCTTTATTGGTGCGGGCACTTGTATTACCTTCCTCTCCTGGTTGATGTCGTATAGACTGATGAAGCTGACGAGGACCCACCTCCCTTCACGCATGCATGTGCTTATACAGTCAAGGGCATGGATAGAATGGGAGATATGGCAAGGGGAGGAGTCCACCATTCAGGGGGGCAAACCCTCTATCCTCTTCTCATGTTCAATGCAAGAACAATAACATTGAATGTTACAAATCTGTTCTTGTGACCACCACCAGTTTGAGCTGTGTTTGTGCAAACTGAAATGTAAAATAAAAAGTCACCAAAGACCCTAAATGGCAAACCTGCTGGGCGATCTCTGGAATTTGTTACTAGATTTTTTTCTCTCACATGTGATGCTGGTGATTGTTTCTTCTTTCTTGGAACATCCTCACCTTTCAGCAAAACTCTTCTCTCCTGGTTTTCCACTAATCTTTCTGGATGCATTTCTCAGGCTGCTTCTGCCACCTGCCACTTCTGTGTAGGCTTTTCTCAAGGCTCTGTCCTCAGTCTCCTCAGATGCTCTGCTCAGCTGTTTTCAACTTAACATTCCAACTAACCACCCCACTAACCACCTTATTCTACCCTGAGATGACCTCATACAGCCTTGAGTGTTCACGTGCTCTGTCTTCTGAATGCTACGGTCCTACTGGGCAGCTTCTCCTACAGAGGCACTTGCAGGCTCAGCTTCTGCTGCCCACTTTCCGGTAAATGCCCCTCTCTGCACTGGCCCTCCAGCCTAAGAGGGAACGTTTTCTGCTTTTGCTAGTTCTAGTGATCCATCAACTCAGGTGTCCCTTCACCCTGCCCATAACCTTTAGTGCAGTCTTTTCATAAAATTCTCCTTAATTACCCCATCTGAGTATGACATCTGTTTCCTGCTGGGATCCTGACTAATACTCCATCTCATTCTCACTGCGCTTTAATTACCACCACGTGGTAATGACTTTAAATCACTGTCACCAATCTTCTTACAATTTCAAAATATATATTTCAAAGACTTTCTAAATATTCTAAAATAACTTCAAATTATCATGCCCCCAATTAAACCCATCTCCACCCAACCACCTATACCTGTCCCTTCCACACTTTCCTTCAACCCCTTTCTCTGCTAGTATTTTCATTATAGAGAGAGACAACCATCCACCCATGTGCACAATCTAGGAAATTGGTGGCTACCCTCCATTCTGCACTCCCTCTCACCTGTTATCAAGTAGCCTTGGGTCTATCCACCATATAATTCTTAAATCCATGTTCTCCCTTCCCCTGCATGGCTTCTATTTCAGTTCAGAATCCACCCTAGTTTATTGTTCAAGAATCTTTGCTGTCTCTTTCCAATTAGGTTGCATTAACCTGAGGAAAACACTTGCCTGCTACATGTAACAGTAAGTTTGTTGATTGAACGAATGATTGAAAGAATGAAGTACAAAATGAAAAATAACAGAATTCCACTGTCTTTGCCATAGGCCATATAAGTAGCACCAAATCACTTCAAAAAATCACACATGCACATGGACACACATGTGCACGCACATACACGTTAAGAATTTGCAGAATCCACTAATTTTATTATTTTATTTAAAGCAACAGCATAATAGAAAATAATTAACAAGCAGTTTCCTGAGGAGAAAAGTCAAAGCACTGATTTATAGCACTTGCCAGTTCTGTGGTAAAAACACTGCCTATCACTGGGGAGGTTACCCTGCCTACACCACCAAAGAATTCTGAAAGGAAGGGAGTGCTTTAAAATTCCACACAGAATATAATATGTATTAATAGTCATTTACTGAAATAATAGTAACAAGACATAAATCTCTGGGCATCATCATAATCTGATCATTATTTGGAGACAATTTCACTTCATGAAAAAATTTAACACCTTTGTTTTCTCTTATTTATTTCAACTCAGATGAATAATCATTTACCATGTGCCTATATTTCATGAGTCTCTGTTCCAGTGGGAGGAACCAAGTAGGAAAAAGAAGCTCTTTGCCAAACAAACACTGAGAAAAGAAAGGGAAGGAGTTGGTGGCTGAGGTCTTGGAAGAAGATACTTTGAGCTACACTTGGGCGGGGGGGAGAATGCAGATCGAGAGACAGGAAAGAGAAACTGAGATTAGCAAGGACACTTGGCACTGTGTTTGACACATGGCACTCAGTCAATGTTTGAGTGAATGAATAAGTGAATGATTCAGGGAAGGAATGGTTTAGTGAAGTAATGAAAGGGGAAAGGTGGATAAAGGCAGACACATGAAAGAGCATGTATCTGACCTATTGGCCTAAGGCTGCGTCTTTCAGTACCTGCTTCCAATATGACCTTTTCTATCTTAATTTTCAGTCCCCCTAAATCACTTGTCATGACATCATTAATTCTTCTGTTTCAATTTCTATGTGCTTTGTCTCCACCACTGGCACTCAATGTCCAAGCCTGCAAGGGCTGAGACAGCCTCCCAGAACCTCAGGCAGAGCCTGCTCTGTCCCAGCACCAATATGCCAGCCCTCCTGCTCTAGCCAGACTGAGCCACTGAAGATGCCTGTCATGCCGGTGGCCAAGGCCAGGCAGGTCCACACTGGATTCAGGCAGATGGTAGAACTGTGGAGCAGGAAGTGTTGGGCCATTTCCTGTTTAATAGACTCTCACAACATTGGACGAGCAAACAGGTAGGGGAAACTGCTTCTCATGGCAGCAGGTGAACAAACAGCAAAATGGTTCCTCGGGGTAGCAGGCAGGCAATCCATGCCTCATGGTGGCAGGTCTGCAATTCACAAACACTGCCCTGACGGCAGCTCCCACTGCCTTACACAGGCTATACACATGTGGTTCCGCCACGTGCTCATACACTAATCAGACAAAGTGCAAGTGAGCAAGCCTAACACAGCTGTCTTCCCAACAATGCCTGACTGAAAACCTGAAGATCCCTGCTCCCCTCCACTGCTCACTTAACCAGGGAGTCTCAATGGTTTGCACTGTTCTTACAAGAAAGTCAATGTTCCTTTCTTTGGTCCATGAGGCCCCACGGCCTCCCTCGAGCCATCAAATCCTGCCTGCATCACTGCTGCTTGGGGAGGACTCTCTGTCCCGCTCTCCCCTCCCCCAATTTCACATACACTTGTCCTCCGGGGTCAGAGTCACGGTTACAAATGTGTACTTGCTCTTGTGACTGTTTGATTAACGCTGGTCTCTCCCACTCATCTGTACATTCCAGGAGAGGTTACATCTGTTTTTACTCAAGTATTTGATACAAAATAGCTGCTGAAGAGCTGTTTGTTGAATGAACATAACATCAAGTTCAGTTCCATCTCCATAGTTTTAGAGGCTGTTCCCATTCCTGAGGTGGCCTCCTCAACACCCCACATCTCGCCATGAATGCAAATCTACTCTCTCTTCATAGGCCCAGCTCAAAACCCATTATTTAATTCAACAAATATCCATTAACAAATTTTTGTGTTCCAGGTCCTTCATTAGGGACACAGACTATGAGTTTGCTTAACATCTTAGCAGCTAGCCTGAGGAGTTCCAGGTCTGCCCAGGGGGACACAGCACTGTCACCTGCCCTGAAGGAGGCGTTATGCTATGAAGGCTGCCATCAGGGCACACAGTGGGCCCGTGAACTGCTCCACAGCTCTGGACAGTCCACAGCTCTGCAAAGAAAGAGGCTTTTGCCCTGTGGGTTTAAAGCTTGCTTCTTGAATGTTTTCAAATTTCTTAGGAAACACATGACTTTATCTATATGTATTTATTATTTACTTATTTATATCACCATAAATATCTTTAAACATATATGTTTGAATCTGCTATTTATTGTGCTTCTACTCTGTATTGGTCACTCTGAGGATGTTTACAAATTTATTAATTTAATCCTATCTTATCAACTTTTCTGACTCTAAATTTAGTAACAGAGTTTTATAATAAAATTCCACTCAAGTATAAACTGCATAATTGTTAGTTAAACTTTTTCAATGTCGTGGCTTCCCAAAGTGCTGCTCAAAAGCTGCGCCCGATCTTGTTTTCTCCTCCATTTCCCGCTCCATCCTCCTCTGAGCGATGGGCAAGAGCAGGATGAGTGGTTAATGGACACTCTGGGATAAATGGAATCCAGGTGGTCTTCGGGGATATTGGTAGAGAATTTCTATCCCACTCAAACTGTTACATAATCAAGTGTATCATAATGAGAGTCCTAACTCTTTCAATGGTGAAAGTGTAAGGAGCAACACTGCATACCTGCTGTACAAATTTTTAATGTCTTGAAAAGACCAAGAAAAAATGAGAAAAAGTAAAGTTTCTTCAGAATTCCAGTCAATTTTCTAAGAATGTCCTAGGTGCTAGCACCGTAAAGGTAACTCTGATGTGCTTCCCCTTCATTAGATTCCAGCTACAGCCCTTTAAGCCTGAAATTGCTAACCTCATTTTACTGTAAACCAAGGATAAAAGAAAACTTACAAAACTTGTACAAGAACAAACACAGCTGACACCCGGAACACAGGACGTTGAAGTCAATCTTCTCTTAGCTTACCTTTCTTCTAACTTCAAAACCATCTGCCCAGTGACTTGCTCTGTATGACCACTGCTGTCCTGCATGAAATGTATTTTTTTTCTTGTCAAAGTGTTTTGTTTGTGTGTGTGTGTGTGAGACAGAGACAGGGAGAGAGACAGAAAGGGACAAACAGGAAGGGAGAGAAATGAGAAGCATCAGTTCTTTGTTGCAACTCCTTAGTTGTTCATTGATTGCTTTCTCATATGTGCCTTGACCCAGGGGCTACAGCAAAGCAAGTGACCCCTTGCTCAAGAAAATGACCCTGTGCTCAAGCCAGAGACCTTGGGCTTCAAGCCAGCGACCTTTGGGTTCAACCTAGTGTCAATAGGATCATATCCATAATCCCATGCTCAAGCCAGCAACCCCACGCTCAAGCTGGTGAGCCCATGATCAAGCCAAATGAGCCTGTACTCAAGTTGGCGACCTCCAGGTTTTGAACCTGGGTCCTCTGCATCCCAGTCTGACACTCTATCCACTGTGCCACCACCTTGTCAGGCTCCAAGTATTTCATAAACAAGTTACTATCATTACAACCACTTTACCTGTTAATTGCATGAGATTGCCTCTTAAAAATTAAAAGGGGAAGGCCCTAGCCAGTGTGCTCCATGGTAGAGCATCAGCCCAGTGTGTGGATGTCCTGGGTTCGATTTCTGGTCAGGGCACACAGGAGAAGCACCCTTCTGCTTCTCCACCCCTCCCCCTCGCTTCCCTCTCCCTCTCTCTCTCTTGCTTTCTCTCCCCCTCCTGCAGCCATGGCTCAATTGGAACAAGTTAGCCCAGTACTGAGGATGGCTCCATGGCCTCCCCCTCAGGTGCGAAGAAGAGCTCAGTTGCTGAGCAACATAGCATCGTTTCAGATGGGCAGGACATCACCCCCTAGCGGGCTTGCTGGGGAGATCCCAGTCAGGGCACATGGGGGAATCTGTCTCTCTTCCTCCCCTCCTCTCACTGAGTAACTAATAAATAAATAAATAAAATAAAAAGGTGAAGCTCAACCAAGTACAACTCAGTATTTTCCCAATGCTTGTTGTGAAAACACAAAGTCAAATAGGGGAAAAAAAGGAAAACTATATTGACTTCCCAGAATCCCCTAAATGCAGGCTATTGGGAAAACAGCTGTTAGGCTTCATCGTTTACATTTTGCATGATTAGTGTGTGAGCACGTGACAGACCCTGTGCATGTTTGTTTGTGTGTGTGTGTGTGTGTGTGTGTGTGTGTGTAGCTTATATAAGGCTACAGGTACTTTCCCTTGGCATGGGTCACTTGCCTGCCAATGTGAGGTGCTGTTTTTCTGATCACTTGCCTGCTTCCACGAGAAGCAGTTTTCCCTTGCCTGTTTGCTCAACCACCACTGCTAGAATCTAATAAATGGGAATGACCCTGAACTTTCCAGCTCCATAGTTCCTCTACCGTTTGTGCGAATTCAGTGTGAAACTGCCCGGCATTATATGTGCACTGCACAAGTCACTTTCTCAGTATCTAGTGTCTAGCACATGAAGTTACTGCACAGAGTAGAACTCTCAAACCTCAGCTGAAGTCCACAATACGGAGAATGTAGTCTATGACCCAAAATTCTAATATGAGAGCCTCCTAATGGTAGTATTAATAAAATCATTGATTATTTTGGCATTAAATAAAAACATTTTGTAAAATTTATATGGAAATGAACTCCCCCTTTTTTGCCATAATAGGTAAGCTGATTCTTGCCTCATTTATTATCTCTGGGCAAAGGAATCACATGGCCTTCATGCTGCTGTAACGTTATCTGTGTTATAACTTAGTGGTTACTTGTCATCTCCCCAGGATAATTACACCTCCATGCCTTACAATTACTGTATTTGCACATTCCAAGGTATAATATAAATTATAACCTGCATTTTTTACAAGTTTAAAAATAATAAGCATATATGTTAGCCAAATAAAAAATCTGCCACCTGTATGGTGTGGTTTGGCAATGAACTCAAGAACCTGTAAAACTAGCCTAATACAGAGAAATGGGTAGAAAAAGAACACATCAGGGATGCAGCATTCCACAGAGTAAGTGTCACACCGATGGGTGGCAACAAACGGTTAAGAACACTTACAAGTTACTAAAATATGTTTTGGAAATGAAATCAAGAATAACAGATCCTGCAGAGAGAAAATAAACTATTTTTATAAAAAGCAAGTTCCACATATCAAACACAAAAAGCAGTACACACAAACCCAATAAGTAATTATTTCATTATTCAAGAAAGTTGGTGCAGTCTTAAAAATTCACTAAATTGAAATAAGTTAATATTTATTTTCTTAACAACAACAAAAAACCTTAATGCTACCTTGCACACCATCTATTTTAGAGGTTTTATGCACTCTATAAATTCTTTTGCCTGCTTCCCATTTAAAACATAAATTTTTTAAAAAATTGAGTAACTTAAAAGACATGAAAGTTATTAAAAGGGCATCAGACCTGTATGTCAAATATGAGAATAACAATAAGGGGCATGCATTGGTGTTTCACTCTTTTAATTTCACAGTACATGTATAAAAGTTTCATTTTCTTTCCCTTTTATTTTGTTAACTTTTTTTCTTAAGTGAGAAACAGGGAGGCAGAGAGACAAGACTCCCAAATGCACCCTAACCGGGATCCACCCAGCAAGTCCCCTACCCAGCGATACTCTGCCCTTCTGGGGCTGTTGCTCTGTTGCTTGGCAACCAAGCTATTTTAGCACCTAAGCAAGGCCATGGAGCCATTCTCAGTGTCCAAGGTCAAGTTGCTCCAACTGAGCCATGGATGCAGGAGAGGAAGAGGTAAAGATAGAGAGGGAGGGAGGGAGAGGGGGTGGGGGAGGAGAAGCAGATGGCTGCCTCTCCTGAGTGCCCTGACTGGGAATCGAACCCACATGTCCATATGCCAGGTCAGTGCTCTACCAATGAGCCAACCATCCAGGCCCACATTTTCTTTCCCAGAAAATAAAAATATATTAAGGTAAGAGATATATTTAAACCTTTAACCATTAGAACTTACCAAAACAGAGTAACTAGGGAGCTGGCTCAGCTGTCCCTGATGACTTATATTGAAATCAATATCTATTTATCAGTCCTAAAAGATAGAGGCTATTTTTAATAATCTTACTGAGATGAAGAAAAATTGAGAAAACTTCTCAAGATTTCATATCGTGAAACTCATTTTTAAGTTAAAATTTAAATGTTTCTTAATTAAAAGTGTGTTGATTCTATTAAGTTTACAAGAACTTAATAAACTTCCAGCTCATTCCCCATCTGCTGTAAATTGGGGCCCTAAGCAACTTACAAAGTCTATTGCATCAAATCTCAGGTGGAGTCAGGAATGAATTTGTTGATAGTTCCACAGGAGCCCGGAGGACTGCAACTGAGACTTCATTCAGCATTCTTTGATACCTAAAACTCAGGGCCATGGGAAAGCAAGGAGGCAGAAAACATCAAGCCCTGTTTTTAAAAACAGGAACAGTGGGTTCCAATAAAGTGGGAGATAAGCATTAGACAGCGGTAAGCAAACAGAAGGTGTGAGTGCTTACGTTGTCAGAAAGCCTTGTCACCCTCCTTTCCTTTTGACTACTGGCTCCGATCTTCCAGGAGTCAAAGAAAGGAAGAGCTTCCTAAAGCCACCTTAGACTTTGTTCATTAGATGGACTCTGCAGTCTAATTACTAAATGGGGTCTGTATGTGACAGGAGAACCAGAAAGTCATGGCACTGTTGAATTTTCATATGGGGCAGGAGAATGATCAGTCCCACTGAGATGACATGAAGGAGCAAGCGCAGAAAGATAGAAATACAATTTCTTTACATCAGCAGCACAGGAATTGTGTTTGTTCAAGACCTGGCTTCCCTAGATCGAATGCTGTGAAATACAACCATGAAGAATGATGTAATCTAGAATGAAAAGTTTGAAGTTATTTTAATTTAGATCTTTTTATACAATAAACTGTTCCCCGTTTGCAGGCTGATGATTACATATGGACCTTGTTAGCATTTAATTGTACTGAATGCTGGAATATATGCACAATATGAACCATAGATTACCACAGTCTGAAAGCTGTAATCACACACAATCTGATCCTTCTGTCAGTAATCAGCCTTCTATGTAACAGGGTCTTGAAATAAACAAAACAGCCTTATGTATTCCTTCTTTGTGATTTCTTAACATCAAATCTTAAACCCTATGTTAGAAACTTAAATCCAAACACAAGGTATAACTCCACATGGTTAAAGATACAAAAACCATAACACTTCCATACTGGCTCTTCCAAAAAAGTTAGTCCATACGAAAAGGTTGTGTGGGGGCTCATGTTACTAAAATTTGTTCGTTTCTAGTAACTTTTCTGTTTAGTTATGAAAGCTGGGCATCTAAAGTCAGATCAAGTCCAACTGAAAAATTCACTGACACTGTGGGTAGAGAAGGAAGAAATAGATGTATTTTTCTTCAAATCAGACAAGTCAGAGGGACACATACAGAGAGAAAGCAACACCAGGACCCTCAGACAAGAATGTGGTCTTAGTCTCTCATCTTTTACTTCCTTTCTTCCTACTTTTACCCTGTTACAAACACATGTGCCTGCCAGCACTTGTAAACTTCCCTCTGTTTCTGAAATCTGCAGACTTCTAGGTCTATTTCAAAGAGACTTTCATGCTTAGCACTCTGAGGTTCCTCCTTCCCTCCCATGAGCCCATCACATTAAAGAACGAATCACCAAGAGTGTCTACACTAACGTCCTGTGAAACAGCCATGAGAAAACCAAGTGCTCAAACCACTGCCAGCCAGGGGCCAGGTTCCTCTTGTCCCACAGCAGTAACAGTATCAACACAACTTCTCCCCAGACACTGAAAGCAGAGAGAAGACGCTGAAAATCCCACTTCCTTCATTTAAAGTAAACATGATCAAGAACCGTTTTTAATCAGAAAACCCTCTCAAGGTTTTCAATGAACTAAAAAGATAACCATAAAAAACAAATTTCTCGCCTGACCAGGCAGTGGCGCAGTGGATAGAGCGTCGGATTAGGATGCGGAAGACCCAGGTTCAAGACCCCGAGCTCGCCAGCTTGAGCACTGGCCCATCTGGCTTGAGCAAAGGCTCACCAGCTTGGACCCAAGTTCTCTGGCTCCAGCAAGGGGTTGCTCGGTCTGCTGAAGGTTCGCGGTCAAGGCACATGTGAGAAAGCAATCAATGAACAACTAAGGTGTCGCAACGAAAAACTGATGATTGATGCTTCTCATCTCTCTCCGTTCTTGTCTGTCTGTCCCTATCTATCCCTCTCTCTGACTCTCTCTCTGTCCCTGTTAAAAAAGAAAAAATATACCCAATATGTTAAAGGTTTATGGACTCAAAATCACTAATACATCTAAGACCCAGGTTATAGCCCAAGTAACAAAACAGCTTGTGCACAATATCATGGACACAGAGATTAAAAATGCCTGCCCTGCCTTGGCAGGGTGGCTCAGTGGATAAAGCATTGGTCTGGCATACTGAGGTCACAGGTTCGATCCCCAGTCCGGGTATATACAAGAAGCAATCAATGAGTGCACAATTAAATAGAACAACTAAGAGAAACAGTGAGTTAATCTCTCTCTCTCCCTCTTTCTCTGTGTATGTGTGTGTCTCTCTCAAATCAATGGAAAAATAATTTTTAATTAAAAAGAAAAAAAGAAAACGAAAATGCCTACCCAGAGGGCCAGTATTGTCATGCTATAAAGACAAGCTCAGTGTGAGCAGTATGTCACCTACAGGACAGACACTACCTACTTGGCCTGCGTCCCTACTCTCTCCCAGGGATACATTTAACTACTTGGTCTGCTACTTCAACACCTACAAGTATATACGTTAATATATATATTTTTTTTTCTTTTTTTAATGTATTGATTTTCAGAGAGACAAGAGAAATAGAAAGAGAAAGAAAGGGGAGGAGCGGGAACTATCAACTTGTAGTAGTTGCTTCCTGTATGTGCCTTGACAAGGCAAACCCAGGGTTTTGAACCAGTGATCTCAGCATTCCAGGTCAATGCTTTAACCCACTGCACCACCACAGGTCAGGCTACAAGTATACACATTTTAACAAACATTAGTGAACCATTTAGTTAGTAGACCAGGTTCTACAGTGTAGGTAATCTGATATCTATACTGCTTGGTTTCTTATTAAGATGTATTGTCATCCTATTTTTATAGGTTTTAGCTCAGAAGAAAATATTTAGTGACAGTATATAAAAAACCCACTGAAAAAAAAAGAATACATTAAAGTTGATTATTTCTTGTCAAATAATTTTAACAGAATTTACGGCCTGGATTATGTTTTTCTTTATTGCATTCATCTCTCTAGGTCAGTGGTTCTCAAAGTGTGCACCAGAGTGCACTGGTGCACCCTAGAAGATTTCCAGGTGTGCCCTATGGTATTCCAGAGAAATATGGGCCTGTTGGGAACCAAAAAAACAACAGGGTTTTGGGAGTTTAGATTTTTGGGAGACATAAGTGTGGGGAATTGGCTGTAAACTGACAGTTTGCCCATCCCCCCCCCCCACCTCACTTGCCTGTTTAGGTTCCAAAAGGCCCATTAAGCTGTGGTGCTGTACTGTTTACACTACCCCCCATGTTCCCCAGAAAGACTGGAGGAAAGTTTCTTCTATCCTTTGTGTGGTGTAAAGTTAAGATGATATATATGGTGGGGATTTTCTACCCTCAACACAATTAAGAGTAAAAAGAGAGAAATTCTTCAATATATTGATGAAGAAATGAGAGTTTGCCTTTCAAATATATGCCCAAACATTGAAGAAATCACTAGGTCACATCAGGCTCATGTTTCTCATAAACACTAGAATGAAAAAACTTAACACATTCGTGCTGGGACATGCCAAATTTACTAAATCTTACTAAGAATGTATCTATATATATAAAAAAGATTACTTCTTTGTTGTTTTTTTTTATTTTTTTAACCCTTCTCTTTTATGAATTCTAAAAAGCATAACTCAAAAAATGTAACATAAAAATGTTTTTTAATGTCAGAATAAATTTAATTTTGTCGTATTTATTTCATTTAATTACCATAAAAGCACACTTGGATTTTATATTTTTTCTTTAATATTTGACTTAATTATTATAACATATTTCTCAGAAATTTGTATATAGTGTGCCTACAATTACTTGTAGAATTTTAAATGAGCCCTGACTTCAGAAAGTTTGAGAACCACTGCTCTAGCGTTACAGATTGGCACCACTTCTCAAATTGTCTTTATTTAAGAGGAAAACCCATGGAACTCAAAATAGACAAAACAACTCCTTGCTGACTTTGAACATCTAAAAATGGGAATAACTGAAAAAGATGTCTTCAGATAGTCAAAAGTATTTTCTGACACCAAATTACATCTAAAAGAGATACACATATGTATGTGTAAATTTATGGAAAAGAAAAAATAAAAAGATTAATTTTACTTAATTTTTCAATTTAATATTCTTGCTTATAACACATAACTTATGATGTGTAACTACAATAATATACATACAACCACGTGAACAACGTACTGTTCATTGTGAAGTTAAGCTGTTAGCCTCCACTGAGCTGCCGAGAGCGGAGATGTGTCACCTGCCTTGTGGCATGTGGCAGTTTGGAAGGGCAAGAACATTTCTCTTTTCTATAAAGAACCAAATGCAACAAGGTCACAGTGTACCCAGAAACACGAAACTATTTGTCCTAAAATACACTAGAGTATGTTCTTTATTTTATCACGAAGTCTATGAGTTTCATATCATAACATTTTTCTCCAGTCACACTTAAAAGAAAAAGTGTGAGCAACACACAGTCAGAGCTGAAATTGTTTCCTTCGCATCTTAGAACAGAGGTTCATGGGCACCTTTCCTGACCTCAGCGGCAGCGGGAAAGGGCAGCTGCAGCCTCTCCTAGTAAGCCTCTGGTGTCATAAGATTTTGTCCTTTTTAGGCTATTTCCCATTCTACAAATAGACGCCAAAGTCTCAAGAGTTAAAATTATCCCCTTGTTCAATACCCTTGACCCATGAACTTGAGATCATTTCAGCCGTCACTCTCCTCCCTACTGGTTCCAGGCTTCACCCTTATGAACGGTGTGTGCGGTCTTTGGGATCCCTAAAGATCCATCTTCCCATCTACAGAGAGTGGAAGTGGCTGCTCTCTTGCTGGCAGCAGTGAGGCCCAAGAGGATGAGGACCTCCAAACCTACCCAGGGAGCCATCTAGCCACCAACCATGCAACGCATCTGCAATGTAAGGGCACCTTCCTTGATAAACTCTACATTTCAATTTAAGTTTGTTTCTCTTTGTTTGATTTACAAATTAGCCATCCATGAAATCATTCTCTGAAAAGAAGTATTAATTGGCAGCAAAAAGGAAAAAGGAAAAAACACAGTTCACAACTGCTACTGATGTCTCCTAGTCATTAGTATAGACTGATGTATTTTCACTGCAAAGAAGATGCAAGTGTATTTTGTTCTAGTTCACAAGCTAAATATCAATCTTTGAAACAAGTTCAACATAAAGTGAGGCAGTCAGAGGTTCTATGCCTCCCCTAAGAAAAACACTGTTCCATAGAGAAAATCCTCTTTCTTGAATGTTTTTTAAAATAAATTAAATTAAAAAAATCAAAATAAATAAAAATAAAAGTTTGTGTAACTCAGAAAGATTTTTCTCTTTTATGAAGAAGAAAATTCCTCTACTTTGTTATGTTACATATGTTGATGTTCCTGTGTTGAAAACATACTGTCATTTGTTTAAATATAAACTGTAGGGGGAATCAGTGATAGAAGCAGAGAAAAAAAAGAATTCACAAAACTACACTATCACTTAATGGAAACCAACCTATGGTCAGATGAGGTGTGGTCACTAAGATGTTATTTCTTTAAAATACTATAATCAAGTGTGGTTCCCCACAATGGTTAATCCTGTTTATGAAGAGTCTCTCTTCTTTCTCTCAACAGCCAATGATCAAGGTGGCAGGACAACGGCACTGTTCCCCAGCGCGGACTCCAGAAGAGGCAGTGTCCCCCAGCGCGGACGACAGACGACGGCACTGTCCCCCAGCGCGGACTCTGGACGACGGCACTTTCCCCCCAGCGCGAACTCCGGACGACGGCACTGTCTCCCCAGCGTGAACTCCGGACGACGGCACTAAGTACTAAGCATGGACGACAGACGACAGCACTGTTCTTCAGTATGGACTCCGGACGATGGCATTGTCCCCCCAGCGTGAACTCTGGACGATGGCACGGTCCCGCAGCACACGTTCTTTTTGAGCAGTCTGCTCTTCTTCCCTTAATTTTAGTCTACTTGGACAATCTACACCACATACAGAAATGATGATTTGTGCTGGTCATTTTTACATCAGTAATGCATAATTTACATAGACCGCTGAATCAGTCTTCAAGTCTCATTAAGAACATAATATAGTAAATACTCAGAGCAGCCAACAATCCTATTTAGGGCAATAAAATGTCATGTTATTGGACTCTCACTATAAGTCTCTTTCCCCTCTCTCGCTGCTGCTTATACAGTCACTAGTCGTTCTTGTTTTAGTTTCACTTGCAAATGAAAACTTGTCTTAGGTGTATCACAGAAATACAGTTAAAGAATTTCACATTTAGATACATTCATTTTCCCCTTTCCAAATTTGGGGTTTTTTAAATTGTTTATTTAGCACTTGCTCTTCCTGTTTATTTCCCTACTGTTCATATTTTTATTAGAATGTTAAAATTTTAATTTGATGAGTCATTATCACATACAGAAAGGAATATTTTTAAAGTACCTTGTATAAAAGCCTAGATAATATTTTTCTTGCATCAGCCTAGGAGATTCATTTTTTAGTCCAGAGATTGCAAACATCTTTAACCAGAACCAGAGTGAGATACTCTTATGTTTGAAATCTGGTTTGGACAAGTTATGCAACCTCCCTACTGTTTATTGTACTTACGTATGAAACAGAGGTAGTACCTGCCTTCTAGCACTGTGTGACGATTAAATGAGATACATCAAAGGAGGTACTTAGTGAGATACTAACACAGAATGGGCACACAATAAGATGTTGTTTTAATTTAGCGAGAGGAGGGGAGGCTGAGACTGACTCTTGCATGCACCCTGACCAGGATCCACTGGCAAGCCCACTAGGGGCCTGAGCTCTTGCTCAGCAACCGAGCTCTACTTGGAGACTGAAGCAGAGGCCATGGAGCCATCCTCAGTGCCCAGAGCCAACTAGCTCCAATCAAGCCATGGCTGCAGGAGGAGAGAGAGAGAGAGAGGCAAGAGAGAGAAAGAAGTGAGAGGGGGAGAGGTAGAGAAGCAGATAGAAGCTTCTTCTCCTGTGTGCCCTGTCCAGGAATCAAACCTTGGACATCCACACGCAGGGCTGATGCTGTACCACTGAGCCAACAGGCCAGGGCCAGGCACAGAGTAAGTTTTGTAAATGTTAATATTTATATTGTTTTCAGAGAGTCATTTAGTAGGAAAGGGTCCTACAACCTCATAGTATTTCCACTACAAGCCATACATCCCATAAGGGCAGGAGCTCCCAAGAAACTGATCACTAAAGAAAATACATATTCAATTTCTACTCTATGCAGTAAATTAATGCTCCTTAATCTCAGCTGAATTGCTTTTAGGAAATATATAAAAGTAGTCATACTGTGAATTCTAAATTTTCAAAATGTATGTTATCTGATCTAAAATATTCTGGGCTTGGCCTGTGGTGGCACAGTGGATAAAGCTTTGACCTGAAACACTGAGGTCACCAGTTTGAAACCCTGGGCTTGCCCGGTCAAGGCACAGATAGGAGTTGATTCTTCCTGCTCCTCTACCCCTTCTCTCTCTCTAATGAATAAAGTCTTTAAAAATTGTTTTTAATTTAAAAGAAAGAAAAGGAAATCGTTTGTTCTGTTCCAGAGTTTTTACTACCTGCTTTGGAGCAAACATAAGGTAGAGGCTGATGTTTGTTTGATGCTACACGGCACAGGCAAACTGGAAAGAATGGAAGGTGGTTTGTTTCAAATAACATCAAACTGCTATAAGCACCTGCTTTAGATAGATGGTACCTAAATGAACATTCAAAATTACTCAGGTTCAATGAAATCTAAGTTAGGAAGCGATTAACAGCTTTCTAAAAATGTAAGTCAGTGTAAGCTTCATTGTAGAATGTTTCCTCTCGTTTATGCCAAAGACAAATATGTAACTGCCATCAAAGCATGTGTTCAATAAAAATTAACTGTGAATATAAAGAAAGCAAAGGAGTAGCAGAAGTAAGTGCACAGGGTGCAGGTGCCCGACACCCACCCAAACACATTCGGGCATCGAGCAGAAGAGACGATGCCTGCTTCAAAGGCCACATGGGGACTGCTAATAAAGTTGCCGTGGGAGTTCTATAGATGACTAGGGCCGGAAAATCAAAAATTCACATTCTTGCTTTCAAAAACCCTGATTTCTTTTCAAGAAATGTCTGTTTTGGGTCATATTATTTTGATCTCTTCACTATCACCTAAAAACACCCAAGCAAACATTTGCAATGGAAATAACAATAAAAAAACAAATATCTCCATCTGGCTTGGACCCAAGGTCGCTGGCTCCAGCAAGGGGTTGCTAGGTCTGCTGAAGACCCTTGGTCAAGGCACATGTGAGAAAGCAATCAATGAACAACTAAGGTGTTGCAACGGCAACGAAAAACTAAAGATTGATGCTTCTCACCTTTCTCCGTTCCTGTCTGTTTGTCCCTGTCTATCCCTCTCTCTGACTCTCTGTCCCTGTAAAAAAAAAAAAAAAAAAATCTCGTTCTTATTTTTCAAAATGAATCTCTCTATATGTACCTGCGATGCCCCCAAACCTTTCCATTTAATTAAATAATTAACCTGGACAAGTGAGTTCTCTGCTTCAACACAGACACTCATTCTTTCACGTTCCATGGTTTTGTTCAAAGTAATATTGAAGTAGTTGATTAAAGTTTACAAAGTGTGGAACACAACTAAAAGACACCACCATATAATTTAAATACAGATTCTGGTTCTGTGATAGGGCCTAGTGTTGTGTATGGGACCTCAGTATTGTGTGTAGATAGCTGGACATAAAGAGGAGCTTTAAACTTGCTTTTAGTAGCTGCTTAGAGTAGAAAGTCCCCAATAGTCTACAAGGAAGTTAAGCATTGAATGGAGCTTGCCTGTGGCAGTAGCTTAGAGTGAAAACTTTTACAAGCCCAACTAGTTAGATATCTTGACTTAAATCTTGTCTACAGAGGCAGGATATAGTTTTATGCTTTAGCCTTGCAGCAATTACAAGAAAGAACTGTAATCAGCTTTAGAACAAAGAATGCTTTCTACCAAAATGTTGAGAATGTTGTGCATACCTGTTATAATAGCTATGACTTTGTGGTTTATCCCCTTAAATACTGCTCTCTCCCTCAGCTCGGGGCTGTTTCTCAGCTAGCATTTGCCAGCTGGCTAATAAACGCTCTTTAAATTTCTAATCAATTTGGGCTCCAATCAATAGTTACTTGTGTTTGGTCCATAACAGTTCAGTTCCTACCTTTCTAGGAACTGGGCTTTTTTTGTCAGAGTGTAGGAAGGGACGGGATTAACCAGCAATCCTCAGCACACTGAAAAGCACCACCCTTCTCTCCACCAGTTGGGATCTGCTCTATCTGTCTTTGAAAGAAGTCTGTAGTGCCTGACCAGGTGGTGGTACAGTGAACAGGGCATCAGACTGGCATGTAGAGAACCCAAGTCCCAAACCCCGAGATCGTCGACTTGAGCATGGGTTCATCTGGTTTGAGCACAGCTCACCAGCTTGAGCCCAAGGTCACTAGCTTGAGCAAGGGTTCATTCAGTCTGCTGTAGTTGCCTGGTCAAAACACATATGAGAGAGTAATCAATGAACAACTAAGGTACCACAACAAAGAATTGATGCTTCTCATCTCTCTGCCTTTCTGCCTATCCCTATCTCTCCCTCTCTCTGTGCCTGCCTCCCCCCAAGAAAAGTCTGTAGTGTGGTGGCGCTAACGATCAGGATTACATTGCCACTCTTACTCATATTATCCCATAGAAACTTTTCTAGGAGACAGTAAAGTAATAATATTTTTAAAAAGGAGTATATGTAATAGCAATAATAATAAAATGACCTCTGAGGTGCTTACTGGGTGCAAGACCCACTAAGTACTCACACAAGCACTCATTCAAGCTCCCTGACAAGCACAAGGGGAGGGTGCAGTAACTATCCTCTCACTCCACAGGTAACAGAACAAAGCAACTCTGAAGAAAAGGGTCAGTGCAGGGAGGGCAACAGTGATGGCAATCTGTGAGCACAGCAGTGCCTGGGCTGAGAGGGCCCCCAGGCTGAGTGGAGCAGAAGCTGGAAACTCCTGAGGAGAAGAAAGACAGACAGACAGAAGGGACAGACAAGAGGGAGAGAGCTAGAGGGATGTAAAGAAAGACTGGAAAAGAGAAGAAAGAAGTAGTGAAGAGAGAACATGAGACAAGTATTCATTCTAAGAACACAAACAAATAATACAAAAGAAAAAATATCATAGTTCACTAAATAGGAAGATAGTGAGTAAAATTTAGAGTTGAAACATGTTAATATTGATATAGCCAAAAATTTTAATATGATTCTCTTGGGAATACAAAGGGGACGATTTATAACAGGGCTAAAATCTCATTTTGTACAGTAGGAAGTAAATTCTAAAAGCCAAAGAAAAGTAGACACAGTTGGTGAAGCATGCTACCTAGAAATGTAGACGTAAATAAGAGAACAAAACTATCCCGAACAGTTGAAAATGTTTGCCTTTTGTGAGTAAGATCGTGTGCAGGGTGGGGCACAAAGAATCGCTATTACTTTACCGTATTCTCGTATTCTCAGGAACTATGTCATTTTCTAAATGGCTGAGTGTCGCAGACCAAAAAATCAACAGGGTTTTTAGAGTTTGGATTTCTGGGGGACAGAGGTGTGGGTAACTGGTTTAAGCTGACAGTCTGCCTAACACCCCACCTCGCTTGCAAAAATCTAAGCCCTTCCCCACACCTCCATGCTAGCTGTGAAGCTCCTCCTGCCCACCATGTTCCCTGGAAGGAAAGACTGGCTTCTTTGTGTATGTTTCTGTATTAGTGGGGTTTTTTGCACTAGGTAGAATTCTTCAGTTGTCTTGGAAACTGTTATCAGAAAAGCCATTGATTTGCTAATGTCCCACTTTGTCCTGTAAATAAAAGAAGATGCAGTTTTTGAGGACTGCCATATTTTCTGCTAGGGCAATGATTTTCTGCCAGTAGTAATTGCAGAGCCCTCACGAGCCCATCTTTTATTCTTTAATTATTTAAGTGTATTTTTCCTAATTCTGTACCTTTCTCACTCAGGACCTGAATATACTAGTTGCAGCTGGCTCATGACAGCTGAGTTATCTCAACACTGGTGACACTGGAACACAACAACCGTGTGAATCATATTAAAAACAAAGTAGAGTGGACAACTCTGCTTTGCTGGTGAGAACACCCAGATTGGCCAGTTGAGAGCAAAGCAAGTTTAAGCCGTCCACATAATGGGGCTGAAAGTCAGGAAGTAGCAGGAAGATGAATGAAATCATGTGTGGAGTTTCTTATTTTGTATCAAAAAATATACTGACCTTCTCAGAAACCAAGTATTAAGGGGCAATAATACTGTAGATATTTTCATGGAAATACTCCTTGAGAGGGAGTAGGGACCAGTCTTGAGTGGTCAGAGGATTTTAGCAGAGATGCCGAGGGAAGACCAAAGGTTGCCCAGAGGGAGCTGTGTCACAGGCACAGTGACTCCAGGGATAGAAATGTAGATGAGGCAAAGGCACTGGGATGGGTGATGGGCCGCGGAATCTCTTTGGCCTTAAACTACCCTGATGACTAAAGTCTGCATTCTGTGGTAGGGATATCTCCCCAAAGGAATAAGACTGGTTCTTAGAGGGCAAAATAAGTCTTAGACACCGCCATGCTTTTTGACTCTCTCCATAAACATATTTTATAATGAGATATAGTGAATGTATGATATTAAATTTGTATGGGGTTCAGAGGAGATGAGAGCAAACAAAGCTTAAAAGACACTTTAGGGGGCAATACTCATAAAGGTACAGTTGAGAAACACTATATTAAAAGAAAATATAAAGAGAAAAATAATGGTTGGCACATTTGGAATTTAAATTGGTAAAAATTGAGAACATTATTTTTCTGGTAGCATGAAGGCATTTTATCATTGAAAACCATTTTTAAGGTTAATATTGTTCATCTAATACTGTACACCAAAATGTTTCTTTAAGTGTTAGAACAGTAGATACACTCAAATAAAAGCTGTTCTAGTATCTAGGTTGCTGTTTTTGTTTTAACAATATATCTTTATTCAGTGAAATCCTTGATACTGACCTCTACCTTCTTTCTTTTAAAAAATAAATTAATCAAGCTCATGACAGCCCCTAATTCTATTTGACACAAACTTTCATGGGACCCATGCAACATTTTATACCTGCCTGATTTGAAACCACCTGGTTCAAGCACTGTTTTCCACTTTGATTCAAAGCCCAGACAGTCAAAGGTTTTTACACACACATATGGTTTAAGGTCCGAGGTGAGAAAAACTTAGGCCCAAGGGAGGTCTCGTGCAGTAAAAACAGTTCTTAAACTTGGGTGTGTGACCCCCAGGTTTTAAAGGAACAGTGACTGCGGTGAGTACCTTCTACCCAACCATTGTCAGAATAAAGCTTACAGTGCTAGGAATACTGAACTTCTCACAGTTTTATCCCCACATCTGCGTCCTTCAAACCACAGGATTACATTATCATATTTTTTACATTATAATATTTACTCAACAGCAAGAACCTTCAGTTGATCCACGGAAGCCTCACACTCCATGAGGGAAAGGCCCTGTCTTCCTTCTTCATCTCTCTGTCTCTGGTGTGCAGCAGTGTCCTGTCCTGGCTTAGCAGCTGCTCAGTGAATACCGATGAATGAAGAAATAGAGTACATGATCAGATTACAGAGACAGGGAGTGATGGGATGAGGGTGCATGCTATTTCAGATCAGGTGATGTCAGATGCTGGTCCCATCAAGTGACAACCGAGGAAAGATCAAAAGGGAAGAAGCAAGTGTATTGATCTCTGGATGAAGAGTGTTCCAAACCAAACGTTAAGTGCAAGCACTCTGAGACAGAGTGACCGCAGGACAGACAGAATGCAGCAAGGAGTGTACCCTTGTGAGGAAAATGCTGCCTAAGCAGTCTGCCCCCTTGTTTCTCAGTCTATTTAAATCTTGCTGATTCTTTTTCCTCTTTCTCAAATGAAATCCCTTCATCTAAGCAGTTCCTGGGATGCGGCCAAACGGTTTGGTTTCTCCACCCTTTGTGTCCCAAGAACAACTTGTCTTAGATAACTCTATTTTACAAGGTAACGTACTTGTAGATTATAAACACGCATCCAGGGTCAATACGTCACCACACGTTTTTATAACACAATCTTGTCCAAATTGCTTAGGAAGTTAAAGGCAGCATCTGAGGTTGCTATGGGCTTTCCAGAGACTTAAAGAGTCAGTGGGCACTACTTTATTGTTCAGTCTGCTTTGGACTTAGATATAGCTCCCTCAGCCTTATAAAGATATGCTAAGCACCACACTGTGGTTGGTTATTTCTTTGCTGAAAATTGGATAAATAGACGGGCTCTCTGTTAGCAGGACTTGGGCAGGCATCTGATTCTGTAATGGTGAAGTTAATGTTGGTTTATACATGTAATTTGCACCGGACAACATCTGTTCATATTTCATTCACTTTGTAATCCTGAAACCAATCATAGATTGGGTGATGTAGTCAGGTGGAAAGTTTCTAGTGTCCACGAGAAAGTGAAATGTTTGTTTCTCACATATCTGGGAAACTAGCTGACTCTCCAGCTCCAAGTGTGCCCACTTGTGTCTCGACTTACATAGTTTATTTTTAAATTTTCATATAAACAGAATACTGGTCAAAGTACACTAGAGAAATTCTCTTATATCATATTCACCAATACATGTGACTTCCAAGAAGGGTTTCAAAAATGGGTTATCTGTGTTTTGAAAGAAAATGTTAAATACCAGGGAGAATGGCTGTGTTTAAAGCTCAGACTCCACAAAGCGTAAAACCAGGCCCCACCTCTCACTTAGGGGAGCCAACACATCTGTTTTCACGTCCACTGGATCACTCTGAATCTCATTTTAATTTTTCAAAATTTGGCTCACTCATTGGATGCACAAATGCTGATGTCTGCCATCTAGTGTCAAAAATCAGCATCAGCAGTCTAATTTTTCTAGAAAACAGTCATACTTTTTCAGAAAAATCCATCTAAGGCCCAAATTTAAGAGGTGGGGATTGAGGGGGAGTAAAGTCTAAGTAGAGTCATTCCACCCTGTTCTAATACCCCCATGTCCTCTGATCTGACATCAATGGAGGAAGGCTTGGTTAGAACCTGTTAGGAACACTATTCCAGGTGCTATGGGTTTTCACAAAGATATAAGTTCTATAGGGGCAGCATCTTGTCCTGCTTATTCATCCTTTACCTCTAGCACCCTGAACAGTGCTTAAGACAATTCAGGAACTTACTAACTGTAATGAACAAGTGAACGGGCCACTCGAAGAGCTGGAAAGGGACTAGACTGTGAGTCAACCAACACAGAAATCTCTAAAATTGTAAGGAACTGAGTGATTGATCTTTTTGTTTAATTCTCTTAAAATTAATGTAATACTTTTCATTAAACATGTGAACAGGATTAATTATACTGTATATATATTTTAATTTTTTAGATCTATATAGGATGCCCTTTAACCAATTAGCAAAACTAATCTATGCTCATTTTTAAGAACATACATAATAATTGAACCGCTATGCATATACAGTTTTAGACTAATTTAGCTTTGTATTCATGACCTTCTGTTGTTCATATCAATAATGTATGTGATACACTTGCCCAGAAAGGTAATCTTTAAATATAGCATTGCACATTTACAAATGCTATATTTGCTTATGGTCTGCTTATAACTGAAGACCTCCCAAAATACTGACAACTGCCTATACTTGAGATAATTTCTGCATTTATACCACCTTGTATATACAGTTACCCATAGTTAAAACACACACACACACACACACACACAATTCTCTATTTAGATACATGGGGTACATCTGATGGAAAGTTTTATTTTAATTCTATACCTGAGATCTCAGTCTTTGTTCAATATCTACCCTAAACTAAATAGTACAAATCTTACCAGAGAACACAGCCATTGCCAACCCAGGCTACCCACTTAGGAAAGGCAGAAAATATTTCTCTCTTAATCTCTCTTTTACAAGCTCTTTCTCTCTCACACTCTCTCTGCTATTCTTCACTTAGTCTTAAAATCAAGGAAGCAGAAGTATTATTTGAGGTATTTAAAGTGCAGACTGACAGACCTGACACAGTTCTGAATCAGTGTTCTGGTGTCAGTTCTGAGACCATATTTGTGACTGTGGAGCATGAGGCTCTGAGCTGTGGTTATAAGCAGCACCAGGACTCCCTGGGTGGAAGTCTGTTCCGGGTACAGAAGCACTCAGCAGAACTACTGATGATTATCATGCACTAATGACGATAACTGGCCAATAATGACTACTTCAAAAGCCACTAGAACTAGTTCTTGGGGTGGGGGAATAATGGAAAGGATGTTCTCTTAAAGGGCCATACCTCTCAAAATGTCAGGATCCCCAGTGTAACCATCATATCTACACAGATAACCCTGCAGGCAAGTTAAATAATTCTACTGTGCTCTGTGTGATATTCATCAAGAACACTTACTGTATGTAGACTAATATATAAAGTATTTTGTCATTATCAAGATACCCTGGAAACTGCTAAACCTCAGATTTATCCCCCCTCACCAAAGTAATAGTAAGAGGAAATTCATTCAAAAACAACACATGCTGAGAGTATATTATGTGCCAAGCACTCTGTTAGGCCTCTGGGATATTTCAGTGAATAAAACATAACATGTAAACCTCTGCCTTCACAAGGACCCAACATATTATTAGTTTAGTGAGGTTCTTATTCATATTTACATGTAAAGTCCGAGGTACAGAGAAGCAATCAGCATGTGGTTCCTGATAAGAAACTCAAAATCCAAAAGAAAAGACTGTCATTTAGGTCTGGCCAGTGGTGGCACAGTGGATAGAGTGTCAACCTGGGAACTGAGGTCCCAGGTTTAAAACCCCAACGTCACCAGGTTGAGGTCAGGCTCATCAGCTTGAGTGTGGGGTGACTGACTAGAGCCCAAAATCACAGCCTTGAAGCCCAAGGTCGCAGGCTTGAGCAAGGGGTCACTGGCTCAGCTGGAGTCCCCAGATCAAGGCACATATGAGAAGCAATCAATAACTAACTAAAGTGCTACAACTATGAGTTGATGCTTCTCATCTCTCCCCCTTTCTGTTTCTATCTCTCACTAGAAAAAAGGAAGAGATTGTCATTTACTTAATCTATTGTAGTGGAAACAAGTACAACCAACATTGTAACAAACACAAGAATAACACCAAAGGAGCACAGGATTGAAAAATACAAATTTTCTTGGGAAGACAGACTTTCCTAGTATGTGTGGGATGCTAGCAGGCAAAGGAAGGCTAGCCCGTTTTAGGAAGCAGTGGGAGAAAAGGAAGATGGAACTGGAATTTAAGTAGAATGAAACTGGAAATGACTTCATTCATTACAGAATAGAGACAAGCACAGAGATGGAAAGCAGGGATGTTACTGGAAGTGTGCAAAGGGGAGATGGGAAAAGCCCATCTCAGTGAAGGTCTAAAGGAAGTACATAGCCAAATGTTTCAATCTGAGATCCTAGGATAACTGTAGTGCACCAGATTAATATAGGAATAGTATGAGGAACAGTGTAGTTTGGAGAAAGGTGATGGGTTCCAATGTCCAAATGGTATATTAGAGGTGCCTGAGTGATACTCTATGGAAACGTCTAGAACTCAAGAGAAGCCCGAGGTGCAGCTGAAACCACCAAGAGAAAAGTGGAGTGAGAGAAGCAGCTTGATTCCTGGGAAGATATTTAACATGAGAGAAGAGAAAGCTGGACATGGCGTGGCTGTAGGTGAATCATTCAACACTGTGGGCTGAAGGTTCCTCAAATAAAAGATAGAAGACATAGAAATATTTTTTCTATAATTTCACTAACTCAGACTACAGAAGTCTCATTTAGCCTCAAAGTTTTGTCCCCTTATTATCTGGCATTAAACTTTTAAGATTTTACTTTATAAGACACACCAGCCTTGCGGACAGCTCTAGATTCCCAAGCCCACATTGCCCTCCCACTGCCTGCGAAACGGTCTTCCAGAATTCTACTGGAAAACAAAAACTGATTTTTTCTTAGAAAATGGAAAATAAGGTCACTGTAACAAACATTCATCATTTATCTACCCAGCGTTCTTAGAGCAATACTGATTTTGACTTCTGCGGGAATTTTCTTTTCGACAAATACCTTATGTTGTGCCTTCACTTATTGGCATTTACGGTATAGCTCATATGAAGAGAAAAAAAAAGACATAGCTCATATGACTATTACTTTTGCACTTCTTTCTAAATTAGTTTTGTTAAATATGCAAAAATAACTTTTAAATCTGTTAAAGATGTTCTATGATTATTTTAGTCCAAGCTTATATTCATTCATGAACAAAAACTGATACACATATATGTGTATGTTAGATACATAAATATGTCCATGTTTAGAATTCAAAGTAAGTATCTTTACAAATATCAAGAATATGAAGGCATATGTTGACATCAATATAAAATCCAGATCTTTGAGAGCACGTGATCAAACACGATGATTATAATCTGGTATCAAAGATAAGCGCCCACAGTATCTCCATTAGCCCATGGCCAATGTCAGCCCCAAAGTGGAAGATGAGCTTTAGCTTTTAGAGCCAGTACCTATGTGTCACGGCCACAAACTCAGAGTGTCCAGCACTGTCCCGGGGGCAGAGAAAGTGCTGAATAAAGACGTGCTTAACTGATCAGGAACTCAAAGCAAGCATCTTTCTATACTGCTGGACCACTTTCAAGTGGATTGATTTTTATGCAGTGAAATCAATCCATCTTTTGGAACACATTATACTTACACTATAATGTGTCAGGTCACAGAAGTCTATTCTTATGTTAGTTTCATATAAGGCAAATGTGAGGTTATTTATAGGAAAATATCAGAGGATTATAAGATAACCATAGCTATCTTCAGGGTCCTTTGGTCAAAACAGAATTTTACTTTTGACATAATATATTTCAGTAATATTTGAACTCTGTGTTATCCATTTTACTTTTATAATGAGAAAAACAGCAAGAACTATATTTACACGTGTTCTATGTCCACGTATATACTGAGTGTCACGAGGAAGACTATACTAGGTACTTTAGGGTAATTAAGGACAAAGGAAACATGGCGTCTTACCTCAAGGATTTCACACTCATCCACGCATTTGATCAGTTATAAAAATCAGAATCTGATACATTACTAAAAGATGAATTCATAGTGAGAAGTGATGTCTAAACCAATCCTTGACAAGTTGCTAAAACCTGGGCCATGAGGCTGTAGAAGAGCAGGCATCCTAAGAGCACGAGAATGTGTGAAAGTCACGAAAATGGCATTTACAAAACAGCAGGTACTGAGGGTCAACTGAACAGGACCATAAAATATGAGACTGAATTCAAGTCTAAACCCAAGCCACGGAACAAGTCGAATGCTAGCTGAATGCCGATGTAAGATATTTAGCTGTTATTTACTAGCTAACAGGGCATCTTGAAGTTTGAGAGGGTAGGAGAAAAATGATCAGATTTGGCCTTCAGTAAGAGTCTACAGAGACTGGATTAGGAGAGAGCATGAGACCATCAGGGGAGCTCAGAAACGCCAAAATAAAGGTATGAAGGTCTGACTTGCATTGTTAGAAATGCAGATTCTCAGGCCCTATTCTGGACCTGCCAATTAGCAACTTTCCTATGTGATGTGAATAAATACTAACATTGGGGAAAACAATGAATTAAGGTGCTGTTATTAAAAAAAAAAAAAGCCAAGAGCTTTGAGGTATGCCTTAGTTGAATAATTACACTCTGATATCTGACTAAATGTGGGAGGAAATGGAAGAGAATAAAGAAAGATTACTCAGCAATACTGAGCTGTAGGATGGCCAGGCTATTCCCAGGGGCAGGAAACTCCAGGGTCCCAGGGAGCAGACAAGGGTGCTATCCATCGAGCTCCGGGAAATGCTCCTTCCAGAAGCCGACCTGATGCAATGATCCCCACTGAAGGGTATTATGGAAACAATCAAACCATGAAAATGAAGTTACAAAAGGCTTGGGGAGCCAGCCGAGGAGGCACTTTTAGCTTCACGCTTCTCAGGAGATGGGGCTGGGGGCTGGAAGCTCGAAGGAGGAGGAACCAATGGGCAGGAGCTGGGGAGTAGGTTGCTTCGAAAACGAAGGGAGGTTGAAGGTGTTGCTAAGAATTTACAGGGGGCACCTGAGGAAGAGCCGCTGTTTCATGATAAAGAGGGTACAGGTGGCTTTTGGCAGAGCAGTTTCAGTGAACCTGGTCAGGATAAAAGCCAGGGAGCAAAGGGTTCGAGTCAGAGCATAAAGAAACTGGGGGTGGGGAGACTACTTACTGACTGTAAATAAAAAGAAATAGAATGAACATAAAAATTTAGAAAGGACACAAAAGACCAGATTGAATCAACCTTAAATTGTTTAACTTGAAAGCATTTCTTATGGAAGAAAGATCAGAAGTATTCTCATCATAATTCTCAGAATGATTAGGAAGGCAAAGATGCTACTAAGAATTAAGTTTTTGGCTCAATATGAAGAGGATCTGACCCTCACTGTACTCTGGAAATGGAACAAACCTCCTGTGTTAATTTCTCAGAGCACATAGAATATACAGGCCAATGAACACCCACAGGGAATGACAGAGTGAGGCACCATTCACTGATGGCATCTGCAGTGGGCTCAGTGTTGTCCCCTCCTCAAGTTGCATCCAGGCCCCAATCATGAAAACCTGTGAATCTGACCTTATATGGGAAATTATGTGATATGGTCAATGTTCTTAAAAGGAGGAGCTTATCCTGGGTTTTCCGGGTGGGTCACAAATGCAATCACATGTGTCCTTATTAGAAGGACACACAGAGGAGACACACAGAGAAGGAGGAGACAGTGTGATGACAGAAACTAGAAGCAGTCATGAATCAAAAGACACAGAAAGCCACAAGAATATGCCACGACGGGGCAAGGTAGGACTCTCCCCTAGTGGCTCTGGATGGAGTGGGGCCTGCTGACCCCTCGATTTCAGCTTCTGCTCTCCAGAATTCAGTCCTAGGAAATTAATACAAACTCTACCAGCACTTCTGATGCTGAGATTCCTTGAGCTGCTCTCACCTCATGATAGCCATTAGGCTCCTGGAAGGCAGAACCTTGGACTCACCCTCCTGTGTATCCAAAAAAGGACATCCACAGCCTGCATTTTAGATAGCACTGACAGGGCGAGCTGCCAGAGATACACCATGTGTGAAAAGGAAAAGCAGAGAGAGGGGCAGACAGATTCATTTTTCTCCAGCAAGTATTTACTAAAATGTCCTTATCACGTACTGCCATGAAATCAACTCATGAAGTTAACTTCCGTGGAGAGAAATCATAAACTCCATCTGGGTTATCCTTGTCAAATTCAATATTAAAGTTGGAGAGCACAACCTGGATCCAGAGGAGAAGCACGTGGCTTCTAGTTGCTGAGATAAGTTTTCAGTTTCTTATAATTAAATGAATTAAGGGGCTTAAAATAATTTATTACAGGAAAAGGAGAGTGATAGCTATACTCAAGGAAAGTTGAAAAAGTTAAAAAATTGTTGTAAATAGAAAGGATTTGGGGAGATGAGGGAAACAGAGGACTCCCTTTAAAGGGACATCGGGTCAATTCCGGCATTCCTTCATGTCTCCCTTCCCACAAGATAATGAGTATGGCATGTTAACACACATTGAGAAATCACAGCAAAGAAGACAGCAGGGTCTTCTTTTCAAAGCAGACAGTTTGAGGGTTCTCTAGATGAGAGAAACTGTGCTCTTAAGAGTATTTTGAACTAAAAAAAAAATTGAAAATAACTAATGACCACTGTGTTCAATAATGGTTTGAAGTGAATTTACATAGCTATAGATAGATATGTACATAGAGATAATCAGTCTAGTACTTGAAATTTACATGAATGGATTATTGGAATCTGCAAAATACCATTGCATTGGGGTCCACTGGCTGTGAGAGCTGGCTGGATGAAACTCCAAATGGCTGTGACAAGCAGTGGTCCTTAGGTTAAGCACTGACTATGTTTCCCTCCAGCACAGGTCGCCTGGGAAATTCTAGTCAAATTCTACTACAAAGTGATGTGTCAAAAAATATGGACAAAGACTGTCAGCAGATCCCTTTTCTTACAGCTTCTGGTCTGAGTATTTCTATGTGACTAACCCCATGGTTATAGCTGCCAGTAATGAATTAGAAGGCTTCAGCAGAAGATTATCAAAGCCCCTCACAACCATAAACGCACAGTCCCTTGTACTAGACATCTGGTAGACCCCTCCTCTTTGAAACAGGCAGGTAGTTTTTTTTTTACTTGAATTTAACCTCACCTGAATTTTATCTGAAGAGCAATGGTGGGAGGATATCCTGCCTGCCCCAGGATTTCTGTCACAGCACTACCTCCTGCAGTAGTGGTGACTGAAGGGAGCATATGGTATAGGTATGGGTTTCAAGGGAACACAGGGGACAGGAAATGAGTGGAGACTAGGTTAGAACAAGTGGCCTAAAGAAGGATTAATTGTATAGCTGACATTCAACAACTCAAATTACAGTAGTCAGGAGGGGTGTGGAGAGCTGAGACTTGATCCTGCCAACAATGACACACAAGGAGATTCTACTTGTCAAATGCAACTTGCCAGCCAAGTCTTTGGGCAGAAATAATACACTGTCAGGAAGGAGGTTATGCCTTAACGCGAGGGGCTTGTCTACTTCAGGACGGCGTCAGAGACCAAGCAGAGACTTACCCTTGGAGAGAAGTTCTTTGCAAAGATCAAGTTCACTGTCAAGGTCATAGGTAACACCTTGCCAGGCAAAACTTTAGCACTAAAAGTGCAAATTGAAAACACAAGAGAAGCCTAGTGCTATGACGTGGCAAGTATGACAAGAGTTAGAGAAACTAAGGCTAATGGGCAGGAGAATTCCAACACTTATGAGGGGAAGGGCAGGAAAACCATCTCAGGCTCCCTCCTTCTAGGGAGCTCAGGCTGAAGAGCCAGAAGTCCTACCCCTGAGTCTTAAGCACAGCAGGGCAGCAAAGGCAAGGTTGCAAAGCCCACATACTGCCAGCTATTGTCTGCCTAATTTTATTCAGTTTTATTTTCACCATTGTTTCCCGTTAAAGTTTCATATTTGAGCTGGCTCAGCATGACGGCACAATTGGTGAAAAGAATGGCAGTAGCTCAGATGTTCCTTCTGCTGGCCTGTCATCGCCAGCAAAGCCTGGGATGTGTCACTGTAGCAAGCTACAGCTGTGGCCTCAGCGGAGATGTCTAAGAAGGTAATCACCAGCCAGGACACTTGGCCCTCAGGAGTGTGTCAGCAGGAAGTTCCAACAGGTGGTAGAACAGAATTGCCAGTCTGGGAAGAGCATGCCAGAACTGGGGAATCTACAAGCCGCCTGAACTCTGAGGCAAACAGGAACACGCAGCAGTGGGCTCCTGAGCGGGAGGAGGGGGGACCAACACAATAGGGGGGGGGCACTTGCACACTTGCTCTCAGTGCACCAGAGAATGTTAAGGTACCTGTGAGTCCAAACTGCTACTGCCTTTCACAGTGCTTTCGAGAGTGTTTAGAAAGCACTTCTCAAGCATCATGGCTTTTGACCATCAAAACCACTAGGTGATGTGGATAGGGCAACTGCCATCACCCCCACAGGACACAGGGAAAAAGAGGTGGGAGCACATTTTCAAATATGGCTGATTTGTACTGCAATGCAACAAAATTGTCTTAATTTCTTTGTTTGAAGACAATGCTCATGCACATCAGTACTGCCCAGGATACGCAACTTTCAGGGAATGGGAAGTCTGG
Organism: Rhynchonycteris naso; assembly: GCA_037038555.1. Taxonomy (NCBI): domain Eukaryota; kingdom Metazoa; phylum Chordata; class Mammalia; order Chiroptera; family Emballonuridae; genus Rhynchonycteris; species Rhynchonycteris naso. The sequence goes on along the minus strand of CM072995.1, from coordinate 192,610,110 downwards.
CAAAGCCTTCTAGATGCTGTTTTATAGCTGATACGGGTACCCTTTTGCACCTTCAAGGTCTTTCTGTGGGGCCCATGGGAGGAGCATAGCACCACCGCTTAGCTAAGATTCCAAGATGCTACTCTGAATGGCTTCGAACAAGGGTCAATCATGTCCTCATGGAGAAGATAGGGTCTGCCAAACTCATTAGATAATCTCTTTTCATCTCTCCCTAAAATGAAAACTTTCAATTGAGACTGAAATTCTTTCTGAGTTCTAGTAAGACTAAAAGTAGACAAGGGTCCCACTGGACCCAATGAGACTGACAGGGGACAAGTGGTGGAGCACCCACTCCACAGCCATCACACCCAGGAAGGCACAGCGTTCAAGAACTAAGCATTAGGCACATTTCATTATGCTGACTAATTTTTTTCGGGGGGCGGGGGGAGAGAGAGAGAGAGCGTGCAGAAGTGGGAAACAATTCATGGTAGTTGCTTTGTGTATGTGCCTTGACCAGGCAAGCCTGGGATTCGAACTGGCGACCTCAACATTCCAGGTTGACTCTTGATCCACTGCAGCACCACAGGTCAGGCTACGCTGATTAATTTTTTTAAAAGAACCATGGTGGAGGCATTTAATTATTTTTTATTGGGTCCAGATATGCCTCTTTGATATTTTTCTTCAAGAATGCATTTTAAATTCAGAAACACATTACATTAAACATTTCCAGTTACTGATACTTCAAAACCACAACCTGAGGACAATAATGTATTATGATATAAAATTAGGTTCTATAAGCGAAGGACAGTTGTCTCTCTGCATAAAGACCAGACCTCATCTTTGTAAAACTCACAGTTCATTGGTCACATAGCTAAGTGCCACCACATGCAAGCTGTTCTCAAGACACATTTCCCTACATTGCAAACAAGACCCACTTTCCTTATACCTGCACTGAACACGTCCAGGCCATTTAGGAGCAAGCGACAAATTCTGCCAATGGTAACAACTTTATGAGGCAACAATAAAATATTGGCTCAGGAATTGATAGGGGACATTCTAGGTAATAATGTGAAAAATAACTACTTTAACATTTTCACATACACAAGAAACTTTAATCATATCATTTAATTTTCTGTCTATTCAATTTATTGGTATGAATCCAAGATATCCTAGTTTTTGAATAACTTCCCAGGCTTATTTTCAACAGGCTACATGCAAGTAAAAGCTAAAATAGTATAATGAAAAGAAATTTGTATTTTACACTGTACCTTAAAATAAACTTTTTGTAAGAAAATAAATCACTCGCTTTTATAAGGAAAAGAAAATGAGAGGGTGCATGGGAAGAACTTTTAAGTATGCCTAATTTTCAAAACAAATACTTTTGAAATGATATTTTACTTGTTTTCATAGGAAGAAAAATAAGATAATTTGTGCTCATGTATTTCTCCAAATTTTAAAGAAAAGTTTCCTAAATGAGTTTATATGTAGGTTAATGAACAATTACTCTTAGAACACCCTCTTTCTCTGAATCTTGACCATTTCCACACATGCTTTCACTTTTCAATTACACTTCTCTTTTACAATACTTTTCCATGCAAACATTGTCCAAGATTTTTTTCAAACTCTGCTTATCTCATATTCTTTTCAAATATCAAGTACATTTGAATAAATATTTGTTGTTTGGAAAACAGTATTTTAACACTGCTAGTTTCATGTTAAATTCAATCTTAGAGCACCCCTCAGCCTACAGAAACAGTCTAAATCAGACCTGCAATGTAATTAATTTTTAATTAATAGTTTAAGCTAAAGTTCTATTTCCATATGGAAGCCGATATAAAAAATAACGTGCGTTCCAATTGAACAATAGCTAATTATATATAAGCTAATTGAGACAAACCATGCAAACACAGGTAAAGGCAGGTTATATTCTGTGGAGAGAGTGTGTGAGCTCAGCCACATTGTGTGGCACGGTGAACACACACTGAAGCAGCAGGCATGTTGTATTTACACTTGGCAACACCAGCTCCTATAACAAGAGGGTATACCCAAGCCATCTCTGCGAAACAGAAAGACCTCTGTTTTTAATTAATGAGCTTCTTCTACGTTATATGCACACATTTCTTCTAGACTCAGCTCTCCTTCCCGAAGTGTATATTCTTATGTGAGGTCTCTTTCCTAAGTAAATACAGACCTTTTTAAAAAACAAAAAAACACAGAAAAGAGTGATGAATGTTTCATGCAATGCAATGACTCAGGATATAAAATTATTTGGGACTACGTAATCAACAAATACACTTTTTAAGGAATGTTGTTTTTCAAAAAGTTAACCATAAACGACCCAAAAATGGGGGATTAGGATATCTGTTTTGTCGGAACTGAGGACAGGAGAGAAATGAAAGGTTTGTGCCAAGCGTCCGGTGAAATAACCAGCGTCCTCAATAACCTAAATACTCCTGTATAACCACGTTTGCCTCCTCAGGAGAGCCGTCCTTTCAATTACAAACGCGGACGGCGAACGGGTTCAAATATACTTGCAGATACAAGTGAATGTTTGCCTTCTTGAAACCTGTCCATATGGATTCAAGTCCTAGACCTCTGTTTCATTTGCCACTTTCCATCTTCGTACAGCCCAAAGGACAACAATCCAACAGCGCAAGGTAGATGAGTGAATTCCACTGTGGCTCACCGGCCCTCACCCCACGGTTTGAAAACATGCAGAAACTGACCCAGCTGTGAGGCAGCTGTGCAGTGGAGGGTTCCAGAGAGCAGACCCGCTACAATCCACCAGCCGCCACACGGCGAGAGTCATTCTCGCGAGTAGTAACGCCGCGCACCTGGCATACGTACCTTTTCCAGGTGCAACACTAAGCGCCAAATTCGTCTCTTCCGCCTGAAATGTGCTCAAAATAGGCGCCCACTGCAAGGTCGGGAGGTGTCTGCTTTAGCTTCTCAAAAGTATAAAGAAACCAAACGGGGATCCACACGCGACAGCACACACGCGCGCCACACACACCGAGCCCAACAGCTCCTCTAGTCCGCATACTTCGTGCTTCGGATCCGGCATTGGGAAGAGGGAATCTGGGCGCGGGAGAGCTGGGGCCGTCCCGGGCTCCCCTTGGCAACCGCTCGCATTCTCCTGCCTTTTCCCGCAGTTGGTGTCACCCCGGCAACCCCATCCTCATTCTGGATGCTCAACTTCGCTCCAGGTCACGCTCTCTCTAGGTTCAAGACCCGTCACCCGCACCCCCAAACTGACCAGCTCCCAGCTCCCTCCACGGAACCCACTTTACAGCCCCACAGTAAAGCTATTTTCTATGGAGCTGAAAACTTTTCCTCCTTCCGCAGCGAGATAGGGCGGGAGGCTAGAGCGAACAGTGCTGAGTGTCCTCACCTGGCCACCGCGCCCGAGGTGCCGTCCCGCGCCGCCGTCCCGCCGCAGATGCGGGGGGCACCGGGCCCACGCTCTCTCGTTGCCTCCTGCTCCGCGTTCAGGGAGCGAGCGTCGTCCTAGGAACGCGCGGCCGCACCCGGGGCCGTCCTTCGGCCCATCATCCGTCCTTGCAGAGGCGCTGCCGCTGCTTGCGAACTAACGCGGAGCGTGGGGCTCAGGCGTGGCCCCGATCCGCCGCGGCGTGCGCTCCGGTTCCGCGATGTGCGCTTCGGGTGCGAGGGCGCTGCGCCCGCGGCACCTGCCGCGCCGGGTGCTGTGGACTCCTTGCCGCTCTGGCCTTCTCCGTCCACGTCCGTTATTACTCTACTTCCCTCTCACTTCTTTCTCTTTCTTCTTCTCCCCGGATCCTCCTTTATATCCTGGTAGCTTTCTCCAAAAGCAGACCCAAGGCTTTCCAAGTGAGAGAAGCAGCTCTCCCTCCCGCGAACTCTCCCTCTGCCTGGTGGTGGCGTTGGTGGCTGCTGCTTGCCGCGCCTCCTCTCGGTATAGCGCTCCTCCTCCTCCCGCGCTGAGAGTGCCCAGGCTGTGACCGCCCGCCCGCCAGGTCCCAGGCAGGCTCTGCGCATGCCCCGGTGCCCAGGTGCTGAGCTGGCGCTGCGCTCCGCTTCACCGCGGCTCTTCGCGCCAACGTCTTGCGCCTAGAGGGCGAGGGGCCCCGGCTGCCGGGGACTCGGGTGGGCTCGCTGAAGGGGAAGGACTCACGCGTCCCCATGTGTGCCCCCGGTGCTTCAGAGCTAGATTGATGTGTTAGTTGGTTGTGGGGCTCTTCTACATTTGCTTATACTGCTTAGAAAGGGGTAAGGAAGTCGATTTTTGGTCACAGCTTATTGATGAAAGAACCCGAGCTCGGCTACAATGTATGGCTCAGTTGAAAACCTTCTCCTAGAGAGCAGCCTGACACATTTATTTCTTGACATATGGTGAGTCTTCATGCAGAACAATGTAGTGGGGAGAGGAAGTGCAGGCGTTTCCTCTTCTGGAAGTTTACACCTCAGGAGTAAATGAAACAGGCATGTGTACGTGTGCCATACACACACAATTTTTTGATCAAAAATAAAAATAAAGGATCTTGCTAGCCAGGCAATATATGTTATATATTTCACACATAACATAAGAGGAACGAGCAAGAGGTGGGGATAAATTTCTTACTCTATTGCTGTCAGTTAACTAAATAAGGAAAAAGTGAACGATTCCAAAGTTGCAGAGTTTCCAAGGAGGCTGCCCCACAGCCTCTAATGGTTTTTAAAAGAGCACGTAAGGAATGATTAAAATCTCATAAGAAAGGACAATAGTGATAACCCAGGGGAAAAAGAGGGGAATAAAGTTGGGAACCGTATGAAATGAATATTTTTACAGTAATCAAAGAGCACGATTCTGTTCATTCTATTTTGAGCTAGAAAGTGAGACACAACAATTCTTCATTGGGAAGACAAAAAAATGTTAAGAAAGAAATGTGAGTATACAATTTCCTTTTTGAGTCTAGACTCTGTTCTAGAGAGGACAATCTTTAGGAGAGAAGAGACCAAACATGACTTGGAGAAAATTAAGGTCATAGTAGGGAAAAAAACTAATGAGAAAGATTGTGTCTACTTAAATTCAAATATCCATGTTAAATATATATATATCCATACTCAGGTGACTCATATGCAGAGTACTGAGATGATCACAACGATATTAATACAATCCTATTTGAAAACTGCTCAGATGGAGTAGAAGAGCTGTCTTCATACATTCCCCTCATCTTCAAAACAAACATTCTGACAACTATTTTATCCATATTTAGTAAAGGAGAAAGACAAACTATAAAAATTAAATAAACTGACCACTACATAGCTAGAAACAGGATCATGACTTTAAATTGAAACATATTTTTCCCATTACATAGAATTGCTATTTTTGTCTGGGAACACAAGTACCTTTGATAATATTTGATAAATCCATAAACTACAGACAAAGGGTCAGAAGAATGGGCATACAGAAATATTCTAATATTCTACAATAGAAATAGATTCTGTGATCTATACATTTTGTGATTAAGTTTGAGGTTAATCCCTGGCGATATTTTACAGAAGACCATGAAATAAATCATTTACTAGTTGTCAGAAAAGGAAACAACTACAATTTTATTTTTTAAAACATCTTATCAGAATAACTTTATTTCAATGAGAAACAGCCATTAAACTCATGTATGTATGGTATTTCCTGATTCCAGCCAACATTCCCATTATCTTTATGGACAAGATAAATGTAAATCATATGTTTATTATAAAGAAACAAAAAACTAGCAGTGTGGACAAAGTTGTCCCAATTGTGTTTGATTCTAATGTTGGTGCCCCATTGTTCAGCTTATTTATTAAATTATGTTTAAAAGGAAAATATAAAAGGGATATTTATTAGAATTGAGAATGAATGAAACTAGGGGGAAGTCAAAACTGAAAGAATCTTTTACCTAGGGTGTTGATCTGAAAAAAGAAAATAAACTAGAGCTAAAATTTATTTTGAAATACTTCATTTTAGGGTTTCTTTATTTTAAAGATAAACCTAGGATTTATTCACTTACTTAGTTACCGAATGAGACTTTGGGTATGGACAAAACAACTAATAGCACATTTACCTTTCAACCATAAGATAACTACAAAACCTGGACAAAATACGTAAAATATTTTCAGTTATGAACAGCAACCAACACAGGGTTGCAATCTCTGAGTAAGAGGAGGCCCATTAGGAGTCCATTCCCATGGATTTTTTTCTTACTGGCCATTTTCTCCAGCCAAAGTACTGGGAATTTGTGACCAAGAAGGGAGCTCTGTGTCTCTAGGCAGAGAACACACCCTACAAATTTAACAAAACTGGGAGAGAGTTAGGGAACACACTGGTGGATGGTCACAGAGTGGAAACCCCAGAAGTCTCTGTGGAAATACTTGAGTTCATTCTCTGAATTCCCAGAGATTCTAAAAATCACACAGTTCTTGGAAAATGCTGAATTTTGAACCCAGACAGAGTGGAAAGACTTTGATAAACACCTTGAAGATTTGGGTGAGGACTCCAAGAGGATGCTTTCTAGAGGTAAGAAGGATGCCCCAGGACAGGGGTCGGGAACCTATGGTTCGCGAGCCAGATGTGGCTCTTTTGATAGCTGCGTCAGGCTCGCAGACATCTTTAATAAAAAAATTAATAACATTAAAAATATAAAACATTCTCATGTATTACAATCCATTCATTTTCTACCGCTCGTGATCATGGTTGCAGGTGGCTGGAGCCAATCACAGCTGTCCTCAGGGACACCAAATTTTTATTGGATAATGTATAACGTACATGGGTCATTGTGAGGTCACGAAGTAAACTTCACTCCTTTTAATCAAGTAGTCAGATAGCTAATTGCAGAAACCCTTTTGACAAAGAAGATGGCTAAAAGAAATAAAGATGAGGAGTATCGAATAGACAGAGGAATTCACCTTTGTGGAGAGAGCTGGTTCTTCAGTGTGTCTAATATGCAATGATAAAATTGCATCAATGAAATGGTCAAACATAAAGCGGCACTTCGACACATGCCATACTACATTTGCATTGAAATATCCAGCTGGGGATAGCAGAAAGAAAGCATGTCAAGAGCTACTGTGCAGAGTGCAAGCTAGTCAGCAGCAACTCCTTGTTTGGACCCAACAAGGTGACTGGAATTCAGCTAGCATTGCTGGTGCTTTAGCAATTGTGAAAAAAGGAAAGCCATTCACAGATGGGAAGTATGCCAAAACATTCATGCTTGATGTTGCCAATGAACTTTTTGACGTCTTTTCGGATAAAGACAAGATAATCAAACGAATAAAAGAAATCCCTCTGTTAGGGATCTGTTCACGATTGTACCATCGAGAACTGTTCACGATTGTACCATCATGATGGCAAATCAAATTGAGGCAACACAAGTGAAGGACATAAATGCAGCACCATTCTTTTCTCTCGCTTTGGATGAGTCAACAGACATAAGCCGTTTATCCCAGTTCAGTGTGATTGCAGGTTATGCTGTCAGTGACACACTATGTGAGGAAAGTCCTGTTGTTTTGCCTATGAAAGAGGCAACAAGAGGGGAAGATTTACTCCAGTCTTTCACTGAGTTCACTAAAGAAAAAAATCTACCGATGGGTAAACTTATTTCGGTGTGTACTGATGGTGCTCCGTTCATGGTGGGGAAAAACAGAGAATTCGTAGTGCTTTTTTGTGAACATGCAAAGAGACCCATCCTAAGGTTTCACTGCATCCTACATCAGGAGGCGCTTTGTGCTCAGATGTGTGGCGAGCAGCTTGGTGAGGTGATGTTGCTGGTTATTCGGGTGGTCAACTTTATTCTTGCCGTGGCTTTAAATGATCGCCAGTTTAAAACACTGCTGGATGAAGTTGGGAATAATTATCCTGGTCTGCTTCTGCACAGCAATGTGCGTTGGTTGTCAAAAGGGAAGGTACTCAGCCATTTCACAGCTTGTCTGAGCGAAATCAGACTTTTCTTGAAATAAAAAGCATCGAGCATCCTGAGTTAGCTAACACTGAGTGGCTCCTGAACTTTTACTATCTCATGGACATAACTGAACATCTGAACCAGCTCAATGCAAGGTGTTGGAAATATAGTCTTATCCCTTCAACAAGCAGTGTTTGCATTTGAAAACAAGCTGGAACTCTTCATCGCCAACATTAAAACAGGTCATTTGCCACACTTTGAAAAACTGGGAGAGTTTAAAGATGCATGCACAGCAAGTGACCCTGCTCAACATCTTGATCTCCAGCAGCTAGCGGGCTTCACATCTAATCTTCTGCAGTCATTCAAAGTGTGCTTTGGAGAATTTTGTGAGCGCACTCATCATTTTAAGTTCATCACCCATCCACACAAGTGTGCAATGGACAGCACCAACCTGAGTTACATCCCCAGTATCTCCGTCAGAGATTTTGAGCTACAAACTGATGACCTGAAGACCTCAGACATGTTGGTGAATAAGTTCAAGTTACTGAATGAAGATTTGACGAGTTGAATGAAGCAAGCAGAGTTGGCGAGCAAACACAAGTGTGGAGAAATGAAAAGACTTCAACCCGCGGACCAGCTGATTGTCAAAACTTGGAACATGCTCTGTCACATACCACACACTGCAGCATGTGAGTATTGCTGTACTGACAATGTTTGGCTCTACGTATGCATGTGGACAGTCTTTTTCACATCTAAAGAGCGTTAAGATCAACCTATGATCACGTTTAATGGATGAAAGTTTCAACGCCTGCATGAAGCTTAACCTCACCACGTATCAACCAGACTACAAAGCCATCAGCAAAACCATGCAGCACCAGAAATTTCATTAATAGTAAGTACTTTATTCATCATTAGTTAGCAACAGCATAACAACATTATTAAAAAGAATTCAGAAACTTATTGTACTTTAAAAGTGTTGGTCTTACATAAAATGCACACATTTACTTATATTTAGTGTTAAACATATTGTATGGCTGTCACAGAATTACATTTTAAAATATGTAGCATTCATGGCTCTCTCAGCCAAAATGTTTCCCCACCCCTGCCCTCGGAGGAAGAATAAAGCCAAAATGGACTTTCATGATGAAAGAAAAATCAGGCCTTTGTAAGATTAAGGTGATCCATTGATGATCTAACCAGATAGAGCACCACTCATAATGCACTGGATGAAGAAAACATAATCCAGAACCTCTGCAAATTCAATATGTAATAAAAATGTACCAGACATGCAAAGAAGCAGAAAAAAAGTGATTGTGATGAAAAACGATAATACAGTCAATAGACAGAGATGAAGAAATGATTCAGATTTTGGAATTAGTAGCCAAAGATTTAAATAGCCAAAATTAATAAATGAAATAAACTCTCCTGGAAATGAGGGAACTGAATGAAAAGGTAGGGCATTTCAGCAGATTTTTAAACTCCATTAAAAATTAAATGAGCTTTTGAACTTTAAATCGAGAACTTATTAAATGGAGTTAATAATCACTTGTCACAACAGAGGACAGGGCTGATGGTCTCAAATATGAGTCAATAGAAAATATCCAGGAGGAGAAGAGGGCCCTGGCTGGTTGGCTCAGTGGTAGAATGGCAGCCCAGCGTGTGTAAGTCCCAGGTTTGGTTCCCGGTCAGGGTACACAGGAGAAGTGACCATCTGTTTCTCCCCCCTCCCCCATCTCTCTCTCTCTCCTTTTCTCTCTCTCTTTCCCTCCTGCAGCCATGTCTTGAATGGTTCCAGCAAAATTGGCCCCAGGCACTGAGAGTGGCTCTATGGCCTCACCTCCGCACTAAAATAGCTTGGATGCCGAATAACAAAGCAGCAGCCCAGATAGACAGAGCATCGCTTGGTAGTGGGTTTGTGGGATGGATCCAGGTTGCGGCACATGCAGGAGTCTGTCTCTGCCCCCCTTCCTTTCACTTAATAAAGAAGAAGAAGAACAAGAGGAGGAGGAGGAGAAAAAGGAAGAGGAGGAGGAAGAGGAGAAGAAGGAGGAGGAGGGAAGGGGGAGAAGGAAGAAAAGGAGAAGGAGAAGAGATCAAAACCAACATTTGAAGAAAATGCACAAGAACTTTCAAGAAGAAAAAGGAGGAGGAGGAGGAGGGGAGAGGAGAAGGAGGAAGAGAAGGAGGAGGAGAAGAAAAAGGAGGAGGAGGAGGAGGAGAAGGAGAAGGAAGAAGAAGAAGAAGAAGAAGGAGGAGGAGGAGGAGGAGGAGGAGGAGGAGGAGGAGGGATCAGAACCAACATTTGAAGAAAATGCACAAGAACTTTCCATATCTGATAAAGGATTTCAACCTGGAAATTCAAGAAGCTCAGTAAACCCTGAGCAAAGAAAACCTCAACTGGGTTCATAGGAGTGAAAGAGTTGAAAACCAACAACAAATAGAAAACTTTAAAACCATCCAGAAAGAAAAGATCACGTTTGAAAGAAAAATATGAATGAATACTGACTTCAGCATAAAAGCCATGGAAGCAGAAAGACTTATTTAAGGTACCAAAAGAAGCCAAAACCTATCAAACTAGAATTCTATATCCATTGAAAAAAACTAAAACTGATGTTAGGAAAAGATTCACTGAGATAGACAAAAGCAAGAAAATTTATCTTTAACTTGGAAGTTGAGGCAATATCATATCCAGAAATAACAGAATAACATTGTATATAACATTTATACATAACATTTCAATACATTAAATAATTTTATTTTTATTACTTTAATCTTGATGGAACTCATTTTATAAGGATGAAAACAAACTAAAATAGACATAGATGTCTTTTTAAGTGTGGCATAAGTGAATAGATGACAAAAGTTGGAGTCACATTCAGTTTTCCATCACCTCTGAATTTACAGTGATGATTTCTGCCTACAAATGACATTATTCTGGTAATGGGAACAATTGTTCTTAAGTAGAACAAAAAGGAACAAACTGTATGCTCTTTATTTTGAATTAAATGGCTCCTCTCACATGTTTTATATAAATTTAACTTTTTAACATGTCTCATTTACTATGAGTTATTGATGGTATAATTTTAACCCATGGATTTCTCTCATTTTATAAAGTTTTTGAGCTTGTGTACTCTTGAGCATATGCCCAGGAACACAAAATAATTCCAGTAGTGCCAAAATAAGAAAATTGTAATTTCAAATTGAATATACTTGTTAAAATATCAAATAACCAGTGAAAATATACCATTCTTGATTGTCTGTTGAATTATTAATTCTTATAATTAAGACAATTATATTTCAATCACTATATCAGCTTATGCTTCCAGAGTTTAGCACACCTCGTAGATTGTGCTAAAGTGACCACAGCCTTTTCTCAACTCAGTGAACTGTATCTTGACTTGTAAGAAAATTTTTTCCACTGTTATTATTATTATTATTATTATTATTACTTTTATTTTTTAGCAAGAGACAGACAGACAGACAGGGACAGGCAGAGAGGAAAGGAGAGAGATAAGCAGCATCAGCTCATAGTTGTGGCACATTAGTTCATTGATTGCTTTCTCATACTTGCCTGACTGGGGGGCTCCAGGTGAGTTAGTGATCCCCAGCTCAAGCCAGCAACTTTGGGCTCAGCCAGTGATCTTTGAGCTAAAGTCAGAGACCTTTTGACTTCAAGCCAGTGACCTTTGGGCTCAAGTCGTGTCTAAGACCCCATGCTCAAGGTGTCAACCTCCAGGTTTTAAACCTGGGTCCTAAGAGTCCTAGATTGACACGATCCACTGAGCCACCACCTTGTCAGGCCTTCTTTTATTGTTTCATTCTGTATATGTAAACCTTTCATTTGGCTTTGAATTTTAGAGTTTTCTTTTTTTATCTTTCACCTCTTCCTTCTTTTCCTGACTTACCTCAAAGACATTATGGGGTCCTGAATTTTCTTTCACACTTCCTCCCTTTTTTCTCCTTCCTTCCATACCTTCTACCTTTCTTTATTCCTTCCCTTTTTCCTTTATTCTTTTCCTCCTTGTTTCCTACCTAGTCTTCCAAGATTCATAATTCAATAAACCTCTCTTCCAATGTTTAATAACCCCATCCTAGCATAATTATTATACCACATATATGTGTCTTAGTCATATCAGGTTGCTGTAACAAAGTGTCATAGACTGAATGGCTTATAAACAACAGACATTTACTTCCCATGGGCTGAAAGTTCAAAATGCAGGTGAGGTGCCAGCATGGCAGAGATCTGGTGAGAGCCCTCTACCTCATTGCAGACTGCAGGCTTCTCCTGTGCCCTCACCTGGAGAAGAGCAGGGGCAACAGTTCTCTCTTGACACTCAGAAGGGCCCTAATCTTATTTATAAAGGCTCTACCTTTCTGACCTCCTTTAATCCTAATCACCTCCCAAAAGCCCCACCTCCTAATCCCATCACATTGGGGGATAGAGCTTCAATTTATGGATTATGAGGGACACAAACATTCAGCCCATAACTCTGGCACCAAGTGTTTCCTTTGTCTGGCTAGTGCCTCCTTACAAGGCAGTTTGACCACCCTTTCATTGATCCAGTCTTCTTCACCTCTTCTACTTTACTCTAAACTTCTGCTCTTCTCTCCTGAACTTTTAGGGAAACCCTCCAATTTACTCTCCCAACTTCCATATTTGATCCTCCTCACTGCAGATAGAATAATATTTTGAACCCTTGTGATAATGCAAATTATTTTATTCCCTGGGAGAGGAGAATCTCCTAAAAGATTGATTTTTAGCATAAAGTACAAATTCCTTAATATGCATTCAAAACCCTACCAAGTTTTAGCCCTTCAACTTTAGCTCTTGTCAGTCCCTATCTTGCACCCAATGTTCCCTGCTCCATTTTATAAGCTCTTTCTCAGGGAATTATAACCAACTCTTTTCACCCCTAGAATGCTCCTACCTTGCCTACTCGCCTAGATAACTACTGTCCATCCTTACAATCCCAGCCTAAAGATCACTTTCTCAGAGAGGCTCCTGGACTAAGTCGGGTTCCCCACGTATTCTGTACTCTTTCTTCCAAAGAACTTACGCTCAAATTCTAAAGGTCCCATAGGATCATGATTCCTGGAGTAGAAGGGATCGCATTGCTTTTCTTGTCAATGTATATTTGTCAAGGCACTCTTGGCTATTATTAAGTCTTTACATTTCCATAAAAAATTTTATAACCGTCTCTCACTTTCAACGAAAACCCAACATCGTTTTTGGTTGTGTATCACATTTATTGATTTGCAGATATTCTATTAATCTTTTATCCCCAGAATAAATCCAACTTGATCATGGTGTATTACCATATCCTCCCATGTATAAGACACTCCCATGTATAAGATGCATCTTAATTTTGGGGCCAAAAATTTGAAAAAAAAATGTATTGCATAAAGTTATTGAACTCAAGTTTTATTCATCATACAATTCATACAACTTCTCATCACTGTCAAAACTCCCATCCATTAGCTTGTCCTCATCTGTGTCTGATATTGAATCACTGTCTTCAACAATGAGCACAAAAATAAGGGCAAAAAAGCAGGAAATGCAAATAATAACATCTATAACCACTGTGTAAGATGCACCCAGTTGTTAGACTCCAAATTTTTCCCAAAAAAGTGTATCTTATACATGGGGAAATATGGTACTTTCTTAATGTGTTGCTGGATCCTGTTTGCCAATATTTTGTTGAGAATTTTAGCATTTAAGTTCACCAGGAATATTGGCCATATTTTTTCTTTGTAGTCTCTTTACCTGGTTCTGAATTATGATAATGCTGGCCTCATAAAATGAGCTTGGGAGTCTTCCCTCCTCTTAAGTTTTTGGAATACTTTGAGAAGCATAAGTGTTAATTCTTCTTAAAATGTTTGGTAATACTCACCTGTGAAGCCATTTGGTCCAAACCTTTTGTTCGTTGGGAGTTTTCTTATTTCTGCTTCAATTTCACTGGCTATAATCTGTCTATTAAGATTCTCTGATTCTTCCTGATTCAGTCCTGGAAGATCAATTGTTTCTAGGAATTTATTCATTTTAGCCACATTGTCCAATTTGTTGGGATGTAGTTGTTCATAATATTTTCTTATAATGCGCTATTTCTTTGATGTTTGTTACTTCTCTTTCATCTCTGATTTTATTTATTTGGGTCCTCTTTTATCTTGATGAGTAAAAGATTTATCAATTTTTTTTCAAAGGAAAAGCTCTTGGTTTTATTGATCTTTTGTACTTTTTTTCTAGCCTCTATTGTATTTATTTCTGTTATTATCTTTATTATTTCCTTCCTTCTACTCACCTTCGGCTTTCTTTGTTGCTCTTTTTCAAGTTTCTTTCAGTGTAAGGTTAAATTGTTCATTTGATATTTTTTTTGTTTCTTGAGGTAGGTGTGTAATGGTATAAATTTTCATTTTAGGGTTACTTTCACCGTGTCTTTTAGATTTGGAGCTGTTGTGTTCTCATTTTTATTTGTTTAAGGTATCTTTAGATTTGGTCTTTGATCTCATTGGTTAGTTACATGTTATTTACCTTCCATATCTTTGTGTGACTTTTTTTTGTGATTGATTTCTTGTTTCATACCATTATGGTCAGTGAAGATGCTTGATGTGATTTTAATCTTCTTAAATTTATTGAGACTTATTTTATGTCCTAACATGCTGTCAGTCCTAGAAAATATTTCATGTGCATTTGAAAAAAATGTGTATTCTGCTACTCTGAGGTGAAATGCTCTGAAGATATCAATTAAATCCAGCTGATACAATGTGTCGTATAAATCCACTATTTCCTTGTTGATTTCTGTCTGAAAGATCTATCTCTTAATGTCAATGGAATGTTAAAATCCCCTACTATAACTGTATTCCTGTCAATCTGTCCATTTATCTCCATCAAAATTTGCTTTACATATATAGGTGCTTCTACACTGAATGTGTAAAAGTTTACAAGGGTTATATCATATTGTTGTATTGTTCCTTTTTTCATTATATAGTGTCTTTGTTTTAAAGGCTTTTTTAGATATAAGTATTGCTACCTTAGCTTTTTTAAAATTTTCATTTGCATGAAACATTTTTTCTATTCTTTTATTTGTAGTCTGTGTTTATCTTTCATTCTGAGGTTGATCTCTTATAGATAGCATTCTTATCTGTTTACCTACCCAAGTCTTTTGATTAGAGCCTTTAAGCCACATACATTTGAAGTGATTATTGATAGATGTGTATTTATTGCCACTTTATTCTTTCAATTATATTTCTCTCTTATTTTTTTCTTCTTCTTCCTCTTCTTCTTCTTCTTCTTATTAAGCAGGTCTTTTAACATTATTTGTAATGCTCGTTTGGTAGTAACAGACTCCTTTAGCTTTTTTATTGTCTCAGAAACTCTTTATTTCTCCTTCAATTTTAAATGGCAGCCTTGCTGGGTGAAGTAGTCTTGGTTGTAGGTCCTTGCTTTTCATCACTTTGAATATTTCATGCCAGTCCCTTCTGGCCTGAAATGTTTCTGTTTAGAAATCAACTGACAGCCTTATGGGAGCTCCCTTTAAGTAACTAATGACATTTCTCTTACTGCTTTCAAGATTTTCTCTTTAACTCTTGCCATTTTAATTATGATGTGTCTTGTTGTGGGCCCTAGGCTTTCTGGACTTGAGTGACTTTTCCCTTCACCAGATTAGGAAAATTTTTGGTCATTATTTTTTCAGAAAGGTTCTCAATCCCTTGTGCTCTCTCTTCTTCTTCTAGAATAACCTATAATATGGATGTTTTTGCACTTCATGTTGTCCCAAGAATCTCTTAAACTATTCTCATTCTTTTTAATTTTTCTGTCCTTTTCTGTTCTGATTGAATGTTTTTCCCCACTTTATTTTTCAAATTGCTGCTTCAGTCTTCTGCTTCATTGAACCTGCTGTTTCTTCTTTCTATTGTATCTTTGATGTCAGATATTGTATTCTTCATTTCTGACTGGTTACTATTTGTGGTTTCTATGTCCTTTTTCTATGCTAGATATCTCTTTGTTGAAGTTCTAACTTTATTTCTTGAGCATATGTATAACCATTACTTTGAACTCAATATCTGATAAATTGCTTATTTCTATTTCAATTATCTCATTTTTCTGGACATTTCTCTGGTTTTGTCATTTGTGGCCTGCTTCTTTTTCTCCTCATTTTGCTGCCTCTATATGTTTGTTTCAATGTATTAGACAAATCAGCTATGATTTCTAGTCTTCATGGCATGGCCTTTTGAAGTAGGTGTTCTGTTGGGTCCAGTGGTGTTGACTCCTTGATCGCTAGAGTTGGGTATGCCAGGAATGTCCCTTGTGTGGGTTATATGGGCTCTCCTATTTTAATTGAATCCTGACTGCCTTTGGCCCATTATGCATGGGATTGAACCTCAGACTGGCTGAATATGAGGCTCTACCTCAACCAATGTATACAAGTTGCTATGCAGGTGTTGACCACGGGAAGCAGAATTCACCTCAGGTGCTTAATGAGATCTCCCTTTGAATATGCTACTTCTAAACCTAATTGGATTCTGCTGTGATATTGTCTAAAGCTGGGCACTGGGTTTGTTGATTTTGGGGGTCTTGGGAGTAAACCTGGTACAGGCCAATGTAAGACACACCCTGTGACTGGCCCTTACCAACCTATTTGGACCTTCAAGCAATCCACAGATTGTGGCTGCTTCTGCTGGGCTTAGGTGAATGTGAAAGGATCAAGCTTCACACTAAGTTCACCTTTTACAAGCATTGGGCCTGGGGGAAGGTCAGAAAAAGACCCAAGACACCCTAAGAACTGCCTCTGGTTGCCTCCATCTGCCTCTATTTCATGGCTGCTTGTTAGTTATGGTCACTGAAAATGTTTCTGGTAGAGTTGGGAGAATGAGATTAATGGATGTCCCCTGACAAGGAGGTGCCAATAAGGCTTCAGGAAAATTAGTGGGTATTGCCCTCACCCCAGAGCCATAGATCTCAGTCAGTCCTGGATTTCCTCCAACCTTGGGAGGGTGGAGCTACAGCTAGTGCTCAACTTACGACCATGATTGGTTCTGACAGACCTGTCGTAACACGATTTGGTCATAAGTTGAGTAGGCTATATATACAGTACTGTGAAATGATGTTATAAAAATCTTTAAGTCATATTTTATCATAATTTTCTTTCATTATTGTTATATATCATAATTTTCTTTGTTCATTTTATGCCATTTGTATCATCTCTACACCATTTTGTTTCTTATTTTTACATTCGTCAGGTTTAATATCCGCTGCCAGACATGGAGCAGTCGTGGCTAGTGATTGTGGTCATAAAGTCGAATGGTCGTAAGTTACATAGGTCATAAGTCGATCAATACCTGTACTAAGAATCGGACAGATAGGACTTCTAGAACCCAGATATTTCTTCTGTCAGTAGTCAGGGGAGTGGTTCTACTAAATATCCCATGAGAAGGAAGAACGAGTTGGATTCCCAGGAATGTTGGGGGGAATAACTCCAGCCTCAAAGCCAGACAACCAAGACACTGTCACCACCTATGTCTGTCCACACCTCTACTCTCTGACCAAGATTACTGATCCCTCAGCAAGGTCTAAACTCTGCCAGATTGGCGGAGAGAGATTCCTGAGGGTGGGGCTGTTTCTTTCCCCCAGGCTGATGCCACACAGAGTGGAGTGCTCTGCCCAAAAGATAGTGACTGTGGTAGTGAAGAATGACTCAATTATGAGGGTCCTAGCTCCTGCTGCCCACCATGTCTCTCCCCAGAGCCACAAACTTCAGACTCGCTTCACATGTATCTAGCCTACTCAGCCCTTCTTCTGCAGCTATCTGGAGTCGGTGGCTGTGAATAAGATTTTGTGCACTGGCCCTTTAAGAGGTTGCGCACATCTCTGCAGATTCCCATCTCTTTTTGGCAAACAGAAACCTTTTTGCTTTTTACAACTAAGTGCTATGTGGGGACCTCTTCCTGACTCTGTTGCTCTGAGTTGTGGAGCTCAGCTTGGGGTTTAAGCTCCACACTTCTCAGGATTAACCCCAACCCCCAACCCCGCCTCCATAGCTAAGATATCTCTCCTGAACTTCAGACTCTGTTCGTGGGGTTGGAGCCAGCCATTTTCACGTCTCCACCCTTTCTCCCATTCTTGATGTGGCTTCTTCTGTGAATTCTTGGTTATAAGACTTTCTTCTTCATTTTGGTCCTGGGAGGAGGTGAGTGTAATATGCACCTGCTCCACTGCCATCTTGTATCCATATGTGCTTCTCTCTTAAGAGTCAGGAAATAATAGGTTTATTGAAGAATAAAACTTACCAGACATTCAATATATTGATATGAAACTGACTGTATTGGAGAACATGAATTTTCATAATTGGTTCTGTTACAAAGTTATTGTGTTTTGTTTTTTTTTCCAATTTCACTTTCATGGCCAGTAAATGATGCAGTGGAAAGAAATTGTAGTACATGTCAGAATTTATTTATTCATTGAATACATGGTTTTAAATGTCAGCCATGCTAGGTCCTATTCGGAGGGATACTAAGATGAGCACACAACTTCAGAATATAAGAAATAAAGAGAGAAGAGGAGGGACAGAGGAGGAAGCAACATTGGAGGTAGTGGTGATTACAGCTTAGGCTCTAGTTACATAGGTGAGTTGAAATTCCTTATCTCCCAATTAATAACTGGTTAAGTTACTTAATTCATCACTTTATGTTTCAGTTTTCTAAATTATACCCTAAAAATGAGGATGCTTAAGTCAACGGAATGTTTAGAAGGATAATTGGTAATAAAGTTACTGTCAAAGTACCTAAGACACATTAGATATTGGAGTAGAGAGAAATTAAGTCCTTCTGAGAAAACCTGATTGCAACATAAATAAATGATGAGTAGAGTCATTTAAATCAAGCCATAATGTTTTGGGAGCAGAGAAAATGGCTCTGTACCCAGCAGGAGTGAAGGTGATGTGGTCGAGGTGGTGAGTGATGAAGCTCAAGGAGAAGTGGTTCAGGAAATAAATAAAGTGAGGACAAGCACTCTAGGCAGGAGAAGTAATAGGAATACATCATGTGGCAGTTTGCAGCATGATGTGTGGGAGTACTAAACTCTATTTGACATGATCAGAGCAGAAGGTCAATGCATATATTGGCCAACAAGACAGGTAAGGCCAGATTTCTGATGAGTTTGTGTCTTGATTCCCAGGATATCAGGTTTGAATTTCATCTTATGGTTCATAAAGCATCACAAAAGATGTTCTATAATGAGTGATAAATGAATGGCAGTCATGAGAAACACAGCTTGAAGAGAAACTGATAGAGCAGAGGAGTTACTGAGGAAGCTGCTTCAATGAGTATAAGCAAGAGATGCTGAGGAAGTGATGTAGAGAGTAACTCAAGGTCATTCCTGGGTGGCAAGTGGGCAATAGTATTTAACACCCAGCCTTAGTCCTAGAGGATGACTATGTTTGAGAGTAAAGGAGGTGGCACAAGCTACCTGATCCCAGGCTGTGCAGTTCTGTTTTTCTCTGCTTCCCGGCCATCTGCCACAACCATGCTCTGCCAGATTCTTGGTCAGGATAGAAAGCATCCAAGTTCAATACCCCTCTTTGTACTTATTGAAGCCAGAGGTACTGGGCAACATTGTGTGTCTTGCCCCTGACATTGTTCAAACCAGACATCTGTCGGGACAGAAAGAATAACCCAGAATGCTGGAACAAACTGGCTCCCAAAATCACGACAAGTTCTTCTCAGTGAACATAGATTATAGCAAACTGAAGAAAGAACGTCCAGACTTTTAAGTGAATAAAGTTCTTCCAGAAGTCATCCACACAATTTTCCACTTAAGCAGGAGATATTCCCCTCTTTGTGCTATATTGTGTTGGCTTTTACACTGATTGATACATATCCGAAATTTGAAAAATGTGTGAAGAAGGTGATTTCAGTGTTTCATTCCTTGTACTCACTTTTTTTGGGGAAATGAAAGCAGAGGCGTCCCACAAGCCTCTGGAAGTCACATCTGAAGACCAGCACAGATTTCATGCCAGGGGTATAGATGTGGACAGTATGCATGTACAAGACTCATAGGTCCCTGAACATCAAAGGCAGGGGGCCCCAAACTATGGCCCGTGGGCCACATGTGGCCCCCTGAGGCCATTTATCCGGCCCCCGCGGCACCTTCCTGGAGGGGCACCTCTTTCATTGGCGGTCAGTGAGAGGAGCACAGGATGCATCTGCACCCATAGTTCCCATTGAAATACTGGTCAGTTTGTTGATTTAAATTTACTTGTTCTTTTTTAAATATTGTATTTGTTCCCGTTTTGTTTTTTTACTTGAAAATAAGGTATGTGCAGTGTGCATAGGGATTTGTTCACAGTTTTTTAATAGTCTGGCCCTCCAAAGGTCTGAGGAACAGTGAACTGGCTCCCTGTGTAAAAAGTTTGGGGACCCCTGGTCAAGGGCAATAGTCAGCAAGCATGTTTAGATTGAGATGAGGTTTCAATGGAATCCTGGGAAACAACCATAGTTCAAAAAATCCAAAAGGAGAAGGGGAGAAGATAAGGAACAAAGATGAGAAACTTTCAGAGACATGTCATGACAATTAGAAGACAATGTCTCAAAAGCCAGCAGAATACAAGCGCTTGAGAGGTGAGATTGTCACAGTTAGAAATGCACAGGAGAGACCTGGTAAAATAAGAATTAAAAAAAAAAAAAGATTCACCTGACCTGTGGTAGCACAGTGGATAAAGCATAGACCTGAAACACTTAGGTTGCTGGTTCGAAACCCTAGACATCCCTGGTCAAGGAACATATGGGAGTTGATGCTTCCTGCTCCTCCTCTCTTCTCTCTCTCTCCCCTCTCTTTCTAAAAAATGAATAAGTAAAATATAAAAAAAATTAAAAACAAAAAGAATGATTCATCGATTGATAGATATAGATAAAAATTAAAATATCAATTAAGATCTTATTGAAGTTGTTTCTCTACGCCAGCAATTTTTATTCTTTTCCATCTTGTGGCACACATGAACTATTACTATGACTCTGTGGCACACCAAGAATGTATTTTTTGCTGATCTGACTAAAAAAGAATCAGTATACTTTTGATTCATTGACTCCGGACGGCTATTGTTGTGTTGACTGTTATTGTTTATTTGATAATCCAAGGGAAACGAGGCCAGTGCCCCTGAATGTCTAGGTACTGCATGTTTTAAAAAATCTTGTGGCACGTCAGTTGAAGATCAGTGTTCTGATGTGGTGAGGATGTAAACTAAATTTTAATGGGTTAAGAAATAAACAGGAAAGCAATTATATAATACTTTTAACAGATTATTGAAGCAGGACTGACATACAATAAAGTATACATATTAAAGTGCACAATTTGATCTTTTGGTGTGTATATGTTCATGTGTGTGAGTAAAATATATATACAGGATATGGCAAAAGTAGGTTTACAGTGGTGATTACACAAAACACCAACTTTATTCTTGCTTTATTATTTATTAATTATTGTATTTTATTCATAAACAACTGTAAGTTTACTTCTGTCCCACATTTATATTGGTTTCTGCCGCTGGTTAGCTAGCACAAGGCTCCTAAAACTCATACAACTTCGTCAGTGGTGAGAGCACCAGGAGCATTTTTTATGTAATGAGGTGACTCAGTATGGCCTCCTGTATGAAGGCTCTTCCCCAGAAAGAACAGTGATAATTGGAAGCTTAAAACTTTCTACCCCCAACCCCATTCTCCAGAGAGGAGAGGGGGGCTGGACATGGAATTAATGATAGACCATGCCTCCATGGTGAATTCACCATAAAAATCCTATTAGCAGTAGCATTGGGTTCTGGGGGATTCTGAGCTGGAGGTGCAGGGGAGGGATAACAGGAGGCAACAAAGAATATAGATAGCAGGCAGGTAGAGAGCTGTGGGAGGGAGTGGCAGGTGGAAAGGGCACAAGGTGTCCCTTTCCCCCCCAGGTCACCCTCTCCCAGCACTGACAGTGTTCTCAGTACTTGCCCTTCATTGTACAACTTCTCACATTTTCTCAATCTTTGAAACAGTCTTATATCAACATCTCAATCAGAAAACTGCTAACATTTCTCTCTCTCTCCTCTTTTTTTTTTTTTTTTAGGTGAGAGGAGGGGAGATAGTGAGACAGACTCCCGCATGCACTCTGACTGGGATCCACCCAGCAACCCCTGCCTGGGGCCGATGCTCAAATACTGAGCTATTTTTAGCACCTGATGCTGACCTGCTTGGACCAACCGAGCTATCCTCAGCTCTTCAACACCTGGGGCTGATGGTTGAACCAATCAAACCACTGGCTGTGGGAGGAGAAGAGGAAGAGAAGGAGGAGAGAGAGGGGACAAGAAGAAGATGGTTGCTTCTGCTGTGTGCCCTATCCCAGAATCAAACCCAAGATGTCAATATGCCTGGCTGATGCTCTATCCACTGAGCCACTGGCCAGGGCTTTAACATTTCTCAATATGCTTTCTACTGATATTCCCCCAGTGACCTAATACTACCCAACTGTTATCTTCTCCATTTTACATTTTCTTCACCTCAGTAAAAGAAGATAGTAACTCTTTTGACAAGGAAATATTCGAAGATATCAATGTTGATGTCTTACCAATTTCCAACTGTTTGGAATTTTGTCATTGATTTCCTTATCACTTGTACAGAATTTAAGCTTCTAGTTCTTTCTCTGTGTTCACAACTGTCTTACTGTTTTAGTACACTTACCTTTTCCCAATATTATTATAACCCTGGGATGTGAAAGTATGTTTAATTGCTCCATTAACCCACATCTTTTGTGCTTGCATACAACAGGGCATTGAGCCAAATATATTTAGCACTCCACTCATTTATTAATGGGCCAATAAAACATGCCCTAAAGTGTCTTCACCTAATACACTCATTACAAACATTTATATAGATGTTTCCATTCTGTGACATTCAAGCACTTGGCAGATCTTAGCCATCAAACTTACCAAATTTATGTATAGCAGAGTAATAATTGATTAGGCACAAAGGTAATAATTTCTATAATACAAAATTCAAAGAGAGTGGCTACAGAGGAGGAGCGTTGATAGTTCTGCCCTCCTCTGATGGTGTGAAACATGATGTCTTCCCTACAGGGAAGTGTGGGGTCAAAACAAATTACCAACTGTGCTCAGAAGTGGGCAGTGATGGGTTTATAAAGTAAAAGGGTAATAAAGAAAGTAAAGGAGTAAGTTCATGAGGTGAGAGGGACATAGGAAGAGAAACTGTTTCCCTCGCTCACCTTGAAGCTGTGCTGGACACTAGCAGGTCAGACACCAGCATCAGAAATCCCTGGGCTTGTTCAATTGGAGGGTTTGTCTGACTAAACACAAAGAAGCCTGAAGATATGAAGTCCGTTTTTCCCTAGCTTCTGTTGATAGACAACTAATTTTGATCCTTCTGTTTCTCTTGCATGGAGAATGGAGTTGACATTTAAATTAATATTTAGAGATGGTAAGGATTTCAGATCACAATAAATATGCTTTATAATGAATGGAGAGATTAACCTTCTGGGGTGAATATGTGACACAGGAATGGTTTAGAAGATCAGGAGAAGAAAGAGAAACATTTCGGTTTTATCATTGCAAATAAATGAAAAGTATAAAAATAAAACCTAAAAAACAAATTACATTATTCTTCCTTAAACATGTTGATGGGGTAAAGTAATCAGTAAATAACTTTATGCATCAGGTTGAAATTAGTATAAGTTGAGGTTATGACTGAGTGGAAGGCAAATTTTTGTGAATTTTTAAGGCGAAGAAGAAATTCCTGCTTGAGGTTAGATACTTTGAGGTACATGGCCACTCTCTCCAAAGGTATAAATCCATTCCCTTCTGTCTCAGAGGGGATTTGGTGAATCACTTTTACTCCATTAAGAGAGCAGGTTGTCAGCGTGTTCTTATAAGACTCTGGCAGCCAGTTTAGAGTTGTCAAATTGTTGATTAATACTATTTGAAAGTTGAAGAATCAGAAAACGGGGAAAATGAACCATTTTGTTGCAGCAAATCAACAGCAGTGGCTCCATGTAATGGCCTCTAGTACAGCTCGTTTAATCACCTGCTGTGAACAGGAATTTCCTTTAAGCATATCTTGAGTCAGAACAAAGGAACTATTTTTCTTGCTGTTTTCATGCTTCTGTCTGAGTTGGTCTTCAGGATAGTCTAATTGGCAGCCAGTAACTGGGATGATTTGCAAAAGGCAGTTAAAGCCTTCCCTGCCTCTCAGTTTCTCCACCAAGAGGCTTCCCTTCCTTTTGTCCTTTTGTCTAGAAACATTGCCTTAGGAGTCACTATTGAGTAATAATACAAAGACAGGTGACTTGTATGGAGGTGACTTGCTCTTATGTGTGTGACATAAGAGGGCTGTGTAAGAAAAGGAGATGATCCTGGGATCAGCGTGAAAGCTATGAGTTTGTGCTCCTGAGTGAATTTCTTATTAACATGGTTTACTTCTTTATGTTATAGTCTCTTGAAGAAGATAGACTCTATTTACACAAATTATGTCTTAAGTATATGTAAAGCCACAGGCTATAAAGCTATTAAAAGCTTTCCAAGCAAAGCATGGATTTGGAGTCCATGCTGATGAGGAGTTAGTTGCTCCAGGGCTGGGGATGGCAGGTGCCAGTTAGACTACCCACCTTGACCAGTGACAACCTGGCACCATGCCCATTGACAGCTTTACTAAATTAGGCCTGCTTCTATAATTTCATGAAATCATAAAACCAGTGTCTTGAAATAACCTTCTGTACCACTGCTTTATTTCAGTCAGTTAGGAATCTAAGGTTTTAGAGACACAAAATGAGTTTCAGATAGTCTCCCCACTGGGTAATAGAAAATCTGGGACTAAAATGTGGGTTTCCTGGTGTTTAGTTCAATGTTCCTCTTTTATGCACCACTGATTAATCTTTCTTCTAAATATAAATAATCCACACCGATTTAAGAAAACCCATAATTTAAAATTCCTCTTCATTCTTTAAGATAAAGAGAAGGAAGAGGCTGGACGACTGACAGTAATGTGGGGTTGATAGAAACAGGGAAATATCAGAGACACATATTTGTGAAGTATATGTTTTACTTTAATTTTGTCCAAGACATAGCCTGAGGAAAGGAATTGGGTACAGGTACATTATTTAAGGGGAAATTTCAAGGAACAGAAGTAAAAAAGAGAAAGGAGAAAAAATGGAGGAAGAAGACCAGCTCTGTGTCAGATGATTCAGTTACCACTGTAAGCAAGTGAAGCTGAGCCCCACCATGGACCCCTGTGAGGAACAGGGTGGCCACAGGGGACTGGCAGCTGGGCATTCAGCAAGACTCCTCCTACACTTAGGGAGAATTCTTTTTATTTATTTTTACAGAGAGAGAGAGTCAGAGAGAGGGATACATAGGGACAGACAAACAGGAATGCAAAGAGATGAGAAGCACCAATCATCAGTTTTTCGTTGTGGCACCTTAGTTGTTCATTGATTGCTTTCTCACATGTGCCTTGACTGTGAGGCTACAGCAGACCAAGTAACCCTTTGGCCAAGCCAGTGACCTTGGGTCCAAGCTGGTGAGCTTTGCTCAAACCAGATGAGCTTGTGCTCAAGCTGGCGACCTCAGGGTCTCGAAACTGGGTCCTCCGCATCCCAGTCCGACACTCTACATGTTGCGCCACTGCCCGGTCAGGCTGGGAGAATTCTTCCCAGGGGATTATGCCCCCATCTTTGCAGGCTGAGACAACTTGCAGCTGGATGGCCTCCCATAATTTAGGAGAAGGCCCTAAATAGCAAAACCAAGGGTACTCCAGATTCTGGGCACCACTGACGTGCTTGGAACGGTCCACCACCCATGAGCTGTCTTCAGCTGGCTCAGGGTGGCTGCACCCTGCATCACAACATTGATTATAGCCTAATTCTCAATTGTGGGAAATAATCAAAAGACTGTGTTATATGTTCTTTATTAAGCAATAATTTTTGTGAAATTCAATTCAATCTTCTTTAGGGTTCTCTTGAAGTATATTGTAGGTTCCTAGTACACTAGACCATTAAGCATGTATGCAATTCATTGAGAAAATGCAAAAATCCACAGAGAAGATGGAATCAGTATCAACAGAAATAATGTTTTTTAAGTTTATATAAATTTTCTCCTTTTCCCAAAATTCTTCCTCATGTTATCTCTTTTTAACTCCAAAATATCTCATTATTCTCTGAACATGCTGGTCTCTTGTGATATTTACCTCCTTAAATTAAGGTGACCAGATGTCCTGCTTTTGGTAGGACAGTCCCAATCTTTAACAATTTGTCTCACGTCGCACGACATTCTAAAAAAGTCCCAATTTTTGGAAAGAATGCACAAAAAGCTACGAACGGCGGGAAAACGGGAAGAGGATATATGGTTTTCGGTGGGGAAACCCTGCCTCGACCTGGAAGCACCTGCACTGCCGCAAGAGCTGGCTGCCCCATGTGGGTCAAAACAAGAACTTCAGGCAGGACGTACCTGCTGGGGCAGCGGCTGTCAAGTCCCCTAACTACCCACAGGCCCAGTCCTGGATGCTAGCATATGGCTCTAGGCTCTGCAAGGCACAAGCCGCTCCGTCTCCAGTGGGCGGTGGGGCTGGATGCAGGGAGCGTGGCTGCCCAGCACCCTGGTGGTGCTGCCCTGCCTGCTTCCACCCACTTGTGCAGCTCCAGCATTGGTTTCAGGACTGTGTAACCCGATTCCTTTGACTCACTCAAAATTTCCCATATAGTAATATTTCCAAAAGTGATCTTTTTAATGAGGTATCATTATTAAAAAAATATATATGTTGATAAGGAAAAGGTTAAATCTTGGGCATCAGCAAAAATCACAATAGAGAACAAATGGTTAGAAATATTTCATCATTTTGAAACAAACCATGTTCCATACAATAATGCACTAAAAATTGTGGAATACGCGCTGTCTTTACCAGGAACTGATGCTGTGACTGAACACGTTTTTTCTACGGTAAATAAAGTGTGCACATCAGAAAAATCACAATTAAGTGTTGAGACTTTGAAAGCCATTTTATGTGTGAAATATAATTTACAAATTCTTGTGAAAAATTTCATGACCTTTTAAACAACGACAGCAATCTACTAAAAAAAATTCACTCAAATAAGAAATATGCCAAAGAATAAAATAATACTATACATAATATTTTAATGTATTATATTTGTAAATTGTACTTATGTTGAATTTTAAAAAATATATTACAATACTATTTTTGCATTCTATGGAAATATTTTTTGCTCCATATAGACCAAATTTTTAATCAAGAATCTCACCCATCTCCCCATCAATGGTGTCCGGCTTTACCAATTTTAAAATCTGGTCACCTTACCTTAAATGCATTTTTAAAAAGCAGATAAATCTTTCAAGGTATAGGTAAAATATCAGTTCCTTTATGGAGTCTTCCCTGTTTTATTAGGAACCTCTCTGGTTCTGAATATTTTTTTCTTTTTTTAAAAAAGATGGTAATATTTCTTGCATTTTAAATATGCCATTCAAAAAGATGCTATCTTTTTCATACCACTTTGATTAATATTTATAATGAAAGTTAACACACAGCATGAACATGGTGATAGAAAACACTGTAAACATTGCTATGAAGTAGAGTTTCTGACAGACAATATTTTTAGGCCTATTGATTGTTAAAAAGAACATTATTGTTAAAGTGGAATTGACATATTTTCTGGTAGAAGATGGCAACTTAGCAATGCTGCTGTCTCTTGAGTGGAAATATAAACACTGACTCCATCTCTGATTAAACGAGGAGATATCTTTGATTCTGTGTTAAAGTGTGTGGAGGTAGAAAGAAAAAGTAGGAATCAAGTTATTTATCAAAGTAGAGATAGATGAAATTCGTGTGGGTTATGGATGAGGAGGAAGCTGCTTTGTTCTTTAGAACACTGGAAAGACTTGGGAGGCATCTGACGCACCGCGTTGTGGGAAGGAGCATGCTCGGAGATGGACAGATGCCTGGGAAGTTTGGAATTTCACGCAGGAGGCCGTGAGATCCCCAGCTCCCACCTCCATCTCTCATCATCAAACAACTTTCAGGCTTTGTAGAAATGGATCTCAAGCTCTATGGAGAAACTGAACCCAAGAGGTTTACAGTAAGGAAAATCAGGTACTGAAAATGTAGGGGAGGTGTGAGATGAATGAGGGGTGTGGGTGGATCACACAGGTGTCCACTTGCCCCGCCCAGTGTCTCCTCCCAGCTGCAGGACACCCCTTCAGCTTTCTATAGGAGACCAAGAAGCTGGGGCCCTTCTCTAGATCAAGGAACCATCCAGAGAGAAAATTGGACCTTGCCATTTAGTGTTCTCTAAGATCCCCCTGATCATTTTACAGTGAATTCTACCAGTTGGTTTGCTTTGCCATTCACACCAAAATTAAATGCAATTTTTAAAAATGTTTTTCTGAAGTGAGAAGTGGGGAGACAGAGAGACACCTGGCATGCCCACTAGGGGGTGATGCTCTGCCCCTCTAGGACATTGCTCGGTTGCAACCCAAGCCATTCTAGCACCTGAGGCAGAGGCCATGGAGCCATCCTCAGTGCTTTGCTCAAATGGAGCCTTGGCTGTGGGATGGGAAGAGAGAGAGAGAGGAAGAGAGAGAGAAAGGAGAAGAAGAGGGCCGATGCTCTACCACTGAACCAACTGGACAGGGCGAAAAATAATTTTTTTAAGTGAGAGGAGGAGATGTAGAGAGACAGACTTCTGCACCTTCCCTTTCAGACCGGGATCCACCTGGCAACCCCAGGGGTGGATACTCTGACCATCTACTTGCAATCAAGCTATTTTTAGTGCCAGCAACGAGGCTTTACAGAGCCATCCTCAGCACCCAGGGCCAACGTGCTGGAATTAATTAAATCATGACTGCAGGAGGGGGAGAGCAAGAGAGAAGTGGGAAGGGAAGGTGAAGAGAAGCAGATGGTTGCTTCTCCTGTGTGCCCTGACTGGGAATTGAACCCAGGACATCACACACTGGGCCAATGCTAAAAGCAATTTTTAAATATGAACAGATACCTAAGAATTTCAAAACTTTTGAGGAAAGTCTTTATTATAAAAGAAAGAAGCCAACAAACTACATAAGGAGCTCAGAAGAAGCAGAAGGAATGTTAAAAGCTAAGAAAACATCAAAGAAACTGCAATTAATATAATCAGAGATGTAAGATACTGAGCCCACAAAGAAATAGCAAAATGCTATGAAAACTGGAGATCAAAGTAAGAGCTCTAGGAAATGAAAACTACTAAGAAAAAAAATTAAGGAAATAGTTTTGGGTGTTGAAGTAAAAGAAAACTACTAGAAAATAAAACATATAGACAACCAAATGGTTAAGAAATGAGGGGTAAACATTGAAGAACAATTCATGGGACATAAAAATAATATGGGTTCCAGAATAAGAGATACTAAATATTGGAGCAGAGGAAATAATCAAAGAAATAATATGAAAAATTTTCCAAAGTGGAGGACATGAACCTTCAGATTGATATGAATCATGGAGTGTTCAGAATAATGAATTAAGCAAAGACTTAACCAAGTCATGTTTTTAGGAGATGTTTAAATATCATATCGTAGAAGTAGCCAGTTCTTTGTAATGACATTTAAAACTACAGAACATGAATTCAAGGCATTCAAATACAGATTGATATGTTTAATATGATATGTAGCTTATACAGAGAAAGGGGCGGGGGGAGAAAGAGAAAAGGGAAGAAAGAGTACAGAGACTCACCTACATCTAAACTCACCTACACTGTCTTTTCTTCAGATAAAATGGTAGAATCATTAGAGTCAAGAGGTCTGGATCCTGTTCTAACTACTCAAGAACCCTGTGTCTACAATTACTCTCTCTTTCTACTGCATCATTTTTCTCCCACATCATTAAATAATTCTTTTTAGCACACAGGTATTGATCCTAACTTAAAAAAAACAAATGCCTACAGACATCATGTCTTTCTCTAGCCACTATTTGCTTTGTCTTATTTTCACAACATATTTTCTTGAAAGACTTGTTAACTTCTATTTTTTTCCTAATTTTATGACTTTATAATGAACTGCTCTCTTTTCTTTGAAACAAGTTGTTTTAAAAGAAAAGCTTTGAGTTTTTCACCATTTAGTATGATATTAGCTGATGGTTGTCATGTATGGCCTTTATTATGTTGAGGTATTTTCTTTCTATACCCATTTTATTGAGTGTTTTAAACATAAAGGTATGTTGTATCTTATAGAATGCCTTCTCAGAGTCTATTGAAAGGATCATATGATTTTTGTTCTTTGTTTTGTTGATATGTTGTATAACATTAATCGATTTACTGATGTTGAACCATCCTTGTGCTCCTGGAATGAATCCCACTTGATCATAATGTATTTTTTAATGTGTTATTGTATTTGATTTGCTAATATTTTGTTTAGGATATTTGCATCTGTATTCATTAAAGATATTGGTCTGTAGTTTTCTTTTTTTTGTAATGTCCTTGACAGGTTTGAGTATGAAGGTTATGTTGGCTTCATAAAATGTTAGTCAGTATTTCTTCTTCTATTTTTTGGAAGGCTTTTAGAAAGATAGGAACCAACTCTTCTATCAATGTTTGGTAGAATTCACTAGTGTAGTTGTCTGGTCCTGGGCTTTTATTTTTGGTGAGGTTTTTGATAGTTGTTTCTATTTCCTCCCTTCATTGAGGAATATAAGTAGTAATTTATCTATTTCTTCTAGGTTGTTGAATTTTGTGCCATATAATTTTTCATAGTATTCTACAATGATCCTTTGTATATCTCTATGCTATCTGTGGTAATTTCTTCTCTTTCATTTCAAATTTTGTTTATGTGAGTCATTTCTCTTTTTTCCTTAGTGAGTCTAGCCAGGGGTTTATCAATTTTATTGATCTTTAAAAAGAACCAGCTCTTTGTTCTATTAATTTTTTCTATAGTTTTTCTGTTCTCTATTTATTTATTTCCACTCTAATTTGACCCAGCAATTTCTCTACTGGATATCTACACCCAAAACTCAAAATTGTTGGTACATAAAGACACATGCACCCCCATGTCCATTACAACATTATTCACAGTGGTCTAGACATTGAAAAACCAAAGTGCCCCTCAATAGAGTATTAGATAAAGAAGATGTGGTATATATATATATATACAATGGAATACTACTCAGCCATAAGAAATGACGACATAGTGTCATTTGCTACAACATGAATGAACCTTGAGAACATTATACTGCATGAAATAAGTAAATAAGAAAAAGCTAAAAACTGTATTATTTCACACATGGGTGGAATACAAAGCTGAGATTCATAGACATAGGTAAGAGTGCAGTGGTGACCAGGGGGAGGGAGAAATAAAGGAGGGGGTTGGAAGAAGCGTTTAAAGAGGGACAAATATAAGATGACAGAAAATGATTTAGCTTTGGGTAATGAATATACAACATCATTGACTATTCAAACGATATAGTGATGTTTGCCTGAAATCTATGTATACTTGTTGATCAATGTCCCCCCGTTAAATTTAATTTTTTTAAATGAAAAAGAAAAGAAAAAAACAAATTGTTGACTTGACTTATGGACAGTACCACGCTCTTACTTGTCCTGTAACTTCCTGGCTCTTCCTCCTTGGTTCACTGCTTCTCTACCTGATCTCTCTTTTGAAGAGTCTACTTGCATGCTAGCAGACATCCCAGAATATTTTCAAAACAGAATTCCAGCTTTCTCTGCTCTCAAGCCCGTTGCTACCCCAATCTTTTCCATCCCACTAAATGGCACTGCAAAAATCCACTTACTTAGTAACTGGGAATCATCCATTTTCCCGTGGCTCAACTCTCAAAACACATTCTGAAACTATGCTCTCTTCTCCATCTTTGTTTGCATTGTCCTCATTTGAAGTACCACCAATAATGGTAAACCTGGCTTCCCTGCTAACCTTCTTGTCCCTTCTCTGCACAGCAGCAGTATAATCTCATTAAACAGAAAATCATGTCACCTCCTTTAGAATCTTCTAAAGACTTCTCATTGTGCTTATAACAAAACACAACTTCTGACTGTGGCACACAAAGCTGTCCAGTAAAGGGCAATGTGGGACCCACATGCACATCTTGGTTCAGACCTTGCTGGTTTCCAGTACTCAAGGTTATAGGTAGCTAGTGGCTCCCACACTGAACAGAGCAGCTCTCCATGGCTTAGCCTAACACGTCTCTGCACCATTGCTATTATTTGTCTCCAGTCAATTTGACCTTTCTTCCATTCCTCACGTCAGCCATTCTGTCTGGTCTTTGATTCCACACAGCATGTTGGATGAGCTCTTTCTTATCATTTGGATATTAGTTGAGATGTCACCTTCTCAGGAAGGTCTTCCCTTTCCACTTAATGTAAAGCAGCACTGCCTGAGTTGATGGTGGTACAGTGAATAGAGTGTACGCTAAATATCCAGGTTTAAAACCCTGAGGTCACTGGCTTGAGTGCAGGCTTACCAGCTTGTGTCATTGGCTTGAGCATGGGATCATAGAAATGACCCCATGGTTGCCTACTTGAGCCCAAAGGTTGCTGGCTTGAAGCCCAAGGTTACTCACTTGAGCAAGGGGTCACTGGCTCAGCTGGAGTCCCTGGTCAAGGCACATATGAGAAAGCAATTAATGACAACTAAGGAGTCACAACTGTGAGCTGATGCTGCTCATCTGTCTTCCTTCCTGTCTGTCTGTCTCTGTTAGTTTCTCTATCACTAAAAAAATAAAAATAAGTAAGTAGAGCAGCACTTCCTCTCCAGAACCTCTAAGTCCGGGTAACTGAGTTTGTCTTTTTCATGGAACTTATGTGTTTCATCATTATCTGTTGTCCTGCATCCTAAGCTGCTATCTTGACCACATCTCAGCTCCCCAGGAGGGATGGACGTATAAATGAATGACTAAAGGTATCACCATTAAAATAGAAACAATAGTAACACAAACCTTGAAGTTTATACCTTTGCATTTTCTTAGTGTGCTGTTAGAACAACAACAACAAAAAGCCTTTGTAATGAATTAATAAACTATTCTGAAACCACTGGATGCTGGACTATGTGGGCAGTTAGTGGTGTCCAAAATATATCAACTTGCTGGTGAAGCAAATGCAGTATCCTTTAAGAGATTTAGCTGCTTTCAATATGCCAGGGGTTGGGAACCTTACTGGCGGAGAGAGCCATGAATGCCACATATTTTAAAATGTAATTCCATGAGAGCCATACAATATGTTTAACACTAAATACAAATAAATGTGTGCATTTTATGTAAGACCAACACTTTTAAAGTACAATATGTCTCTGAATTCTTTTTTTTTTCTTTTTAAAGGGACAGAGAGAGACACAGAGAGAGGGATAGATAGGGACAGAGAGACAGGAATGAAGAGAGATGAGAAATATCAATCATCAGTTTTTTGTTGCGACAGCTCAATGTTCATTGATTGCTTTCTCACATGTGCCTTGACCGCGGGCCTGCAGCAGACCGAGCAACCCCTTGCAGGACCCAGCGACCTTGGGTCCAGCTGATGAGCTTTTGCTCAAGCCAGATGTGTCCGTGCTCAAGCTGGCGAGCTTGGGGTCTCGAACTTGGGTCTTCCACATCCCAGTCCGATGCTCTATCCACTGTGCCACTGCCTAGTCAGGCAGTCTCTGAATTCTTTTTAATAACATTGCTATGCTGTTGCTAACCAATGATGAATAAAGTACTTTTTACCATTAATGCGACTTCTGGTGCTGAATGGTTTTGCTGATGGCTTTGTAGTCTGGTTGATATGTGGTGAGATTAAGCTTCATGCAGGCGTTGAGACTTCCATCCATTAAACATAATTGTAGGTTGGTCTTAACGTTCTTTAGATGTGAGAAAGACTACTCACATGCATACGTAGAGCCAAACTCTGTCAGTACAGCAATACTTACATGCTGCAGTGTGTGGTATGTGACAGGAAGCACGTTCCAAGTTTTGACAATCAGCTGGTTCGCGGGTTGAAGTCTTTTCATTTCTCCACACTTGTGTTTGCTCGCCAACTCTGCTTGCTTCATTCAACTCGTCAAATCTTCATTCAGTAACTTGAACTTATTCACCAACATGTCTGAGGTCTTCAGGTCATCAGTTTGTAGCTCAAAATCTCTGACGGAGATACTGGGGATGTAACTCAGGTTGGTGCTGTCCATTGCACACTTGTGTGGATGGGTGATGAACTTAAAATGATGAGTGCGCTCACAAAATTCTCCAAAGCACACTTTAAATGACTGCAGAAGATTAGATGTGAAGCCCGCTAGCTGCTGGAGATCAAGATGTTGAGCAGGGTCACTTGCTGTGCATGCATCTTTAAACTCTCCCAGTTTTTCAAAGTGTGGCAAATGACCTGTTTCAATGAAAGCGATGAAGAGTTCCAGCTTGTTTTCAAATGCAAACACTGCTTGTTGAAGGGATAAGACTATATTTCCAACACCTTGCATTGAGCTGGTTCAGATGTTCAGTTATGTCCATGAGATAGTAAAAGTTCAGGAGCCACTCAGTGTTAGCTAACTCAGGATGCTCGATTTTTTTCATTTCAAGAAAAGTCCGGATATCGCTCAGACAAGCTGTGAAGCGGCTGAGCAACTTCCCTCTTGACAACCAACACACATTGCTGTGCAGAAGCAGACCAGGATAGTTATTCCCAACTTCATTCAGCAGTGTTTTAAACTGGCAATCATTTAAAGCTAGGGCAACAATAAAGTTGACCACCCTAATGACTAGCGACATCACCTCACCAAACTACTGGTCAAACATCTGAGCTCAAAGCGCCTCCCGATGTAGGATGCAGTGAAACCTTAGGATGGGTCTCTTCATGTTCACGAAGAAGTGCTACGAATCCTCTGTTTTTCCCCACCATGCACGGAGCACCATCAGTAAACACCAAAATAAGTTCATCCATCGGTAAATATTTTTCTTTAGCGAACTCAGTGAAAGACTTGAATAAATCCTCCCCTCTTGTTCTCTTTCATAGGCAAAACAGCAAGACTTTCCTCATGTAGTGTGTCACCTACAGCATACTTTGCAATCATGCTGAACGGGGATAAATGTCTTACATCTGTTGACTCATCCAAAGCGAGAGAAAAGAATGGTGCTGCATTTATTTCCTTCACTTGTGTTGCCTCAGGTTGATTTGCCATCATGATGGTATGATCATGAACAGTTCTTGTCGACAGAGGCATGTCTTTTATTCGTTTGATTATCTTGTCTTTATCTGAAAAGTCGTCAAATTGTTCATTGGCAACAGCAAGCTTGAATGTTTTGGCATACTCCCCATTTGTGAATGGCTTTCTATTTTTCACAATTGCTAAAGCACAAGCAAAGCTAGCCAAATTCCAGTCCCTTTGTTGGGTCCAAACACGGAGTTGCTGCTGACTAGCTTGCACTCTGCACATGCTTTCTTCCTGCTGTCCCCTGCTGGATATTTCAATGAAAATGTAGCATGGTGTGTGTCGAAGTGCCCCTTTATATTTGACTATTTCATCGATATAATTTTATCATTGCATATTAGACACACTGCAGAACCTGCTCTCTCCACAAAGGTGAATTCCTCGGTCCATTCCTGCTGAAAAGTACTATACTCCTCATCTTTTTTCTTTTAGCCATCTTCTTCGTCAAAAGGGTTTCTGCAATTAGATGGCTGACTACTTGATTAAAAGGAGGGTAGTTTACTTCCTGACCTCACAACGACCCGTGTACATTAAGCATTATTCATAAAAAATTTGGAGTCCCGGCCTGACCTGTGGTAGTGCAGTGGATAATTCGACCTGGGAACACTGAGGTCCCCAGTTCAAAATCCTGCACTGGTCTGGTCAAGGCACATATGGGAGTTGATGCTTCCAGCTCCTCCCCCATTTCTCTCTTTCTCTTTCTGTGTCTCCTCTCTAAAATGAATAAAATAAAATAAAATAAAATAAAATTTGGTGTCCCGGAGGACAGCTGTGATTGGCTCCAGCCCACCTGCAACCATGACATGAGCGGTAGGAAATAAATTGATTGTAATACATGAGAATGTTTTTTATTTTTAACGTTATTTTTTTTTATTAAAGATTTGTTTGCGAGCCAAATTCAGTCATCTAAAGAGCCACATCTGGCTTGCGAGCCATAGGTTCCTGACCCCTGCAATATGCATTGAACAAATATTTTGACACTCGATCCTATGCTGACCTAGAGGAATATTTATCTCACAGGTTGTAGGGATGAATAAAACTCAATATTTGATTCTACTCTTTTCAGAATATGGCATAATGTCAAATTATAGCTGTTGAGAGATATATTCCCCAGATACAGAATCTCTTCTGGGGGCATGTAGAAAATATTTGAGGAGTACAGAAAGCCCCTTGCTGTAATCCTAAATCAGTGGCTGAGCCTGGTGATGTCATATGTGTTTGCTCCAAGGAAATGGTTCCTATTTCTTAACCTCAAGCTTGGGATTCTCTAAAATATGCATAGTTAGTCTGATACACTGGGAACCAGCATTTCTAATCATTCATACCAAGGCATTCTACTGTCCTTAGGTAAGGAGTGCTGCCTATGACCAGGGATTCATCCCTTTACAGGGCAAGTTCTCCAGAGGGGAAAACATTTAGCTATTAACAATTTAGAGAATGACATTTTTAGAAATTTCCTAACTGGCAGCCTGCTGAAAGCAGAGTTTAAAGAGAAAAGGTAAATATGTTTGCAGAGGCTAAAGTTGCCGAGAGAGAGAGAGA
Organism: Rhynchonycteris naso; assembly: GCA_037038555.1. Lineage (NCBI taxonomy): Eukaryota > Metazoa > Chordata > Mammalia > Chiroptera > Emballonuridae > Rhynchonycteris > Rhynchonycteris naso. Next base: position 192,573,506 of record CM072995.1, on the reverse strand, counting down.
GAAACCAAAAGAGAGAGAGGGAGAGTCTGTTATACTAGAATTCTCTCTGGGCTTCTGGGGTTCAGTCAGCATTGGATGAAGACAGCAAGCTGGTTGGCACAAAGACACAGAGGTACCAAAGAAAGGCAGTGTCCATCATACAGTTTGGCCATAACAGGTGATCACATCGGGGAAAGAACCCACACATGAAGAGACACTAACTCAAGGATCAAGAAAAATATGAGTACTTTGGAACATAAACTTACAGGTAGTCACCAGACATCTGTTAGAGGCTTATTTTGGAGATTTACATGACTGAAGTGTGGAAAGATAAATTGTTTGGCAGGAAGCTCCAGCAACCTATCAGCACTGAGAAATGAAGCCTGAGTCAGGCTCTTAAGGGTTCTGAATCACCTGGCTACTAGCCTAAAGCAGAATCAAGAAACTATTTTATCTCTTTCCTCTTTTTAAGCTTTACATTTAGTGCATCAGTTCCACCTACTGCTGATGAGTCGTCTTTCTAAATGACCCTGCTAAATCACATGCAGTTAATTACCAAGATTTTAGTGCTATCTTTTGTGTGTGGGTTGCAGATTTCCATTGCCTGCCCACACCCTCAGTAAAGCCTTAAACTCCCATCAGTCCACAAATGAAAGAATGAGTTCTTCATCCCCCATGGTAGCAGAGGAGAAGGATGTGATATACTTTGATATCTGGGTAAGCCCGCTCTAGCCCTTTGTCTCCCAGTCCTCTCTATTCCCAGCTGACATAGGTAGATCCATGTCTGGGACTCTCGTACGGACCTTTTCATCACCTGCATCTTTGTGGGTGACAGTGGTCAATGGAAATAACTCCTGTTAAAAAGTAAAGTCTAATACCAGGAAAGACAGTTTCATATGAGAAAATAAAATACTATTTGTGTGGCCAGATTTTTCTGTGAATTACTTCATTGGCAAAGACATATGAGCAGCTGTCATCTCAGAATAACACTATTTTCCCATATCATAGGGAGTAAAAGTTATTAGAATGTGGGATGGTCAATACTTGATATCTGAAACTACTATTTAGCTTGAGGGGGGAAAGAAAGTAACATCAGTGTTTAAAAAAATAATTGCACTCTTTGATGTTTATCCAAACGAGTTCAACAATAATATCCATACAGAAACCTGTATATGGATGCTTACAGCAGTTTTATTCATAATTGCAAAAACTTGACAGCAATTGCCTGATTAGGTGGAGGTGCAGTGGATAGAGCATCAACCTGGGACACTGAGGACCCAGGTTCGAAACCTCGAGATTGCTGGCTTGAGCGTGAGATCATAGACATGACCCCGTGGTTGCTGGCTTGAAGCCCAGGTCACTGGCTTCAGCAAGGGGTCACTGGCTCAGCTGGAGCCCCCCACTCAAGGTACATATGAGAAAGCAATCAATGAACAGCTAAAGTGCCTCTCATCTCCCTTCCTACCTGCCTGTTTCTGTCTGTCCATCTTTCTCTCTCTTGCTTGCTAAAAAAAAAACAACAAAAAGCACACAAAACTTGATAGCAACCAAGATGTCCTTCAGTAAGTGTGAATAATTAAACTGTGGCCCATGCAGGAAATGGAATATTATTCGAGGCTGAAAAGAAATGAGTTATGAAGCCATGAAAGGATAGGGAAGAACCTTAAAATAACGCAGACAGTCCCTAACTTACAATGGTTTGACATGACTTTTTAACTTTATGATGTTGGGAAAGTGAAGCACATTCAGTAGAAACTATACTTCAAGTTTTGTATTTTGAACTTTTCTGAAGTAGCAGAGTGGGGAAGACACTCACCAGGGTCACCAGTGTGCTGTGTGCCAACGGTTTTGCAGACTGTATCCAATGAACCATGTGACATCGTCAGCACTGTATTGTAAAATAGGTTTTGTGTGAGAGGGTTTTTTCCAACTGTAAGCTAATGCAAATGTTCTGAACATGTTTAAAGTAAGCTATGCTAATGTTAGGCCTATTAAATGTGTTTTCAACTTAGGATACTTTCAACTTTCAATGGATTTATGAGGATGTAACCCCATTATAAATAGAAAAGTACAGTATCTGTATTTCTAAGTGAAAGAAGTTGATCTGGTAAGACCACATACTGTATGATTTTAGCTCTATGACATTCTGAAGAAGGCAGAACTACGGAGACAGTGACAGAGCAGCAGTTGATTGGTGTTGAGGTGAGGGGGGACGAACAGGTACAGCACAGCAGGTTTTTAGGAGAGTCAAAACAGTCTGTAGAAGACAGTAATGATGGGTACACGCCATTATACAGTTTCCAACCCTATAGAACGTACAACCCCAAGAATACGCTGTCATATAAACAATGGACTGGTGACAATAATGTGTCACTGTAGGTTCACAAGTTGTAGCAAATGTACGATCTGATGAAAATGTTGATAATGAGAAAGGCTGTGTATATGGGAGGAAATGGGGTCACAGGAAATCTCCATGACTTCAGCTCAATTTTTCTATGAACCTAAAAATGCCTTTAAAAAGTTTTTTTTTTTAATTTAAAAATGCTGGCTGTAAATTTTACAATAACCAGGAAATCACATGAAATACTAACCTGCAATTATTTCACTTTACATTTTATCAAAATGTAATGCTAAATTAATTTAATTAAAAAGACTTTTTATGTCATTTCCTGTTAAAGATACTTTACAGCTTGCATTAGCACATATTTTTTAATTTTAATTTTTATTTTATTCATTTTAGAGAGGAGACACAGAGTGAGAGAGAGAGAGAGAGAAAGGAGGGAGGTGCTGGAAGCATCAACTCCCATATGTGCCTTGACCAGACCAGTGCAGCGTTTTGAACTGGCGACCTCAGTGTTCCCAGGTCAACGCTTTATCCACTGCGCCACCACAGGTCAGGCCGCATTAGCACATATTTTTAAAAAAACTTTTTATTGCAGATGAAGCTAAGTTTTTTCTCCCTACTTACATAGAATGTAAATGTCCATGCAGTTTTAATAGCAAGCATAGATATTTCTTGTTTGCACAAAGAGAATGTATAAAGTCACAAGGCAGTGAAGCCCACTCAATTATATATGTGAAAAGAAGCAAACTAATAGTTTAAAAGTCTAGTTTTGGTAGTTTGGTTATATCTGGTTCATTCACACTGTAGGCTTGGGAGCTCCCTCCCTCTAGGCAGGTCTGCTCTAATTGCCCGGGAGAGCTTGTTTGGCTAGTGTCCTGTCTCCCTTTGCTGGTATTGCTAGCTCCAGGGGAAATATTCGTTTTCGATTAGGGAAGTGACTTAGCCCATGGGTCGGGGTGGCTGTCCCTCAGAGTGTCCTCGTGCCTTCAGTCCACTCTTTGTTCCCGCTGCTCTGTTCCTCTCCTCTGTCCCAGTTCCCCGGAGCCCCGGGTGCGTGGTTGTGAGAGAGGCTTTCTGAGCTGTCCCTTTAAAAAGATTTTTGGGTCTGAGAAGACTCTCTCTTTTTCCCAAATAGTATCCTCATTTACTTCACAGCTCGATACTGTCCAATCGGCTCTTCTAGGGTCTGGGACTGCAGTCTGGGGCTTGGTTCCTGGGACCCAGGTCCCTCCCTCTCCGCCAAACACATCAGCAAAACAACACAGAACAAGTGCTGGCGAGGATGTGGAGAAAAGGGAACCCTTCTGCACTGCTGGTGGGAATGCAGACTGGTGCAGTCACTGTGGAAAACATTTTGGAGATTCCTCAAAAAATTAAAAGTCGAACTGCCTTTTGACCCAGCTATCCCACTTTTAGGAATATACCCTAAGAACACCATAACACTGTTCGAAAAGAAGAAATGCGCCCCCATGTTTGTGGCAGCATTGTTCACAATAGCGAAGAGCTGGAAACAGCCCAAGTGTCCGTCAGAAGACGAGTGGATTAAAAAGCTTTGGTATATATATACTATGGAACAATATTCAGCCATAAGAAATGATGACATCGGATCATTTATAACAAAATGGATGTACCTTGATAACATTATACGGAGTGAAATAAGTAAATCAGAAAAAAAGAAAAACTGAGAACAGCATGATTTCAGACATAGGTGGGACATTAAAATGAGACTACGAGACACGTACAAGAGTGTGGTGGTTACGGGATGGGGGGAGGGAGGGGAGGGTGGGATAGGGAGAAGGGGAGGGACACAGGGAAAAACAGATAGAAGGTGACAGAGGACAATTTGACTTTGGGTAATGGGTATGCAGCACAATTGAATGATGGGATAATCTGGAGATGTTTTCATTGTACATATGTACCCTGATTTATTGGTGTCACCCCATTAAAGTTAATAAAAAAAAAAAAAAAAAAAAAAAAAAAAGTCTAGTTTTATTTGTCATAGAACAAAATATAAACATTAGAGCTTTATTTCTGAAGAAGGTTGTCGTTTTAATTCCCCCAATTTATTTTATCTTAATTTTATTACTTATCACATATTTTGCAGAAAATTATTTATGCTAACTATAGATAGACTTAAGGGTACAGAGATAAAAGAAAATTTTTCTCTCCTCATCAAGTGTAAGTTGCAAGCAATATTTCATTTTTAGATCTAGCATTTGTGGGATCATACCTCTAAGTGATGGATATTTCTTTCCTGTTAGCTTTCATAACAAATGTTACAATAACTGCTTCAGTTCAATATGGCTCGACACTACTCTAAATGGTCCAGGAACATTCTGCCATCGCCAAGTGCTGTTAGTAATGGTTATGAATGCATTTCCTACTCAACATTACATTTCTCCATGGATTAGTCAATGAATAAATAAATACATTTTTATTAATCTGTAATTATTTATTAATAGTTAAAGTGAAGTATTTTTTATACTTACTGCCTATTTGTATTTCTTAGCTTTAATTTACTCACTCACACCTTAGCCTAATTTGTAAGTTTTTGAACTTTGGGTGCACCAATTTGAGCTAATTGTACTCATCAGTGGTGTAGTTCATTATTATCATTGGTCTCTGCAAAATCCCATCCTGTTTGGTTTCTTTTATTTTGTTTTATATTTATTTATGTATTCCGTTTTCCTTGTTCCATTTCTAATCTCCACCTCACAAATATCTGTTCTAAATACTTAATGTACATTTTTGGTTTATATGTTCCTCTATCTATGCTATTCTTTTGTACACATGTGAATTTGGTTTACATATATTTCATGTTATGTTAGATATCTCATTCTATTTAATAATTTTCTCACCCATCACCATGTTTTTTAAATCCATATTGCTGGGTGTATACCTGATAACTTTTGGCTTTTGTAAACTATTCTTTACTGTTCATTAATCACACTTGGAGTCTGGTATCCCAAGAATAAGCATCCAGCTTGTCCCTAATGCCCAGCAGTGAAAAAAAAAAAACCTTTTTGTAAATGTTGTTAAACTTAACCTAGAATGTAATTTTATATTATTATATAGGCTTATACTTTTTTAACTGAGCAGTGTTAAATGTCTTGCAAATATTTCCCTATTTTGTGATTGATTGATTTTTTACTGATTTGGTTGATTGATTGACCATGTAGTCAAATCTATCAATTTAGTTATGCTCTTCTTATCCTTGGCATCATAGTGAGAAAGGTATCCTGATCACTAGACATATACCATTTGCCTACATGATTGATTTTATTACGGTCAAAATTGTAATGAATCTGGAATGATTTTTTTTAAAAAAAGGAGGCATGGATTTTACTTAATTTTTTCCAAATGTTTAACCACCATATCAACACAATTTATTGAATAGATATTTCTGCACAGAGCTGAAATGATAAATTCATCTTGACTCAATTCTATTTGAATCTTTCTGGATTCGCCATTCACTCTATTTTATTATTTTTTTTTTATTTGTATTTTTCTGAAGTGAGAAGTGGGAAGGCAGAGAGACAAACTCCTGCATGCACCCGACAGGGATCCACCCAGCAAGCCAACCAGGGGCTGATGCTATGCTTTGCCTATCTGGGGCATTGCTCCATTGCAACTGGAGTTATTTTTTTAGTGCGTGAGGCAGAGGCCATGGAGCCATACTCAGTGCTCAGGCCAACTTCACTCCAATGGAGCCTTGGCTGCTGGAGGGGAAGAGAGAAATAGAAAAGAAAGGGGGAAGGTTGGAGAAACAGAGGGGTGCTTCTCCTGTGTGCCCTGATTGGGAATCAAACCTGGGACATCCACATGTCAGGCAGATGTTCTACTGCTGAGCTAACCCGCCAGGGCCACCATTCACTTTCATTGATCATTTTTTTCTGATGCACATCAAGACTTTTCAGTAAATATAGAATAATAATATGTTTTTTGCCTGGTCAGGATAACTTTTTATTATTTTTAAGTTTAGAAAAAACTGCTTCTTGTTTTAAAAAATAAAGCTACTATGTTCCTAGGAAAAATTATTAGTTAAAATTTCTTGCTTTCCAGAAGTTACCAGTTTCTAATATTCGAAGGTCTACCTTGTGTTATTTTTCCTGCCTCATATAATATATATAATTTTTACATATCTTTTAAAAGTAGGATTATAATATACATGTTATTCTACAACTTGTTTTATTCACTATACCATATATCATGGATATATTTTAAACATAAAAAAGACTTTTTCTCAATTATGGTAGACTGGGTAATGCTTCAGTAACACATAATTAACCATTCCTAAGTTTCTGTGTTTTTAAACAACAAAAGTTTGTTTTTTGTTCAACTACATATTTACGGAAGTTACCTGAGTCTCGGCTCTCTATTATTCTTACTCAGTTTATTGGAGCAAGTTATATCTACTCTAGAGGGAAGGAAAAGACAACAGTTCACAGGTTTCCATCCAACAGAGTAGCTTTCATTCCACTGGGCAAACTAAGACTCATGACCGTGGCTAACTTTAAGAGGACAAGAAAGTACAAAGTGTGTACATACCCAGAATGGAGAGAAATGACATGATTTTGAACCATTCTAGTAACCACCACAAAATATAGTTTAATCTAGATACAAATATAACGTCATTTCCTCAGATATTCCTCATTGATAAACATTCAGAATTTTTTCATTTTTCTCTTTGCCATGCAATTCTGTGAGAAGTAGAATTTATTCTAAGTATCTTTGTTTAAAATATATTTGTGGTTTCATATTTTTTGTGTCTAAGTTGAATTTTTAAAAATGATATTGATGGATTAAATAATTGTGTCAAATTACTTACCAGAAAGCTTAAGGCAACTTGCCCTCCAATATCATATGAGCACACTAATTTTCTTGTGTCCATGCCAATATTAAATGCTATCAATCTTTTGATATTTATGATTTATTTTGTTATTAATTATCACATTTTAGTAAGGTAAGCAATCCATTCACAATTTTATTAAACATTTATATTTCTTATTTTGTCACTTGTTTAATGATATAGTTGCCTAATTTAAAATTACTTTTTAAGAATTGATGCATACTGAGGCCCAAATCCTAAATTGTTAAATCATTTTATCCAAAACTCTTGCAGATTCAATTTTCAAGATATACCTTGAATTTGACATTGATCTCCATCTCCACTAACACAAGTTTGACCTACACCACACTTTTGTGACAATCTCTTACCTAATGTCCCTTCTCCCATTCTTTCATACTATCAATCCAGTTTTTTCACAGGAACAAAACTGAAGATAAAACACGTAAAATCACTGCCCTGCCTAAAATATGTAAATATTTCTTAAGGAACTTGAAGTAAAATCCAAGAACTTTGACCATGTCCTTAATGGTAACTGCCTTCATGTGGTTGCCTCCATAAATGAGCTATTACTTCCCAAATTTGCTCCATTCATTTCTATTCATTTGAATTTCTTTGAGTTCTTAAAATACAAGAAAAGAAAATAAAGCTTGTTGCATCAGAAACTTTGCACATGCTGTTGTGGTTGGCTTGCGCCTTCTTTCTGCATCGGTTCAGTGGCGGGCTCACACCCATCTTCTGTTCTCAGTGAAGTCGCCCAATGCTTGAGTGCAGTCTGTGCAGATGTCCTTTGTAATGGGTCTTCTGTAACTTTTCCTTGGGCTCTCTTTTGAGAATCTCATCACAATTTTTAGCCTGCAATTATTGTAGTATTTTCTTGATTTACTCTTTTCAGAGTAAATGTATTTTATTCCACTAACATCTAGTTTTGTTCTGTTTTTAAGTAAGGATAAAGATCATGTCTACTGTATTTACAGATGCATTTCCAGAGTCTGTCTGTGCTTTACACAAAGTAAATTTTCAATAAGCACTTGTTGACTAAATGAATCAATGTCTGAAAAAGAGCTTCATAAACACTGGGACTTCAGCTCCCTTGACAGTCACTGTTTGTCCCAATACTTGTCTCTTTCCTTCATCATGTTATTTTCCTTTAGTTTTCTTCTACTAAACCAAATACTCTAATTTTAGATTGTCAAATTCATGACTTTATTCTTCATGCTCAGATAGAGCTTCAATTACAAATATTTCTACTATATATTTATTGTTAATTCAACAGGAATTGTCTTATGTGAGGTAGAGATTATTCTTAACCAAATGAATAAGAAATTTCCCCTATGTACTCTATCAAATAGTCCATCATTACCACACTGTACAGGAAATAACACTGTTTACAGAAACTAACACACACACACATCTCACACACAACATTACATAAAGCAATACTTATTAAAATAGAATATAAGCCTATATGAATTAAAACCATAATAATTATTTGTTTCTTCAGCTATGTTTAAAATACTGGCTTATATAGTGTGTGTGTGTGTGTGTGTGTGTGTGTGTGTGTGTGTGTGTGTGTATTAATTCTTAGGATTAATTTTTGGTTTTGTCAAATTTGCTTATACTTTCAAGATATGTCATTCTACTATTTATTTTTTAAAGCTTCTAAACACTTGGAACATACTTTCTTTAGGTCTCTTTTATATCTGTCTAATTTATCTGTATTTTAGGTCCAAATCCTCCTTTTGATTGATCCCATGAACTCTTCTTTATACAAGACTTTCTGTCAGGACTTGTGATTGTCAATGGTGATTTTGCCTTCTGCAAGATCTGTTTGTTGCCATCTGGTTGTGGATGCCCAGGGCAAGATCATCTGGCCTCTGCACAAGCCCTGTGGTCTTCATCTGTACAAGTTAGTTTATTTTTATATTTCTAAATATATTTTAGGGTTAGAGAAAAGCTGCAAAAGTAAGGTAGAGTTTTTTTTGTGTACCTTTTATATACCCTAAAGGTAAATTCTAATAACCATAATAGAGTGAGTAAAATCATTGAATTAGTTATCATATAGTACTGTCAATTAAACTTATACATTTTATTTGGATTTTACCAGGTTTTTTTTTAGCTTGAACTCTTAGAGATCATTGTTGGGTTATTAATTGACCTAACGTCAGTACTGCTGTGTCTCAGGGAATAAGGATGCCAGGAAGACGGGGAGAGATGGGGGGACAGCCAGTTGCTAGAGCAGTAAGAACATACCCAATATTTACAGATTAAGTTTACCTTCTTACATGGGAAAGGTCGTGGTGCCCTGAAACAGTTATAGTAATAACATCAGAGATCACTCATCACAGATCATAATAAATATAATAATGAGAGAGTTTAAAATAGTGCAAGAATTACTAAAATGTGATGACACAGAGACAAAAAGTGAGCAAATACTGTTGGAATAATGGCACCGATAGACTTGCTGGACTAAAGGTTCCCACAAATCTTCAATTTGTAAAAACGCAGTATCTGCAAAGAGCGATAAAGTAGAATGTGGTATGCCTGTATATATATGGTAAGAGAAAGAACAAGATGTGTATACATGTGCTAACTTATACACAAACACACACACACAAATGCATACACATCTACACATGTGTATTCTAGGTATATGTACATATATGTAATATATCTAGATTTTGCTTGAAATTTATAATTGAAAAGTTAGAGATAAACTAGATAGTCTTTAATTTTCTAAAGGGCAATTCGTTTCAGATTTATGATACAATACAATAAGTTTTTTTTAAGTTGAGGAATTCCTTTTTCACTCATGTCAGAAGCAATTTATCCAAATTCATTAGAAGAGACATTAACAAGAGATTCATTCCTGTTTTGTATTCTCCAATTGTGTTTTCCTCCCTCAAAAACAATTGAACAGCTCCCTGATTTGGGGAATATTCTTTATTGGCTCTCCAAGGTGGAGACTATTGAACCCCTGACCAATTATTAAGCTCTCAAATGAAGGCTTCAAAACCTACCCTGACAGTAAAGCAGTACTGTGATTCCAGACCCAGACTGCTGGCCATGAATTTTATATATGGTAAAATATATTGAATTCCTGCACATACTATTTAAATCAATGTTTTTCAAGTGCTGGACCATGGAAAGGTCTGCCAGAAATTTTGTGCCAGTCTGCAAAAGGGTTGACCATCTGGATGTTCTATGAAGATTATAGACCCAATGATCTTAGTTGAATTTGCACATGCTCAGGCTGATTTCTGCCTTAAGTGGTCCCCAAATAATTCTATTTTTACCAATCCTGAAGAATAAAAATGTCAAAAACCACTGATTTAAAGAGATTAATGATCAGTGAATTAAGATATTTTTTCCATGCATGTTTAAAGATCCGGATCTAAAAAGAAGAAAGAAAATATAAACTTTCACTCTTACATATTTACAAAGTGTTTTTGATCTTTTATATTATTCCTTATCAAACACATAAGTGTAATTAAATACTGTCTCTATGTAGTCATTGTCTGTCTAGCACAGGGAGCACCTGCACTCTCCAGCACACCTTACATGTCACCACACAGATTTCTGAAACTTCCTCTTCTGTAACTCCTTGGGCTACCCCTCAGCCAGTTCCCTGCATCTCCAGTGGCCTCTATCCTCACTGCCCATGACCAACCTCCCATCCTTCAGGTAGGTCTTGGGTCAGGTACTAAATACCTCCAGGAAGTTTGCAATAAACCTCCACTTCCTTGGTCTCCATGCTCCCGTGTTGTTTTATAGCTCCCTTGCTGTAGCACCTACCATGCTCATAATTGCATTTCTCCATGATGTACTGAGGCTTGAGCTCCCTGATAGCAGAGACTTCATCTTAATCATGTTTGTATCTTCAGTCCAAACTCTATGTCGGTCAGTATTGAGCAGAGTCTGAGTTGTTATGGGGCTAGATTGAAGGAGGCCATAGACAGAGGGGTTTTGAACCCTTAGTGCAGTGGTTCTTAACCTGGGTTCTATTGAACCCTAAGGATTCGATGAGTCGGTCTCAGGGGTTCACAGAAGCCTTTGTCGCGGAAGTAAGGACACACTTGTGTAAAGTCGTGATGACATGCCCTGCTTGGCCATCACTTGCTGCAGAGGATCATGTTACATTGCTTGGCCAACCAGTGCTGCAGGGAATTTAGTGCGCACAGTAGTCAACAGCTGTTGTAGTTGTACGTTGTGTGGTTTCTTTTTTAATATTTTAATCCATACTAAATATGTTGAGCAGAAAAAGAAAGTGGTCGGACGAATATGTACAACATGGATTCACATGTATCACGGAATGGTATGGGAGTCAGCATCCTATCTGCATGATATGCAATGCCAAGTTGAGCAACTCTAGTCTCACACTGGCAAAACTAAATTTGGGGGAAAAAGTCATATTTTATTTATCACTAAAGAAGGGTTCGGTGAATGTGCATATGAAACTGTTGGGTTCGGTACCTCAAAAAAGGTTAAGAACCACTGCCTTAGTGGTTGATCCTTTATTCCATCCTCAGTGATGAATCAGCATTGAGACATTTGACTCAAATTCCTCATCCTCCCACAACCACCCTTTCCCACAGAAGCTCTTCCACGTTATTTGTTACTTTCTCAGGAAAGCATACTGCTGATCACGTGATACGTCTAGATCCTTCCCTCTGCTTGATCTTAGTGGTCGCCCTGGAGGAAACACCTCTGTGGGGGAGCTGGTTAGAAGCCAACTTTATCTTCTCTCTCTCCCTCCTTTCACATGTCCAGTGGTTATGGGTGACATGGGACATCAATCTCTCTCCTTTTTCTCTTCTTTTCCAAAACGTTTTTCACAAGAGAAAAAAAAATGGTAAAAGTCCAAACTGGAAGTCAAGACAATTTCAGAACAAGATCATCTGGAATCATCTAAATTATCCAGTACTGTAAACTTGTACCCTGCAAGCCTGGTTGTGGGCAGCGGTGAGACAACGCATGAAGTCATGCAGGACCTGGACAGGCGGTGGAATTGGGCTTGGGAATGACAGGACCTTCTGCCCATGTCAAAGTCACTGCCGCTCACTTTTAGCCCATAACTCTAAGTTTTGCCTTCCAAACACTTTCATTATAATTACTTAAGGTGTTGAGAAGGGGAATAAAGAGGACAGGAATTTTTTTTTTTTTTAAACACATGACACATAGATAAGCCTGGTGCCTACACAACTCTGAAAAGCGTTTCTGTCTAATCTCTCACTTCGCACTTTACAAATGCAAAGGGAAGTTCTCAGAATGCCTTCGATATTTGTGAAATATATTTTTTCTTTCTCTATCCCAGGTGAGAGAGGTCTTAGTACCACTAACTTGCTAGTTCCTACTTTTTAAATTTTCATTTATTTATTTTTTATTTTTTTATTAATTTTAATGGGGTGACATTAATAAATCAGGGTACATATGTTCAAAGAAAACATCTCCAGGTTATCTTATCATTCAATTATGTTGAATACCCATCACGCAAAGTCAAATTGTCCTCTGTCACCTTCTATCTGGTTTTCCCTGTGCCCCTCCCCTCCTCCCTATCCCAACCTCTCCTCCCTTCCCCACCCCATAACCATCACACTCTTGTCCATGTTTCATAGTTTTGCTTTTATGTCCCACCTATGTATGAAATCATGCTGTTCTCAGTTTTTTTTCTGTTTTACTTATTTCACTCCATATAATGTTATCAAGGTCCATCCATTTTGTTGTAAATGTTCCAATGTCATCATTTCTTATGACTGAGTAGTATTCCATAGTATATTTTCAATCCACTCGTCCTCTGACAGACACTTGGTTTGTTTCCAGATCTTTGCTATTGTGAACAATGCTGCCACGAACATGGGGGCGCATTTCTTCTTTTCGAACAGTGCTATGTGTTCTTAGGGTATATTCCTATAAGTGGGATAGCTGGGTCAAAAGGAAGTTCAATTTTTAATTTTTTGAGGAATCTCCATACTGTTTTCCACAGTGGTTGCACCAGTCTGCATTCCCACCAGCAGTGCAGGAGGGTTCCCTTTTCTCCACATCCTCTCCAGCACTTATTCTGTGTTGTTTTGCTAATGAGAGCCATCCTGACTGGTGTGAGGTGATATCTCATTGTGGTTTTTATTTGCTTTTCTCTAATGATTTTTTCATATGCCTATTGGCCATCTGTATGTCCTCTTTGGAGAAATTTCTATTCATTTCTTTTGCCCATTTTTTGATTGAATTATTTGTCTTCCTGGTGTTGAGTTTTATAAGTTCTTTATAAATTTTATTAACCCCTTATCAGACCTGTTGTAGAATATGTTCTCCCATTGTGTGGTTTGTCTTTTTATTTTGTTCTTATTTTCTTTAGCTGTGCAAAAACCATTTAGTTTGATATAGTCCCATTTGTTTATCTTGCCTTTTATTTCATTTGCCCATGGAGATAAATTGGCGAATATATTGCTGCAACAGATATCAGAGAGCTTACTGCCTATGTTTTCTTCTAGGATGCTTATGGTTTCATGGCTTACATTTAAGTCTTTTATCCATTTTGAGTTTCTTTTTGTGAATGGTATAAGTTGATGGTCTAGCTTCATTTTTTTGCAGGTAGATGTCCAATTTTCCCAACACCATTTGTTAAAGAGGCTGTCTTTACTCCATTCTATGTTCTTCCGTCCTTTGTCAAATATCAGTTGTACGTAAACGTGTGGGTTTATTTCTGGGTTCTCTGTTCTGTTCCATTGATCGATGTGCTTTTTCTTATGCCAGTACCAGGCTGTCTTGAGTACAATGGCCTTGTAGTATAACCTTGATATCTGGAAGAGTTATATCTCCTACTTTATCTTTTCTTTTTAAGATTGCTGAGGCTATTCGTGTTCTTTTTTGGTTCCATATAAATTTTTGGAATATGTGTTTGATATCTTTGAAGTATGTCATTGGTATTTTAATTGGTATTGCATTGAATTTATAAATTGCTTTGGGTAATATAGACATTTTAATGATGTTTATTCTTCCTAGCCATGAGCACGGTATATGCTTCCACTTGTTTGTATCTTCCTTGATTTCTTTTATCAATGTTTTATAATTTTCTGAGTACAAGTCCTTAACCTCCTTGGTTAAATTTACTCCTAGGTACTTTATTTTTTTTTGTTGCAATAGTGAAGGGGATTGTTTCCTTAATTTCTTTTGCTGACAGTTCATTATTGGTATATAAAAATGCTCTGATTTCTGAGTATTAATTTTATATCCTGCCACCTTGCTGAATTTATTTATCAGGTCCAGTAGTTTTTTGACTGAGACTACAGGGTTTTCTATATACAATATTATATCATCTGCAAATAATGATAGTTTTACTTCTTCTTTTCCAATTTGGATACCTTTTACTTCTTCTTCTTGTCTGATTGCTGTAGCTAGGACTTCCAGAACTATGTTGAATAAGTGTGGTGAAAGTGGGCAACCCTGCCTGGTTCCTGATCTTAAGGGGATTGCTTTTAATTTTGCCCATTTCCTATGATGTTTGCTGTGGGTTTGTCATAGATGGCTTTATCACGTTAAAGAATGTTCCCTGTATTTCCACTTTACTGAGAGTTTTGATCATGAATCGGTGCTGGATTTTATCAAATGCTTTTTCTGCATCTGTTGAAATTATCATGTGATTTTTATCCTTCCTTTTTGTTTATGTGATGAATCACATTGATTAATTTGCAAATATTGAACCAGCCTTGCCTCTCCAGAATAAATCTCACTTGATCATGGTGTATGATTTTTTTCATATATTGCTGGATCCGGTTTGCTAATATTTTGTTGAAAATTTTAGCATCTAAATTCATCAGGGATATTGGCTTATAATTTTCTTTCTTTGTGTTGTCTTTGCCTGGTTTCCGGGTCAGAATTATGCTCGCCTCATAAAAGGAGTTTGGAAGTCTTCCTTCCTCTTGAATTTTTTGAAATAGCTTGAGAAGGATAGGAGTTAGTTCTTCTTTGAATGTTTGGTAGAATTCACTTGTAAAGCCATCAGGCTCAGGACTTTTCTTTTTTGTGAGTTTTTTGATAACTGTTTTGATCTCATTTGTTGTAATTGGTCTGTTTAGGTGTTCTAATTCTTCCAGATTGATTTTTGGAAGATTATATGATTCAAGAAATTTGTCCATTTCACATATGTTGTCTAGTTTTTTGGCATAGAGTTCTTCATAGTATTTTCTTTCAATACTTTGTGTTTCTGTTGTGTCAGATGTTATGTCTACACTCTCATTTCTAATTTTATTTATTTGAGTCCCTTCTTTTTTTCTTGGTGAGTCCACTTAAAGGTATATTGATCTTGTTTACCTTTTCAAAGAACCAGCTCCTGGTTTCATTGGTCCTCTGTATTGTTTCCTTAGCCTATATGTCATTAATTTTTTCTCTAATCTTTATTATTTCCTTCCTTCTACTAGTCCTGGGCTTTATTTGCTGTTGTTTTTCTAGTTCTTTAAGATGCAGGGTCAGGTTGCTTATTTGAGCTTTTTCTAGCTTCTTTTGGTATGCCTGTAGTGCAATGAATTTCCCTCTCAGTATTGCTTTTCCTGTGTCTCATAAATTTTGAGTTGATGTATGCTCATTATCATTTGTTTTTAGAAACTTCTTTATTTTTCTTGATCTCATTGTTAATCCATTCATTATTTAATAACATGCTATTTAGTTTCCAAGTGTTTGAGTATTTTTCAGTTTTTCTTTTGTGGTTAATTTCTAGTTTCATGCCATTGTGATCAGAGAAAATGCTTGATATGATTTCAATCTTCTAAAATTTGTTAAGACCACTTTTGTGTCCTAACATGTGGTCTATCCTAGAGAATGTACCATGAGCACTTGAAAGAATGTATATTCTACTGCTTTAGGGTGAAAAGTTCTGAAGATGTCTATTAAATCGAGTTGATCTAGTGTATCCTATAAGTTTGCTCTTTCTTTATTAATTTTCTTTCTTGAGGATCTATCCAGTGATGTTAGTGGGGTATTGAAATCCCCTACTATTATAGTATTGCTGTTAATCTCGCCCTTTATATCCATCAAAGTCTCCTTTATGTATCTCAGGGCTCCTATGTTTGGTGCGTAGATATTTATAATAGTTATATCTTCCTGTTGAATTGTTCCCTTTATCATTATGTAGTGTCCTTCTTTATCTCTTACTATATCCTTTGTTTTAAAGTGCATTCTGTCAGATATAAGTATTGCTACCTCGGGTTTTTTTTTTTTCATTTGCATGAAATATTTTTTCCCATCCTTTTACCTTCAGTCTATGTGCATCTTTTGTTTTAAGGTGTGTCTCTTGTAGACAACATATGTATGGGTCCTGTTTCTTTATCCACGCAGCTACCCTATGTCTTTTGATTGGATCATTTAATTCATTTACATTTAAGGTTATTATTGATATGTAGTTCTTTGTTGCCAATTTATTCTTTAAAGCTGTATTCTTTTTTTGCTATTTTCTTTTCTCCCTTTGAACTGTTCACAACAGGCCCTTTAGCATCTCTTGCAGAATTGGTTTGGTTTTAATGAATTCCTTGAGGCTTTTTTGTATGGGAAACTTTTTATTTCTCCTTCAATTTTAAATGTTAGCCTTGCTGGTTAGAATAGTCTTGGTTGTAGGTTCTTGTTCTGCATTACTTTGAATATATCTTGCCATTCCCTTCTGGCCTCAAGTGTTTCTGTTGAGAAGTCAGATGTCATCGTATGGGGCTCCTTTGTAGGTGATAGCCTTTTTTTCTCTAGCAGCTTTTAATATTTTCTCTTTATCACTTAGCCTTGGTAATTTAACTATGATGTGTCTTGGTGTAGATTTCTTTGGGTTTCTCTTTAATTTAGATCTCTGTGCTTCTTGAATGTGTGATATGTTTTCCAGCCTTAATTTAGGGAAGTTTTTAGTTATGATTTGATTGAACAAAGTTTCTATCCTTTGTTCTTTCTCTTCATCTTCGGGAACCTCTATGATGCGGATGTTATTTCTCTTCATGTTGTCACAGAGCTCCCTTAGAGTTTCCTCACCTTTTCTGAGTCTCTCTTCTGCTTTGCTTCTGTGCCTTTGTTTATTTTGTTCTAATTTGCAGATTCGATCCTCAGCTTCATCCATCTGCTTTTAATTCCTTTCATTGTGGTCTTCAGTTCTGATATTGTGTTTTTCATTTCTGTCTGATTCTTTTTTATTATTTCAATTTCCGTTTTTATACTTGTCTATTTAGGTATTTGTAATGACTATCCATTGTTCCTCTAAGCTCTTTGAACATCCTACCTATCATTATTTTAAACTCTGCATCTGGTAATTTGGTTGTATCTGGGTCATTCAGGTCCTTCTCTTTGGATTTCTCTTGATTCATTTGGGTTTCATTTCTCTGCCTGCCCATTTTGTCTGTGTATAAGAAGGTTGTGGCCACTGGAGTCCAATGGGTATTGCCTCTGTGTTCCCTAGGTGTGGTCTGTCTGCATGCCCACCACCCCCTCTGCTGTTGCCTAGGGCGGTTGGGTATGGGCGTTGCCTGTGCCGGCCCACTGAGGCTGTTGCTGTGATTTCCGCCTCTCCTCCACAGGAGGGGCTGTGTTCTCTCTCCGGCTCTACAAGCCTCAGCCTGTTTGGGCCTTCGCATCGCCCCTACAGGTGGGTTTGCACATGGCACTCAAGCCACAAGCCTCAGTACCAAGGGTAGGGGTGAGCACCTTTGCTCAGCTGCAGATCCAATCTGTTTCCGGGCTTCCACCCAGCTCCTGCAGTCTGAGCCTGCTCACCACAGTTTCTCGGGTCAGATGGTGCTGCTGTCGTGCACTCAGCTGCAAGCCTTCACCTCTCCCAGCTTTAGCCCCGCCCTGCGGTCCGGGCCTCTTGCACAGGGTCACACACCTTGGAGGCCAGGTGATGCTGTGCATCCACAGGCCCCTGCTCAGCAGCAAATCTCGGCCTGTTCCTGGCCTCCCACTTTTCTCTCGCAGGTGGGGCTGCAGGTGGGCCCGCAGCTGCCGGACCACTTTTGTGCGTCCCCTCTGCCCTTTTGGGCTAGACCAAGCTCATGCCGGCTGGGCCTCCGCCCCTACCGACAGAACCACGTTTCAGCGTCCCGCCGCCCCCGTCCCTACAGCAATCCCTCAGCAGTGTGGGTAGGGGCACTACAGCTCAGACCCTAACACTCCATAATATAGTCCTGGAAGCTCCCTCCATCTAAGCAGCTCTGCTCTAAGTGCCGTGGGAGAGGTTGTTTGGCTGGTGTCCTGTCTCCCTTTGCTGGTATTGCTAGTTCCAGGGGAAATATTTATTTTCAGTTAGGGAAGTGACTCAGCCCAGGGGTTAGGGTGGCTCTTCCTCAGAGTGTTTCTCCCTGTGTCTTCCAGTCCACACTCTTCCTGCTGCTCTGGTTCTCTCCTCTGTCCCCATTACCCAGAGACCTGGGTGAGTGGTTGTGAGAGAGGTTTTCTGCGCTGCCCCATTAAGAAGAATCCTGGGTCTGAGAAAACTGTTTCTTTCTCACAAACAGTATCCTCACTTGTTTCACAGCTCAATACTGTCCAAACGCCTCTTCTAGGCTCTGGGGCTGCAGGCTGGGGATTTGTTCCTGGGACCCAGGTCCTTTCCTCTCCGCTAAACTGTCTTCCCACCACGTGAGTCTCTCTGGGCTGCCGTTCACTCTGGGAGCTGGGCAGCCCTTTCCATGTTTTCGCTATTCCTACCAGTCTCAATGTGGCTTCTTCAGTGTTCTTTCGTTGAAGTGTCCACTTAGTTTAGTTCAAAGTTGGTTTATCCAGATGACGGTTCTTAAAATCAGGTTATAATCCACTTTGGTTCCAGGAATTGGAAGTTGGTACGTCCGTCTTCTCTATCGCCATCTTGCCGTCCCACGCTTTTTAAATTTTTAATAGAATTTTTTCATTTCTTTAACAAATACTAGGAGTTTTTACTTGCCTCTCTACTTTTAGAAACACACAAAAGTGGTGAAGAAGCGATTCCCTAAAGTCATAACAACAAGGCAGCTTTCTTTATTCTAACCCACTTCTATTGCAAAACTAAGTAAATGATTACATTATTTTACTGGTCTTACAAAATTTATGGCTAGAAGTTAGGTTATCTTTTTTCTTTAAGGCTACTTATATCACTAACTACCAGGGAAATGGGAAATATAGTTTATAACTACTGTGTCAGGAGAGTAATTAACCAACACCTTGTTTGTAACATTCTAAATCATCCAAAGACAAGAACTAGATCTGACTTTTTCCCCATCCACTGGGCAGTGATTGTCATGTGTTTTATTAGCTAAAGTGTCAATGGTGTTTGATAGGCTAAATGGATGTGATTACTGGGAAAGTCCAGACATTTATATATGTTGTGTACTTGACCTTTTAGACCATTCAACTACAACTTCATAAATGCTTTCTTTTCTGTTTGAATGTGAAGACACAGAAACCTTTACGTTTCCAAGAATTAAAGTCTAGAAATATAAAAAATGTTTGTTCTTTTTCCTCTCAATCAGGAAGATAGTAAATAAAAAACCATTTGGAGCCTGACCAGGCGGTGGCACAGTGGATAGAGCATCAGACTGGGATACGGAAGACCCAGGTTCGAAACTCCAAGATAGCCAGCTTGAACGCGGGCCCACCTGGCTTGAGCTAAAGCCCGACTGCTTGGACCCAAGGTTGCTGGCTCCAGCAAGGGGTTGCTCAGTCTTCTGAAGGCCCGTGGCCAAGGCACATGTGAGAAAGCAATCAATGAACAACTAAGGTGTTGCAACGGCAATGAAAAACTAATGATTGATACTTCTCACCTCTCTCCATTCCTGTCTGTCTGTCCCTATCTATTCCTCTCTCTGACTCTCTCTCTGTCCCTATAAAATAAAAAAAATAAATAAAAACAAAAACAACATTTGGGGAATTTGGTCTGAAGGCCAGCAGCCTAACAGTATCACTGCTCTCAATAATCAATAATGGCAAGTGGCCAATTAGGGACATCTACCAGAGCTAGGAGCTCCAGGATTACAAGAGACAGAGGACAAGGGAGATTTCCAAGGGAGCTTATTCGAGACTCAGTCATATGGCTGTGCAAATAAGCACCACCCTGCATGGCACCTAATCATTAACAGTAGGGACAACCTCTCCTGTTCTTCACACCTCCTACGCAGGTTCAGGGCTGATGGAGACTGAAATTCACCTTCTCTTTTATCTCCCTGTTGTAGACAGCAAGTGGCAAAAAGCCTTTGTAAATTGAGGCTTAGCAAAAGGCTAAGTTCTTCCCCCTCCACCTCCACATTGGCTATGATGCTGAGTATTTTCTCCCACTTCACTTGCTTGCTGAAGTTGCTGGAAACAATTTACATGCCCTTCCTCTCACTCTTTGTTCAGATATTGGTTGATTTCTCTTATGCATGGTGGGGGGATTCCTGTTTATGCCATGGGATAGTTCTTGTTTTTTGCTTCAGATGTGTAACTTTGTATCAAGGACTTCCTTGTTTGCATATGGCTATATAATAAAGCAAACTGGGGCTATGGGGAACTGGGATATTGCCATCAGCATTTAAAAGGCCTCCCGATCCCATCTGTTCTCACTCAAGACCCAGGATTACAAGCCGCACTGGTCCGTGGCATCTACAAGTCTTTGTCTAGGGAAGAGCTATGCCTGTTTCTCTCAGAATTTGTATGCTTTCTTCTCTACTGAATTTCTTCAGACAACAAAACTGCTGAAGTTCCCTTGGCCTAAAGTAAACAGTAAAAATCAGCTGACCAACAAGCTGACATCTCTAAGTGTTGCCTCTTTTGGCTTTGCCCCTTTCCTCCTCTTTCTCCCACCAATAAATTACCACAAAGCGATTCCTCTCCCTTTCACTCCCCACCCCCTTTTGTTGACTTCTATCTTCTGTGTTTGTCCCTCTCTAATTCTTAAAACTTGTCTCTAAATACCAAACCCAATGACCCCCATCTCAGCCTTCATCTTTTTTAAATGTTTTTTTTCAGCTTATGAGAATGTGGTCTGTGTCATCTGGGGTAGGTTGTTACAAAAATGAAACCCAATGAGTCACGCTTCCCTCTACTCTCCTATTTATATGATCCTTTCTAACGTGCTCTCAGGGTGTGGCCAGTAGAGGCAACTCTACTTGAAAGGGACTTGCTGAAGGGAGATTGTTCTCTACTGCTGCTTTTGTAACATTCAATATCACGACACCACATAACACACATGCAGCTGAGGCTGGCCTCAGGTCATGAGAGCACAGGGAGAGGCACAGACAGTTAGTGGTCTCCACTGAGGACCTCACTCGAGTGAGTAGTTACCATCCTTCCCAACTCAGCACAGCCCCAATTGAACTAATAGAAAGGGCTCTTATTTTAAGGCATCACCTTTGGGGCAAGTTGTTGCCCAGGCTAGATAACATCATTCCTCTTGAAACATCACTTCCTTTACTGAAGTTCATGTTATCTCAGCTCATAGTTCTTTTTCTTATTTTTTTCAAAATGATCTTTCTCCTCTCTTGCTCTCTTTTTAAATTTGTTCCTCTCCAAATGTAGTAAGAAGTAGGGTGTGTTAACTTTAGGGAGCCTGGATTACAAAGTAGAAATAAAGAGGCCTCCAGTATGTAAGCAGTTCTGTATTTCTGCCAATGGCCTGTGGAGCCTGGGCAGCAGGAAAACCACTCTTCTTTGTGACGAAAGCTGGTAGTCAGAATGGTGGTTGCCATTATATGCATGCTGTGTAAGAACATCAGACTCTTCTAATATTCTTTTGGAAGAAATCACAAAGGTTTTAATGTGTCATTTGTGTGAATTATTGACATTTTCTATTATATCAATAAACATGAATTATTTGGGCTTTGATTTCCCACATCTATTTTATATCATTTGTTGCTATTAAATGCAAATGTGCACATACTCTACTCTGTGCATAATCAAAGGTAATTTATATATTGCCGTGAGTCACTAGATAGCACATTCAATTACTTACACAAATTTTTGGTGGTTATTTATGTGCAATGGTAAAGTCAGGGCTTCGTCTATTAAATAAGGGTTTAGTGTGGTCATATACTTGACCAGTGGGATATTTAATTAAATAGGAAGAATATTTCATTCCACTCAGAGTACTCTGTCACATCTGTGACTTTAGAAAAGTCAGAGGATAAAACAAAATTATATTCTTGAAAATAGTCCTGCCTATTTATTTTTAGATAGGAGTGAAGTTGTGCTCTTTTGTAAGTATGTTTTCCTATTGGTTATTCCAATCAGCATTTCTTCTGATCATTATCTTAGGCTGGGATTAAAATTTGGAGGGACTACTTTTTCTTAGCCACATGAAAATATTCAGTAAAAGTACTGAATGCAGCTGGTATACCTAGATCTTTAATATTTCCCCTAGTTTATTAAGTACTGACCAAGCTTTTGTGTTATTCTTCCAATAAGCAACCACAGTATTTATTAAGTTATAGAATAAACAGGTGATTGTATTAATTTAAAAAATTACTCATTTAGCTTTTCTCTAATATATGCCTGCATGTAGGGTAACAGAATATGTTTTAGCTGGTATTGCATAAGTAATAGGGAATCCAACATATTTTTAAAATGTCATTGAATGGAAAGTTTATTAATTTTCTATGAGTTAACTGTGACACATTTGTGAAAAAATATGCCTTAACCTAAAATCATTTAGTGAGCACTAGCTTGATGGTATTCATTATCAGCCAAAATTAATGCAAATGCTTTCTAGCTCAAAATATATTTTATTTCCCCAAATCAGAATTACATGAATAGGACTATTTCTGACTTCTTCAGACTTCAACACTTGAGTGTTTTTGGCTGTATATTTTTCTCCAAAAAAAGCAACCTTAAAAAAAATTAAACAGTACAGACTGCAAGGTCTGGGTCATTACATAGCCAGATCTTCCTTTGTCTTCTGTGAGTAGTGCTGAATACATGATCCCCATTGTCCTTGGATATCTTACTTGGTTAGCCTGCTTATTTTCTTCATTCTATGCCTGGCCTGAATTATCCAATTCTCCAGAATCAAAATTTTTGTAGCTATTTTTACATTCTTGACTTGTTTTCTTTGTTTAATTTCAATAGATATAGTGGGAAATAATACCAGAAATGAAGCTTATGTTGGCCAAATGTATGATTATTTTTTTATGGTAGAAGACAGTAGAAACATAAGTGTGTGTGTGTGTGTGTGTGTGTGTGTGTGTGTGTGTGTGTCTGTGTGTATGCTTGAGAGAGCAAGAGAAGGAAAAACACATTAATTTGTTGTTCCACTTACTTTTGCATTCATTGGTTGATACTCATACATGCCCTGACCGGGGATCAAGCCTGCAGCCCTGGTGTATCAGGACGACGCTCTAACCAACTGAGCTTCCCAGAAAGGCCCAAATGTATGATTTCTTTTCTGTATTTAGATTTAAAATAGTTTGTCAGTAATGCAAAATAGAAAAGCCATAGAAACTTTAGTAGCATTCTAAATTGAACCCCTCAATTAGTAATGACAAATATGAATTCTTGATATTTAATCTGAAGTTAAGACAGTATTAAGTGCCTGTAAAATAACCTACTAAAAACACACAGGCTTGAAATAGGTTGAATTATGTTCTTTTTGACATTTGTAAAAGAGCCATTCTATTGATTATATTTAAAGTACACAGAACCAAAACCCAAATAACTAGATATTTATAAAAGTTCTGACAACCATCCATTTAAAAATTATTTTTAAGTTAAATTTCTGGTTTTGAGGTAGTTATAAAGAGAAGTCAAAAATATATTTTAACAGTCATAATGTTAAAACATTCCAGATCACTTCTTTCCCCTCAAAAATAAATACAATCAAATTGCTTATTTTTCTAATGTTTATTTCATGCTTAATTTAGAATACCAACTTTTTAAAATTAACTTTAACGGGGTGACATTAATAAATCAGGATACATATGTTCAAAGAAAACATCTCCAGGTTATCTTGTCATTCAATTATGTTGCATACCCAATCACCCAAAGTCAAATTGTCCTCCTTCATCTTCTATCTGGTTTTCTTTGTGCCCCTCTCCTTCCCCTCCCCCTCCCTCTCTTCCCTTCCCTCCTCCCCCTGGTAACCACCACACTCTTGTCCATGTCTCTTATCTCTTTTTTATGTATCACCTATGTATGGAATTATGCAGTTCTTAGTTTTTTCTGATTTACTTATTTCACTCCATATAATATTATCTAGATCCATCCATTTTGTTGTAAATGGTCCAATGTCATCATTTCTTATGGCTGAGTAGTATTCCATAGTATATATGTACCACATCTTCCTTATCCAGTCATCTATTGAAGGGCTTTTCGGTTATTTCCATGTCTTGGCCACTGTGAACAATGCTGCAATGAACATAGGGCTGCATGTATCTTTACATACCAATGTTTTTGAGTTTTGGGGGTATATACACAGCAGAAGGATTGATGGGTCATATGGTAGCTCTATTTTTAATTTTTTGAGGAACCACCATACTTTCCTCCATAATGGTTGTACTACTTTACATTCCCACCAACAGTGGATCGGGGTTCCTTTTTCTCCACAGTCTCTCCAACACTTGTTATTACATGTCTTGTTGATAATAGCTAATCTAACAGGAGTGAGGTGGTATCTCATTGTAGTTTTGATTTGCATTTCACTAATAGCTAATGAAGATGAGCATCTTTTCATATATCTGTTGGCCATTTGTATTTCTTCCTGGGAGAAGTGTCTGTTTATGTCCTCTTCCCATATTTTTATTGGATTGTTTGCTTGTTTGTTGTTGAGTTTTATGAGTTCTTTGTATATTTTGGATATTAGTCCTTTATCTGAGTTGATGTTTGAAAATATCATCCCCCATTTAGTTGGCTGTCTGTTTATTTTGTTGTCAGTTTCTCTTGCTGTGCAAAAACTTCTTAGTCTGATGTGGTCCCATTCATTTATCTTTGCCTTCACTTCCCTTGCCTTTGGAGTCAAATTCATAAAGTGCTCTTTGTAACAAAGGTCCATGAGTTAAGTACCTATGTTTTCTTCTATGTACTTTATTGTTTCAGGAATGCCAACTTTTGAGTTAGTCTGCTATGAAGTTGAAAGTTGGTAGGTTGTAAGGCAAAAAGTGCTGATATTTGCTAGAGCTGCCCATTGCAGCCTAATAGTAATTATCCTAGAATTGGAACCTAAATTACTAGGTTTATAGTAGAATTCTATCCAGGCTCACTTCTGTTTTTTTCTCAAGAAATAAGATTAACTCAAACTTGTAAGCTATTGTTTCTAGTTTAACATAAACCAAAATTAATCTAGATCATCAGACAAAAATAATCTAGACATCAACAGCATAATGAGTTCTGTAGCTCATCCAGTGTATCTGAAAGATCTAAAGTAGACTTACATCTTTCTGAAATTGATCCTTGTGTGATCACATTGTGGATGATGGATTCAATTACACGATGTGCAGAAGGGGAGCCGACATCCAGAAACTGAACCACACATGCACAGAATGTGCTGCTTTCTCTCTTCTTGCCATTTGGGTAGGAAAGAAATGTGTTTCAGGTATAAATTATACTATGCCTTGTCACAAAGCCTGATCAGTTAACCAGCATAGAGTAATGACAAAAGATGGGCTTTCTATGAGTTTTAAGGGGGGAACCTGCTCTTTTAATTCTCTTATGTAATAATTGAAGAGAGATTATAAAAGTTTATAAGAGAAAAAGTCATCAGCAGCGTCCGTGAAAGCCACTATCATTTAAACCACCAAGAGTTATGTAAAACTCTAGTCACCATTTAACTTACTCTTGGGATAGTCACTGATACCTGCCCATAGATATTTGGTCTGGTACATGAGGTAAATCCCGTGAGTCTGGTGAACTATCAAGAATATAGAGGCCCTGAGGAGGCAAGATGGCGACGGAGTAGGCGGATGTACCGACTTCCAACTCCCAGAAGCAAAGTGGATTATAACACAATTTAAAGAATCATCATCTGGGTAAACCAACTATGAACTAAACTAAGTGGACTCTTCAACCAAGGAACACAGAAGAAGCCACATTGAGACTGGTAGGAATAGCGAAAACGCGAAGAAGGCTGCCCAGCTCCCCCGAGCAAACGGCAGCCCGGAGAGACCTGCGGGGCGGGAGGAAAGTTTGGCGTAGAGGGAGGAACCTGGGTCCCAGGAACCAAGCCCCAGCCTGCAGTCCCAGAGCCTAGAAGAGGCGTTTGGACAGTTTTGAACTGTGAAACAAGTGAGGGAGCTCCCAGGCCTACAGTGTGGAGTATTAGGTCCCTTTCTACTCTGCTGAGGGTTGCTGAAGGTTTGGGGCGACAGGACGCTGAAACGCAGTTCTGTCGGCGTGGGCAGAGGCCAAGCCGGTGGGAGCTCGGTCTAGCACAGCAGGGTCAGAGGGGACCCGCGAAAGCAGTGCGGAAGCTGCGGGCCCGCCTTTAATCCCACTAACGGGGACAGAGCGGGAGGTCGGGAAAGGGCAGAAATCCGCTCTGCGACCCTGCGCAAGGCGGCCCTGACCACGGGGATGGGCTAGGACCAGGGACGGGCAGGGGCTCGCGGCTGAGCTCACGCTACCGTCCCCCAGCCCCCGGCCAGAGAAACTGCGGTTTGTCAGTATACGTGCGCGAGCGGGCTCCGAACGCGGGAATGGGGTAGACCCTGAGACAAGTGGAAGCTCGCAGCTGAGCTCACGCTAATATCCCCGCCCGGCTGGAGAAACCGCGGATTGCATTCATATGTGCACGAGCGGGCTCTGAACGCGGGGGCGGGGTAAAGTCCGGGATGAGCGGAAGTACGCAGCTGAGCGGAAGCCAGCAAACACGCCCGGCCCAATAAACCTGGGTTTGCGACCATGCGCAGAAGGGCCCTGGCCTCGAGGGTGGGGCTCTTGTAGACAGCATATGTATGGGTCCTGTTTCTTTATCCATGCAGCAAAAGCTCACAGCTGAGAGCACGTCAAAAGCCCCGCCCAACCCGCGAAACTGTGGCGAGCAGGCTCTGACTGCGGGTTCTGGGAGGAAGTCCGGAAATAGCCTGGTCCGCAGCTGAGCAAAGGTGCTCACCTCTACCCTTGGTGCTAAGGCTTTTGGCTTCAGTGACAGCCCCTCCCGCGGAAGAGAGGCAGATATCACAGCAAAAGCCACAGTGGGCCGGCGTTGGCAACGCTCATACCCAACCATCCTAGGCACCGGAACAGGGGGTGGGGGGGCCTGCAGACAGACCACACCTAGAGAACACAAAGGCAACACCTACTGGACTCCAGTGGCCACAACTTGCTTATACACAGACAAAATGGGCAGGAAGAGGAATGCAAACCAAGTGAAACAAGAGAAATCCCCAGAGAAGGACCTGAATGAACCAGATATAACCAAATTACCAGAAGCAGAATTTAGAATAATGATAGTAAGGATGTTCAAAGAAATTAGAGCAACAATGGATAGTCATTACGAACACCTAAATAAAGAGATAACCAGTATGAAAAACGAAATTGAAATAATAGAAAAGAATCAGACAGAAATGACAACTACAGTATCAGAACTGAAGACCACAATGGAAGGAATTAAAAGCAGGATGAATCATGCTGAGGATCAAATAAGTGAGTTAGAGGACACAATAAACAAAGTCACAGAAGCAGAGAAGAAAAAGGAAAAGAGACTCAAAAAATGTGAGGAAACTCTAAGGGAGCTCTGTGACAACATGAAGAGAAACAACATTCAATCATAGGGGTGCCTGAAGAAGAGGAGAGAGGACAGGAAATGGAAACTTTGTTCAATCAAATCATAGCAGATAACTTCCCTAAATTAAGGCTGGGAAACACTCCACACGTTCAAGAAGCAAACAGAACTCCATTAAAGAGAAACCCAAAAAGATCTACACCAAGACACATCATAGTTAAAATACCAAAGCTAATGGATAAAGAAAGAATTTTAAAAGCTGCTAGAGGAAAAAAGGCTATCACCTACAAAGGAGCCCCCATAAGGATGACATCGGACTTCTCAACAGAAACACTTGAGGCCAGAAGGGAATGGCAAGATATAATCAAAGTAATGCAGAACAAGAACCTACAACCAAGACTACTTTATCCAGCAAGGCTAACGTTTAAAATTGAAGGAGAAATAAAGAGCTTCCCAGAAAAAGAAAGCCTGAAGGAATTCATAAAAACCAAACCAATTCTGCAAGAGATACGAAGGGGCCTCTAGTGAACAGTTTAAAGGGAGGAATGAATAGAGCAAAAGAAGAATACACCTTTAAAGAATAAAATGGCAATAAACAACTACATATCAATAATAACCTTAAATGTAAATGGATTAAATGATCCAATCAAAAGACATAGGATAGCTGCATGGATAAAGAAACAGGACCCATACATATGCTCTCTACAAGAGACACACCTTAAAACAAAAGACGCACATAGACTGAAGGTAAAAGGATGGAAAAAATATTTCAGGAAAATAGAAATGAAAAAAAAGCCGGGGTAGCAGTACTTATATCTGACAAAATGGACTTTAAAACAAAGGCTGTAGTAAGAGATAAAGAAGGACACTACATAATGATAAAGGGAACAATTCAACAGGAAGATATAACTATTATGAATATCTATGCACCAAATATAGGAGCCCCGACATACATAAAGCAGACTTTGATGGATATAAAGGGCGAGATTAACAGCAATACTATCATAGTAGGGGATTTCAATACCCCTCTAACAACACTGGATAGATCCTCAAGAAAGAAAATTAAAAAAGAAACAGCAGACTTAAAGGAGACACTAGATCCACTTGAGTTAATAGATATCTTCAGAACTTTTCAGCCTAAAGCAGTAGAATATACATTCTTCTCAAGCGCTCATGGTACGTTTTCAAGGATAGACCACATGTTAGGACACAAAAATGGTCTCAATAAATTTAAGAAGATTGAAAACATATCAAGCATTTTCTCTGATCACAATGGCATGAAACTAGAAATTAACCACAAAAGAAAAACTGAAAAATACTCAAACACTTGGAAACTAAATAGCATGTTATTAAATAATGAATGGATTAACAATGAGATCAAAGAAGAAATAAAAAAGTTTCTAGAAACAAATGATAATGAGGATACATCAACTCAAAATTTATGGGACACAGCAAAAGCAGTTCTGAGAGGGAAGTTTATTGCACTACAGGCATATCATAAGAAGCTAGAAAAAGCTCAAATAAGCAACCTAACCCTGCATCTAAAAGAACTAGAAAAACAACAACAAATAAAACCCAGGACAAGTAGAAGGAAGGAAATAATAAAGATCAGAGCAGAAATAAATGACATAGAGGCTAAGAAAACAATACAGAGGATCAATGAAACCAGAAGCTGGTTCTTTGAAAAGGTAAACAAGATTGATGAACCTTTAACTAGACTCACCAAGAAAAAAAGAGAGAGGACTCAAATAAATAAAATTAGAAAGAACAGTGGAGAAATAACAACTGACACAACAGAAATACAAAGCATTGTAAGAAATTACTATTAAGAACTATATGCCAAAAAATTAGACAATCTTGGTGAAATGGACAAATTTCTTGAATCATATAACCTTCCAAAAATCAATCTGGAAGAATCAGAACACCTAAACAGACCAATTACAACAAATGAGATAGAAACAGTTATCAAAAAACTCACAAAAAGAAAAGTCCTGGGCCTGATGGCTTCACAAGTGAATTCTATCAAAAATTCAAAGAAGAACTAACTCCTATCCTCCTCAAGCTATTTCAAAAAATTCAAGAAGAAGGAAGACTTCCAAACTCCTTTTATGAGGCGAGCATAATTCTGATCCCAAAACCGGGCAAAGACAACACAAAGAAAGAAAATTATAGGCCTATGTGCCTGATGAATTTAGACGCTAAAATTCTCAACAAAATATTAGCCAACCGGATCCAGCAATATATGAAAAAAATCATACACCACGATCAAGTGGGATTTATTCTGGAGAGGCAAGGCTGGTTTAATATTCGCAAATCAATCAATGTGATTCATCACATAAACGAAAGGAAGGACATAAATCACATGATAATTTCAATAGATGCAGAAAAGGCATTTGATAAAATCCAGCACCCATTCATGCTCAAATCTCTCAGTAAAGTGGGAATACAGGGATCATTCCTTAACATGATAAAGGCCATCTACGATAAACCGACAGCAAACATCATACTAAATGGGCAAAATTAAAAGCAATCCCCTTAAGATCAGGAACCAGGCAGGGATGCCCCCTTTCACCACTCTTATTCAACATAGTTCTGGAAGTCCTAGCTACAGCAATCAGACAAGAAGAAGAAATAAAAGGTATCCAAATTGGAAAAGTAGAAGTAAAACTGTCACTATTTGCAGATGATATGATATTGTATATAGAAAACCCTAAAGTCTCAGTCAAAAAACTACTGGACCTTATAAATGAATTCAGCAAGGTGGCAGGATATAAAATTAATACTCAGAAATCAGAGGCATTTCTATATACAAACAATGAACTGTCAGCAAAAGAAATTAAGGAAACAATCCCCTTCACTATTGCAGCCAAAAAAATAAAGTACCTAGGAGTAAATTTAACCAAGGAGGTTAAGCACTTGTACTCAGAAAATTATAGAACATTGATAAAAGAAATCAAGGATGACACAAACAAGTGGAAGCATATACCGTGCTCATGGCTAGGAAGAATAAACATCATTAAAATGTCTATATTACCCAAAGCAATTTATAAATTCAATGCAATACCAATTAAAATACCAATGACATACTTCAAAGATATCAAACACATATTCCAAAAATTTATATGGAACCAAAAAAGAACACGAATAGCCTCAGCAATCTTAAAAAGAAAAGATAAAGCAGGAGGTATCACTCTTCCAGATATCAAGGTTTACTATAAGGCCATTATACTCAAGACAGCCTGGTACTGGCATAAGAACAGGCACATAGATCAATGGAACAGAACAGAGGACCCAGAAATAAACACACAGCTTTATGGACAACTGATATTTGACAAAGGAGGAAAGAACATACAATGGAGTAAAGACAGCCTCTTTAACAAATGGTGTTGGGAAAATTGGACATCTACCTGCAAATAAATGAAACTAGACCATCAACTTACACCATTCACAAAAACAAACTCAAAATGGATAAAAGACTTAAATGTAAGCCGTGAAACCATAAGCATCTTAGAAGAAAACATAGGCAGCAAGCTCTCCGACATCTGTAGCAGCAATATATTTGCCTATTTATCTCCACGGGCAACTGAAATAAAAGGCAAGATAAACAAATGGGACTGTATCAAACTGAAAAGTTTTTGCACAGCTAAAGACAATAGGAACAGAATAAAAAGACAAACCACACAATGGGAGAACATATTCGACAGCACATCTGATAAGGGGTTAATAACTAAAATTTATAAAGAACTTATAAAACTCAACACCAGGAAGACAAACAACCCAATCAAAAAATGGGCAAAAGAAATGAATAGAAATTTCTCCAAAGAGGACATACTGATGGCCATTAGGCATATGAAAAAATGCTCAACATCAATAATCATTAGAGAAATGCAAATTAAAACCACAATGAGATATCACCTCACACCAGTCAGAATGGCACTCATCAGCAAAACACCACAGAATAAGTGCTGGCGAGGATGTGGAGAAAAGGGAACCCTTCTGCACTGCTGGTGGGAAGGCAGAGTGGTGCAGCCACTGTGGAAAACAGTTTGGAGATTCCTCAGAAAATTAAAAATCGAACTGCCTTTTGACCCAGCTATCCCACTTATAGGAATATACCCTAAGAACACCATAGCACTGTTCGAAAAGAAGAAATGCGCCCCCATGTTCGTGGCAGCATTGTTCACAATAGGGAAGATCTGGAAACAGCCCAAGTGTCCGTCAGAAGACGAGTGGATTAAAAAGCTATGGTACATATATACTATGAAATACTACTCAGCCATAAGAAACGATGACACCGGATCATTTATAACAAAATGGATGTACCTTGATAACATTATACGGAGTGAAATAAGTAAATCAGAAAAAAAGAAAAACTGAGAACAGCATGATTACATACATAGGTGGGACATAAAAGTGAGAATATGAGACATGGACAAGAGAGTGGTGGTTATGGGATGGGGGGAGGGAGGGAAGAGTGGGATAGGGAGGAGGGGAGGGACACAGGGAAAACCAGATAGAAGGTGACAGAGAACAATTTGACTTTTGGTGATGGGTATGCAACACAATTGAATGATAAGATAACCTGGAGATGTTTTCATTGTACATATGTACCCTGATTTATTGGTGTCACCCCATTAGAATTAATAAAAAAAAAAGAATATAGAGGCCCTGACTGTTTAGCTCAGTGGTAGAGCGTCAGACTGGCATGTGGACATCCTGAGTTCGATTCCTGGTCAGGGCACACAGGAGAAGTGACCATCTGCTTCTCTACTCTTCTCCCTCTCTTTTTTTTATCTCTTTCTTCCTCTCTTATAGCCATGGCTTGGTTGGAGAAAGTTGGCCCTTGGTGATGAGGATGGCTCCATGGCCTCTCCTCAGGCACTGAAATAGCTTGGTTGCTGAACAATGAAGCAATAGCCTCAAATGGGCAGAGGATTGCCCAGTAGGGGGCTTGTGGGTAGATCCTGGTTGGGGCCCATGTGAGAGTTTGTTTCTCAGCCTCTTCACTTCTCACTTAAGAAAATAAAAAAAATATATTATTTCCCTCAATGATTATCATAAGAACATGCCAATCTTCCTATTTGAGAGGGTCTGAAGAATTGTAATAAGAGTGGCTTTGGTTTGAAATAAAAGTGGAAGTAGGTTTGGGTTCTGTGGCTGCGTTCCACCCGGTGTTCCTCTACCAGTGGTCCCACAGTTGGTCCCCTGATCTAAGGGTTCAGGGATAAAGACAGTACTCACCAAGTTTCTGTGGACTTATGCCCAGTGAATGTGAACCCCAACTGTATTAGACAATATCAAAAAACCAATACAAACGTTCTCACTGGTTCTATTTATTTCCACTGTGGGAGGAAACCTTTGACTCTTATAATGTCTGTATTGGGAAACTGTTATAACAGACTGTGACTTTCATTGTTTTGGTGACTAACTCATCAGCTTTTCTTTCTATGCTATCAATTATCCAATGTCCTTTTTTGAGTGGCATTCACTACTGGCATGAGCAGATTTGCCTAGAAAAACTGCTGAAATTACAAAAAGAAAAATGCTTATCCTAAAACAAGAGTTATTTTTGTTGTTCATTTTCCCTGATTGAATACAAAATTTAACATGTCCTGTAATTTACATTTCTCATGTCTAATTAATTTTGTTCATTGAAAGGGACAACAGTTCTTGTGCTCTGAGGAACACTCCTTGTTTTCAGTCTCTACACATTTTCAGTGTTTGAGATTTATTAGGTTACAACAAACTCCTGGGTGGGAGGTAGGGAGCCATTTTCTCAAGAAGTATATATTTATTAAATTCTTTCTCAGCAAAACATCATTGAAATGCTCATCTAGAAGTATCCTTAGATTCCCAGAGATCTTTCTATCTAAACATGATGTCCTCAAGATCTTGTAGCCCCTCAGAGATCTCTCATCTAAGTCCTCTGTTGTTCAGGAGGAGCTTTTCAAGGCCAATTGGACAAAGTGACTTTCCAGAGCCACACAAATACCTTACCCATGAGAACAAAGGCAGAACCATAAATGTAAGAAGGGACGGGAAGCTAAGGAATTGACACATTTTCCTTCCTATTTTCTTTGTTGACTCAGCCAAGACTTGCCAAGAACTTCTTTCATAATTGCTCCTCCAGGCCAGCCTGTCCCTTCTCTCACTATTACACTCACACATATCCATGTGAGTGTAACTTGAATTTGGTCCATTTCAGTGCTTATTACAGGGACTTTTTGCTTGGTCTTTGATGACCGACTCTAAGGTTTCCAGGCTGTGTGCTGAGGTGCCCTAGGAGCTCCAGTTAACTGAATTTTTATTAAAATAATATAAAGGGTGGGGGTGGGGGGCACTTCATAATTTTGCTCATGCTTAGCCCCACCTAGAATGTCTTCTAAACCTATCTCTTATTTAATTGTAAAGGCTCAATTTCAGGTCTCATTAGCCATACCATCTCTCTCATTCTTTTAATGTCTGATAGCATTTACCATAAATATGTTGCATAGTCAGAGGGAAAAATAACACAGGACTGTATCGAGCAGACCTGGTCTCAGATTTTGGATAGACCATTTTTAACCACATGGCAGACGCAAAGCACAGAGCCTCCTGAGCTTGTCTCTTTATCTGGATTCTTGGACTATAAAGGCATATTTTAAAAGGTAGATGTGAGGATTGAACAATGTATTTTAAAACTGCCTAAGATCACCTACCACATAGTAGGCACACTGAAAATTAAAAGTCTCCTTTATATTATTACTATCTCATAGCATCAGTTATACTTTTGTTTATACAAATGCCTTATCTCCAAACTTGACCATAAAATTCATAAGTTTATGTAAGTTTAAGTATTTTTACTATTGGAAGTTGGGGGATTAGATATAACAGATGCTTATTATTTGGGATGGAATTAGAATACTAAATTTTTAATTTTTGTCATTTGATTTACATTTTTTGCTTTTACTATCATTTTTACTATGAACTGTTTTAGCCCAAGTTTAACTTTTTGCCTAGCTAAAAAAAAAGAATTTATTAACATATATATTCAGGAGAAATTTAATTACATCATTTTAATTTTAGAATGATTACAGTTATGGAGAATGCTTAAGCCAAACTGATGGCATTGAAAAAAATGTATTGATTTTAGAGAGAGAGAAGAGAGAGAGACAGGAACATGGATATGCTCTTGTGTCAGGCCAGGGGGCCAAGGTCAGGCAGGTCCACACTGGATTCGGGCAGATGGTAGAGAAACTGCGGAACCAGACAGCGTTGGGCTATTCTGTTTAATAAAGTCTCACAATGGCGGATGAGCACACAGGCAGAGAAAAACTCTTTTCCGGCCCACAAACAGAAAGAATGGCCCCTCACAGTGGTGGGCAGGCAATTTGTCATCCACGGTCCCCCACCTCTCTCAAGTGCAAACACCCATAGCCTTACATAGGCCACACACACATGATGCAGCTACACACTCACGTACAAGTCAGGCAAAGTGCTTGCAGTCTGTAAACCAGCTAGCGAGCCTAACACAGCTGCTCCATATCTTGTATGTGCCCAGACTGGGGATCAAACCAGCAACCTCTGTGCTTTGGAACGATGCTCTAACCAACTGAGCTATCTGGCCAGGGACATAATGACTGCATTTTAAGTGCAGTTCTGGTATCAACTATGACCTGGCAGCAATCTCTATAGCTTTGGAGAACATTACTTTTGGATTTTGTATGTGAACAGTGCTGTATCTCCTGTCCCCTCACAAGAGACTGTGGGAATTATTAACTCTATGCAGAAGTGTTTGTGTCTTGAAAGCAAAAAGAGCTCAGACAATATTGAGAGTCTGTAGGTTTCAGTTTATTGGTGCCAGGAGTGTGCATTAGAAGTTCTATTCCTAAATTTTAGAAAATTAAACAGGTTTAACTTCTTAGTTTAGGAATTTGTCAATATTGGAACATCAATTAATATTATGTCTTAAATCTAGTCTTCAGAATCAAACTCAGCTCCCACACCACTTGATTCTTTTTCACGTTTGTAGCTCCACATTTTACCTAAGTTCGCATGTGAGATTCACACGTAAGTTTTCTTTTTAACCCGAATGTTGAAAGTTCCAATGTTTATAGGGTACGAGAGAAATGATTCAAGAAGGCTTTATTTCTTTCCTCTGTTATTTAAAAATAAAGACAGTTCAGGTAACTAGATGCTAACCTTACATCTTCCGTTTTAAACATTTAATTTAAATATTTGGCATAAACACTTACTAAGAGTGTAAATGAGTGAAGAAAACCTGTGAGTTCTACAGCGTACAATTACCTGCTTTTAAAAATAGTGTATGTTTTAGGATGTAAAAGGCAATAGTATTTTTAACTTTGCCAAGACACACAAAAAGAAATATATGTAAGATCTCTCTTTTTGTCTCTCTTTTACTTGCTATTTCAATTTTCATAATAACCTTGCAGTTTGGTATTATATCATTTCAATAACAAGAATATTGATTCTCATTAAGATGGAGTGAGTGATATGCTCATGGTCTTGGAGGTTATTACTGACAAACTTGATATTTCAATTCAATCTTCTGGTAATAGATTCAATTCCTATGCTGCATGGTAATGAATAAGTCTCGAAACTGTTTTGTCATTCTCTCACTAATTACAGACCATTTTTGTGAAAATTATGATGAACTGTTTTGAAAATAATATGTGCCCCTGGCTGGTTGGCTCAGTGGTGGAGTGTCAGCCCAGTATGTTGAAGTCCTGGTTTCAATTTCTGGTCAGGGCACACAGGAGAAGTGACCATCTGTTTCTCCACCCCTCTCCGTTCTCTCCCTCTCCTTTTCTCCCACAGCCATGGCTTGAATGGTTCGAGCAATTTGGCCCCCAATGCTGAGAATAGCTCTATGACCTCGCCTCAGGCACTGAAATAGCTTGGTTGCCTGGCAATGGAGCAGCAGCCCCAGATGGGCAGAGCATCACCCTGTAGGGGGCTTGCCGGGTGGATCTTGGCTGGGGTGCATGCAGAAGTCTCTCTGCCTCCCTGCCTCCTCTTGTCTCACTTATAAAAAATTTTAAAAAAGAAAATTATATGTGCTCTAAAAATATATTATTATTCAAAGTAAGTTTGGTGGTTCAGGCATTTTGTACCTCTATGTCTTTAATGGGGGATAACTTTATTAGAAAACATTTTCATCACACTAAACTTGTCACAATGGTAATGGTAACTGTATCATAAACCATTTTGCAGTATATATATATTTGACTACAAACTTACTGGAAAGCTTTCTCCAGTATCTTTACCCAAACCAGTGCTCAGTTCAAATCCCAACTGCATTTACAAAAAAGTTTCTCATCTTTAGTTTTCTCATCTTATTTTGCATTGCTCTTTATTTCCCTCCAAGATATATATCGCATAAAAAATTGGCTTAATATCTCATTTAGACTGGGAAATTATTGAGGGAAAGAGCCAGTCTTGCTAATTTTTCCCATCAACACAATTTAATATAGCATTGGGCACTAAATAGATCTTCAATAAATGTTTATTCAACTGAATAAACAGGCTGTTAGGTTTTCAGTTGGTTTCCCAGTAAGTTATATTTCTAATATCATTGATATGAAACTCACTTAAGGTCCATTGCTCTGGCAGAGTCTCATTAGTTGTTCAGATTGTATTCTGTAATTTAATAATAGTGATGTGACTGTTTCATGGACATGAAGGGACCAGCTGGGCAGCACTGTCACCTCCATGTCATATGGGTGATATATCTGATATGTAGGCTCATGTATCCTAATAAATATAGATTAATGTTAGTTTTATAATAAGTTCAGGGTGAATAAAAGAAAAACATTGAGAGAGGATGGAAGAGAATTAATTCATCAAAAAATTTCCCTCAGCTCTTTATTTACATGTGTGTGACACATGCAAACACATTGTCTAATCATCAAATTATATTTCAACTCTAATGCTTTTTTCCTTTTTACTTAATTATAGTTAGTATACAATATTATGTTAGTTATATTAGTTTCAAACATACAGTATAATGATTTGACACTTCTATAACTTACAATGTGACCACTCCACTAAGCCTAGAAATCATCCGTCACCATGCGAACTTCTCACAATATTATTGACTATATTTTCCTTCACCTTTTCACCCATCCCCCCATCCCCACACTTCTGGAAACCATCCCTTTGGTCTCTGGTTCTAGGAGTCTGTTTCTTTATTGTTTATGCCTTTGTTTTATTTTTTCAGACCTACATATAAGTAAAACCATGAAGTATTTGCCTGTCTCTCTCTGACTTATCTCACTTAATATAATACCCTCTAGGTCATCCATGTTGTTTCAGGAGGTAACATTTCATTCTTTTCTTTTGCTGTATAATATTCCAGTGTACATATAGACCACACCTTCTCTATCCATTTGACTACTGATACACACCTAGGTTGGTTCCATGTCTTGGCTAATAAAAAAAAAAAATCCTTAGCTACTATAAATATTGTAAATATAAATATCTTTAAAAATTCGTGTTTTCATTTTCTTCAGATAAATCCCCTGAAGTGGAATGCTGGGTCCTATGGGAGCTGTGTTTTTAGTTTTTTGAGGAACCTGCACCCTATTTTCCATAGTGCCCGACGAGTCCGCATCCCACCAGCTGTACACAAAGGTGCCCCTTTCCCCACAGCTTCACCAACACATGTTGCTTGTTGATTTATTGATGATAGCCATTCCGACAGGTGTGAGGTGATTCTCCTTGCGGTATTGGTTTGTATTTTCCTGATGATTAGTGATGTTGAGCATCTTTTCATGTGTCTGTTTGCCATCTATATGTCTCCTCTAGAGAAATGTCTTATGTCCTCTGTTCCTTTTTTTTTCTTAACCAAATTGTTTATTTTTTGTTTTTGAGTTGTATGAGTTTCTTCTATCTTTTGGATTTCAACCCATTATTGGGTATATCATTTGTGAATATTTTCACTCCTCCAGTATCTTGTCCTTCTATTTTTTTAATGGTTTCTTTTTCTATGCAACATTTTAGTTTGAGGTCATCCCATTTATTTTCTTTTTGTTTTCCTTGTTCAAGGGGATGTATCCAAAAAGATATCACTCATGTCAAATAGTTCATTACCTATGCTTTTTTTTCTAGAAGTTTTATGGTTTTGAGCCTTATATTTAAGTGTTTAACCTATTTTGAGTTTATTTTAGTATATGGTGTAAGAGAGTGCTTAATATTTTTTCTCTTTTCCTTAATGTATCTGTCCAGTTTTCCCAACACCATTTATTGATGTGACTCTCTTTACCCCATTGTAGTTCTTGCCTCCTTTGTTGTAGATTAGTTGACCATATAGGTAATGTTTTATTTCTGTACTCTCTACTCTTTTCCAGTTATCTATGTGTCTGTTTTTGTGCCAGTGCCATGCAGTTTTGCATACTATGTCCTTGTAGTATAGTTTCATATCAAGGACTGTGATACTTTTACCTTTTTTTTACTCAAGATTTCTGTGGCTATTTGGGGCTTTCTGAGGTCCCGTATAAATTTTAAAATTATTTGTTCTAATTCTAAGAAGAACGTCATTGATATTTTGATAGGAATTGCATTGTATCTATAGATTGTTTTGGGTAGGATGGTCAACAGAATGTGCAGATAAATGTTCTTCCTCTTGTTAGATCATTAGCCTCCATTTCTCTTTAGCTTCAGACCTCAAAGTCATCACATATCTGATTATGTATACTTGTGTACTTTCTTACTTACTGCTTCTAGAAGCCACTGTTATTTATTCAGATATGTGAGTGAGTGGTTGACTGGAGGTTTGTTTCATTTCTGGTTATATGAATGTTTCTTCATTTTCAAGTTAAAAAAATAACTATAAATTCTTAAGAAAATTAAAAGGGAGAGTTATAATATTTGAGCGTGTATATTTGTTAAATAAACAAAGATGTCCCATACCTACACAGTATAGCCTATGCAGCTGAACTTTATTAGGAGGCTAGAATAAGAATATAAATGCTATTATGGACTAAGACTTTCACAGGCTTTCTTTTTAGAGATATATAGTATCTTTCTCTTCTCTTTTATTTGCCCATTAACTTTATTCTTTTTATTTTGTGGACTAAGCCTGCTTTTAAATGCCTATGGATGCCTCTCAGCTATGGATTCTATACATCCTTACATTTAGCCACATGCAGAGACGTACCAAATTCAAATTCCTGGAGAGGAATCCTGACCAGTCCATCCTGGGTCACATAAGTATCCTTATTTACTCAACTATATCTAAGGAACCTACCTGTACCCTTTGCGAACAGGGTAGCGGGAACCATTCCTGGGAAGTAAAACAGGTCTCAGGGAAACAGAATGTCAGCTCCAGGGGTGCAGTATTATCTCTTTGCTCATTCCCTCTCTCTGACTTCAAAGATGCTGCCGTCCCACAGAATACACCCAGCTCATTAGCAACCTCAGGTGCGCTCATCTCCACAGATCTGAGACATTTCATGCTATGGGGTCCCAAAGACAGTCCACAGTACCTAAATGATGGCCCTAACTTTTCTCACATGCCCTCAAAATGGTCTCATTTTATGCAGCACCTTCTGAACAATATGACAAATTTTAACTACCTCTAACATAAAACGTGAAATTCACATCAATAAACAGTTAATAAATAAAAATAGAACAATGATGAAACCATGTGTTACTGACATCACACCTCCCATTCCAAGTCCCTTCAAATGTCATTTGTTCAGTGAAGACTTCTGTTTCTTTATTTCAAGTTGCAGTACCTTTCCTGACCCCACCTTATGTCACAATCCTCTCCTCCTTGCCTGCTTTCTATAATTTACCTATTGATTAAGTTTAATGCTTGCCATCTCTCACTAGAAAAGAAGTTCCACAAATGTAGGATTTTTTCCTTTTTTTATATTGAGTAGTCTACCTCCAATGCTTTAAAGGGAGCCTAGTATGGAATAGGTGTTTAATAATAATTTATTGGATTAATGAATTCATTGATGAATAATAAATGATAGAAAATGTTTGTTTGTTTTTGTATTAAGGCACTTTTATGGTGTTAGAGTGAATCCATTGGCCAATATACCTTCCTATTGAAGACTCTGCCTGCTTAGTGTTATTCACAGCTCACCCTAAGGAACATTCCTCAGCAGAGCACATCAACTTGGTGCCCACATCCATTGTGTTTTGCTTTTGCCTAAATGGACACTTCCAAACTTACTAGCTTTACCCATAATGGGTAATGAACCTAAAAAAACAAAACAACCCATGGCTTTTCTATTGAAGCATTTAATCCATTTACATTTATTTTATTAAGTGAGAAGTGGGGAGGCAGAGACAAATTCCTCTATGTGCTATGACCAGCTGGGTCATAGCTCCATAACTTGGCAACCAAGCTATTCTAGCGCCAGAGGCCGAGGACGTGGAGCCATCCTCAGCACCTGGGGCCAGCTTTGCTCAAATCATCTGGGCCAGTGATTCTTAACCTTTTTTGAGGTACCAAACCCACCAGTTTCATATGCACATTCACTGAACCCTTCTTTAGTGGTAAATAAAATATGATTTTTTTCCCAAATTCAAGACATAGGTATATGTTTTTTTACTGGTGCACAAAATGAGCCATGCATGAACATCACCTTGCTCAAAGAACAAAACCAACAAAGTGCATGAACTCACAACAAATTACAGTATTACTTTATTCTGGCCTACGTGGCAGAGGCTTCTCCGAACCCCTGAGACCGACTCATTGAACTCCTAGGGTTCGATAGAACCCAGGGTAAGAATCACTGATCTGGGCCATGGCTGCAGAAGGAGAGGAGAGGTGGGAGGGTGTGGAGAAGCAGATCGTCGCGTCTTCTCTATACCCAGACCGGGAATCGAACCCAGGCCTTCCACACACTGGGCTCATGCTCTACTGCTGAGCAAACTGGCCAGGGCCATTCATTTACATTTAAAGTAATTAGAGATAAGTATGTACCTGTTGCTATTTTGTTAATTGTTTCATGGTTGTTTCTATAGGTCTCCCCATTTCCTTCTTCTGGATCTCTTCCCTCTTCCCTGTGCTTTGCTATGTTTTTTTATTATTTTGTTTGGGTTCCTTTCTCTTAATTCTTTGTATATATTTGGTACATTTTTGGTTTGTGGTTACCATGAGAGTTATGTATATCCATTGAAGTCTATTTGAAGCTGATAGTCAGGTAAATTTGAGCATATTCTATGACTATATTTTTACTTCCCCTCCACACTTTATGTTATTGATGTCATGTTTTAGAAGTTTTTGTGTTGTGTATCTTCTATTTACTGCACTTTGATTTTTTTTGTCTTTTAGCCTTTGTAGTAGCTTTCCTCAGATGTCTGACTTGCTGTTTTTATTGAATATTTGACTTTACCTGTGAGTTTTTTCCTTTTCCATTTTTCTTATATCTGGTTATGGCCATTCCTTTTCTACTTAAAGAAGACCCTTTAATATCTCTTGTAAAGCTGGTTTAATGGCGATGGACTCCTTTAGTTTTTGCTTCTCTGGAAACTCCTTATCTCTCTCTTTATATTATTTTATTTAGAAAATTAAATTTAATGGGAAGACATTGATCAATAAGAGACATAGGTTTCAGGTAAACATTGACATAGATTTTGAACTGTTGATTGCATTGTATGCCCATCACCCAAAGTCAAATCATTTTCTGTCACCATATATTTGTCCCTCTTTCTTTCATTTTTTTTTTGTTTTTTCTTTGTTTTTTTAAAATTTATTTTTATTTATTCATTTTAGAGAGGAGACACAGAGAGAGAGAGAGAGAAAGAGAGAGAGAAAGGGGGGAGGAGCTAGAAGCATCAACTCCCATATGTGCCTTGACCAGACCGGTGCAGGGTTTTGAACTGGCGACCTCAGTGTTCCCAGGTCGACGCTTTACCCACTGCGCCACCACAGGTCAGGCTCCCTCTTTCTTTCTGAATGATACCTTGCTGGGTAACTGGCTGTGGGTGCCTGTCTTTTGGTGCATTAAAGATGACCTACTACTCTCCTCTGGCTTGTAAAGTTGCTGTTGAGAAATTGACTGATAACTTCATGAGGTTTCCTTTACGTATAACTCACTGTTTTCCTCTTCTTTCAAGATTGTCTCTTTAA
Organism: Rhynchonycteris naso; assembly: GCA_037038555.1. Classification (NCBI taxonomy): domain Eukaryota; kingdom Metazoa; phylum Chordata; class Mammalia; order Chiroptera; family Emballonuridae; genus Rhynchonycteris; species Rhynchonycteris naso. The sequence goes on along the minus strand of CM072995.1, from coordinate 192,530,632 downwards.
CTTTTGCCATTTTAACTACTATAGGTCTTAGTGTGGGTCTCTTTGAGTTCATATTTGGAACTCTCTGTGCTTCCTGGACATGGATTTCTGTTTCTTTTTGCAAATGAGGGAGGTTTTCAGCTATTATTTCTTTAAATAAATTTTCTGTTTCTTCTTTTCATTTTTTCTCTCTGAGATACTTAAAATGGGAATGTTTGCCTACTTTGTGTTATACCTGTGTCCCTTAAATCATTCTTTAAATTTTTTTATTCCTTCGGCTGTTCAGTTTATTAGATTTCCACTAGCCGGTTTTATAGGTCAGTCGCTGAACCATTCATTATTTAAAAAATTTATTTAATTAATTATGTTTACATGATTCTAGGGTAACCCTGATGGCACCCCCTCCCCCATATCTCCCTTGCTCCCCTCCCTATAGCACCCTCCCCCCCTTCCCTTCAGGTTTATCCCATCCTATCATCCCCTTTCCCTCTGTCCTCTTTTCCCCTGGTCCCTTTGATCCCTCCTCTGTCTCAATTTCTATCCTCAGTTCTCAATGTTCCTTGGATTCCTCAAATGAGTGAGGTCATATAATATTTTTCTTTTTCTGCCTGGCTTTCACTCAGCATAATAGTTTCCAGGTCCCTCCATATTGTTGCAAAAGGTAATATTTTCTTCTTTTTCATGGCTCCATAGTGTTCCATTGTATATATGTACCAAAGCTTTTTAATCTACTCATCCACTGATGGACACTTTGGCTGTTTCCAGCTCTTCGCTATCGTGAACAATGCTACCATAAACATGAGGGTGCATTTCTTTTTTTCAGTCAGTGATATGGTGTCCTTGGGATATATTCCTATAAGTGGGGTAGCTGGGACAAAGGGAAGTTTCATTTCTAATTTTCTGAGGAATCTCCATACTGTTTTCCACAGTCGCTGCACCAGTCTGCATTCCCACCAGCAGTGCAGGAGGGTTCCCCTTTCTCTGCATCCTCACCAGCACCTATAATGTGTTGTTTTGTTAATGAGCGCCATTCTGACTGGTGTGAGGTGGTATCTCATTATGGTTTTAATTTGCATTTCTCTAATGATTAGTGGTGTTAAGCATTTTTTCATATGCCTATTGGACATTTGTATGTACTCTTTGGAGAAGTGTCTATTCATTTCTTGTGCCCATTTTTTGATTGGAATGTTTGTCTTCCTGGTGTTGAGTTTTACAAGTTCTTTATAAATTTGTTTATTAACCCTTTATCAGATGTGTTGTTGAATATGTTCTCCCATTGTGTTGTTTGTCTTTTTATTCTGTTCATATTGTCTTTAGCTGTGCAAAACCTTTTTAGTTTGATATAGTCCCATTTGTTTATCCTGTCTTTTATTTCATTTGCCTGTGGAGATAAATCAGCATATATATTGCTTCGGTAGATGTCGGAGAGTTTACTGCCTATGTTTTCTTCTAGAATGCTTATGGTTTCACGGCTTATATTTAAGTCCTTTATCCATTTAAGTCCTTAATCCATTTTGAGTTTATTTTTGTGCATGGTATAAGTTGGTAGTCTAGTTTCATTTTTTTGCAGGTAGCTGTCCAGTTTTCCCAACACCATTTGTTAAAGAGACTGTCTTTACTCTACTGTATGCTCTTACCTCCTTTGTCAAATATCAATTGTCCATAAAGATGTGGGTTTATTTCTGGGTTCTCTGTTCTGTTCCATTGATCTATATGCCTGTTCTTATGCCAGTACCTAGCTGTACCTTGTAGTATAACTTGATATCAGGAAGTGTGATACCTCCCACTTTAGTCTTCTTTTTTAAGATTGCTGAGGCTATTTGTGTTCTTTTTTGGTTTCATATAAATATTTGGAATATTTGTTCTATATCTTTGAAGTATGTCATTGGTATTTTAATTGGTATTGCATTAAATTTATAAATTGCTTTGGGTAATAGAGACATTTTAATGATGTTTAATCTTTCTAACCATGAACATGGTATATGCTTCCACTTGTTTGTGTCTTCCTTGATTTTTTTTATCAATGTTTTATAATTTTCTGAGTACAAGTCTTTAACCTCCTTGGTTAAATTTACTCCTAAGTACTTTATTTTGTTGTTTTTGTTGCAATAGTGAAGGGGATTGTTTTTTATAATTTCTTATTCTGACATTTTATTGTTCGTGTATAGAAATGCCTCTGATTTCTCTGTGTTAATTTTATATCCTGCCACTAATCCTTGCTGAATTAGTTTATTAAGTCCAGTAGTTTTATGACTGAGTCTTTAGGGTTTTCTATATACAGTATCATATCATCTGCAAATAATGATAGTTTTACTTCTTCTTTTCCAATTTGGATGCCTTTTATTTCTTCTTCCTGTCTGATTGCTGTAGCTAGGACTTCCAGTACTATGTTGAATAAGAGTGGTGAAAGAAGACACCCCTACCTTGTTCCTGATTTCAGGGGAATTGCTTTTAATTTTTGTCCATTGATTATGATGTTGGCTGTGGGTTTGTCATAAATGGCCTTTATCATGTTGAGGTATGTTCCCTGTATTTCCACTTTGCTAAGAGTTTTGATCATAAGTGGGTGCTAGATTTTATCAAATGCTTTTTGTGCATCTATTGAAATTATCATGTGGTTTTTCTTCTTCCTTTTGTTTATGTGGTGAAGCACATTAATTGATTTACGAATGTTGTACCATCTTTGCCTCCCCAGAATAAATCCCACTTGATCATGATGTATGATTGTTTTCCTGTATTGCTGGATCCAGTTTTCTAACATTTTGTTGAGGATTTTAACATCTAAATTCATCAGGGATATTGGCCTATAATTTTCTTTCTTTGTGTTGTCTTTGCCTGGTTTTGGAATCAGAATTATGCTCGACTCATAAGAATTTGGTAGTGTTTCTTCCTCTTGAATTTTTTGAAATAGCTTGAGAAAAATAGGAGTTAGGTCTTCTTTGAATATTTGGTAGAATTCACCAGTGAATCCATCGGGCCCAGGGGTTTTGTTTTTTGGGAGCTTTTTGATAACTGTTTCAATCTCTTTTGTTGTAATTGGTCTATTTATGTTTTCTGATTCTTGCAGATTGATTTTTGGAAGATTATATGTTTCAAGGAATTTGTCCATTTTACCTAGGTTGTTTAATTTTTTGGTATACAGTTCTTCATAGTATTTTCTTACAATATTTTGTATTTCTGTTGTGGCAGTTGTTAGTTCTCCACTCTCATTTCTATTTTTATTTATTTGAGTCTCCTCTCTTCTTTTCTTGGTGAGTCTCGTGAAAGGTTCATCGATCTAGTTTACCCTTTCAAAGAACCAGCTCTTGGTTTCATTGATCCTCTGTATTGTTCCTTTTGCGTCTATGTCATTTGTTTCCGCTCTGATCTTTATTATTTCCTTCCTTCTACTACCTCTGGGCCTTACTTGCTGTTGTTTTTCAAGTTCTTTTACATAAAGGGTTAGGTTGTTTATTTGAGTTTTTTCAAGCTTCTTAAGGAATGCCTGTAATGATATGAACTTCCCTCTCAGGACTGCTTTAGCTGTGTCCCATAAATTTTGAGTTGTTCTATGTTCATTATCATTCATTTCTGGCAATTGTTTTATTTCTTCTTTGATTTCACTGTTAACCCATTCATTATATAATAACATGCTATTTAGTTTTCATGTGTTTGAGTATTTTTCAGTTTTTCTGTTGTGGTTGATTTCTAGTTTCATACCATTGTGATCAGAGAAAATGCTTGATATGATTTCAATCTTCTTAAATTTGTTGAGACTGCTTTTGTGTCCTAACATGTGATCTATTCTAGAGAATGTACCATGAGCACTTGAAAAGGATGTATACTTTGCTGCTTTACGGTGAAAGGTTCTGAAGATACCTATTAAATTGAGTTGATCTACTGTGTCCTTTAAGTCTGCTGTTTCTTTGTTTATTTTCTTTCTTGAGGATCTATCTAACAATGTAAGTGGGGTATTGAAATCTCCTACTATTATAGTATTGCTGTTGATCTTGCCCTTTATATCCATCAAAGTCTACTTTATATATTTAGGAGCTCCTATATTAGGTGCGTAGATATTTATGATGGTTATATCTTCATGTTGGATTGCTCCTTTTATCATTATGTAGTGACCTTCTTTATCTCTTACTATAGCCTTGTTTTTTTTTTAATTTTATTTTTTTAAATGAAAACATCTCCAGGTTATCTTAACATTCAATTGTGTTGCATACCCGTCACCAAAAGTCAAATTGTCCTCTGTCACCTTCTATCTGGTTTTCCCTGTGTCCCTCCCCTCCTCCCTATCCCACCCTTTCCTCCCTCCCCCCACCCCATAACCACCACTCTCTTGTCCATGTATCATAGTCTCACTTTTATGTCCCACTTATGTATGAAATCATGCTGTTCTCAGTTTTTCTTTTTTTCTGATTTACTTATTTCACTTCGTATAATGTTATCAAGGACCATCCATTTTGTTATAAATGATCCGATGTCATCATTTCTTATGGCTGAGTAGTATTCCATAGTATATATGTACCATAGCTTTTTAATCCACTTGTCTTCTGACGGACACATGGGCTGGTTCCAGATCTTCGCTATTGTGAACAATGCTGCCAGGAACATGGGGGCACATTTCTTTTTTTCGAACAGTGCTAAGGTGTTCTTAGGGTATATTCCTATAAGTGGGATATAGCCTTGGTTTTAAAGTCCATTTTGTCTGATATAAAAATTGCTACCCTAGCTTTTTTTTTCATTTCCATTTGCATGAAATATTTTTTCCATCCTTTTACCTTCAGTCTATGTGCATCTTTTGTTTTAATGTGTGTCTCTTGTAGACAACATATGTATGGGTCCTGTTTCTTTATCCACGCCGCTACCCTTTGTCTTTTGATTGGATCATTTAATCCATTTACATTTAAGGTATTTATTGATATGTAGTTGTTTATTGCCAATTTATTCTTTAAAGCTGTATTCTTCTTTTGCCATATTCTTTCCTCCCTTTGAACTGTTTACAACAGGCCCCTTAGTACTTAGTATCTCTTGCAGAATTGGTTTGGTTTTAATGAATTCCTTGAGGGTCTTTTTTAGTCTGGAAAGCTCTTTATTTCTTCTTCAATTTTAAACATTAGCCTTGCTGGATAAAGTAGTCTTGGTTGTAGGTTCTTGTTCTGCATTACTTTGAATATATCTTGCCATTCTCTTCTGGCCTCAAGTGTTTCTGTTGAGAAGTTGGATGTCATCCTATGGCTGCTCCTTTCTAGTTGATAGCCTTTTTTTCTCTAGCAGCTTTTAAATTTTTCTCTTTATTGCTTAGCTTTGGTATTTTAACTATGATGTGTCTTGGTGTTGATTTCTTTGGGTTTCTCTTTAATGGAGTTCTCTGTGCTTCTTGAATGTTTGAAATGTTTTCCAGCCTTCATTTAGGGAAGTTTTCTGCTATGATTTGATTGAACAAAGTTTCTATTTCTTGTTCTCTCTCCTCTTCTTCAGGAACCCCTATGATACGGATGTTATTTCTCTTCATGTTGTCACAGAGCTCCCTTAGATTTTCCTCACATTTTTGAGTCTCTTTTCTTTTTTCTGCTCTGCTTCTGTGCCTTTGTTTATTGTGTCCTCTAACTCGCTGATTCGATCCTCAGCGTCATCCATCCTGCTTTTAATTCCTTCCATGTGGTCTTTAGTTCTGATATTGTATTTGTCATTTCTGTCTGATTCTTTTTTATTATTTCAATTTTCTTTTTTATACTTGCTATCTCTTTATTTAGGTGTTCATAATGACTATCCATTGTTGCTCCAATCTCTTTGAACATCCTAAGTATCATTATTTTAAATTCTGCATCTGGTAATTTGGTTATATCTGGTTCATTCAGGTCCTTCTCTGGGGATTTCTCTTGATTTATTTGGGTTTCATTTCTCTGCCTGCCCATTTTGTCTGTGTATAAGAAGGTTGTGGCCACTGGAGTCCAATGGGTGTTGCCTTTGTGTTCTCTAGGTGTGGTCTGTCTGCCGGCCTGCCACCTCCTTTGCCACTGCCTAGGGCAGTTGGGTATGGGTGTTGCCAGCTCTCGCCCACTTTTGCTGTTGCTGTGATTTCTGCCTCTCCTCTGCGAGACGGGCTGTGTTCTGGTGCCTGGCTCTACAAGCCTCAGCCTGTCTGGGCCTTCACCTTGCCCCCATAGGTTGGGTTACGCACTGCACTCAAGCCACAAGCCTCAGAACCAAGGGTAGAGGTGAGCACCTTTGCTTAGCTGTGGACTCAGCCTGTTCCTGGGCTTTCACCCAACCCTCGTGGTCAGAGCCTGCTCGCCACAGTTTCTCGGGTTGGACGGGACTGCTGTCATGCACTCAGCTGTATGCCTCTGCCTGTCCAGAGCTTTAGCCCTGCCCCCGAGGCCTGGGCCTGCCTGCGCAGGATAACAAATCATGGTTTCTCAGGCCGCATGGGGCTACTAGCATGCACTCAGCTGCGAGTCTCCGCTCGTCCAGGGCTCTAGCCCTGCCCCCACATTCAGGCCACCTCACTTACGCAGGATGGCAAACCGCAGTTTCTCGGGCTGAGTGGGGCTTCTGGCATGCACTCAGCCATGAGCCTCCACCTTTCTCTGGTCCTAGGCCCGCCCTGCAGTCAGGGCCGGTTTGTGCAGTGTCCAGGGTCGCAGAACAGATCTATACCTGTTCCTGACCTCCCATTTTCCCCCGCAGGTGGGGCTACAGATGGGCCCTCAGCTGCCGGACTGCTTTCACACATCCCCTCTCCCCGTGCTGGGCTTGAACGAGCTCACACCGGCTGGACCTCTGCCCCTGCTGACAGAACTGCATTTCAGCGTCCCGCAGCCACCATCTCTCCAGCAAGCCCTCAGCAGTGTGGGTGGGTGCACTGTAGCTCAGACCCTAACATTCCATAATGTAGTCCTGGAAGCTCCCTCCGTCTAAGCAGCTCTGCTCTAAGTGCCATGGTAGAGGTTGTTTGGCTGGTGTCCTGTCTCCCTTTGCTGGTATTGCTAGTTCCAGGGGAAATATTCGTTTTTGATTAAGGAAGTGGCTCAGCCCAGGGGTTAGGGTGACTGTCCCTCAGGGTGTTTCTCCCTGTGCCTTCCAGTCTACACTCTCTTCCTGCTGCTCTGGTCCTCTCCCCTGTCCCCATTCCCTGGAGCCCCAGGTGAGTGGTTGTGAGAGAGGTTTTCTGCTCTGTCCCTTTAAGAAGAATCTTGGGTCTGAGAAAACTGTCTCTTTCTCACAAACAGTATCCTCACTTGTTTCACAGCTCAATACTGTCCAAACGCCTCTTCTAGGTTCTGGGACTGCAGGCTAGGGCTTTGTTCCTGGGACCAGGTCCCTCCCTCTCTGCCAAATTCTCCTCCCGCCACACGGGTCTCTTCGAGCTGCCATTCACTCCGGGGAGCTGGGAAGCCCTCTTCATGTTTTTGCTTTTCCTACCAGTCTCAATGTGGCTTCTTCAGTGTTCTTTGGTTGAAGTGTCCACTTAGTTTAGTATAAAGTTGGTTTATCCAGATGATGGTTCTTAAAATTAAGTTATAATCCACTTTGGTTCTGGGAGTTGGAAGTTGGTATGTCTGCCTACTCCATCGCCATCTTGCTGTCCTTCATAACAGTCGCCAGCATACATTTATTTTTTGATATGTTGTTTTTTTATTGCCATTTTATATTTTAAAGGTGTATTCTTTTTCCACTTTGATCTGTTTACAATAGGCCCCTTAACATTTCCTGTAGTATTGGTTTTGTTGTAATGAATTCCTTTTTTTTATTTTTTGTCAGGGAAACTTTTTATTTATCATTCCATTTTAAATGATAGCCTTGCTGGATAAAGTAGTCTTGGTTGTAGGCGCTTGTTCTGCATTACTTTGAATATTTCTTGCCATTCCCTTCTAGTCTCAAGTGTTTCTGTTGAGAAGTTGGATGTCATCCTTATGGCTGCTTCTTTCTAGTTGATAGCCTTTTTTTCTCTAGCAGCTTTTAATATTTTCTCTGTATCACTTAGCTTTGGTATTTTAATTATGATATGTCTAGCTGTAGGTTTCTTTGGGTTTCTATTTAATGGAGATCTCTGTGCTTCTTGAATTTGTGAGACCCTTGCATCAATTTAGGGAAGTTTTCAGCTATGATTTGATTTAATGAAGTTTCTATCCCTTGTTCTTTCTCTTCTTCTTCAGGAACCCCTATTATGCAGATTTTATTTCTCTTCATGTTGTCACAGAGCTCTCTTAGAGTTTCCTCAGACTTTTTGAGTCTCTTTTATTTTTTCTGCTCTGATTCCACGCCTTTGTTCATCTTGTCTTCCAACTTGCTGATTCGATCCTCAGCTTCATCCATCCTGCTTTTAATTCCTTCCACTGTGGTCTTCATTTCTGATATCGTATTTGTCATCTCTGACTGATTCTTTTTTAATATTTCAATGTCCTTTTTATACTTGCTATCTCTTTATTTAGGTGTTCATAATGACCATCCATTGTTTTTCTTAGATCCCTAAGCATCCTAACAATCATTATTCTAAACTCTGCATCTGGAAATTTGGTTATTTCCTTATTGCTCAGTTCATTTCCTGGAGGATTCTCTTGTGGTTTCATTTGGATTGCACTTTTCTGTCTTCTCATGTCTGTGTATTTGGTGTGTTGTTTGTAGAGCTGGTTGAGTCTAGGCTTGGTGTTGTCTGTCTCCAATTTTGAGTTGTGTTATTTGTAGGTCTTCTTGGGTTGGCCTCAGCTGTTTTTTATAATCCACTGTGGAATTTGTCTTTTCTAATAGAGCCCCTTTGAAGTCTTGATTTGTTTGTTTTCTTCTCAGTTTTCTTAACTCGGGTGGTAGTCTTGTTTACTGATCTCAGCAGGGGGCTTATTTGAAAGTGTACCCAGGAATTTGGTGGGTGTAACCTGAGACTCTGAAGACCTGATCTGCCAGTTACTCTCTCTCTGGGCAGGGTGCTTTCTCCGCTTTAGTAGGGGGAGGTGTATCTCAGATTTCCATGGAGACCTGAGTTGCTGCCCCTCCTCCCCACTTCTTGTTTTCAGCTGTGTCTTTTTGTGCTGATTGGAGCTGGAGAGGTATCTTGAGAAGGTTGACTCAGAACCCCTTTAGTCTTGTGTTATGTGGAAGGATCAACCCCTCCCCCAGCTATGGCCGCCTTCAGCACTTCTCCCAGGTATGGCTGCTTATAGCACTGGATTAGTCCGCTGCTCGGATCCTCCCATGCATTCCTCTGTTTGTCACTGGCTGTCTCTCTCTCTCCTTCTTTCCTTTTGGCAAACAAGCCAGCTCTTTTAACACACCTCGTTCCCAGGTCCCCAGGCAAGTGGCTGTGAGTGATATTTTCTACTGTTTTCCTTGGAATGAGAGCCATTCTGGGCTCTCAGCCTACCTCCACCCTTGTTCCTGTAAGCAGGGGAGGCTCACCACTCCTCGGTGCTCCCCACCAGGTCAGTGTGGCTTTTTCTTTGCTCCTTGGATTTTGAGAGCAGGTCTTGTAATCCAGAGTTGTTTTTTCATGCTGGTTGTTTCTAAATTAATTTGTTATCCAGTTTGGTGGTGTGAGCTGGGAGTCTGTGCGTCTGCCTGCTCTACTGCCATCTTCTAGGTAGGAATTTTGCTGAACCATTCTTGCATATTAGCTAATTTGCTATTGATTCCTTCTAAAGTGTTTTTCATTTTAGTTATTGTATTCTTCAGGTACACCTCTTCTTTATTATACAGTGTGTCCATGAAGTCATGGTGCACTTTTGACCGGTCACAGGAAAGCAACAAAAGACAATAGAAATGTGCAATCTGCACCAAATAGAAGGAAAACCCTCCCAGTTTCTATAGGATGATGTTGCAGCATGTGCACTTGCATGGATGATGATGTAACACCATGTATACAGTGGAGCAGCCCACGGCTGTGCCAGTCAAGATGTGAATGGTACATAGGAAAGTTCGCTGTGTTCTGTGGCTCAGTAAATTCGAATCCATGACCAAAGTGCAACGTGAATATTGGCACATTTATAATGAAGTACCACCACATAAAAATAACATTACTCAGAGCGATAAGCAGTTGAAGGAAACTGGCAGTTTGGTGGAGAAACCCCGTTCTGGTAGGCCATCAGTCAGTGACAAGTCTGTAGAGGCTATACAGGATAACTATCCATGGAGCCCTAAAATATCTGTGCGTGCGTGTACTTGACAATTTCACCTAAGCATAAGGTGTTAAAGAAACGTCTCTGTTTTACGGGGTACAAATTGAGGCTGTTGCACGCTATCAAACTGGTGGATAGACTCACACAATGCATGTTTGCTACAGATATGCTTCATGAGATCTACAATGATGCAAGTTTTTTGCAGAAGATTGTGTTTAACGATGAGGTGACCTTCCATATCTGTGGATGTGTTCATCGCCAGAATGTCTGAATATGGGCTGCTGAACATCCTCATGCCTACATTGAGTATGAACGTAACACCCCTAAAGTGAACGTGTGGTGTAGCCTGATGCATGATAAGGTGATAGGCCCATTTTTTTTTCACAGAGCAGCCTGTGACGGCAAACACCTATCTTGACATGCTGAAATTGTATGCAGTGCCACAATTTCCAGAAGGTGTCATCTTTCAACAGGACGGTGCTCCTCCACACTACGCCACCATTGTTCATGAGTTTCTGGGTAGAACATTCCCCCAGCAGTGGATAGGCAGGGGTTCTGTCAAGCCATGGCCACCACAATCCCCAGATCTGATGCCCTTAGACTTTTACTTTTAGGGTTATGTGAAGCAACATGCGTACATTGAAGGTATCAATGACATTAATCACTTAAAACAGAGAATCACAGACGTTATTCACTCTGTTACACCAGACGTCCTTACCCGTGTGTGGCAAGAACTTCACTATTGTTTGGATATGTGTAGGGCAACAAATGGAGCCCACATCGAACTGCACTGAATAGGTATGAAACTGGGAGAGTTTTCCTTTTATTTGGTGGAGATTTCACATTTTTATAGTCTTTTGTTGCTTTCCTGTGACTGGTCAAAAATGCACCATGACTTTATGGACACACTGTACTTTCTCTTTGTTGATGGTCTTTCAAATTTCCTCTATTCCATTCTCATGTTCAGTGAGCATCCTTATGACCACTTTTGTAGTCTTTATCAGGCAAACTACTTATCTCTATTTCATTAGGTTCCTTTCCCCCAGGCATAATTTTCTTGTTTATTTGAAAGGGATTTGTCTGCCTTTTCATTTTGTTTGACTTTCTATCATTGTTTATATGAATTAAACAAAATAGCTGTCTCTTCCAGTCTCAAAACAGTAATCTTATGTACAAGCAGAATCAGTGTAGGCTGTGTATCCAATGGTTGGGGCAGGCCTGGAGAAGCTGCCAATATAAAGAACGTCCAAACTGTAGAGGATTTTTACAAGAGTTTACTTGAGCCAAACTGATAACATATGCTGGGGAGCAAAACCTCAAATTGTCCAGAGAATAACAGTTTTACAGTTTCTTTTATGTGTTTGAAATTAAGGAGTAGCCTGACTGATGGTGGCACAGTAGATAAAGCATTGATCCAGAATGCTGAGGTTGCTGGTTCAAAACTCCAAGGTCACTGGCTCTGAGCACAAGCTCATCAGCATGCGGGTCACTTGCTTGCGTAGAGGGGAAGGGGAATCGTTCACATGATTCCAAAGCTCACCAGCCTGAGCCCAAAGGTCATTGGCAAGAAAAGCCACAGTTTGCTGCCCTGAGCAAGGGGATGCTGGGTTGGCCCTGGTCAAGCCATGTACAAGAAGCAATCAATGTACAATTAAAGTGAAAACAACTAGCAGTTGATGCTACTCACCCTTCTCTTCCTTCCTCTCTTTCTCTTTCATTCTCTCTTTTTCTCATAAAAAGACATTAAGGACTGGACTTAATAATTGCACAGAAATTGGAGAAACAAGGTGAAGATTGGATTACAGAATAGTTAAGATTTGCTCTCCTGGAGGTGGTTAACTCTTAGAAGGAGAAGTCTGAGAAACATTTCAAAAGTGTGTTAACCTAGATGCACAGAAACAATGGACAGTGCTTGCTTAAAGCAAAGATAAACCTTTTACTAAAAAGCTATATGTCTAGGTCATGACAACCCACCATGACCTGTCCTGTTAGGGATTTATGATTTATTAAAACACTCTTTTTCATCCATAATTCTCCTTTTTGGTCGTAAATCAACCTGAATGGTGCATTGATGACCAACCTTTTGGTAAGATGGTTTGGTCTCACAGTGCTAGGAAGGCTTGTTTCTGGGAAGTCTCAGTATCAGTGTTATCTTGTTGACCATTGGGATGGGGCAATACCGTAACCATGGGATGTGAGCTGAGACTAAACTTTCCTTGAAATGGAAGGGTAAGTAAGTAAAAGGCAGTGAGGTCTCATGAACTTCATTGTGATAAACACTCAGGATCATTTCTATCCTGTGAATTATAACTATCTGAGTTTTGCCTTCTGTCTCACTTTTCTGTCTTTGGCATCTATTATAACATTTGTGAGAGCCATGAAAAGAGTAGTAACAGTTATCTTATATATATATCCAGTAATCATAAACAGATGGCCTATAGAGAAGAACCCAAATAACAGGCATAACTATTATGCTTAAAGTCATTAGCAGATGGGTAAAACCAAATAAAGTGGATTCTGAGTTCAACATCAATCCATCGGTATACAGGCCGTGTCAATGTCTTGGAACAGCTGTCTGCCTTTGGTGTCAGCAGCTTCTCATCTTTGAGGAGTCTTTGGTGCCCATTGTAGGTAGAAGGAAATGTCAGAGGACAGGGTAGATGTCCATTAGTAGTACAGCTTCTGATAAGGAACCTTCCAGTAAGATTGGAGAGTGTCTTTCATTTGATGTATTTTCCGATAAACAAAATCTCCAGGTGGCAGTCAGTGAACTCTAAAGTCTGTCCCCTGGGAGTTCAATGTGAAAGGAAGTGTTTATGTATTCGGTATTTTCTTAAAGTGACTTCCTTTATCTGAGTTCAGCTTCAAAGCGCTATGGAGCCAGGGAAAACTGAACAGCTGTCTTGGGTTTCTCATAGCCTCGGCTGTTTATTTTATTTACAATTGTTTACACATATAATATACCTTATAAGTCTTTTATTACTCATTTACAGTGTCCCTAATGGAATTTAACATAATACACACACACACACACACACACACACACACACACATTGTCCTGGCCACTGAGCTGTGTTGCTTAGAGTGTCATCCCAATATGCCAAGGTTGCAAGTCAGGGCACATACAAGTATCAACTAATGAATGTATAAATAAGTGGATCAATAAATTGTGTGTGTTCCCCCCCCCCAAAAAAAAAATTTTTTTTTGAGGTTTTTCCAGAGGCCCTTCTAGAACATGGAAAATATATTCCTACATTTAAACCCCTAGAATCTCAATTTCTAAACAAAACTAAAAAAGTATGAAATTAGTATTATTTACCTTGGTTGATTTATGAAGCTCTTTCATAACCTCTAAAAAACATTTTATTGACATCAAAGTCAATTATTAACATGGGCCTATTTTTATAAAATTCTGGCAAAGTAAAGACAAGCCTATTTTACTTAAACCAACAAACTTTAGCTTTTATTTACTAATGATTAATCTTAGATCACATTGAAAAATACGAGTTACCTTCTATATTTTTGAGATACCCAATCCTTACAAGTACCTGCCTTTAAATTAATTTTAACAATGCCATCCAGAGGCAGAAAATCATTTCCCATTTATACCATACACATAGAGACACAGGTAGACACAGAGCTCAGGGGATCCAAATTTTAATCTGAAGGCATTTAGATCTGTCTCTGACCAGTGAAGTTCTAAATGACCTTTATTTTAAAATAAAAATGGCCATTTTAATACCTTAAAGAATTGGGACAAAATCTAAATACAGTGGTACCTTGACACACGAGTTTAACTCATTTCATGGCCAAGCTTGTGACTCAATTTGCTCATATGTCAAATCAAATTTCCCCATTTAAACTAATGGGGATGCAATTAATCTGTTCTAGCCCTCCCAAAACCACACAAATTTTTCTGTTTTATGTGCTTTTAAATAAGAAAATGTACTTTATAAATAACAAATATATACATATATGCACAATAAAAGAGAATGTAAATAAATAAACTGGTTTATGAAGTATATTTACCTTCAAGGTCAGGTGAAGATACTGGCAGATGGGGGAGAAGACTGGTGGAGGAGGTTTTTATTTTGTGCTCTATCGCTTAACATAACTTATTCTCTACACACTTAACACAACATTTAATTGCAAAATTTATCTTACACACTATGTATGCTATACTTAATTGCTATTTTTTACTTTGCTTAATTATCATCATTTTCTTCACTGACTTTTGGATTTTTCGCCACACTTTCCTCGCTTTCACTTAGAGGTCCTTTCAACCTTTCAGAACATTCGGCAGGCTATCTAGTGGAGGGTGGCAGAAGCTCATGATTCAAATACCCACTCGTGACTTAAAGCAAAATATCCCGTGAGTGACTGCTCATCTCTCAAGTTCCTCATGATTTAAAGTGCTCGTGTGTCAAGGTACCGCTATAATGTCATAGATTGATCCATTTATCTAAATCCTCTTTTTGCAGCTTGGAGCCACCAATTAAATACAATTTTTGCTCTTTCTGCCTAATTTTATACCAAATTTTTTCTACTTGTGCAAGCAAAAAGACTAATTTAAAAGTGCCAGAGCATCCCTATCTTGGCTGTCTTAGAAGTAATGGGAAGCTGACTTTCATGGGACTCCTTTGCCTCAGAGACACAGTTTCCCATGTTAATTTTGAGATCTGTAGAGTCTGAAGAAACTTCAGTGGAAAACCAGCTTTTGCATGCAAATGAACCAAATGCTGTAAATTTCCCTTTGGAATTGTTTTATACCCTGCAGGAATTTACTCAGACAGCCCAAAAAGATTCTTAGTCACCTAGGAGTACCCATGCAAGGGCCATGAGAGCTTACTGGGCACTGCTGGAACAGTGATGTTTTCTAAGGCACAGGCGCCTTTCTCAGGCCCCGTCTCAGGGTGAACCCTTTGCAGGGCACCGTGCCCTGCTCCCCAGAGTTCTCATCTGTTTCCCCAGACTGGCTGTTCTACCGCACTGGATGACATCCAGTGCCAATCTCCACAACTCTGGACTTCAGGATTAGAACTATTGTTGCCCCATTGACTATTCAGGATGGGAGGCAAGTCCTTTCTCTTTAAGCAATAGAGAATTTAGTCTCTCATTTGACCAGAGAAGATGTTGTTCAGACTCTCAATAAGCAATCCAGTTAAAAATTGAATTGCCTGACCTGTGGTAATGCAGTGGATAAAGTGTCGACCTGGAATGCTGAGGTTGCCAGTTTAGAACCCTGGGCTTGCCTGGTCAAAGCACATATGGAAGTTGATGCTTCCTGCTCCTCCCCTCTTCTCTCCGTCTCTAAAGTGAATAGATAAAATCTTTTTAAAAACATGAATTAAAACTAACAACCCATTTTCCCCCCTTTTTCTGGGTTATCTTAACTCTTACCTACCTTGAGGATTTTCTGTGAACAGCTGAAATAAAGTCATGATCTGCTACTTAAAGCAAGGAGGCATGAGATTCTGAGGGAAACTCACCCAAGTTCACTGGACATGCAGTAGGGGGCTGGTGGGGCACATGGGCCTGGCTTGTACCCAGCTTCAGGTTTGGGTCTATAAGATGGTTCAGGGTGAGCATCTTCAGAATTCTGCTCACTGAGCTAAGTAAATGTCCATGCAAGAAACATCTAAACCACATGACCAGGAGGTGGCACAATGGATAAAGCATCAGTTTGGGATGTGGAGGACCTGGGTTCAAGACCCTGAGGTCGCCAGCTTGAGTGTGGGCTCATCCGGTTTGAGCAAGGCTCATCAGCTCGAGCCCAAGGTCGCTAGCTCGAGCAAAGGGTCATTCAGTCTGCTGTAGCTCCCCGGTCACGGCACATATGAGAAATCAATCAATGGACAACTAAGGAACCGCAATGAAGAATTGATGTTTCTCATCTCTCTCTCTTCCTGTCTTTCCCTATCTGTGTCTCTCTCTGACTCTCTCTGTCTCTGCCACAAAAAAAAAAAAAAGAAACATCTAAATCTATAGATAATTTTTATGAGATTTACTTGAGCCAAACTGATGACATATATTGGGGAGGAAGGTCTCAAATGCTCTGGAGAATAACAGTTTGAAATTTATTTTATGCATTTGAGATTAAGGAGGAAACATACTAAATGTAAGGAAGATTCCATAGAGGTGAGAGAAAGCAAGGCAAAGATGGGATTACAGAACAGTTAACAAGATTAGGTGCTCTCTTGAGGAGGGGGCTTATTTCAAAGGTGTGCTAATCTAGATGCACAAAAATAATGAACAGGGCTTGCTTAAGGCAACAATATGCCTTTTATAAAAATACTATATGCCTAAAAAGAGCAAAAAAAGAAGAAAAACAAAGTTATATCCCTGAATGTGACTACCCACTGTGATCTGCCCAGTTATGGATTTATAACACTGGGGAACAAAATTTTTGTTGTATCCACAAAAACACTTGTTCTTACCTTGTTCTGATCTCAAATCTGACATTAGTTTTTCTCTGTAAGCTACAGTTCTTTTGCAATTCAAAAAACTTATTTGAATTTTTTGAATTGCATCTTATTGTAAAATTATTAATAAGGTCTTCATCTTATTGTAAAATTTTCAACATTTAGTTTAACATAATGAAGTAGAAAGTCTTCTTGGGCATCATCTTTGTGAAAATATAATAATTTATATAAGGCAGTAAATACACTAATACACTAAAAGATATAATTGCATCAAAATTTGTTGACAATTTTGAAATAGAACATATTAAAACACTTATTTTAATCATAAAACTCCAGCAATAATCTGCCATTATATTTCTGTCCCATCGCCACTGATAACGCTCTTCCACCATCTTCAGATCTTGATGAAAGCATTCTCCTTGCTCATCAATAACAGCTCCAAGATTTTCGGGAAACTTATGAAGGTGACTGTTCAGGAAGTGAATCTTAACGCTCATGTTACATTCAATGTCGCAGAAAGCCAACAGCATTCTTTGAACCAGAAGTTCATAGTTTTCTGCTTTTTTGTTGTCAAGGAAGTTCTCTGTAACTGCCACAAGAGACTGTCATGCTGCTTTCTCCTCCTTATTCCTCTTCCTGGCAAATTCTTCATCACGTATGAGGGTTTGAATTTGAGGTCCAGTGAATACACCTGCTTTTATCTTCTCAAAAGACAAGGCAGGAAAAGCAAAAATAATATGTTGAAAGCATTCACTTTCTCTATTCAAAGCCTGAACAAACTGCTTCATTAAGCCCAGTTTGATGTGAAGTGGGGAAAAAATGATCCTGTCTCGATTAACTACAGGTTCATTCACAATATTTTGCACCCCTAGTTCCAGAGCTTCATGTTTCGGCCACTCCTTCTTTGTCCAGTGTTTCTCCTGATCTTGGCTGTCCCACAAACACAGAAAGCAAGGATACTTCATGAAACCTCTCTGAGTCTTAGCAGGAAATTTAACATTTTAAGATCCACACAAATGATCCAGTTATGATCCTCATACTTCAGAAAGTTGAGGACTATTTTTATGTCATTATAATCTTCTCGCAGATGAGTTGAATAACCATTTGGAACTGCTGCATAAACATTACCGTTGTGTAGGAGAACACATTTCAGACTTCGTTTAGAGCTATCAAGAAATAGCCGCCATTCTGTTGGACTGTAAGTGGTAACACCTAGCTGGCTGAGAAGATTATTGATATCATGACATTAAAAAAAGTGTTTTTCTTTGGAAAAAACGTCCACAAAAATTTGTTCACGCTTCTTGAAATGGGATACTTTAGCTGACTGGTGAAGTACATTCTTTTCTTGAAACCTGGAGGCTAAAACCTCAGCTGCTTTCTTTGATAGGCCCAAATCTCTTACTAAGTCATTCAGTTCAAGGTGACTAAACTGCTGAGGGGTTAATGACTGCTTGGCATCAGAAGAAGACCCTTCAGATTCTACAACCATTTTCTCATGCATCGTATCAAGATACACTTGATCACCATGTTCACTTTCTTCATCCTTAGAATAAATAAAACCATTAAAAACTGGAACCGGGAGCGTCTCAGAGTGTGGAATAGGTTGTATTGCTAAAGGAATATTAGGATATGCGATCATATGCCGATTTTTCTTGCCGATGCCCTTTGTATGGATCAGACAAAAGTAACAGTCACTGCTGTGGTCCTTAGGTTCATGCAAAACCATGGGAATACCAAAAGGCATTCCTTTGAGTTTTTCTTTTGTCCAGTAATGAAGCATTTCCTCACAATTATGACACACAATATGAGGAACCCAATTCTTGTCTTGATTGCCAAGGGAAACTTGAAAATAGGCAATATATGCACATGTCACAGATGATGAAATATTGCGCCTTTGATGTTGAAGTGTGTAACAGCCACATATATAACAAAAGGGATCAGGACTTTTCTTACATTTACGCCTACTTGAAGAAGCCATGATTCAATCTTAAAACAAAATAAGAGGGTGTTTTTATCAGATAATTATTTTTTACATTTAAAAACAACTACAATTATATTAAAGTGATGTTTGTAAAACATTAATTGCCTTGTGGTTATGTTCAATATAAGAGTCATTGCCCTTTAACTCCAATTTGAAAACCATTGCATGTCATTAACTGTAACAAAAATAAATTAAGATTGCATAAAAAATAGAGCATGCACCAAAAATCAGATTTCATATTTGGAATCAGCAATGCAGAAATATGTAGAAAAAGTTCTAAAACCTCATGCAACAGAAAATTAAAAAATAAAGTTCCCCAGTGTAATTTATTATAGTACCCCTTTTTTTAACCATAAAGTTGAGTGGGTGCTTAAGGTGATCTGGGCAGGGGTCTACCCAATGGAACAGGTCTGGATGGGAATGTCAGGTTGGTGTCACAATGCCCTATTGATCCTCCTTGCTCCTTTAGTCTAGGGCAGAAATTGGCGCCACAATGTTTCTGAGAACACGCTGCAGCTAACTTGCAGGTAGGCAGAGAGCACATGGAGAGAGCCCCACCCACCCTATGGAGGGGGCAGGTTTGGACAGAGTGGTGCTCACAGGTCCCTCCACTGGGAATTCCTGAGTGCTAGAGAGCTCAAGTGTCTCTAGCCTTCTCTACAGTCCCTGTGGTTTTTTGCTATTGGTAGTTCACACAGCTCATTTGACTTCTTTCCTGGGACCCATCCGCCTGAAGGTTTTGTGTTCCTTGAACAAAATAGGAGGAAAGTGATCAAGGAAGACATCTGAACAGACACTCTGTTCACATAGATCAGTGTGGCTTCTGGGGCTGACCCCTTACCTGCAATGGCATGGCAGGGGTTTGTACCCTCTCAAAGCTGTGCCACGTCTCCTGATTTACACTGAGAAGGTCTCAGTCTGCCTTTCATGGCAGCCTGTGTGACCTTGGTGATTTGTCTGCAGAGTGTGAGCACCTGACCCAGTGCACTGACTGGGACAGATAATCAGAAAACCAAGGTGTTAAATATAAACCTATGTCCTCTAAAACTATAGCTAGAGAATATTAGTAATTTAGACCAATCAATTCAAGCAGAAAAAATAGGTCTACATTATATGGAGATATATGTAATTTGGCATATTTCCATGTATACTACACTGCTAACAAAAATTAGGGGATCAGGGAATGTGCAAATACTCCAGTACTTTCAGCCTTTTGTATAGTGCATTTTCACCAATAAAATAAAATTGGTTTTGCATCTCATTTGCATAATCAAACAACTTTGACTTGTCATTTGTTTTTCTGATGTTCTTAATTAATTAAAAAAAATCAAATGCTTCTCTTTTTAATAGCTTCATATTCATTTTAAAATATCCCCTAATTTTTGTGAGTGGTATATAATTTATAACATATCTAGAAATTAAAGCAGAAATGATTCTTACAAATCATAACAAACTTCTCTTTTTTTTTTTTACAGGGACAGAGAGAGAGTTCCTGTCTGTCTATCCCTCAGAGGACAACTGAGCACAGTGAAACTCTCTGAGGGATAGACAGACAGGAACAGAGAGAGATGAGAAGCATCAATGATTAGTTTTTCGTTGCCGTTGCGACACCATAGTTGTTCATTGATTGCTTTCTCACATGTGCCTTGACCGCGGGCCTTCAGCAGACCGAGCAACCCCTTGCTGGAGCCAGCGACCCTGGGTCCAAGCTGTCAAGCTTTTGACCACATATTTCAGATTTTCTTGCAGAGAATCATTTTTTCACAAAAGCAGATCTTTTGCCAATATGATCTGATAGATTCATCTGACACATTAAACAAAAGAAATTAAAAACAGGCTATATTATAACTAGTAATTACTATCAATGATAATATTCGAAGAATATTAGTGATTTAGTAATAATAACAAGATAATGTCATAAATTGTAGTAGGAGTAAAAACTTTAACATTCTATATCAACATATTAATTGTACAGAAAATATGGTTATTTGCTAGAGCCTGCGCTAATATACTACTACTAATTCCCTTTATGTTGCTGTCACATTTTGAATTTTATTTTACTTTCATATAGAAGCTATAGCTTTTTTTTTTCTTTTGTTTTTTTCTTTTGTTTTATTCATTTTTAGAGAGGAGACACAGAGGGAGAGAGAGAGAGAGGGAGAGAGAGAGAAAGAGGGGAGGAGCTAGAAGCATCAACTCCCATATGTGCCTTGACCAGACCAGTGCAGGGTTTTGAACTGGCGACCTCAGTGTTCCCAGGTCGACGCTTTATCCACTGCGCCACCACAGGTCAGGCTATGAGCTATAGCTTTGAGAGGAGAAAGGAGCTTGTGATGAGATTCAGTGATGATGCATGACTTGGTCTGTAGTGTAAATGAATGCATGCACTCATGTGCATGAGAGAACATTACCTCTCACGCTGTAGGTACGTAATAAACATTGTGAATGGATATGATAAATCAATAAATCTTAAACTATAATTTGGCTATCCATTTATAACATAAATGTCCCATATCTCATTGGACCGCTTTTCATCAGAAATTATTTTACTTGCATATGTATTTTAAGCAATATAGATGTAGAGTCAGTATTCCATGAACACCTTTGCTTCTGGAAATGTAGTCATTGTTGACTGAGCATAGTGGAACTATGTCTAAAAGGACACCTCACCACCCACCCCATATGTATCATTAGATTAATTGAAAGAAATCATACTTCTAAAAAGCCTTAAAAATATTAGTGGGGAGTCTCTTTGTGCTTTCATTTTGTTGGCTGTAACTTTGATAACAGTACATTTAAATCATTCAGTGCATAAGGCACTAAAGTGATCCTATTTTAAACCTAAAGTTCCTCATGTTTTATTTGGCTTTTCTTTCTTTCTTTTTTTTTTTTTTTTTAAGGGACAGATAGGGACAGACAGGAAGGGAGAGAGATGAGAAGCATCAATTCTTTGTTGTGGCACCTTAGTTAGTTGTTCATTGATTGCTTTCTCATTTGTGCCTTGACCAGAGGTGGGGGCTACAGCTGAGCCAGTGACCCCTTGCACAAGGCAGTGACTTTGGGCTCAAACCAGCGACCTTGGGGCTCAAGCCAGCGACCATCAGGTCACATCTATGATCCCACGCTCAAGCCAGAGGCCCTGAGCTCAAGCCAGATGAGCCTGCGCTCAGGCCAGAGACCTCAGGGTTTTGAATCTGGGTGCTCTGCGTCCCAGGCCAATGCTCTATTCACTGCGCCACTGCCTGGTCAGGCTTATTCAGCTTTTTACTCAACAGTGAAACCTATTGTGTAGTGACTGTCGAGCTTGCGGAGCTCCCATTGTGAGTATTTCTCATCATTGAGCCACTCCTTCCACACCCAGTGGCCTTGCAAGGAGGCTGCTGCCCTCTGAGCCACCTCCACACAGGTGGTGGCCCTCACAAAGCCTTCATTACTTTTGTCCTGGATCTGTCTGCTTCACATCCACTGAGAGGTCTGGCCTCAGCTCTCCATTCATGTCATTTCTCCTCTGAATTACACAGCATTGACAGATCTGGTGGGGAAGGTGGGAGCCAGTAGGCCACTGTCTGGGTAAATTCAGCTACCAGCAAGCTTTGGCTGGATTACCTGGACAATTGACTTGGTAGGAAGTCTGTAGTAAAGAGATTATTAAATTGCAACTCTTCTGGTAATTCAAGTCAAAGCAATGTTTTTGCTTGAATTAGCCACAAAATTGCTTCCAATAAATATTTCACTTTGCTAATGGAAAGCTAACCTTGGGAAGTCTGGTTTAAGGCAGAAAGCAGCCTGAGAAATGCCAATTCAGACATTCATCCCTGGATGTTTTATTGGCTGGTGATTTTATTATATTTTTCCAAGGTAAATATAACATTTAATTTCACATACAAGGAGCAGGTGGGAATATGGCCTTGTGACTGGATAAACATGAAGCTTTGGGAGCTTCACAAACCATTAGTAGACTGCCACTTAAGCTGCCATTGCCCTCATTGGACACCAAAGGAGGTTCTGAGTGACTGTACCTCCTGTAGCCCTTGGTCTGCAATTAGGAAGATTATGTCATGGTTCTCTTGGGTTCAAAAACACTGGTTCCTGCCAACGACCTAAATAAAGAGGGCATTTATTTTCAAGGTTTATATGGGCTAGAGCTGAATGGGAGGGTGTCCTCTTCTCTGTGTGCCTTGGACTCTTCTGGAAGTGCCCTTGGAAACTGCTCTCTTACTGAGCCTTTGCCCTTTGCACACTCTTTACCTGCTCTTTGTATTTGCTTACAAGTGACTTAGAGTGGCTGCTCCTGAACCCCAGCTCTTAAGGTCGGCAAGGTAAGCTCATTATTCCAACCTTAGTTTTCTGCTGCTAAACTCTCAAAAAATGAAAATGATGGGTTCTGGGCAGTTTTTCTAAGCCAGGTGGTTTGAGAGGGCCGACCCTGAATTACTGACCACAGCAGAGCCAGTCAGTTGGGGCAGGCCGTCATGTTCCTGGGAGAGAGCCTGGCTCTGGAAAACCTCAGACACATGTGGCCGGGTGGGTGAGGCTCACTCTGCAACAGAGCCCTACTGAGCCAGCTGACTGTGAGGAGGCGGCTGCGACTGGTGACTTTCACCCAAATGAAAGAAATAGTGAAAAATGGTGAATTTGTGGTATTAGGATGTATTTTGACCAGAAAGCTGATGGAACTTGCTGATGGTTTAAATTTGACGTATGAGGAAAACAAAGGAGTTAAAAATGATCCCACGCAGGTTACTAAAGGAAGGGATGAAAGGTGTTTGGGGCATCCTAAGGGGGGAGACTCAGCACCTGAGGTTTGATGCAGAAAACAGGAGTTCATTCTTGGACATGCAAGTGTGGACCCTAAATAATTAGATGTCTAGTTCTGGCATGGAAGGGGAGGCTAGGCAGTAGAATAAATTGAGATCCTTGAGGAGAGACATCACGTGGAAGGGAAGAACTGGCCTGGCCTTGCTCTTACAGAAACTCATCCAACATCATCATCCTACAATATCCACCCCAAATGTGATACCACCATCCCTGCCTGGGTCTCCCCCCTGATCATGATCACACCAGCCATTATTGTTTGTCTATACTATTTTTCACATGTTATCTCTGCCACTAAATTATGACTATGTCTTTCACCTTTCAAAAAATTACCTTGATACTCACTTTCCAAACTAGTGTCAGGAGGCTTCAACTCATCCTTTATTATGGTGACAAATTTTTTTACAATGAAAAGGAGGACAAAAATAAGTTGAAGAAAACAATATGGTAAATAAAAGAAACATTTTATTCATTGCAACTATAATATGATAAATGCATAATAATAACATTTTTAACATTTTATATTGTAATTATGCTTACATGCCTCTTAATTTTTAATAATAATTGTAAGAAAAAAGTACTCATTTAGATACAAATATGTCACATCACATGTAATGGATTAACTCTGCATTGATCAAATACGAGCATTTACAGATTAGTCTTCCAAAATCAAAAAGGAGGACATGTAGGAGGACACTTTTCCAGGGAGGATGGAACTTACAAAAGGAAGACTGTCCTCCCTAAAGGAGGACGATTGGTTACCTTACCTTTATCCCTTACCCACATTCATTGTGTTCCATTTGTTCCTATATTGATTTTTATTTGATTGAACTAATATTTCTGAAGAATTATTATGTGATAACACTGTGACCCCCGGCTTATACAATGGTCTCACTCTTTTTAATATCCATTACAGTTCTTATAGAAAATTTAAAAAATAATAGTGATAACACTAGTAATCATAATAATCTATACTCTATAAGTCATGTTTTACTTTATAAAGAATGGTCACATATATTAGCTCACTGAAGCCTCTTAATGAGACTCCAAGGGAAATAATGTTATCTTCATTTTATAGGCATTGTATTTAATATCTCTTCTGGCACCTGCTCCAGGGAATAAAGAAGATGTCAAGAAGGGTGGAAAGACGACATCTTGTTCCATTGGCTTATAATTTGTAATAATGTTTACATTTAATTAGACAGAAAATGAGAATAGTCCACAGGTACAGCTGGGAAGCAATTCGAAGTGCAGTGGCCTGTTTTTTATGGGCAAACACTGTTAACAACGAGGACAGGAAACTAGATTTCCAACAGCTCCACGACTGTCATTGTTTTAAGGACATATTAAGTAAGTTTCCAGTCATTTTTCTTGTTGTTACTTTTTAACATAAAAATGAGTGTGAAATGCTGCTGAAACTATTTTATTTCAACACAGAGCTCTTTACAGGGAAAAAACAGTCCACCTACATTAGATGATTGGAATTCTTGAGGAATTAACAGGAATAAAAATAAAACACTTCATTGTCTTTTAGATTTAACATTGCAGTTAAAACAACAGAAGATTTCATAAAACTACACACCATGGGATTTTCTCTTTTCTTCTTAAGTATGCTTGCTTTCAACAAGGATTTGGTCTACCTGCCAATTTAAAACATCCCTTTCTCATTGTGAGAAATTGAATGAAGGAAGGAAGGGGCCCAGTCAATTCCTTAATTTTCTTTATTAAGAAATTATTTTTAACACACTTTAATGTCCTGTGACCAGAAGTCGCTGCCTTTGTTCAGAGCAACTTTAGGCTAATAGATTTTCTCTATTGGTTTTTGATGGGTTACCGGTAAATAAGCTGTGTAACTTTAAATAATTAATATAATACCTCATTCCTTAATTGCTGCCTAGGAAGTGAGAAAGCTAAACTATCTGATCTCCCTTCTTCTGTTTTTAAACTTCTCCGAGTCTATGGCAGGGCCAATAAACCCAATATAATCTTTGGCCCATCCTGGAACCTGTGGTGTTCTCTTGAATAGTCCTGTTCTTGTCTGCCTTGTGTCCATGTACAATCTCATGTAGTCTCAAGGATACTGATTACTCCCAAACATAGATCTAGAACATTGCATTGCCCTAACTATGTTTATGGGGCACCAGTGTTCCTCAAGATAGTAATAGTAATTAAATGAAAAAATAGTTCAATTAGACATAATTTTATAATTCTGCTCACTCTGTCCCCAAGTTGGAGATAAACAAAGCACCTAAGGCATATTAAATGCTTTGAAAAATCTTGCAGCACAAAAAGTTGCTTAAGAACATGTGTGGGGAACCCACAGATGTCTTTGTTTACATGTCTGCTCTTGAACCAGCAAATCCTCAGTAAGCACAGGACACAGAGCTCTGAGCATGGGTAAGTCATCTGGGATTAGGGTCCCTGCATGTTTGCTCATGCGTGTCTCTAAAAGGCTGTCCTGTTTTTATTTCTCAAACTGCAAATAGTTTTTTTTTTCTTATTTATATTTTCTACAGTGAAGAATCAACACCATAGTTTAAAATATAGAGTTGATCAAAACTCTAATAATTGAGACTGACTTGAGATGGTCTGACTTGAGATGATTGCTCCCGTCAGACCAATTAAAAAAAAAGAAAGAAAAGGAAAAGAAAAGAAAATTGGGCAATTCTATTCGCACACTGGAAAAAAAATCTTGCAATATTTATGATTTTCTTGTTTTCTTTTAATAAGAACAGATGTTTACAATGGTTTGGAATGCTTAATTGAATACTTGTGGAATGCAAAAAGACAGTTGATTGTTGGAATATAAAACCTTTTAAAGACCAAAAAATTTCAGATGCTATATGAAATTAAAAGACAGTGTTCCGGAAATCATTTCACAAAGACTTGTTTTAGTTCGCATAAGGAAGTAAGCTGGATGTTATTATTTTATGAAATCCAAGCATGCAAAATAAACTTTCTTATGAATGATCTTGCCAGAGAATAATAAAATTTCATGTAAATATTAGAATAAAGTTAGTGAGCACTGTGATTTTTGTGTGTATGTATATATTATGGCTTATTTAGAACTTATTCTGAACTCTTAGCTATTTAAACTTCCCTGCTCACATGTGAGCTGTATTATTAAACAAGGTCATTCTTATCACAGTCACTGTTGCGACTCAGCTTGGTTAATTGTTAATAGCCTAGACTTGTGGCTTTCAGTAAGCAAGTTATCAGGTCAGTGCCATGTGGGACATTTATTTGAAGTGAAACTAATTCCTCACTACCTTTATTCTAAGCATTAACCAAATTATCATTTTGGAGGGAGAAGGTCAAATGCATAAATTTCAATGTCAAGAGAATATCTTTTCCTTATGGGGATAATATAGTTTTAGGAAACAGGTTGGATCTTTAAACATTAATTATAACGGAAACTCTCCATTGCATTTTACGGCTAAAATTTTGGTTTAACTCTAAGACATTATTTTAAAGAGGAGAGTTTATTATTTAATTACAATTTTCTTGCTGTTTTGTTTCAAAGGGTGAGTTTTCTATAGGGAGAACAAGTTTAGAAAAGTTGAGCTTCAATAGTCTTAACCAAGCAAATCCCAAAACAGATTTAACCTAAGGTTAATTTGGCCAGAGGAAAGAATGAACAGCAATAGGGAAAAAAAGTCAAACATATAGGGGTGCACAAAAGTAGGTATACAGTTGTTAGGCCACAAAACACAGTTTATTTTACTTATTTATTATTATTATTATTTTACAGGGACAGAGAGGGATAGGTAGGGACAGACAGACAGGAACAGAGAGATGAGAAGCATCAATCATTAGTTTTTCGTTGCCATTGCGACACCATAGTTGTTCATTGACTACTTTCTCACATGTACCTTGACTGCGGGCCTTCAGCAGACCGAGCAACCCCTTGTTGGAGCCAGCAACCTTGGGTCCAAGCTGGTGAGCTCTTTGCTCAAGCCAGATGGGACTGAACTCAAGCTGGCGACCTCGGGGTGTCAAACTTGGGTCTTCTGCATCCCAGTCCGATGCTCTATTCATTGTGCCACCGCCTGGTCAGGCTGTTCTTTAAAAATATTTTTTATTGATTGATTTTTTAAAGAGAAGAAAAAAAGAAGGGAGGTGGGGAGAGAGAGAGAAATATCATTTTATTGTTCCACTTATTTATGTTGGTTGATTCTTGTATGTGTCCTGACCAGGATCAAACCCACAACCATGGCCTGTGAAAACGACACTCTAACCAACTAAATTACTTGGCTAGGGCAATTTATCCTTGTATTATTATTTATTAATTATTATATTATTTATTTGTATTACAACTATAAACCTACTTTTCCCACCTCTGTATTGTAGTTGTCAAGCAAATATTGTGATGATTTTATGTTATAATTTCTTTTCCCTTCTCCAAATGTATACCGACATAAAAAATCTTGTTTAGAAAATATGATGAGTTCTTATAGCTTTTAAAATGCTCAGTAGAGGATGGTTTCTATTTTTTCCTGGTAAAAATTAATGATTCCACAAACAGACTTTTTCATATAAAAATATAGGATTTTTTTAACTAAAAATATTAGTTGTCATTGAATGAGCAGGCTTTCTTTTAAATATTAGAAAACAAATCACAGTAAAGGAAGAATATTAACATATTGACAGATAATGTATATGAGGTTTCTGGCATTTTAAATTCAGTCTGCAGAGACTCCCAATATTCTTTTCTCCCGTGTGACCCACCAGCTAAGATTCACTTACTTGATTCTCTCTTACAATAAGCATCCACTGATGTTCTTCCCAAGTGCTCTGTTCTCAAGGTGGCCTTTCTTGCTCACGAAGAGGGCCCCTGTCAATTAGAGAGGGTCTAAGTGGAGTTTGTTCCAATGTCAAGTTAAAGCAGATCTTCAGCTTTTCTGTTTGTCTAGATCAGGGGTGCCCACACTTTTTCAGCTTGCGAGCTACTTATAAGATGACCAAGTCAAAATGAACTACCTACAATAAAAATGCAAAACATAAATTTATTTCTTCTTTATTATCATTATTTAACTTACTATTATTCCTATTTAATATTGTGTATTCTTCTTTCACCTTTCTCCTTCTCAGCTCTCTTTTTGGAAGAAAGTCAATGTCATAGTTTTTATGAACAGTCCGAAAAAGCCGCTCCACATTTCCCTTCTTTGGAATAGCAATGGCACACAGACAGATGAGGCAAACGCACTTAGAATATGACATAGTGAAAAAAATCCCCTCCCATTCTGTATGAATGTGGTAGGTTTTAGGCTTCTTACTCGGACCAACTATGGCACTCATTTTTATACCCTTTGTTATATTTATTTTAAATAAATTGAAGGCTAACTATGCAGCAATGTAACTGAACAAGTTAGCGCGGTTTGACGCACATGTGTAGGGTGTCAAAAGTTCAGATGTCAGATTGGCTACCCTGTATGCCAATCAAAAGACAAATGTCTTTTTAATGTCACGTGATTCCTTCGCGATTGGCCAGTAGATTGCGATGGACGTATTGAGCACCCCTGGTCTAGATAGTGTGCATTTCACTAGGATAAGAAAGGTGGTGACATTAGCTAAGAAATCTGATATGACCCTTCTCGGACCGAGAAGCACCTGGACTACTTAGTTAAACTAAGCAAAGTATTAAGGTAGTAGTGGATGGAGTATTGAGAATGAATATTTAAGTCCATTCTCTACTTTTACAAGTGGAAAACCAGGAACCCTGTAGGTCATGTGACATGGTGGAGATGTCACAACGCATATCACCGAGGGTTTTAATCAGATTCAAACACGAATAAACTAACTGCATGCTTCTACTTTTGAGATATTCAATCAAAAGGTATTTATTCCATTTTTATAGTAAACAGAACACTGAACTCCAACTTTGGAAATATGCCTGTGAAATAAAACTCAGTGTAAGTATTTTTCAAAATTTCAACAAGAAACAATAATTATACAACAAAAATAGAGAAGAGTTGAATTCTTATGCAATAAGCTTTAACAGTATCAAAACTTAATCTGTGTAATTCATAACAAATTGACACAAATAAGCATGTGGGAATAAGCGCAATAATAAGTCACTTTGACAACTATTTAAATTTCCATTGTACTTGCCTACTCTCTGGATACTTTGTAACTAAGAATTACTTAGGGTGTACATATGAACTCAGCCAGAAAAATTGAGTGAGAGGGTTGGGCTCAACACTGTAATGATACTATTATGGTGATCACTGTTGATATTTAGAGTTTATATTTTCATCCATGAGTCAACCATGAGCTGCTTTAAGACTGTAGTCTGAAAATCATCTTTTATTGATTATATTTAGAAGTAGGGCTGGATGGAATGTTAATTGTCTTAATGTTACTGACATTTTTCTCTAAGGGCTAAATAGAAGATAGACCCACAAACAATTATCAGGACCCCCATCTGGAAGTATCTTGTACATTATATAAGAAATTATCTTGGAGCCACCATCACCTGTCTTCAGATAACAGAGGAAACACTTCCTTCTTCCCTTTTCATTTGGAGAGTAAGCAACATGCGTTGTCAGAGCAGTCCTGATAAGCTTCTCCCTTATGTCAACCTTCTTCAAAATACATGGGTTGGGATGAGATGAGTTCAATATGGCTCATTCTTTCACTTCTAAGTGAGCTCTTAATATATGAAATTCCACTGGAGGAGATCTCTCTATAATATGGGAATAGTCAACATTTCTTTAGACTCTATTTTAACCCATCATGAATTCCTGAACATCAGGGAAGGGTTCTTTTGCATCTTACTGCATAGTCTGTTTATATCAACCCTACTAACAGTGGTGACTCTGAAATTCATAAAAACAAATGGCTTAATAGTCTTTTGTCTAATAAGGTGAAAAATGCCTGGGACTTGACCTGAGGTTGCTCATAGTTCTTAGAACTCTGATCTATTAGTTTGTTTAGGAGGCTGATGGTTTGTTTGGAGGTTGTGATAGAGACTAAACAACAAGTTCAAGCATTCACTTCCTCAAGCCCTTGCTTTATATATCTCTTTCTCCAACTCAATCTTCACTTTGGCTGTTGGTATTGAGGTTGGTACCCATGACAAGTGAATCTCTCGGGAATGACCATAGCCTGCATCTTCTTGCCTGGTGAGCTCAGCTCAGTTTTGGAGGAAATGCTCAGATATAGCTGTGTCGACACTGCCAACTAGACAGACTGCCAAACCGAAGTGTGGACAGGGTTGCTCCCAGTGTGGAGGGAAAATGGGCAATTTTTGTGTGGGAGGACTTTTTGTTTAAAAACAAAATTTACCTTGGCTGGATGGCTCAGGTGGGTGAAGCACCATTCTGATACACAAAAGTTGCAGGTTCAATCCTTGGTCAGGTCACATGCAAAAGCAGATCAATGTTTCTCTCTGTGTGTGTCTCACTCTTTCTCTTCCTTTCTCTCTAAAATTAATTATTATTATTTTTAAATTCATGGGCCATATCTGGTGCAGCAAGTTGTCAACTTAGTTGTAGCTTTATTCTCATAGATAGAGAAGAGGTTTTTGTTTAACTGTTCACTGCCTACTCAATGCCCAAGATGCACTGTGGTATTTAGGAACTATTATCTCTTGTTCATATCTCAGAACTACCTTTTAATGAATTTTATTATCAAATGTACTCTTCCTTGCTAATTTCATAAATTCACTATGATGAAAAGGTAGCAATGAATAGGTGATAGTTCAAAATGGCATGGACCCTTAGACTGTCTGTATTGACATGATGTAGTTAATCTCACCTTTGCAGTTACTGTGATAATCTCGAATGCTGATTGTACTGATACTCATGACACTGTATCATTCATTGAGCGCTCCATGAGTCAATTCCAATGACTATAAAAGTTTGTTATTGTACTTCGTTGAGAATGACCTCAGATGCAAATCTTACCCAGATTATTCAGAATAAAGTAAAATAATTTACTTTCTTATCATTTTAAGTTTACTGTTGAGATTTTATGTATAAACACAAGACATGTTTTCCAACATGTCTTCTCTTTATCTCTTTAGGTCATAATGACTATTCCTAGAAGGTGGTCTCTGACAACTTCCCTGCCTTCCACACACCAACACAGGTGGGGATAATAGTTGAGGGGCCCATGAGCAAAGCAAAAAAAAAAAAAAGTGTCTACATTGCATAGGAATTTAAGTTCCTCATCTGGTGTGGCTTAATAATGACCAAGTCTTGTGAACACAATATCACCATATCTATAGATGGCAAGAGAGGACACTGATTAATATGGCCCATTTTTGTTGCAAAGTAATGGTCTCAAAATCCTTTAAAAGGAATACGCATAGCCACCCCTGAGAATTACTTTCTGTGTGGTATGAAGCCTGTGACATAAGTAAGTTGACCTCTCTTGGGGCAAGTGACATTGGAACAGGAAGTAAGGGAATTTGCTACTGCTCTATTACACTCAACTATAACACAGAGGCAGTGATGGATGAGTGAGAGCCAACCAATGGTTTCACACATGGCTCAGGCCCAAGGGTCTCTGCTGGTCCACTGGTAACCCAGATACATGAATACCTTCTATTTCTTCCATCAGTCAAAATTACTTCAAATCTGAGTGTCAGCATGCTTCTGACAGCACAAAATCATATTCTTTTGTGAAAGAACTACTATGCCAGCCTACAGGAGCGATAAGCTTATCAAATTCTCCTTCAGGAAGCAAGGTCTGGACACAGGCCTGGTATAACTCTGCTAGCAAAGGTCCTGCATCTCCTCCTCAGAACATTGGTTGACCTGACATGTAGAGTGGGTGTGGGAGAGGTGTGTTGATGGAACATGGTTGGAAAGTGCACTGAAATGGAGAAATGGGGCCTGAAGACAAACAGTCCAGGCTTGGGCCACTCTAACCTGATGCCAGGAGAGAGGTCTTAGAATATTTTCAGGAAGGCATTCCAAAGTGGAAATAAGGACCCTGTTCGGCCATATCTAAGAGTGACACTCTATGAATGGGGTGGATGAGGCTGGCCAATGTGTGCCATCTTGGCAGTGAACAGCATATAGTTGCTATCTGGATAGATTGTCATTTAGGACTCAGGTCATTCATTTTAACTGATGAGAATGACTGTTAGCACTCTCTGTCTGTGCTGGGCCAGATGGAATTGGATGGTATCTTAGTTCCCTTTGTTCTTTCTGCCCAGGTCCTGGGTGGATTTGATATTAGGGCTTTTGTTTCTCTTCCCCTGGGCTGTCTAAACTAAGCCTGAAGTCTCCACATCTCTAATCCTCAAAGATCCTCTCTTTCTTTGCTCTAGTGTCCTATATATAAATGACCTGAATCTTTGGTCTTTATTTTTCTCCTTAGTGGAGTCTCTAAATAGAGATGGCCCAATGCTGAATGCGTGGCCCCAGTCAGCTACCTGATTTTTTGCATGTTGTTGAGTTGGACAGAGGGGAAACTCTAGGATAAAATTAACTAAATACTACTATCTTGGGCTTTGGCTTCCAATTTTTATGACATCTACATTATGGGAATGAGAGAGACTACATGTGAGTCTAAGGAATATCTACTCTGTGGTCTAGAGACAAACTTATGTTTCCACCTCTCTTTTCTTTCCCTGACCTTCCCTTAGTTCCCACATGGCACTGTAAGGTGATGAGCACTATTCATTGTCAAGCAGGAAAGCTATCTCCTGTATCATACCAGACAGGAGGAGAACAGAAGCAATCCAAAATACCAATGCAAAGAAAGAAAGAAGGATTACAAAAGAGATAAAGAGGAGAGATTGATCCCCAAAGTGGTGATCCTAGAGGAACATCCCCCAAAAGTTTTCCAACTGTAATTGCTTTCTGAATCTTTCTTATACTCTAATCCACCCCGCACTATATGTGCCATCCAAATGGTGTCTTTGACATTGGTCCACTCTCACAACTAGTGTCCTACTTCAAAAGGTGAGGACTGGAAGAGACATGGGGGTCTCCTCATCTTCTAGAAACGGGAGCTTCTTACCACACCAGGTACACTGATTCATGAGCCTTAATTTCTGGGTTATAGTAAATGTATGGCACTTAGTCTATTTTAACTTTTCTCAAGATGAAATTACTCATTTTCTGTTTATTAGTTTTGCTATAAATTAAAAGATAGCAAAGGGGGGGGGGAGTCACAAATTCCTCTGAACTCCTCTCCCACACAAACTTTGAATCTGCTGCAGTCCTTGAAAAAAACAAAACAAAATGTGAAAATAAAGCATGGAGACATTTTAGAAAAAATTAGTTTATAGGAAAAAGAAATAGGGCACCTGAAACATCAGAAATGAAACTGTGACTCACAAACCAGACTTCTCATTAATATTGTAATATGTAATATGTAATTAGGATCTGCCAAATAACAGATCATAAATGAAACAACATTAATGGGAAAAAGTGTCATCATCCAGTCCCTTTCTCTTAAAAGTCAATACCACTACATTAATTTTTCAGACAAAATTCATTTATTTGACTGAAAGTTGTTTTGGGGTACAAAAAAGTATTAATTGAGATATTGCCAAGGTATTTGAACTTTGTGTACTAGATTTAAGTGATGTATTTATTTCTCTAATTTTTGAATATTTAAGAATAATTTGATTAAAAAGATACTTTAGGATATATATATTTAAAGTGTTAAGGAAAATTAGAGTTCTCTACATTTCTATAATCTAAAAAAATTAATCCAGTTTCTTGGTTATTTAGACAATAGCATTATGTCGCCTAAACAAAGATATGGTGCTTGAAACTAAATATTATGTAAGAGAAGCATGTTTTTATGTATTAGTAAGTTTTCTTTTTCCAAATACATTAATGTAATAAAAATATGCAGTTTCATATAAATTTATTGAACTATTTTGAATGCAGAAATCATAGTTTTCAATTTTAAATACAAAGATAGGTTACCTCAATAATTGTATGCTTCCTTTATTTATGACTGATTTTTATGAGCACATTTACACTTCGAGGTCACCACTAGCATTCTCCCTTCCAGTGTATTTTATGGCTCAGTCATGAAAACCCAGAATGGCATCCTCCGCTTCAGGAGAACTGGGTTAATTGCCCTGTGTCGGTGGGAAGTTATATAGTCTTTCAACAACCATCTTCTAAGCACCTCACTCAGGCACGAAACAACACGATGTTTCCTGCCCACAAAAAACTTAGGACACTGGTCAGAAAGTACATCCAGATGTAGATATCCATAATGCAAGCAAAGGGTGTGAGAGCCCAAGAGAGTTTAAAATGAAGGTTTACAAAATTATAAAGCACTGAATATAAACATTCTGTGTAAAATCATTTTTAAAATTTTGGCCAGAGAGAACAGAATGGACAAAAAAGTGAAATTACTAAATAAACAAGTGGTGTTTAGGCAATGGGCAATAATTCATTTTGTCTGAATCATGGAATGAGCAAGGACCAAACTGTGAAGAGACTGCATCTGATCATGGAGACATTGGGATCTGAGCTGAAGATGGGACATCCAGGAAGATAAAGCTGCCAGCAGCTGGGGGCCTGGGGGACCGACCAAGCTGGGCATCATATCTGGAAGTCATCTGAGTGATGCACATAGTTGGAGCTACCAGGAGGGCATGGCTTCAGAGAGCCAGAAATGAAGAAGATAAAGGCAGTGGAAAGAAACGGACACTGTCGTTCAGGGGATTATGGAGGAACAAGAATTATACTGCACCAAAAGCAATGTTATAGAGAGCCCTGGGGCACGTCAAGGGAGGGATGGTTACCAGGGACAGATGATGCAAAAGACTGGTTTGTGCCCTGTGAAAAACCTCCTCTTGATGTCTGGACAAGAAAAGTCAAGATAGCAATAGTGACAGTAAACCTGGATGCTTCAGGTTTTGTAAAAAGCAGCATTCTAAGTTCTCAGGCTGAGGTTGCTGTCCCTGCTCAGAGGATCATGTCCCACAAAGCTAGATGTTAAACCAGCTTCTTAAAACAACTGAACTTTAAAGTTCTAGGTTTCAGCGTAAAAATGAACATATGTTCCCAGAATACAAATGTTCTATACTCTAGATGAAAATAAAAACTTAACTAAGGATGTAGCCAAAGTTTTAAGTATGAGGACAATTCAGTTTTCTTTTAAAAAGTAAGAAATCTAGTGTAAACAAAGGGGGGCATATTCTTGAGGGGAAGTCTCACTGGGGCTAAGCATTCTTTGAAAGCTAAATGTACAAGTTACAAGCAGCTAGCTATTCCTTCTTTCCTGTAAATATACTAATTGTTCATTTGTTGAACCAGGGTCCCAGGTCTGGGACACATTAAAGGTATTTACCACTATCAATTTGTCATGAGTTACAGATGTGAACATAATTAAAAGGCTGCTTGGATGTGCACAAGGATGTGTACATGTTATTCTTTTCTGTTAAGAAGGGTTTTTCAAAATGATTTGTTTCTAAATGAGGCACACCTTTGTGAGATTTGTGACTTTCCAAGGAAGCAGAATGAATCTTTCTCCCTAAATAGCCATAGAATTTGGTAAAAAAGACTGTTCAATTAAAGAGACATTATTCTGATCTCAGTGTTGGACTATTTCTAAAGTTAAAAGAAGAATTATAAATTTAGTAGTATGGGTCTTTTGAATTCTAATATCATACATTCTATAATAGATATAAGCAAAAATGTCTAGCTTGAAAAAAGGATTTTTAAAATATAATATGATAATATTTTCTTATATTTATGGATCTAAAAAAATTTATATTAAAGATTATTAAGTTTTATCATCAACAAAATAATTGAATGATCTCTTATCATTTGGCCCTAAAATGTTTCCATGGTTAAGCTATAATTCCTCTGAGCTATATTA
This sequence comes from Rhynchonycteris naso, assembly GCA_037038555.1. NCBI lineage: Eukaryota > Metazoa > Chordata > Mammalia > Chiroptera > Emballonuridae > Rhynchonycteris > Rhynchonycteris naso. Next base: position 192,494,528 of record CM072995.1, on the reverse strand, counting down.
AGAGTCTTTATATATATTTTTGGAACATACATAAGTTTTCTCACATGAGAAGGACACTAAGGTAAAGAAAATGCTGTCTCATAGGCAGATGAGGGAAGGAGGACAATTTCATAGTTGAAAGTTACTGTTTCGAGTCATAATGTTCCTCAATAGTCAAGAACTGAGCATCCAATGATATCAAACATTTTCTATTTAAAAAATGGCTGCATTTGCCTGACCTGTAGTGGCGCAGTGGATAAAGCGTCGACCTGGGAACACTGAGGTTGCCAGTTCAAAACCCTGCACTGGTCTGGTCAAGGCACATATGGGAGTTGATGCTTCCAGCTCCTCCCCCCTTTCTCTCTCTCTCTTTCTCTCTCTCTCTCTCACTCTGTGTCTCCTCTCTAAAATGAATAAAATAAAAAGAAATTAAAAAAAATGTTTAAAAAAAAATGACTGCATTTGTCCATTGTTTAGAATCTCTAAGGTGGGTTTCATTTAATGTGTTACTTAGCAACTATATAAATTTAGTAAATATGTTGTTATCCAGGATCCACATAAATATATTTCAGTTCAGTAGAAATCATTATCATTTATTTGTAACAAATAATAATACTAAAATTCTGCTTCTTTCTAACTGATTTATAGCAAGCAAAATTGAAAATCAATGTGTTTTGCTTGAGGAGTATTCATGCTTTCTACTTATATTTACTTGTTTCCATTTAACCATCTCAATGATAGTAACCCACCACAGGTGTCATCTAAGGGAGGAATTCAATATCTGCCACAGTTTTGGATTCAAACCAATTTTATTCAAGTCTGAGCTGGACATATTGGCCAGCTTTTTTTACTTTCTGTGTCTTTCCTCTTCCACAGGAGAGGCATAATTATACTGAATTCATAGTCAGAGGTGATCAAGAACCTGTCTGACTTAATGGCTTGACACCTTTTTGTTACTGAAAGCCTGTATACCCTCAACACCTCCTGATGCAGGGCCAGCATCTTCTGCTTGAATAGATGCCCAAGATGTGTGTCTCTGGGTCTTCTGTATAAACCACATCCCCAATGCACTGACTACATTTCCACTTTGAATTGTTAAAGTCAACTGGTAGCTCATAAACAGTTATGAAGAAAATTAAAATCAGTCAATATTTTTACATGTTTACTTATATTCTACAGTTATTTATCCCACACCTAATTCCACACAGACTTTTTGGGTGGAAGGAGAGAGCAGTATCACTTGCCTTTCTGAGCTTCCAAATTGGTTAATTTCTTTTCTTTATACATAAGCCTGTGTTTTGTTTGGTCATCTCCTGTCTTATTAAAATGTGTAATGAACATAATGAATGAAAAGTGTAAACAGAAGAGATCAGCAGGCTTGCCTAATGGGGGCTTGACCCATATTAGTATTTTCACAAGGAAAATAAAAAATTCCAGGTAATTCTGGGTAAATCAATAGCATATAAATTAACAGTTGTTCTATGTTAGTAACCTCAATCCTCAAATACATGTTGATAAAAGTAAAGCCAGTTTAACATTATACACAATCTAAAAAATAAAGCTGGCTTGATTATTGCATGTTCACAAGCACTAAATTTCCTATCACAGACATTTTGTACTCAGTACACGAAGGGGGAACACACTCATCAGCCACTTTCTGCTCTTTCTGGGAGGCTGTGGTGACACTCCTTACATCTAACTCTGTTAATCTGATTATAGTTCAGAGATAAGTAGGTGAAAGACAGGAGCTGGGGAGAAATGCTGAGAACACGTCACTGAGAATCATGAAAACCATCAGAGAATTTTGTGCCACATTGATCTATTCCATCAGTCCATCCATCATCCATCCATCGATCCATCCATTCATCCATCCATCCATCCATCCATCCATCCATCCATCCATCCATCCATCTACCTATTATCTATCATCTATCTATCTATCTATCTATCATCTATCTATCTATCTATCTATCTATCTATCTATCTATCTATCTATCTATCATCTATCCATCCATCTATCATCTGTCTACCTATCTATCCATCTATCTGTCTATTATCTATCTCTCTATTATCAATCTGTTCAGTGTGAGGAGAGTAGATGAAGTTGAGACACTGGTTTCATGGACTCTACAAGAACATTAGGTTTTCATAAAACCATACTACCTTTTAGCTGTATAGTTGCTCCTTCCCTCCTTAATTTTATAGTCAAGTGCTGTCTATTCAATGACAAGCTTTCTAGTTTTTTGAGTTATAACATTATTTTATTTAATTTTGACAGAATTTTTATTTAAATTGTGTTTATGTTTAACAGTTCAAATGTTAAATATTTTTTATTTTCATTTATACATATATAATTTACTAACTGTTAAATTTAAAGCTCTAATTAAAACCCAATACAAATATATTTTTAAATTTTCATTTTTCCCCTATTTCTAATGCTTCTTATAAGTTTATATATAAAAATAAGAATTAAAATAGAAATAAAGTGTAATATTTTCATCCTTATAATTCAGAAAAAAATTGTGCTTATTTGGCTCAAACACTATGGACACTTGTTAGTGTTATAAAAAGTGAGTAGGATAGATTATACTTACTGTAGCAGTTAGAAATGTGTTCAGCGGCCCTGGCCAGTTGTCTCAGCAGTAGACCATTGGCCCAGCATGTGGATGTCCCAGGTTTGATTCCTGGTCAGGGCACACAGGAGAAGTGACCATCTGCTTCTCCAGCCCTTCACTTCTCCTTTCTCTCTTTTTATCTCTCTTTTCTCCTCCCGCAGCCATGACTTGGTTGGAGCAAGTTGGCCCAGGGCACAGAGGATGGCCCCATAGCCTTGCCTTAGGCACTAAAGTAGCTTGGTTGCTGAGCAAAAAAACAATGGCCCCAGATGGGCAGAGTATTTCCCCATAAGAGGCTTGCCAGGTGGATTCCAGTCAGGGCATATGTGGAGTCTGTCTCTCTGCCTCCCTGCTTCTCACTTAAGAAAAAAAAAATAAGATTGTGTTCAGCTATGTAATAGAAACAAATAAAAATTTTCTATATAGAGAGGGATTCTGTTTATTTGTTCAACATAGCAGGTAGTCCAGAGACAGGGTACCCAGAGCAAGTAGAGGCCCAGCATAATGTGTGGAATTCTGCCTTTCATGCTACCACCCTATGTAGTCATACTGTCCCCACTGGTTCACTTCTAGTGTTGCACTGAGTTTCAGGACAGGTTGGGGAGAGAGAGGAGAAGGAATAGAATGAGGAGAATGAGTGGAAAGGGCGAAGGGCTCATGACAGCTGGATCTTTCCGCTTTAAAAAGAGTTTTCCCAAAGCCCTAACCAGTGTAGCCATGTGCAAGTCATTAGTCAGCGTACATTGATCTTTAATCACAAAGGGTCTACTGCAGGTTGTAGTGTCTTCCTTTTTTTCAAATTTAATCTTTTCTTTCAATTAAAGTTGACATACAATGTTATATTAGTTTTGGTTGTACAACCCAGTGATTAGACACTATATAATTTACTAAATGATCATCCTGGTAAGTCATGTAACACCTGACACCATACCTAGATATTAAAATATTATTGACTCTATTCCCTATGCTGTACTTTACATCCCCATGACTGTTCTGTAACTGTCAATTTGAACTTCTTTACTCTTTAACCATTTTCACACATTCCCCCAACTGTTCTTTTATCTGGCAACCATCAAAATATTCTCCATATCTATGAATCTGTTTCTGTTCTGCTTGATAATTTATTTTGTTTTTTAGATTTATTTGTTGCTATATATTTATTGCCATTAGATTGTTCATATTTTTTATTTTTCTTCTTCTTCTTAAAGACCCTTTAACATTTCATGTGATACTGGTTTGGTGGTGAGGAACTCCTTTAGCTTTCTCTTGTCTGGGAAGCTCTTCATATGTCCTTCAATTCTAAATGAGAGCTTTGCTGGGTAAAGTCCTCTTGTTTTAGGTCCTTGCTTTTCATCACTTTGAATATTTATTGTCAATCCCTTCTGGCCTGCAAAGTTTCTGTTAAAAAATTATCTGACTGTCCTTGTTTTTCTCTCGTTGCTTTTAAGATTTTTCTCTTTGTCTTCAAACTTTTGCATTTTAATTATGACGTGTCTTAGTGTGGGCTCTTGAGTTCATCTTGTTTGGGATTCTGTGCTTCCTGGATTTGTATAACTATTTCCTTCACCAGTTTAGGAATGTTTTCTGTCATTATTTTTTCAAATAGATTTTCCATTTCTGTTCTCTCTCCTCTCCTTCCAGCACTCCTATGATGCAAGTATTAGTACTGTTTAAGTTGTCCCAGAGGCTCCTTACACTATCTTCATTTGTTTTGATTGTTTTTTTCTCTTTGCTGTTCTGATAGGATGTTTTTGGTTTCCTTATATTCCAAATTGCTTATTTGATTCTCAACTTCATCTACTCTACTGTTGGTCTCCTATAAATTCTTCTCCATTTCAGTTAGTTTATCCTTCATTTCTGACTGGTTCTTCTTTATGGTTTCTATGTCCTCACTAAGTTTCTTGAACATCCTTGTAACCATTGTTTTGAACTCTGTATCTGATAGTTTGCTGCCTTCATTTTGTTTAGTTATTTCTCTGGAGATTCCTCATGTTCTTTCATCTGGGACATATTTCTTTGTCTCTGCATTTTGGCTGCTTCCCTATGTTTGTTTCTGTGTGTCAGGTAGGGCTTCAACATCTTCCAAGCATGGCAGAATGGCCTTGCGTAGTAGGTGTTCTGTAAGGCTCAGTGGCACAGCCTCTCCTGTCACCCATACTGGGCACTCCAGGAGTGCCCCTGAGTGCATTGTCCTGTTGTAGTTGAGCCGTGATTGCTATTGGTGTCACTGGGAGGTATTGACCTCCAATCCAATGGGCTGTGAGGACTGGCAACAACTACAGCAGAGGAGCTGCTATGCAAGAGTTGACCCTATCCCTCAGAACTTGCCTCAGTGAGGCTTTGGGGCTCACAAGTTCTGCCCCTTGAGTGTGTTGCTTGTGGAGGTGGTAAGGTTGTAATCTGGTGTGGTCTAGAGATGTCCACCAGATACAATGGTTCTGGGGCCTCCTGTGAGGTACAGGGTTAGCCATCACCTGTACCCTGCCTGGGGCCACCTGGTACAAGCTACAGAACTATACGCAGATGGCTGTTACTTGTGCCAGACTTGGAGGTGCCCAGGAGAGGCCAAGCTGTGAACCAAGGCTGGCTGTCGCTAGTGCCACGCCTGGGGCCACTTAACAAGAGGTACGGGTATACAGAGGGTAGATGCTCCTTATTTGCAAGATTTTAGGAACATCTGAAGCATGAGGAAAGAGAGGCATTTGTATGGGAAAGCCTCTGGAAATGGCTTCGATGAGACTGCAAGTTGGGTAGGCAGGGTCTCAGGGAATCCCCTGGATGGATGAACAGTGTGAGCCAGGGTGATAAGGTTGATGGAAACTCAGATGTGGCACCTGCGTCTCAGCTGTGTGTGTGTGGGGGGGGAGGTTGGAGTGGGGGCTCAGAAAAGAAACAATAGCCTCTGCCATTTTTATTTTATAGAAAGCTGCCCTACCCCAGCTTTTGCCTTAATGCCAGACAATCCAGTAAGTACTTCCCTGTATGTCCCTGGTTCCTTTCCAGCTTCTGCCCCAGTGCTGGAGCTCACAGGGAGTGAGTATGAGTGCAAGCAGGTTGAGGTGTGATCCCTTTAAGAGAAACTGCCTAGGATTCCAAAAGCCCTTTGTCTCAGTCAGCCCCAATCCCTGTTGGTGTTTACAGACAGACATTATGGGAACTTCTTTTCTTGGCACTTGAACCCTGGGCTGGTGGGCCTGGTGTGGGACTGACATATCCCTCCCAATTTTAAATGGCCACCCATGGGTGTGGGGACAGCCCCTTCTCCATCTCCACCTCTCCTACAAGTCTCAATGTGGCTTCTTCATTAAATTCCTACTAATAAGGCTTCCATTCAGCTTGATTTCAGGTGGTTCTGAATGATGGTGTTTCTGTAGTTTAATTGTAATTTTGATGGAGTTTTGGTAGAGTTTAAGTACTGTGTTTCCCTGCCATCTTGATCGGAAGTCCCTATAAATTGTAACTTTTAATCAGAGCATACTATAATCCCGAACAAATGAGAACCTTTTAGGTAGGAAGAAAGGAAGAGTAAATTCTGTACTGGCCAACATCAATGTCTAGCCATCCCATTCCTTCCCACACATGTCCTTATCATGGAATTCTTCCAACAGCTGTACAGGTCTCTGTATTTCCTCTCTGCCTCTCTGTGTGTTGAAGATAAAATATGAGGAAAGGTTAGCAAGGGAGTGCTACATCCTCAAAGATGTTCTCAGTTAGAAGAGAAGCTTTGGAAATTCGAAGCTCTGTACTTGTGAGCAAGAGTAATTTGCTAATTGACAAAAGGATGTTACACTTTAACACAAGCTGTGACACTGAAGGGTGAAGCTGGGAACAAGGACAAATTCTGTGTAGATAAATGCTACTAGAGGGATCTAAGGGAAATAATTTGCAGTTTGGTAATAGTATATTCAAATTTGAGAGGAGAGCTTCTGCTTGGATTTTTGCCAAGACACTGAAGACACCACTCTAAATTTCCCATGACTTTGAAAAGTATTCATTGCATTTTGAAACTGGGCAAAATATAAAATGTTTATAACAACTTTTCTAAGGTGCTGTAGCTGAAATTCAATTTTGTTTTCTTATTTTTCTATTTCTAATTATACCTACAAGAAAAAACAAAGATTAATACTATGGATATAGTAACACAGATTCAATTATTTTTTTGAAACTAGGTTTCTCTTTTTGTAAATTGAATTAGTTTTAGCTTTATCATCTGTGAAAGGAAATTAAATTGGCTATAAGTAAGAAGGAGTATTTTCAGTTTTTTGAAGGTTTGGTTGTATTATTACTATATTTTGTTGAAATTGAGGGGGGATTGATATATTTTGAAGAGTTTCTTTTATTAACATAAAAAACTTTATATATATATATATTTTTTTTAACTTCCTCTTGTTTTATCACTGGCCCAGAACAAAAGTTTTATTCAAATCTTCCTTTTTCTTCTTGGATTTTTCAATTACAGCAAGCATGAAATATTATTTTATATTTGTTTCATGTGTACAGCATAATAGATAGACATTTATATAATTTATGAAGTGTTTCCCTGCAGCCCAATAGTTCTTGTACCCACCAGGAACCATATCTTATTATTACAATACTATTGACTATTTTGTAATTGCCAATGTGTAGTTCTTATTCCCTTCACCTTTTCATTGAGCTCTCTAAAACCTGTCCCCTCTGGCAACCATTAGTGTGTTCTCTGTATTGATGAGTCTTTTTCTGTTTGGCTGTTCTTTTTCTTGTTGTTCCTTAGATTTACATATAAGTAAAATCATATGGCACTTGTCTTTCTATAACTAACATTTTATTGAGCATACCAGGTTGTTACAAACTGTAAGATTTTATTCTTTTTTATGGCTGAGTAGTATATATATAGCACTTTTCCTTTATATCCATTTATCTATCGATGAGCACTTGGGTTACTTTTAAATCTTGACTATTGTAATAATGCTGCAATGAACATAAGGTATATATATCTTTTTAAATTAGAGTTTTGGGTTTTTCACATATAGACCCAGATTAAGAATGGCTGGGGCATAACATAGTTTTAGTTTTCATTTTTTTGAGGAAGACATTTGTTTTCCACAATGTCTGCATCAATTTGTAGTCCCACCAACAGTGCACCAGGGTTTCTTTTTCTGCACATCTTCACCAACACTTGTTGATTTATTGGTAATAGCAATTCTGACAGGTATGATGTGCTATGTTGTTGTGGTTTTAATTTGCATTTTTCTAATGATTAGTGACATTGAGCATCTAATGGCCATCTATATGTCCTGACTAAAGAAATGTCTAGTCAGGTAATCTGACCAATTTTTAAATTGGATTGTTTGGTTTTCTTTTTTCTTTCTGGTTTTCTTTTTCTTTCTTTCTTTTTTTTGGTGTTAAGTTGTAGGAGTTCTTTATAATTTTTTATATTAATGTAATATTGGATATATATTGTGATTATTTCCCCCCTATTAATAGGCTGTCTTTTCACTTTGTTGATGGTTTCCTTTGTCGTGCAAAAGTGTTTAAATTTGACATCTAATTTGCTTTATTTTTCTTTTGTTTCCCATTCCTAAACTGATATATCAAAATAAATTTTACTAGCAGCAGTGTTAGAGAGTTTACTGCCTACATTTTCTTCCAGGATTTTATGGTTTCGGATTATATATTTAAGTCTTCAATTTTGACTTTTGTTTTTGTATATGGTATAAGAAGGTCTAGTTTTATTGTTTTGCATATATCTGTCCAGTTTTCCCAGCACCATTTATTAAATAGACTGCCTTTACTCCGTTGTATGTTCTTGTGTCCTTTGTCATATATTGTTTGTCCATATAGCCTTGGGTTTATTTCTGAGCTCTCTATTTTATTCTATTGATCTATGTGTCTGGTTTTATGCCAGTACTATGCTGTTTTAGTATATCCTTGTAGTATAGTTTCATGTTAGGAAGCATGATACCTCCAATTTGTTCTTCTTTCTCAAGATTGCTATGACTGTTCATGGTCTTTTGTGGTTCCACATAAATTTTAAGATTATTTGTTCTAGTTCTGTGAAAAATGCCATTTGTATTTTGATAAGGATTACATTGAATCTATAGATTGCTATGGGTAGTATGGACATTTTAATGATGTTAATTAGTCCTATCCATGAGCATGGCATATGCTTCCCTTTATTTGTATCTTCTTAATTTTCATTCTTTAATGTCTTATAATTTTCTGAATGCAGTCGTCCTTGCCACCAATACGGTGGTTCACTTTTCGCGGTCTCACTGTATCACAGATTTAAAAAAAATTTTTTTTACAGGAACAGAGAGAGAGTCAGAGAGAGGGATAGATAGGGACAGACAGACAGGAACAAAGAGAGGTGAAAAGCATCAATCATTAGTTTTTCATTGTCGTCGCAACACCTTAGTTGTTCATTGATTGTTTTCTCACATGTGCCTTGACCGTGGGCCTTCAGCAGACCGAGCAACCCCTTGCTGGAGCCAGCGACCTTGGGTCCAAGCTGGGGAGCTTTTGCTCAAGCCAGATGGGCCGACGCTCAAGCTGGCAAGCTCAGGGTCTAGAACCTGGGTCTTCTGTATCCCAGTCTGACACTCTATCCACTGCGCCACCACCTGGTCAGGCACTGTATTGCAGATTTTTAAGTGGTATATATTTAAGTTTGTATCGTGGATTTTTTGCTATATTGTGGGATTTTGTGATATATAGGTATTTTTATGTATTTATTATTCTAATTATTTTTGCATAGGAAGTATATATAAGAGTGTAGGAAAGGTTAATAACAGCGTGGGAAAGGTTTATAAGAGTGAGTGGGAAAGGTTTATAAGAGTGAGGGGAGGGTTAAAAAATATATAAATAATAAAATAAATATAAGGTCACTCCTTCGTGGATTTTTGCTTATTGCAGGAGGTTCTGGAACCCAAAGCCCCACAATAAAGAAGAAACCACTGTATAGGTCTTTTACCTCGTTGGTTAAATATTTTTTCTAGGTATTATTTTATGCAATTATAGGTGGGATTGTTTTTTAGGCTTTTTGTTTGTTTATTTGTTTTTTATCTTTCTGAAGTGAGAAGTGGGGAGGCAGAGAGACAGACTCTTGCATGCACCCAACTGGAATCCATCCAGTATGCCCACTAGGGGGAGATGCTCTGCCCATTTGGGGCGTTGCTCCATTGCAACTGGAACCATTCTAGTGCCTGAGGTGGAGGCCATGGAGCCATCCTCAGCACTTGGGCTAACTTTGCTCCCATGGAGCCTTGGCTGCAAGAGGGAGAGAGGGAGATAGAAAGAAAGGAGAGGGGGAAGGGTGGAGAAGCAGATGGGCACTTCTTCTGTGTGTCCTGGCCAGGAATTGAACCCAAGACATCCACACACTGGGCCAACACTCTACCACTAAGCCAACCAGCGGGGGAAAGTGGGATTGTTTTCTTAGTTTCTCTTTCTAACAGTTCAATATTGGTGTATAAAAATGTAACCAATTTCTAAGTATTTATTTTATATCCTGCTAGCTTACGGAATTCACTTATAGGTTCTAGTAGGTTTTAGGTGGAATCTTCAGGGTTCTCTACATAAATTATTATATCATCTGCAGATAAAAACAGTTTATTTTTATTTTTTTCAAATTTGGATGACAGATTTCTTCTTCTTTTCTGATTGTTATGCCTACGAATTAGAGTACTCTGCTAAGTAGAAGTGGTGAAAACGAACAACCTCATTGTGTTCCTGATTATAAGGAAAATGCTTCTATCTTTGCCCACTGAGTTGATGTTGGCTGTGGGTTTGTCTTACATGGCCTTTATTTTGTTGAAATATGTTTCCTCTATTGTCACTTTGCTGAGAGTTTTTATAATAAATAAATGCTGGATTTGGTCAATTGCTTTTCTGCATTTATTATTGATATGATCATGTAATTTTTATCCTTCATTTTGCTATGATCTGTATTAATTTAATTGATTGGCAGATATTGGACCAACCTTACATCTCTTCTTTCAGGAGGCAAAATTCTTCAGGCTGACCCCTCAAGAGACTCCTCTTCTTGACTTTCAATAGCAGTACCCTCTCTAGAGCCTGGTTGTGTTTGGATCACCAACTGTCTTCATCTTTTCCTTTGTGACAACTAACTCAGCCTCTTTGAAACTTTCTTTCGCTCTGCTAAACTTGTTTAACATTTGTATTCTAGGCTGCAGTGCCTGTGAATGACTTTGTGTATGGGTGGAAGTGAGGGTGGTTTACACCTGCCTCCCTGGTTTCCAATGAGCCTTAATTGTCATCCAGTCCCTGTGTTAGTAGAAAAAAATTGGTTGTTTTTCTTTTGATCATTCCCCAACTTGATCATTTTCAACTCTGGGCAGAAAGGAGCTATAAGCTGTCTTATTGAAGATTGAAAAAGGAAACCTCTGTTTCATGCCTCCTGTGTGTGAGTCACAGTACTATCTATTTTTAATAGCAATGCTCTACAAATCTGAATACTATCACCAGAAGTGTATATCTGATCATTCTGATGGGTCATTAGCTCCTTAAAGATGTGGGTTTTCCTCAAGAAATGGTTGATGGTTGACTAATAGTTTCCATTTGTGCTTTATCAGTGTTTCACAGTGTAACTAAGGTTGGAAAAGCTATTTGCAGGAATTACTGTGTCCATAAGTTACAGAAGAAGCAGGAGGTTTGCATACAACACGCCTCTCAACACAGAGTGGCTGTTGTTTGGAGAGTCCGAGTCTACAAACCACAAAGAACAGGCACAGATGGACTCATCCTATTAGAATACCAGGAAGTTAAGTGAGTTAAAGTATTTAGAAATGTTCCTGATATAATAGGCTAACATATATATATAGAGAGAGAGAGAGAGAAAAAATATGTGCATAGATAACAGTTATATCCCCACTGACATCTAACCAGATTTTCACTTTTATTCCCTGGCAACTAAAATAAAGTCTCTTCTGAGGAGAACTGACATATTCTTTTTGCCTTTTTAGCAATTTTAAAGTGGAATATCTTCTCAGAATGGTGTGATGAGTTACACAGCAAAATAAGATTGGGACAAAGGTCAGTATTGCTGACAAACCTCCTGAGTAGATGCAGCATCATTATTTGCAAACATAAAGAAGGCGGTTGTCAGGGATCTTGAAAATGAAAAGGAAAAAATCAATGCTGCGCCACAGTGAAGACCAGCACAAGCTGTCCACGTGTTTCTCCTTTTCCTAAATCAATGTGAAGACCAGAAAAATGAATGATCATGTATTTCCTTTTGTCCTTTTCTCATTTTCCCAAGCCTTCCTTTCATTTCAGTAAACATTTGCTAAGTTAGTTATCTATAGTAGAAATGATGTTAAGATTAATAAGGAAATAATCATTCATTCATTTGTCCTTCATGGGGATTCCTGAAAGTGCTTTCTGAGACCTCTTGCACATGGGGCACTAAATATTGGAAATAGTGGTGAAAAAGAGACACCATCCTGCACTGGGTTTTCCCTTCCAGTGCAGGAGAGATGTTGAGTGAGTTAGATAACTCAAATATAGAAGAGCCTAACTATATGGTGGTGAGTGCTGTTGGAACCAATGAAGCATAAAGGGAGAGAGAGATGGTTAAGGAAACTTCACCTTTTTAGTGAAAATCAGGAGGCTTCTCTGGGAAAATGACACTTGAGTAAAGAGCAGAGAGAAGTGATCGGGTGACCCATGTACTCATTGGGAGGAAGAGAGTTTTAGGCAAAGGGAACAGAAAGCTCAGAAGATTCTGCCAACAAGTTTAAACAGCAAAGAAGCCATTGTGGCTCTAGCCAGTGGGCTCAGTGGTAGAGAGCATTGGCCTGGTGTGTGGATGTCCCGGGTTCAATTCCTGGTCTGGGCACACAGGAGAAGTGACCATTTGCTTCTCAATCCCTCCCTCTCCCCCTTCTCACTCTCTCTCTTCTCCTCCCATAGCCATGGCTCAATTGGTTTGAGTGTATTGGCCCGCAGCGCTGAAGATAGCTCTGTGGAGCCTCCATCTCAGGTGCCAAAAATAGCTCATTTGTGAGCACAGCACCAGATGGGCAGAGCATGACACCAGACACGGTTTGACAGGTGGATCCTGGTAGGGGTGCATGTGGGAGTCTGTCTCTCTATCTCCACTCCACTTACTAGGAAAAAGGAGGGGAAAAAGCCATCGTGGGTCAGAGTGAGCAAGAAGGGAAGAGCCAACAGCAAGGGCTGAAGGTAGAGTGACAAACACCTAACAAACTTTGGCTGGTCACCACTGCAATGGCCCACTGTTCACTATGAGTGAGAGGTGAAGCCATAGTGGGTCTCAGCAACATGACTTCTTTGGCTACCACATGAGAAAGGGCTGAGGAGAGTGGGGGTAACAACTGGGAGACAAGTTGGGAAGGTGGTTTTGTTTGCCCCACGTGGCTGCAGTGAGAGGGTGTGAATATATACTGAAGAAAGGGATAAGAGGTTGTATGAATAAGGTATTACATGCTAGAGGTCAGCGATGAATTTGGGGGTTTCCCGAGCAGCAGGAGGGACAGAATGTCCTTATTGAAATAGGAAAGCCAGCGTCAGGAGAGACTGAGAAGCGGGGAGGCCTTGGACATTTATTAGATGTTCACATGGAAATACCAAACTGGTGGGGATGCAAGAGGCTGGAGTCCAGGCAGAGGTCTGTGCTGCTGACAGAGTGTGGGGTCTGTCAGCATGCAGGTAGTTTGCAAAGCCACAGAACTGGATGACAGCACAACCACGTGCTACACGACTCCTTCAGGGGCAAGCTGCTCAACCAGAAAGAGACAAGAGAAGCAAGAGCTGGCCAGCAGAGGGGGGCTGTGTGGTGACCCAGCAGCCAGATGCAGGAGGGGTCCACAGGGGAAGGAGACCAATTCTGGGTCAAACACTGCTGAGGGCTGTAACGAGATCAGAACCCAGAACTCACCACTGATCTTATCATATGAAAGCAGTGAGACATGCCCAGTCTCTGGGACTAAATTATGGGCTTGCAGGCTCAACAAGCAGAGGACCAAAGAACCACAGACACAGTGCCAGGAAAGTACAGAGGGCTGGGCGGCGACTCTGACGGAGGGTGCCGGGAATGAGTGCAGGGAACGTGTGATTTAACCACAGAAGTGTTGATATGAAAAACTGTTAAGTGTTAAGGCAAATATTTGAAAATATTATGCAGTAAGTCACCAAGAAAAAATTATTATTGTTCAGTGGAAAAGCCTTATCCTACTGAAACAGCCTGGAAAATGTTTGCTTTCTGTTAATTCCAAGGCTAACCACACGATACCTCCCACTCTTATCAATAGTGTTTGGACACTGCTGGATGCATTTCAGGCAGACAGACAAACATCAGTTTGGAAGTCACTGAATCTAGGCTATGGCAGAAGAAGCATTGGGAAGTTTTGAACTTAGATCCATGTATCCATCTATCTATCAACCAGAGACAGGGGTACCTGAAACAAGATCAGCACAGTTGATAAAGGATGTGTTTTGGGATGTGGACTGGAAACAGACAGAGATATAAAATTCTGTAAAATTAGTTTACCAACCGAAATACTAAGAGGAGTTTATACTCTCACTTATTCATAAGGGAAAAGAAAAAAGCTTAGGACCTAGTGTAGAATATAAGTGAGAAAGTAGCAGGATTTGTAAAATATGGGACAGACATTTTGGTTTAACTATACCTGGGTAAAGTTTCTACCAGTTTCTCAGTACAGTGGTGGTTTTAGAAATATCTATTAGAAAGACAGTGTGTGGCCTACCCAAGAGGTGGCACAGTGGATAGAACGTTGGATTGGAATGCAGAGGACCTAGGTTTGAAACCCCGAGGTTCCCGGCTTGAATGTAGACTCCCCAGCTTGAATATGGGGTCACCGGCTTGAGTGTGGGATCATATACATGATCCCATGATTGCTGGCTTGAGCCCAAAGGTTGCTGGCTTGAGCAATAGGTCACTCGTTCTGCGATAGCCCTTGGTCAAGGCACATATGAGAAAGTAATCAATGAACAACTAAGGTGCCAATTGGCTCAGTGATAGAGCATTGATCCAATTTGTAGATGCCCCAGGTTTGATCCTTCTGGATGGCCTGGGTTTGATCCCTGGTCAGGGCACACAAAAGAAGCAACCATCTGCTTTTTCACCCCTCCCCTTACCCTTTCTCTCCCTCCCTCCCTTTCTCTCTTCCCCTTTCACAGCTATGGCACCTAGGGCGCTGAGAATGGCTCTGTGGAGCCTCCACTTTAGGTGCTAAAAATAGTTCAGTTGCAGCGTGGCCCCAGATGGGCAGAGCATTGGCCCCAGACGGAGGTTGCAGGGTGGATCCTGGTTGGGGCGCATGAAGGAATCTGTCTTTCTAGCTTCCCTCTTCTCACTTGAAACAAAAAGAAGAAGAAGAAAAAAGAAAAGAAACAACTTATATCCCGAAGTGATTTTACCACTTTGCAGTCCCATCAGAAGTGCTAGCTGCTCTAATCCTTATTAATACTTGGTATGGTCTAAAAATGTCTTTATTTTGCCTTTGCTATTAAATTTTTAATTTTTGTTATATTTAGAATGCCAGATTGGTGAACATTATTCTCTTTTGGTGTTCTTAAGAGTTTGCTTTATTGTCTTCTGCCTTACCTTGTTTCCAATGAGAAATCTGCCATCTGTGTCTTTGTTTCTTTATTTGTAATCAAATTTTTCTCTTTGATTAAAATTTTTTTTTAACTTATTGATTTTAGAGAGAGAGAGAGAGTTAAGGAGAGGGAGAGAGATACTTTGATTTGCTCTTCCACTTACTTATACACTCATTTGTTGATTTTTTTTTTTATTAAGTGAGAGGTGAGGCAGACAGATTCCTGCATGTACCCCAACTGGAATCCACCCAGCTAAACCTCTACAGATATATGTTCTGTCCATCTGGAGCTGCTGCTACATTGCTCAGCAACCAAGCTATTTCAGCACCTGAGGCAAGGCCATGGAACTATTACTAGTGTCTAGGGCCAACTTGTTCGAACCAGAGAGAGAGAGAAAGAGAGAGAGAGTGAAGGGGTAGGGGTGGAGAAGAAGGTGGTGGCTTCTCTATGTGCCCTGACCAGAAATTGAATCCAGGATTTCCACACACCAGGCCAACACTCTACTGCTGAGCCAACTGACCAAGGCTTATTGTTTAATTTTTGTATGTGCCCTCATCAGGGATCCCATTCACAACCTTGGCTTATCAGGATGATGCTCTAACTCAGTAGTTTTCAATGATTATGGACTCTACAATCTTCATACATCAGGGTGTTTAACTCGTTCATGAACTGGCACCAAATTTCTGGCAAACTAGTACAAGTCTGGACCATCGGTTGAAAACACCACTTCAATTGAGTTACCCAGCCAAGGACTTTTCTTTGTTTAATTTTAAGGTTTCCCCTTTACTACTGCTTTTGCATAATTTTCTTAAGAAACTATGGTTTCCTTTGGTGTGTACACATACATATTACAAAGCTGTTGAGATTCTTGGAAGTGTTCCTGAGTTGGAGCTTCACAGCGAGGACACATATTCTATCACATCATTTATGCACTCTCTCTTCCTCTGGAGATGTAATTAAATACATATGAGGCCAGTGAGGAACTTAAAATCATTACATTTTATAAAATATATTTTTAAAGTTTGCGTTTTAGAATGTTAAAACTTTGGTTGAATTTTGCACCATGATCCTTAAAGGGAAGAAATGAATGATTGAGAAGACCAATTGGGAAAAATGACAATAATATAGGTGAAAAACTTTGGAGGGTCTACAATTCCGTACTGGACAGAAGTACAAAGAACCTATGGAATGATATTTACAAGGTAAAATTTACTGTTTGGACATTTGTACAAGGTTGATGAGGAACAGAAAAAGACCTGGAATGTTTTATTTGCATCTAGTTTGGACTTTTGAAGACTCATTCTAGTAAACAACTCACAAGAGAACATTATCAACAGATTACAGGGCATAAGAGAGACAAAGATTCCAGGTACTTATTTGAGGGTCATGAACGATATTCAGGCTGAAATGCATGTTAACCAGATGATGTGCTTGGCTGGACATTTTGATTTGGGAGACAGCAACAGAGAGGATATTATTCACATGGGACCTTATAATATTGCGCTGTTAGAACAGATAGTGTGCACATAGGACCAAGAACTAAGACCTACTTACATGTAAGAGAAGCTAGAAGTAGGGTGGCCAATGAAAGAGGCAATCGAAAGTCACTGGAGTTAGCAGAAGAAAATAGTATTCATATAATTAAAGCCCCCAAAAGTAGCTTTCAAGGATGCAGGAGGTTAGGATTGGAAATGGTGAAATGGGCAGCAAGCAGTGAAAATCGTGCAATTGGAGTTTCAGTGACAAGGTTGGGTTGGAGTTACTTCCAGGGGCAGGAAGGTGGATAGGGAAATGAGACAATGGAGACAGAAGGACATTTTTGTGTGAGGACAGAACAGGAATAAGTTGAAAGACCAGGAGGGGAGGATGTGTTAAAGACAAGATAAAAATAAGAAAATGAGACTGAAGATATTAGAGACAAATGTAGAACATGAAATTATGCCTCAGTGAGTAGATAAGAGGCAAAGGCAGTTAAGGTGTGGGAAAGTTGAGTTGAGTTGAGCATGAGAAAAAGAAGCAGAAGCAACATCAGCTGTTTCAGAACCTGTGGGTCCATTGCTGGTTGTTTAATGTCCACAATCGTCACTCTGCAAAGTAGTAGTGACTGTCTCCATTTTGCAATAGAGAAAAAGAGACTCAGGGAAATTTAAGAAGCATTGTCTTGTGATCAGTAAGTAGCAGAACTGGGCCACAGCGGGTCTATCTCCACCAGGATTATCTAACACATTTTTGGCTTTACCAGACCAAGGGAGAGGAAATGCATTGACCTTGCAAAGGGGACACTTCTCCTTTGATCTTTCACAGAAGGAAAGGAAGTGAGTATAAGTTAATTCAGAGATCTTTATGACTAAATACAGAGGGAAATGAAAAGCTCCCTTGGGTGGCCCCATTTGTGCGCAGATGACTGTCCCTATGGGGTGTCCTGGGCACTTGGGTGAGAAAGAAAGATTTACATCAGATTGTTAAGGAAAAAGAGAAGATGATTGAATAGAAATAAATAAGATATTGCATTTGTTCCGCTCTATTTTGGGTGCATGTCTTTGGAGGTTCATCTTTACTTCTGTTATTGGAAAATGGAGCAGGTTAAGTTAGTGAGAAAGTCACTTTCTTTACTATAACTGGAGAATAAATGTATATGATATTTTGTGTAAAATATTCAACTCAGCACTTCATTATTGGGTAGAAACTATTTTAAATTTCTAGGGTTATCCTGGAAGGTTTTAAATTTATTATACTTTTAAAAAGATATAAATATTAAAAAAAAATATTTATTGATTTTAGAGCGGTGGTTCTTAACCTATTTTGAGGTACCGAACCCACCAGTTTCATATGCATATTCACTGAACCCTTCTTTAGTGATAAATAAAATATGATTTTTTTTTCCAAATTCAAGACATAGGTATATGTTTTTTTACTGGTGCACAAAATGAGCCATGCATGAACATCCCCTTGCTCAAAGAACAAAACCAACAAAGTGCATGAACTCACAACAAATTACGGTATTACTTTATTCTGGCCTCCGCGGCAGAGGTTTCTCCGAACTCCTGAGACTGACTCATCGAACCCCTAGGGTTTGATAGAACCCAGGTTAAGAACAACTGTTTTAGAGAGAGGAGTGAAAGAGAGAGTAAGGGGGGGAGGAGGAGAGGGAAACATCAACTTGTAGTAGTTGCTTCTTGTACGTGCCTCAACCGAACAAGCCCAGGGTTTTGAACTGGCAACCTCAGCATTCCAGGTTGATGCTCTATAACCGTTGTGGCACCACAGGTCAGGTTAAAGGTATAAATCTTCTGAAAAACATAACTGATACACATTTATTAGGGATTGAGTATACAGATATTTTTCATTAAAGTCAGTAATATTTTCCTCTCAAAAACATTTTTTAATTATAGTAAATAAATTACAGTACAATAAAATAAAGGCCTTTTTATTTTTCTTGAAAATAAAGACAATTAATTTGAAAAAATGGTTGAGATATTTCCCTTCTATTCATGAAGACCTATGATCATTACAAAACGGACTGCTTTAATCAAATGTTTCAAAAACATATTTTAAATAAATTCACACAGTGAGAATTATTTCCACTTATTTGGTGTCATTAGAAAGGTATTAGAAGATTCTTTTGTGTGTGTTATAAAATTATAGCAATAAACCAACAAGCAAGTATTGCAGTGTTTACTAAGTGACTAGAATGTGAGCAATTATTAATGTCATGAGGATTGTGGTTAGGATCAAAAGATGGTCTTCATGGAGATCCAGCATGTGAGTGTCTGCTTGGGAGATACGTAATGGAAAAACATTGTAGCTAATACTATATAGTGGTTACTATGTGTCAGGCCCTTCTACATAATATCAGAGATAGGCACTGTTGTAACCATTATATTCTAGATGAGAAAACTGAAGCATAGTTGAGTAATTTGCACAAGTTTTCACAGATAATATGTGATGAAGCTAGTATTCAAATGGCAAAAATAAAGCATGGACGAGTGAATGAATACATTCTTCCAGAATATTCTTGAAGGAAAAGCCTCCGATAATTGCACTAACTCTACACATAAGCAACAGCTTGTGAGGTAGACAGATGTTATTCTCAGATTATATAACCTTCTATCAGAAACAGAATGTAAACATGAATTATAGTCTCAAGATCAGTCTTTGTTCTCTTTTGTTTGCATGTTGACCATGTGATGATATTGAATGATCATTTATTTGGCCAATAAATATTTATTGTGCATTTATTATATTCCAGATATTCACATAGGAACTGGGGTTTTGGTGAAGAATAAAGCTTATCTTTTACTAGGAACAGAAAATAAATAAATAAATACCTAACCAAGTATAAACTATATAAAGAAAAATATGTTTGCGATTCGGCAGATAAAAATAGAACAAGTAACACAGAGTGACTGGTGTAATTATAGTGCTATGCTTGGACAAGCTTTTCCGAGCATGCGACCTGCCATCCTGAAGGCGGGTGAGGAGACAAACAATCAGGGACATAAGTACGACGGGACACCTAGGCAGGGTCGCGCTAATGCTGACAATGGGTGGAGAGAAGGCCAGAGTCACAAGAGCGTGAGGGCGATAGGGAAAGAGAGTCAGTCCTTGGGTTAGTATAGCCCAGAGGCAATGGGAAGGAGTTCCATGTGCCATTTAGTGTGAAGCTTGTTTTTGTTTTTTAGTGAGCAACAGAGAGACAGAAAGAGACAGAGAGGAAGGGAGAGAGAAGTATCAATTTGTATTGGAGTGCTTTAGTTGTTCATTGATTGTTTTCTCATATGTGCCTTCATGGGGAGTTGGTCCAGCCAAACCAGTGACCCCTTGCTTAAGCCAGTGACCTCTGGGCTCAAGCCAGTGACCATACAGTAATTAATGTCTATGGTCTCATGCTCAAGCCAGTGAGCCCGTGCTCAAGCTGGCAACCTTGGAGTTTTGAACCTGGGTCCTCAGTGTCCCAGGTTAATGTTTTATTCACTGCACCACCACCTGGTCAGGATAGTGTGCCATTTCAAATCACCATTTCCAAAACATATGTTAGTACATATGATCTACATGTAATCTACATGATTACATAAGATCTTCATGTAATCAATGACCCCTCCCCCCCTTTTTTATGGCTACACTCTTTGTAGACTTTTCTTTCTATAATATTTAGGAATTTCCAAAGCAATTTACACATTCTAAGCAGCATACAGGAACTGAGAAACCAAATGAAGCTTAGTGGGATCTCCTACCACTGGAAAAATTCTAGCAGAGCATTTAGCAGTAAAGCAGAGTGTGATAATGAAGACATGCATGCTTCCGGGCTGGACCTCAGGCTCCAGGGCACTTTGTGAATACAGACTCAGAGAATCATCATGTTGGGGCCAGAATGGAGCTCAGTGATCAACTCATTTTATAAATGAAGAAAGTGGAGGCCAGCCAAGATATTTAGTTACTCACTTTCCAGGGTCATAATATTCATTAAGCAGAGCCAGAATGAAATTATTCCTGTAAGTGAGATGCTGAGAGAGGCAAATAGGAGAATCCCTGCCTCATTTTCATTGACACCACTGAAGCATTTCATTCTGTGCTATAGTAATTCATTAAAAGTGAAGCCAGTATTTTCATTGATCTCTCCATCTGCCAAGCATTTCCTATCCCTCTCTTTGGGGACACTGACCATCCTCATTTCTTTGCCCTCTGAAAGCAGAGGTGCTGCTGTCTCAGCCCACATGAGACATGGCTGAACCCACCTCACCTTCTCACCCACCTCTCACACTAGGCTTTGCCTGAAACATGATGCCTCCGCCGTGTCTTATATTTCTTACTTTTAACCCTGAGAATTTCTCGCCACCCCTTCAGGGGTCCACTTGCCCTTTGGAGGTAGACAAGCCAGGAAGGGTGAGGAAAGCTTTAGCAAAGGGGAAGGGTGTAAGGCATAAGTATGTCCTGATTCAATGGCAAAGTTGAATGATTCTGAGGATGATTTTCCGTGGCTCCTTGGAGAGTCCCCAGTGGAACTAGTCCCAACATTGATAGAAGTCACCATTTGGCCTGAAAGTGTCCTTTAAACTTTTCCTATTTCCTGCTTCACAGTCCCCCACATTTTTTTCTAGGTGAAAGGAGAGGAGATAGTGAGGCAGACTCTCACATGTGCCCCAACTGGGATTCACCAAGCAACCTCATCTGGGGCCAATACTCAAGTACCAAACTATTTATAGCACCTGAGGCTCATGTACTCAAACCAACTGAGCTATCTTCAGTACCCAGGGTCATACTCAAACTAATTGAGCCACTGGCTGTGGAGGGGAAGAAGGACAAAAGAGGGAGGGGGAGAGAAACAGATGGTTACTTCTCATATGTACCCTGACCAGGAATTGAACCTGTGATGTACATATGCCAAACTAATGCTCTATCCACTGAGTCAATGGCCAGTGCTCCCCCCCACACTTTTAGCCCTTGGAATTACTTCTCAAAATAAACTATCTGAGTACAATCCCCTGTCTCAGGCTATGTTGTTAGGAGAACTCACACTAAGATGTTATTCATTTATTTGCATTACAGTTTCTCCCCAATAGATAAATATCTTTCTATCCTGAAAACCTATTTTACAGTTGTACACAAAACATGATTTCCTAAAAATAAAAATATATATTTGTTGAAAAAATACACTACTAGTGTGATGATGGGCTACACCACCCAACCTCATTCATCTTACATTTACATTATATCTGGAAACACACAACACACACCATTATTCATCAATGGAGAAGAAATTAAATGGCAAAATGAATGTGTAAGGAAAAATGATACAAAAAATCATGAAGATGAGCAAGAAGACCTGATTGTGATAACTGGGGAAGAATTTATGGATTCACAAACTTTTATAGGCACATAAATATGTTTTGTGAAGAGAAAATGAATAAAGAAGACCATAGGTATAAAAGATGGAATTACCACCTGGCACTGGTGGAGCAGTGGGTGTGATAGGTTGTGTTTTCTAATTATCACTCCTACAGCTGTGCATGAGATGAATTTCAGGAGAGCAAGATGTTTATCTTAGGAAGGAAAAGTTCTGAATGTTTTTTCAGGTAAAGGCCAAAGTTGAATGAGAATGAGAAGTGGGGAAGTAGAGTGAACAAGGGAAAATATTTGAAGTAAGAAGGTGAGAATATTTTATGGCCAATACGTAAAACTCAGATGAGAGGTAGGCTTAAAAATTTTTAAATAGGCTCTGGCAAGTTGACACAGTGGTAGAGCATCAGCCCGGCATGTGGATGTCCCTGAATTGATTCCTGGCGAGGGCACACAGGAGAAACACCCATCTGTTTCTCCATCCCTCCCTTTCCCCCTTCTTTCTTTTTCTCTCTCTCTTCCCCTCCACAGCCATGGCTTCATTGGTTTGAGCACATTGGCCCAGGCACAGCAGATGGTTTAGTGAAGCTTGTGCCTCAGGTGCTACAAATAGCTCAGTTGCAAGCATGGCCCCAGACGGGCAGAACAGCAGCCCCAGACGGGGACTGCCAGCTGGATCCCAGTCGGGGTATGTGCAGGAGTCTGTCTTTCTATCTCCCTTTCTCTCACTTAGTAAAAAAAAAAAGATTTTAAATAAGCTTTATGATTTATAAAAATTATATTTTAATATATAAACTGATATAAACACTTTATAGAACATGTGAATAATGGAGAAAAAATAGCATATAAATCCTAGCATCCAAACATCCTTAAACTTCTCTGAGAATATTAAGATAGTTTAATTTAATGTTTTATCTTAAGCTTATTCATTTTATATAACTGTAATTATAGTTTCCTAATGTTTTTCGGGTCTTTCATTTAAGCATTAACCATAGTACTACATGGTATTTATTAGAATAGTAATAATGATTAAATAACCAATTGACTTATGGTCATGCCTCAACTACTTTGGGAATATAAAAATGAAGCCTTTTATTTTAGTTTCAATCATTGTTTTCAATTTACTGTGTAAATTCTCTCTTCCTGGCTGCATCCCAAGTACCTTGTTGACATCTAAAAGTGATTTTGTAACTGCCTTTTTTTTTTTTTATCACTGAATGTAGTTCTCTTAAAATTCCCATTTCATCTCCAGTTCAAGCTCTTTGCTTTCCCCAGTGGGGTCTAAGGAAGTGTTTGGAATGAAGGGGCATCCTCTAATAAGTCTTCTCCTCAGAAGGCCTTTAGTCCAGGGTAGGGGTCCCCAAACTCTGTACACAGGAGCCCAGTTCACTGTCCCTCAGACCATTGAAGGGCTGGACTATAAAAAAATTATGAACAAATCCTTATGCACACTGCATATATCATATTTTAAAGTAAGAAAACAAAACGGGAGCAAATACAATATTTAAAATAAAGAACAAGTAAATTTAAATCAACAAACTGACCAGTATTTCAATGGGAACTATGGGTGCGGATGCATCCTGTCTCCTCTCAATAAAAAAAGTGCCCCTTCCAGAAGTACTGTGGGGGCCGGATAAATGGCCAACGTTTGGGGACCCCTGGTCCAAGGGATCACAGAGTGGAGGACAAATGTCTCCATAGAGTGCATGAGGTCCAGCCCTCTGCTGGTTGTTCTCTCTGTGTCCCCAGGTAATGTGACACAGGCAGGCAGTTCTGGGGCAGGATCTGGCTCTAGCATTGTCTCCACCTTATCTCATCTCTGATCCCTAAACTTCTGTGTGGCTGGTCCTCTTGCTGTTTGGGTGGCATGCTCAGTTGCAGTATGAAAAACCATCTGAAGTTCTACTACATATGTGCCTTTCAACTCATTGAAGAAAATTAATAAGCAAAACCTCTAACTAAATGCTTCCAGGCCCTGGCCAGGTAGCTCAATGGTAGAGCATCGACCTGTCCTGTGTATGTTCTAGGTTCAATTCCTGGTTAGGGCACACAGGAGTAGCACCCATCTTCTTCTTCATCCCTCCCCCCCCTCCCTTCTGGCAGCCATGGAGCCAGATAAGCAACTTGCTCCATTGGAACAAGTTGGCCCCAGGTGCTGAAGATAGCTCCATGGCTTCTGCCTCAGGTGCTAAGAAGAGCTCTGTTTCTAAGCAATGGAGCAATGCCCCAGATAGGCAGAGCATCACCCTGTAGTGGGCTTTCCGGGTGGATCCCTGTCAGGGCACATGCAGGAGTCTGTCTCTCTGCCTTCCTTCCTCTCACTAAATTAAAAAAAAAAAAATTTAAAAAAGCTTCCAAATACATGCTGCGGAGTCTGTGGAATTCAATTAGCCATACATTGACCTCTCCATCTCTACCAGTGATTGTCTAATTTATATGACAATTTCACAATATCAACGATCATTTACTGAACACTTATATTATCCATAGTCATTAGCTTACTCTGCAGGATAGATATGATTTTTATTCATCAGTGATCCTCAGAGTTCAATTATTTGTCTAAGGCTACAAAGCTAATAGGGACCTTGCCAGTATTTGTATGATCTGGGGAAGACAAAAGTCTTACCTGTGTTACAGCTGTAGTTATTGTCTAAGTCTCCCTTTACCAAGATTTAAAGAAAGGATGATAAACGTGTCTATCCAGGAGGGACTGCATGCTCAGACCCTTTTGTTTCCGAGCTGGTGATACCTAGGGTGAATGCTTTTCCATTTCTGTCAAAGAGAATAATTGAAGGTTCAAGAGGCTGAAGTAGAAAGAGATGCAGTGGACACGTCACAGGACTGTACCCACTGTTTCCCTTGGAGAATGGAGGTGGAAGGCTGGGCAGGGATGAAGGCGCTGAGAGAAACGAAGGCCCTCCATTGTCGTTGGCCAGGACCACAGGTGATGTGCATGACCCTGAAGGACCAGTGGGTGGAGTCAGCTTCAGAGAAGTCCAGGCAAGCCCACCCAAAGACACTCAGACACACCAGCCAAACACCCAAGTGATGGGGAGAAAAGGCAGAGAGCTGTTAAGAGACATCCCTTTGCCAAATTTGCACCTAGGTTTGATATCATTCTAAGACTGCTTACCTGCTTTTCTACAAGGTTAGCTGATGGTTTTCTTTTCTCTTTCTGACCTTCTCTACTATGACTGAAATGTTCAAACAGTGGAACGGACTTTTCAGAAGAATAAACCATTGACGGGTTGGTACAATCTCCCCATGGGCAGCAAAGAAGGGATTATTTTGTTGAGAGTTGATGGAATTTTTTGAAGTTACAAATAAAAACTGAGGTTTGCAGCATGTCTGAATATGAAGCATGCTCAAAACAGTCAGTTATTGCTACTAAAAGTCCACTGAATGTTTCCTGTGAAAGTTCACAAGGATGACGTTACTCTTCCCCCTGAGCTTATCAATTTTCTCCCTAAAATGATCACCTCGTGCCTGCACACCTGCATCTGTGAGGTGATCAACAAACTAACCCCTAGCATATGAATTGAGAGAATATTTATAAAATGAGGCAAAGCTCTGAATACAGACTCGTATGTTAAACCACCTTTCTGCCAAAATGTGAGAAATTTAAAACAGAGCTGATGCATAATAAACAGCCCAAAGAACCTATCTGTTTATACTTGGGATTTGAGCCACTTTAAACTAAATCCACTATTTGTATTGAAAGCACTGATCATTTTGTCCATGATTTCATTTTTTGTCTTTGACAGCCAAAGTTGTAGGTTGTATAGTTAGGGTTCCACCAGAGAAGGAGAAACACACCCACAATTGTTTTCAAGGAGCTGGCTCTGAGGTGTACCTGTGGTGTCTGGCTGGCGCGCCTCACCTGGGCTGGACAAGGGGACTGGCAGCTCAGGACTGCTGCAGAATGTGCATTTGGGAGGCAGCAGCTCTCTCTCAGGGAAGCTAGTTATGCTCTTAAGAACTTTCAAATGATTGGGTGAGGCTTACTCACATTATCGAGAACAGTCTCCTCTGTTTGCAGACATTAGCCACATCAACAAAACACTTTCACAGCCATTTCTAGATTAGTATTTGAATTACTGTGGTGTAGCCAAATTGATACAAAACCAAATATCACTCAACTTTGCATTTAGAGTTGGATCACGAGTTTCCATTAGAATGTAATATTGAAATCGAGCAAAGAAAATATTCAAAGATGCCTAATACAATGTATCTTTAAAGAGCTGATGAAAACCACCAATTTAACGTCTATAGAATTATGCCACACATTTCATTCTGATTTCCACACTCATTACTAAGAGCTATATATTGATGATTTACCTCTGATGCTGGGTGTTGGTCAAATTCAGTCTTCACACCACTGTGTACTTACTCTTTGTACATATCCACCTTGGTTTATGTACCAACTTTTACAGTTATGGACACCTGTGTTGCTTCCAAATCATAATTATTCCATACAAAAACATAAAATAATGCATTTTATGTACGTTTTCTTTTAATCTTTGAGACCATTTTTTGATAAATACAACCCCCAGCAGTTCCGACAATCTGCAAATCTAATTTGCCACATGAATTAACAAAAAGAAATATCATGTGCAATGTTCAATACATATAAAATACAGATGTAATTCAATGCATATTTTGGTTAAAAACTCTTGGGTATGATGAAACATGGTTATAAATGAAATGGATTTACAGTTTACTTGTTGTGATTATGGTTTTGACACCAAGTTTGTACAGCCTAATAAAATAGATTGGGCAGGTTTATCTTTCTCTGTACATTGAAATTTCAGTATAAGTCATTCAGGACAGGTGCCTTTCAGGGAGAATAGAAGATGTTGCCCATTAGTCTTATTGCTCAACTTTGAAAGATATTTGTCCTTACAATATCTTTCACCAACTTTGGTGTTTTATATATTTTCCAGAAATATATCAATCTAGTCTAGGCTGAGCATATGTTTAATCAGTATTATTTTTCGGTTATTCTATTAATCTCCCCTGAATCTAGCATAGTCCTCCTCCTCTTATATATATTTTGTTTGTAATTTATTTCTTTTTTCTTGTTCCATATTGCTAGAGGTTTGGCAATGTTATTAATCTTCTCAATGAATTGGGTGTTCAACTTGCTATTATTATATCCATTTTTTGTTTCTTTAATTTGTATGTTTTGACCTATAGTTATTTCTCCTTTAACCTTATTCTTAAAGGAGTTGCTATATTTTTTTATTCTCCTGTTTTTAATTTGATATATTTCAATGTCTCTTATTTTCTTATAATTATATTAATAGTTATATATCAAGATATAAATGTTACTTTAGCACTATCTTACAAACATAAGGACATAGTGTTCTCATTGCCAAACTTTATATATAATTTCCTTTATGTCACCCTCTTCAACATAATTGTTAATTAGAAATTTCATGTTGTAAAATCATAAACACAGAAATTTTATTTTTGAAGTATTATAATTTTGTTGTATGTGGTCAAGGAAAAAGCCTCTATTATGTTGATTCATTGAATTTTATTGAGGTTTAAGACTGTTTTAGAGAACTGTTTTATAGTAAAATTGACTGAGGGTTCTTTGTGTACTAAGAAAGCATACCATTTACTGGGGATTCCTCTCTTGGCATATTATCTTTTCCGCACACACATTATAAAATATCGATCTTGTTATTACTTAGGTCTGAAGAGGCCAACAGATCAGAAGATGATTGACATTCAAAAGATAGATTGTTATGCACAGATCCAATAGAAGAAGGCACATAATTTTGGGGGTGGGAGCATACTTTTTTTTCCCAAGTGTGAGAAGGAGAGCTAAAGAGACAGACTCCCACGTGCACCCCCCGACCAGGACCCACCCAGCAACCCCCGTCTGAGGCCGATGCTCTGCCCATCTGGGGCCATGCTCACAACTGAGCTATTTTTAGTGTCTGACGTGGAGGCTCCATGGCACAGTGCCAGGGGCCTATGTGCTTGAACCAATTGAGCCATCACTGCAGGAGGGGGAGAGAGAGACAGAGAGAGAGAGAAGAGGGAAAAGGAAGGCTGAAAAAGCTGATGGTTGCTTCTTTTGTGTCCTCTGAGAATCGAACCCAGGACTTCCACATTCCAGGCTGACACTCTACCACTGAGCAACTGACCAGGGCCCATATCTTTTATTTTACCTCTACAGCTTCTCCTGGGTTTGTTCTGGGGAAGGAGCTTGCAGTCAGTGCTAGCTTATCATTTCGCCGAAAGCCCAAGCTTTTATTTTGAATAAATTGTTGTGAATTATCCAAGTGTCTTTATAATATGAAGAGACATATAGATTATGGAAGGAATACAGACTCCCGCAGCAGAGAAACTTTCCTTTAGCCCAACTCCAATAGTGATCAGCTGTGTCGTCTTGAGATAGTCACTTACAATCTCTAAGCCCCAATATCCTCTACTGTAGAAAGGTAACTAATAGAATTTCCCTTGCAGGAATGTTGACATGTGAGAAATTCTCTTGTGTAAAAATACCTGACTTATAGTAGGTCCTTCCTAATAAATATTTTCTTATGAATATCAGTTGTTGGTTGAGTCATGCCTCCTTCAGTTTGTGAGGTTAATAAATCATTTTAGCAACACATTCTCAAAGCCACTGGGAAGTATCTCAAGGATAAAATAATTTTCCCAGCATTGCATATTCTCCAGTGGTAATACTTCCTTCTGTCAGCTTTGAACTTGTGCCAGTCCTGGAGCGCTTAATAAAAGGAGACATTTCTAGCGGATTAAGTTTCTCTCTCCCTCTCTCCTCTTGCTTCTTAGCTAATCCTGGCTCCCTCCATAAAACCTTCTCTTTCAACTCTGACAAATTTCTCAACCCTTGTTTTCCTGAGATCTGATCAACCGGAACAGCTAAAGCCCAGAACCCTCTGGCTTATTCCACACCATTTCTTGAAACAATTCTTATAAAAGCAAGAGAGATACAAAGGGTTTTGCTTTTGCAATATGTACATGGAACCTGAAATTAGCCTTAAATATAGCATCTGCTGGTCAGGGCTGATATTTACACAACAAAATCTCCCATGAATTTTCTAATTTCTTCTTTTGTTTATCCTTAGTTTCCTGATTTTCATTCAACTTCTCTGAGAACATTGGTGCTCATGACATACTGATTCTTGCCCTTGTTCTCAGTACCAGGGAGCTCTGTGTCCCAATAGAGCCCTAGCTCTAAGTCGATCAGGCGTCCCTAATTTGACTTCCCCATGCAGTGGGACCCTCCTGCTTATCAGCAGGGCTGGCAGCCTCTTCAAGACTACTCTTGAGGCGGCTATGAGGATGCTACTGTTAAGTGCCACCGGAGGAAAGACATGACCAACACAAATTAGTTGCATTAATCACACAGGCAATTTATTACTCACAAATCCTTTTGACGTGCCTGGGTACAGCTTAAGGGGACCCTGGCTTTAGTTAGAGCTCAGAGCAGCGTGGAGACATTCCACATCAACGTTGGAGTCTGGGTGACTACTGCAGCAGGGGGGCCCTCAGCTTTAGTACCTTTTCTGGCTGATGCCTTCTAACAGGTGTCAATCTACAGGATTATCACTTCAAGCCATCTTTTTGGGAGTTCCTCGCAGGGAATCCCCTCGATGTCATTCTACTGAAATGTTTATATTAAATTACTTTTTAAGATATTCTTATTTTCATTAATTTACAAAGTTCATGTAAATAACACTAAGCCACTTCTTATCTATGTATAACTTCACACACATACTAACTGGGCTCTGCTTGTAAGTCAGAGTCTGTTTATCACATTACAGAGTTATGACACTAAGCCACCATATTAATTCCTATCCCAATGGCATAACTTTATTTAATTTTAATAATTATTTTAATATCCTTTTAATTACTTTTATATATCTTCCATATTTTTATATTTCTATATATTTAATTACTATGACCTTATATTACTACAACACTCTGGTTGAGTCCTGCTCACAACTGAACGACCACCTGAAACCACTGTGCAGGAAATCTGGGACCCCAGCATTCCACTTGCGCCCCTCTCCTTCTGCACCACATGTGTGCACACCAATATACTTTTGTGCTTTCGTGCATAATAGTTACAGAGCGGGAAGTGCACATTTTCCCTCTGCCCAAACTCTGACAGAGACTGTCTTGCAGACTCAGTTACTCGGATATCCAAATCAAGGTTTTATTCTTTGAGAAAACCAAGATTGTATTACTAATCTCCCAGTAGGAACCAAATTAGATTTTGAAAAATTTTCTCTGGACCTTCATTTAACAGAGCTGCCCTAGATGCTGTTGCAAATTGCTTGTTACTTGGTTTTTGCTGAGTTCTTTCTCTCTCTCTCGTCTTTTTTTTTCATAAGTTACTGTTTTCAATGGATTTGAACGAGAGAAGAAAACTTAAAATGTTTGTTATGGACGGTTTCAAGAGCGACATACCCACGGGAAACTGCAGTTTTAGCTCTGTGCCTGGTAGGCTGGCTCACTCGAAGGAGCAGCTTTGGAAACGGCCTTTTTGCAGTCGGGGAGGTGGCGGAGCCTCGAGGCATCTAAGGTTGAATCTGTCAGGCCCGCAGGGCACTGTGTCTGATTCTGAGCAGATGTCAAGCTGACTTAAATGACTTGGGTAGCACAGCGGACTTAAGACACAAAGCCGCTGAATTTCAATGACGAAGACATATGTGGGGAGTCTGAAATCTGCACTGTTTTTCACTGTCTTAGCCAAGTAAGCCACTGCTAGTTTGTACTCTTCGAACATTCGTTATCACATTGACATGATATTTGTTTAAAGCCAGGAGATTTGGTGTCTATATTCTAGTATTTTCCCTTGTAAAACAGGTAAATCCAAAGTCTGACTGTTCTTTTCAGGGACAGAGGGAATTTTTATTGATAGTAAAAGAAATTTTACCCCTAACTATATGGTCAGATGTGGAAACCATAAATGGGAAAGTAAGCCCTGGCTGGACAGCTTGGTTGGTTAGAGGTTTGTCCAGAAGCCCAGACATTGCCAATTAGATCCCCGGTCAGGGCACATACATGGATCTCACTCTCGGTCTCTCCCTTCCTCTCTCTAGAATCAATAAAATAAATATATCTTTCTAAAAAAGTAAAATGGCAGTAATTGCACTAATAGCTGCTTTACTTTATTTCACTGTATTTTTTTTATCTTTATTCTCACCTCAGTATAGATATAGGTAACCTATTTATTATTAAGAGCTAATGATCCAAAGGGAAAAAAATTTAATAAGGCCACATGAGAAAAATATACCCAAAGATTCAGAAAAGACACACACACACATATACACACACACACACAAGTTTTATAAAATGGCAGAGTCACTTGGACTTATAAAATGGAGTCATAACATGAAAGGAGCTAAAGAAAAAAGCAAGGACTTTACTCATGTGTATACTTCATACAATTAGATCTATGTACATATGCTTATATATGTAAATATTTGAAAATTATAATACTGCTTCTAATAATTGGAGATCTTTTTATTCTTTAAGAACAACAAAACTAACTTATTCTTTTTTTAAAAATTTAGTGAGAGGAAGGGAGGCAGAGAGACAGATTCCCACATGCACCCACACCAGAATCCACCCAGAAAGCCCCCTAGGGGGTGATGCTCTGCCCATCTGAGGCCCTTGCTCCATTGCTCAGCAACAGAGCTCTTCCTAGAACCTGAGGTAGAGGCCACGGAGCCATCCTCAGCACCTGTGGCCAACTTGCTCCAATAGAGACATGGCTGCAGGAGGAGAAGTGAGAGAAGTGGAAATGGGAAGAATGAAGAAGCAGATAGGTTCCTCTCTTATGTGCTCTGACAGGGAATCGAACTCGAAACATCCACACACCAGGCCAACCCTCTACCACTGAGCCAACCGGACAGGGACAAAACTCACTTTCAAAAGAGTCTCTGCTTTTTGACAGTGTGAAGGCCTCTTCTGCTTTACAACAATATGGTCTTAGTGATGCTGTGAAGTCTCATTGTGTTAACCACCATTGCTTCTAGTATTTTTTTTTTAATTTAGAAATTGAATTTAATGAGGTGACATTGGTCGGTAGGAACACATAGCTTTCAGAAATGCATCTCCATAGCATGTGAACTATTCATTGCATTGTGTGGCCATCACCCAAAGTCAAACACTTTTCATTATCATATATTTGGTCCCCTTTACTCCTCTCCCCATAAAACTCCCTCCTACTGGTAACTACTTCACTTTTGTCTATGTCCACGAGTCTCAGTTTTATATCCTACCTATATGTGAAATCATATACTTCTTAACTTTTCCTGATTTACTTATTTTGCTTAGAATAATATTTTCAAAATCCATCCATGCTGTTGTGAATGGCACTATGTCATCATTTCTTATGGCTGGGAAGTATCCCATTGTATATATGTACCACATCTTCTTTTTCCAATCCTCTATTGAGAAATACTTTGGTTGTTTCCATGTCTTGGCCACCATGAACAATGCTGTGAGGATCATGGGGCTGCATGTGTCTGCATACAAGTATTTTTGAATTTTTCAGGACGATATCCAATAGAGGGATTGCTGGGTCATATGGTAACTCTGTTCTTAATTTTTTGAGGAACCACTATATTGTCTTTCATAATGACTGTAACAGTTTACATTCCCATCATCAGTGAATGAGGGTTTCTTTCTTCTCCAGTGCCTCTACTATATTTTTATTACCTGTCTTGTTGCCGTGTTGTTAACAGCAACTCTAACAGGTATGACGTTGTATCTCATTGTAGTTTGTATTTCTCTAATAGCTAGCAAAGATAAGCATCTTTTCATATATCTACTTGTTGTTTGTATGTCTTCAGGATCTGGAATGGTAGGAATAGGGATTATTTTCTTTATATTTTGTGTGGTGTTGAAATTTTTTATAAGTTATTACTTTTATAATAAAACTAGATATCTTATTGCTTTTAAAAAAACAACTAATCAGTAGGTAAATTGAATCTGTCTGTCTTGAGTCATTAGGAAAGAAAAAAATACTATTATTAAGTTTAAGGTTAAACTAAGGGAAGGGTCCAGAACTTAGCATAACTTTTATTTTCTCTTTTCCTTATTTTAGTATATCTTTATACATATAATAGATTCACTAGCAGATTTCTGAAAACAGTGGCCCTCCAAGAAGTTTGGGTCAGACAGAACTGTCTTTCCACAGAATAAAAATAGACTGATCCGGAATCCATAGCAGTGGGCCTCTTCTTTTTGTTTTCTTAACAAGCTGTGCAGGGAATTATTTGAGGCCACCAAATCTGAGAAGCCCTTCTAGGGACAAATGGGAGGGACTGGTCAAAACTGAGAGCTGATTATCAGATTGGCAGTTTCACCTATGGAACTAAGACATTTACATAGAAGAGTCCTTCTATCTCCTTTCATGCTGCTACGGGGCTTACTTAGCACATAGGCATTTGCAATTAGTGTAATTAAAAAATTAAGTAGTGGAGTATATTTTTTTTAAGTTTTATTTTATTTTATTCATTTTAGAGAGGCGACACACACACACACAGAGAGAGAGAGAGAGAGAGAGAGAGAGAGAGAGAGAGAGAGAAAGGGGGGAGGAGCTAGAAGCATCAACTCCCATATGTGCCTTGACCAGACCAGTGCAGGGTTTTGAACTGGCAACCTCAGTGTTCCCAGGTCGACGCTTTATCCACTGCACCACCACAGGTCAGGCTGGAGTATATTTTTGCAACTTAAATAGAATGATTTACTGGTTATAGCAAAATATTGCACA
Organism: Rhynchonycteris naso; assembly: GCA_037038555.1. Lineage (NCBI taxonomy): Eukaryota > Metazoa > Chordata > Mammalia > Chiroptera > Emballonuridae > Rhynchonycteris > Rhynchonycteris naso. The sequence continues at coordinate 192,460,748 of CM072995.1, read as the reverse complement.
TAAATGGTGCCACTCTGTTCACACTTTGTGAAGCACTTTGTCAATGCATATAAAGAACCCTAAATTATTCACTGAATTTATGTAGCAGATATTTAAATTATAAGATGAGGCTATATTTTGTATAGAGCATATGTGAACAAAAAGTATCAATTGTATTATTAATAATGGTAATATTTTTGGGGAAATGTCCTGCTTGTTTAACATTTAGAGATAGTGAATGGCAAAACAAATAACTTAAGCAGCTCCAATGAGGAATTGTAGCAACAGTAATGAATGCAACTGCATTCTATGAAACATAATTCACCAAAATGCAAACATCATATTTGCAGCAATGTAAAATGTGCAGAGGGATTTTTATTTTTAGTTTGAAGAAATAGCATACCATTGTGTATGTGATATATAGTACTATACTTAATCCTAATATTCATATGGTTTACTTAAAAATGATAGAAATATATGTCGATAAGGAAGTTGGATTTTGTAACAGCTATTTGGGAACATATCCTTTCTCCTTACTGGAAAAAATCTTTGAGAGCAGAAATAGTTGACAGAACTGACAGGTAACTCCTGAGATCCTGACTTCTGGAGTCTACACTCTGTATAATTCTCTCCCCCTCAGTGAGCGCAGTGATTATTTGAACATGACAGTTCAGTCAGTTTCTTCATTATGTTGAATTATATAAGACTGTCCCAGCAGAATGCAGAGAGAAATTTCAAAAGAAAGGAATTCTTTGGCTGGCCTTGTGAAGTTGAGTTGTCATGTTGCAAGAGGAGGGGGGCATACGGTAAGGACTTAAGGGCAGCTTCTTGGAGCTAAGAGTGACCCCAACCAACAACCAGTAGAAAAATGGAAAACATAGTCTTACAATATCAAGGAACTGAAGTCTGACAGTAATCAGTGAGTTTGGAAGAGGACTACGAGCCCCAGAGGGAAACAAAGCTCTGACCCACACCTTGATTTTAGGTGGGATCCTCAGCAGAGAAGCAGCTAATTCATACCAACCCTTATAGCCCAGGGGAACTGTGAAATAATAAACCTGTGCTGTTCTAGCCACTATGTTTGTGGCAATTTGTTACACAGAGCCTTCTCATTCACGGAAGTTCCCACAGTGCCTAGTCAAGTCAAACTCAGTGTTTCTAAGTTTGTGAATAAATGTTCAGTGAAAAATGTGTCTTTTTGACTGGCTTTAGGATATTTTATAATAAAATCTAAAGTCCTTCCATCTAAGCCCTTTCTATGACTCATAAGTAGACAAAAAAAAATGCATTAAAATCATTACTTATATCCAAGGTGAAAAAAAATGAAGAAAGTACTACAATTCATTCCATTCCATAAATCAACTAAGAACTTGTTTTGCCTTGTTGTAGTGTAGTCATATCAAGTAATTTGGAAAGGAAATTGAGAAAGGATTATGAAATATGTCCTTGGTTGATGAAGTAGGGGAGAATATCAGTAAATTAAGTGACATTTACAGTGGCTTGGAGCTGAATTTGCTGGCATTAACATCTAATTAAAGAAATAAAATGAAATAAAAATCCCTGCTTTTTTGATAACAACAACTAAAACTAAAACATGAAGTCTATCTCTTCTTAAGACTTCTAAATCCTCTCTACCATGAGAGTCATTTTAACTTTTAATTAATTTGTTGAGGAATTTCAACATAATGAAGTCTAAACAATGAAGGTGTTATTTGTTCAAACTCTGCCTCCACCTGTCCTGTACTGAACCTTACTTTTTGTTGAGTATCCATGTTTCAATAAAATCTTGGCCAAATTCCAGAACTTTTTACTTATTTTAGAAGTTAGAATTTTTTAATATTATTTAAGGTCACTACATATATCCTTCCATGGTGGAAGGGGACAGAAGCGCTCTGGGGTCTCTTTTGTAAGAATGTGAATGCCACCTCTTATGAGAGTTTCACATTCATGCCTTAATCACCTCATAAAGGCTATACCTCCATATATCATTACAATGAGAATTAGGATTTAATTCATGAATTGTGAGAGGACATTAAGTCTATAGCAGATCCAGTAGTGAAGTCAACTTGGGGTTTAGCCACTGAACTAGTAATTAAACATTTTCTTTTTCCCTGTCCATACTGAATATCAGCTTAATTGATTTGGGCTAGATTTTGCTTATATGTACATCATATTAATATGTATTACTACTATACTATTAAATACTGAAGTTACAGGAGAACACTCTCACCCTAACTATTCATTGAGGAACTAGTAATAATCCCTGAGAATTATTGATGTGTGAGTATGTTTTTAATTGATTTAAACATAACTCCATAGACTTCCTACCTAAGATAGCTTAACTGAGACTCCTTTTCAAGTTCATCTGGTGAGTTTTTCTCTGTTATTGGTGGGAGACATCTAGTACCTCCTTGTTACAGTGATTATTCTTAATCATAAGCCCTACTCAGAAGGACTGAGCATCTTGATCTGTCAATACAATATACAAATATGTAATTTTGGCCCTGACCAGCTGGCTTAGTGATAGGGCATTGGCCTGGATGTCCCAGGTTTGATTCCTGGTCAGAGCACATAGGAGAAGTAACCATCTACTTCTCCAACCCTCCCTTCCCCCTTCTCTCTCTCTCTCTTCTCCTCTCATAGCCATGGCTTGATTGGTTCAAGTGCATTGGTCCCAGGCTTCATACAACCTCTGCCTCAGGCACTAAAAATAGCCCAGTTGTGAGCATGGCCCCAGATGGGTAAAGGATCTGCCCAGGTTCCCAGGTGGATCCTGGTTGGATGCATGTGAGAGTCTTTCTCTCTATCCCCCCTTGGAAAAAGAAGAAAAAAAAACCAAATATGTAATTGTATTTATTTATACTTATATATACTTAGACTACATGTAAAAATGTATAGTTAAATATACAGATAGATATATATATATGTATAATTATTTATATAGGGCTACATGTATATATTATATAATTATATACCTATATATAATTGGACTACATGTCAACTATTAAAACTTTTATTCTCTCAGGCACGTTTTAAGAAGTTGATTGCAGAGGGGAGTTAATTTAATAATGGATACATTGCTCCACTCAGCCCTATCATCTGTGGTGTTGCCAGCAAAGCATTATGTCAAGTATAAGAGGAAGAAAGGGCTAATAAAATATGATTAAATTGACCATTATGAAATTTGGCTAAAACTGGAACACACAACTTTATTTTTTATATATTAAGTGCCAGAGGACTTGGGAAATCATGAGTTTATTTCCTGAAATGTAAATTGCATGAAAAGATGTAACTTGGAGAAATTATTTGACTATACATGCATATTGAGAAATAATGGTTATCCTTCCAAATTTTATTTTTACTCTGATATAATCCATTCTTCACAGAGGAGCAGTAGATAAAAAATATGTTAGAAAAATGTATGCTAAATGCAAATTGGTGAGCTCAAGTAGAACTCTGACTTAAAATATCTAGAATAACTAGGTAGATTATAACACACACACACACACACACACACACACACAAAAAGGAGGCAATGAAATTTCCAGGTGACAGATATGGGGAGAAAAGATAGAAAGCTAGAATAATCAGGTGAGCTGCTGCAGTTATTGACCTAAGGAAGAGGTGGAGGTCACCTGCAGTCAAGACAGAAGATGGTCATGTTGCCTGTTAAGCAAAACTTGTCCCCATAACCATGTATTAACGTGGGACACTTGAGAGCTGCCCCTCAATGGAACAAAGCCAAGCTTTCTGATATTAGGGGTTAAAAAGAAGGATCCTGTGAACAAGAGAATCATGTTTTACATAGAGTTAGAGTAAATTTTGGCTAATAATGTGTCAAGATTCTCTAAAATCAAAATAAGTGTAAAATTATTTAGGACTAGCAAGAACTTAGGTGCACCTATTTGAGCAAACACAAGACTAGTAGGAAGGATTATTCTAAAACCAGGCCTTGGATATTCCAGTAGAAGAAGACAGCCCTACTTTCAACACAGGAATAGCAGACCTGCAAAGAACGGAAGTATGTATTAAATAAATACAAGCAAGTAAACCCAACATACAGGAGGGTTCAATCCCAAGAGCTTCAGAATGGATGAAATACAAACACACTTCACATATACAACAATATAATATTTATTTTTAAAGTTATTATTGATATGAGAGAATAAAAATTACAAGGTTCCTGGCCAATGTGCCAAACTTTTAGTTTGATTCCCACTCAGGGCTTATACAGGAATCAACCAATGAATGCATGGATAAATGAAACAACATATCAATGTTTCTCTCTCTCTCTTTTTCTCTCCCACCCTCCCTTTCTCTCTCTCTAAAATCTTTTAAAAGTACAAGAAAAGCAAACACTATTAGTATAAATGACATAGTTTGAGATAGAACTTCCTCAACCAAATATTAATAACTTATATTCAAACATTAGTGACTATTAAATTAAGTACATACACAAATGAAGAGAAAAATGTTAAATGTTGGGATAGATTTTAGGAAATTGCCTATAATTCAGTCAAAAGAGATGAAAAGAAAGCTGGGTATAAAGACAGGAGGACTAGAATGAGCAACCTTAGCATACAGACTCTGGTAGTAGCTGAGAAGGAGCAATAAAGATAATGGACACATGACTAGTTAGGTAAAATATTAGAGTAAATAGAAATAAAACTATCCTTGGACAGTGTTGAAAAAAATGAAGAAGGCAAAGAACAAAGAGAAGAAAATAACTCCTTGCAAAGAAGCAGTGACCAAACAGAGAACAGAGTTCACATTGTTGGCATAAGCAGCTAGTTAGTATTAATAAAGAAAGGAACAGGCTCAGACTGGTTGGCTCAATGGATAAAGTGTCGACCCACTTTGCTGAAGTCCTGGGTTCAATTCTCGATCAAGACATATGAGAAATGATCATCAGCTTCTCTTCCCCTCCCCCTCTCCCTTTTCTTTCTTTCCTTCCCACAGGCTCGATTGGTTTGGGCTTTGGCCCTGAGCACTGAGGATAGCTCGGTTGGTCCTAGTGTGTCAACCTCAGGAGCTAAAAGTAGCTCAGTTGATTCAAGAATCGGCCCCAGATGGGGTTGCAAGATGGATCCCAGTCAGGGTACCTGCAGAAGTCTGACTCACTATCTCCCCTCTTCAAAAAGGAAAAAATAAAAAGGAAAGTTGGGGTAAAATGTACATATCAAATATTTAAGAAAACTACTTAAAAAGAATAAAAAATATAAAATAAAAAACAGAATTAAAAACACACACACACACCCCAAAAAAAGGAGGCAATGAAATTTTCAGGTGACAGAGATGGGGAGAAAAGATAGAAAGCTAGATAAACTTAAATAAACAGAGTCAAGAATGGTGAATAAAGAGTAAAATATATAATATGGTAGATTAATTAAAATATATAAAATATTCAAATAAAGAAAAAAGTATATAGTTTTGTTACACACAGTGAATGTAAGATTAAATTATCAAGGAGAAGCATGTTTGGAACAATATTGATACTGAATGAAAACAACAAAAATAGTTAAATTCATTTATTTTCAGAACCCTAGAAATTAACCCAAGACTTGCAATAATCAGAAGACTACTTATTCAAAAAGAAAAAAAAAAAAACCCAGCCAAAATTTCAGTAAGAAAAGAAAAGAGCTGTGTTCTTACATTTCATCTCACCCTATTCCAAGATTCTTTTCCCTGCTCCATGGTGGCTGTGACCACAGTTGCTCAGCAGCCGACAGAGGACCCCGACTGGACTTGATATCTCTAGGTCCATCCATGATGTCACAGCTAGTAAGGTTGTATTTTTTTCTATTGTTAAAAATATTATGTTGTATATATGTACCACCTCTTCTTTATCTATTCGTATATTGATGGCTCTTAGGTGGGCTACTACCAGTTAAGCTGCAAAGAACACAAAGGCACATATATTTATCAAATTAGTGTTGTTGTTTTCTTCAGATAAATACCCAGTAGAAAACTAATTTGGTTTTGATTGTTTTTTTTAAATCCTCATTATAAGAACCATTTTCCTGCTTTTTTAAATGATAGTTTTTAAATGTATGCCAGTCATTGTGGGTTTGACCTGATTGGTGTTGACAATTTTTGCATTTCAGTCAATATTTCTAGGCTTTGTTCTACATGGTTGTTAGGTTATTTGAAAGTAGATTGGTCTTTTTGGTTCCTGGTTTAAGTTTTGCTAGTCAGGATGGAAGCCACACTTAACTGAGGACTAATTTGGCTTCACTACAGAGGTAAAACCCTATCAACTATACTATCTAGCACCCTAAGAATTATGAGGGTTCTGTCACTGACTGGTGGGAACAGCAACAATCCCCCCATGTGAGCCCTGAGAGTTACCCCTCTTCCTTCATTATTCTTTTTCTTTTAAGTGAGAGGAGGGGAGATATAGTGACAGACTCCCTCATGTGCCCTGACTGGGATCCACCCGGCAACCCCCATCTGGGGCTGATGCTTGAATCAATAGAGTCATCCTCAGTGCCCAGGGTTGATGTTCAAACCAATTGAGCCACTGGCTATGAGAGAGGAAAGGGGAGTAAGAGGGGGAGAGAAGCAGATGGTCACTTCTCATGTGTGCCCAGACCAGGAATTGAACCCAGGATGTCCATAAGCCCAGCCAATGCTCTATCCACTGAGCTGACTGCCAGGGCCTACCCCTCCTCCTTAATTGTGTCGCTTTCTCAGGTCTTGGTCAGTTTGCTCCCAGGAAGCCCTCTGTGCACCTCTGTAGTTCTTTCTGGGCACTGGCTTTCTGCATAGCCTTCTCAGATAATCAACCTCCTCTCCTCAGTTCTGGGAGTTTGATAGGCTCTTCCCAATTCTCTACTTGTTCAGAGTGTACAGACTCACTTCAGACAGCAAGCTGGGGAACCGTAGGGCTCATCTCATCTCTTTCCATCTCAAAGACTACCATCTTTTACGCCTGATAGTCAATGTCTTGAAAATTGGTATTTTATTTATTTTAACTTGTTTCATAAAGGAGCATAAATCTGATGCTTGTTTACCCCATTTGGGCAGGAGACCGACATATAGCCATACTCTTCAGTAGTTTCAGAGAAGTTATTCCAACAGGTTGCTTATCATCCCTGGCTGGCTAGTGATTCTCCTTGACTCCTAAAGCCATTGCCCCTTCTCTTCCAAATATATATCATAAATGAACAATAAGCAAATGTGCTCTTTAGTACCAGTAAGTGATGCAGTCTCAAATTTTTAACAGCTTTACAACTTTAGAAAACTATATAAAATAACAAAATAAGTCAAACAAAACAAAATACCAAATACAAGCAAAAACCTGGAAGGCTATGATATGCTTTGACTCCATCTTCAGACCCAAATAAGGTGTTGGCGCTGGAAACTTCCTCCAGGCCAGTTCCAATGGCTACCTGAATCCTCTCTGTTAGATCCTGAGCAAAGCTTACCTAAACTAATTTGTAATATAATGGATGTTTTGGTTGTGTCCATTGTTTAGCTGGCTAGGACAAGGGTCTCAAGGTCTGGGCCATTCTTACTAAATGCTATTCTTGGTAAGTGTTAAAATGTAGCACAGTATTTTGTAAATACAGCTGTAACAGGATGAGTTTGACAAGAACCCAACCAATAGCTGTAGCCAACTGCCAAAAAGAAATCAATATGTAATTGACCAAACAGTGTATATAAGCAATACTTAAACATCCCTACCCTAAGAAAGAGATTTGGATGTGAATCTTCTGTCTCCTTTACTTGTTGCAAATATATACAATTACCTTGTGACAGTCACGTCTCCTTCTTGAGTGAATACTGGGAACAGTGAACTCCTTGAGTTTGGTAACAGGTTTAACTTCCAAGTATATAAACACCTGCAGGCAGAAGTAATCTGCACCACCTTGTTCCTGCAGAAGGACAGGAAGAGAGCAAAGCCACAGAGGGAAGAACACGCTGACCTCCTTTGATGCTACCTTGAAACCCCATCCATTGGTGCTTTGACCAGATCCACTTGTAGAATTTCTCCTGAGGATGGAATGAAATCTGCTTCCCAAGAGGCTAGCAAGTATAACTTGATATCAGGAAGAGTGATACCTCCCACTTTATTCTTCTTTTTCAAGATTGCTGAGGCTATTTGTGTTCTTTTTTGGTTCCATATAAATTTTTGGTATATGTGTTCTATATCTTTAAAGTATCTCATTGGTATTTTAATTGGTATTGCATTAAATTTATAAATTGCTTTGGGTAATATAGTCATTTTAATGATGTTTATTTTTCCTAACCATGAACACAGTATATGCTTCCACTTGTTTGTGTATTCCTTGATTTCTTTTATCAATGTTTTATAATTTTCCAAGTACAAGTTTTTAATCTTCTTGGTTAAATTTACTCCTAGGTACTTTATTTTTTGATTGCAATAGTGGAGGGGATTGTTTCCTTAATTTCTCTTTCTGACATTTCATTGTTGGTGTATAAAAATGCCTCTGATTTCTGTGTATTAATTTTATATCCTGCCACCTTGCTGAATTCGTTTATAAGGTCCAGTAGTTTTTTGACTGAGATTTTAGGGTTTTCTATATACAATATCATAATATGGAGGGACTTGGAAACTATTATGTTGAGTGAAATAAGCCAGGCAGAGAAAGAAAAATATCATATGACCTCACTCATTTGAGAAATCCAAGAAACAATGAGAACGGAGTAATGGAATTGAGACAGAGGAAGGATCAAAGGGACCAGAGGAAAAGAGGACAGAGGGAAAGGGGATGACAGGATGGGATAAACCTGAAGGGAAGAGGGGAGGGCGCTGTAGGGAGGGGGACAAGGAGGATGTTGAGGGGAATATGGGGGAGGGGGAATGCACTTGGGGTGACCCTAGAATCTATGCAAACATAAAAAATTAAATTAAAAAACTGTATCATTAAAAAAAGAGAGGCTAGCAAGTAACCTATAACCCAAGAGCTTAATTTATTGTTTGTTTTTAATCTACTCTTTTGAGATTAATTTTTTAAAAATATATTGTTAGAAATTAGTGCTTTAGAATTTGTCTCCACTATTGTTTAATTATTCACTGACCCCAGATTGGCATCTAGATGCTACACAAAATTTCTCCATGTGAAAGTTTGTTAATTATTTAAACTCCTGTTCTTTAAGCCACAGATACTTAATTCTTCCACTCCCTTCTCCAAAATCATCCACAAATGCCAATGCCTTATATGAACAAATAATAATTTCTGGAATTAATTTTCCACCACACAGTGTAAAAATATTGTATGCTACCATCTCTTAACTAACCAACAAAATAGTTAGAATATATAAAACATGTGTTCAAAATTTTTTAGATCAAATTGATAAATAAGCAAAGAACTGGAGATGAAATTATTCTCTACATAGTAATAATTTTATGGCTAATCTTCATATTCTCTCTTTACTCTGTAGGCTTCTATAGGTTTTATTTAGATTTTTCACTAAGAAAATAGTGTCTTCCATTATTTGCTTATGAAAAATAACAAATGAAATAGTTATTTTGAAGTAGCAGCTTTGTTTGCTGCTTTTGCAGTTCTGGTTATGATTTAAAGAATTCATATAACTGAACAGGTTTTAGAATGGTAGCTAGCCTTTAGGAATAGACCCAGAGGAACAGCAGCTGATTGCGGGGGTCAGTGTAAACTTGTCAAAGCCTGTTTACTCATGAGGACTGCTTGATAATACTACCCAGCTTCACACGCCCCAAAAGAACATTTGGTTTCCCCACATCATTGAGAACTCCACTCTTTGCTCTCACAGCTAACAAGAGATCCTATGGTGTCAGATTCTGGGGAAACAGTAGGACTTAAAGTTAATAATGCATGCAGAGAAGCAGCCCTCCATTTATTCCCATGCACGGAGGAGATCACCAAATGTCCTTGCAAGAGCAGAGCCTCTGTTCTTCCAAAGACTAAAAGCTTTTAAGGGAATTATAAATACAGAGTGTGGCAAAAGTAGCTTTACAGCTGTTTGAATGGAAAATAATACAATAATTAATAAATAATAATGCAAGAATAAACCCTGTGTTTTGCACACTCACAACTGTACTCCTACGCTTGCCCTATGCTGTATTTCTTTTCAGCCCTGCTGAGCCCTGGTACAATATCCTTCTTATTCAGACTCTTTTAGTTGAATCTCAAATATGTTTTTTTTATTTCCTGCTAAAGTAGCAATTACAGTTAGAAATTCTAGGCCTTGAAGCAAATGTAATAGCACAGGTCTAATTTTCTGTTGACTAAAAATCCCTTTTCTTTCTTTCTTTCAAATTCCACTTTACCATTTATTAGCTGGGCATCATTTTTATACTTGTTGAGGCTAAATTACATTATTGGTAAAACCATGTAAAGGACACTTTGATGGAACACTTTAGAAAATGTCTAATTGCCCAACAAATAGTGTCAGGAAAGTAGCAAATACTGTTTTTATTTGTTTTTGTGATTTGTTAGCTTGTACATTTGTTACCTTGCAGTCCTGACCAAATCAGACAGGATAATAGTCACGTGACTACCACAAGGACCAGGTCCTTCCACCGCTGTTTGGATGAACTCAGCACAAGCTGGGCTGGTTCTGAGCTTTGCGTTCCATTTACCCCTCAGGTTCAGACAGAGCTTACTTTAACATGCACACAGATCTCATAAGCACAGTGCGGCTCACGTCCCTGCATTTCTAGAATGTCTGCTGATTCACAGACCACAGGGAGCAGCCTGACTCTGGCTTTGCATAGTGTAGGTCCACCATGTCGATCTGTGGTCCAGTGTGTCAGCCGCTGAGCACTATGGAGAACCGCATCTTCAGCTTTACTTTTAAAACATTTCCTTTGTTTCATCTAAAGCATCAACCGCGATGCCCAGGGTCAGTATCAGGCCCTCTCTGGCTGCCGGCTCAGGAAGCCTGAGAGCTCTGGGCCTCTCTCTGTCTACGCTCCTGCCAAGAGTTGCTGAGGATCAGTCCCCACAGCTCAAGGGGGTCTGGGTTCCGCAGCAGAGAACACTTCCGATTTTCTTTGCTTGGCAGTTGCCTGCTTTGCTCATTTCCCATCCAAGTGACACTTGTGCTTTTCACTTCATGGACCTGATGATTCACAATTCTTACAGCAAGGTACTTAGTGCTGCTAATGGGCAGACGTTTAAAGAGAGAGCAGAGGAAGAAGACGGAAGGCATTGCCCTGGTATTATACAGCTGGAAGGATCCGAATTCTATGACAAACTTATATTATCCTCACTATCTCCCAAGCAAAGAAATGTCAATAAAATATATTTATCTAGCAATTTGTGGGGTTTTATTTTACTTATTTATTTCACTGGGGGTTAGCTTCTATTGAAAGACTTCATCCTTTTAAGGAGGGTGCCCTATTAGTTAAATGTTCTCATTTTACTTGCTGCTTTGCTTTTGATTTCCAAAGTGCACAGCATTGAAGATGTGAAAATACTGAGCGAAACTCTCAGAAAATCTTGACATATACACATATTAGCATTTATATATAATATGTGTGTGAGTGTGTATTAAAAGAGCACTACTAGAATAATGCAGTTAACTTGGTAAAAATTTAACTTAAAGTTAAAAAAAATTAACTTAAACTTGGTAAAAATTTAACTTAAACTGTCATGATCTCTCATGTCCCTGGTCAGCTATCCCAAGTCAAATGGTCAGGTCTTGGGCAATTCTTCAGTTGTAAGGAAATTTTTTCAGCTGCTGTTAAAGTTATTTGGCATTTAAAACAGTTCTTTTTTAATTTCTTTTTATTTATTTATTTGAGAGAGGAGACACAGAGTGAAAGAGAGAGAGAGAGAGAGAGAGAGAGAGAGAGAGAGAGAGAAAGGGGGGAGGAGCTAGAAGCATCAACTCCCATATGTGCCTTGACCAGACCAGTGCAGGGTTTTGAACTGGCGACCTCAGTGTTCCCAGGTTGACACTTTATCCACTGCGCCACCACAGGTCAGGCGTAAGTTATTTGGCATTTAAATAATTTTCTCTTTTTTTTCACTCAATAAGTATTTGGGACACATATTTTTCTAATTCTTATTTTGTCCTTGAAGTGGGAAATAGCTGATATAAATATAATATAAATATAACATAAATACATATGGCTTGTTTTTTTTTAATGTGTGTTAGACAATACAAATTAATCTCAGCTGTGAAACTCTGACTCCATTTTCTTACATTTGTTTCCAAGACATCCCTGAAAATTTCTCTCTTAATGAATGGAACAAATATTTAACAAAAAGGTGGAGGAAATGGATTAGTGTAAAAAAAATGTTTAGTGTGAAAAAAGTAAAAAGTCTTTTTGTGGACGGATGTATATCTCTAGGTGTGGAATTGCTGGGTTATGGTAACATTATTTTCAACTTGTTGAGAAATTGCCAAATTGTTTTCTGGATTGAACTAGTTTACGATCCTATCACTAATGTCTCAGGGTTCCAATTTCTTCATAGCCTTATCATTTGTTAATGTCAATTTTTAGTATAGTCATCTAGTATATATGAAATAATATCTCATTGTAGTTTTCATTTTTATTTACCTAGTGGCTGATGGTGTTGAGCATCTTCTTATGACCATTTGTATAAAATATTGGGAGAAATGTCTGTTCAAACTTTTGTTCATTTGTAATAGAATTGTGATTTTATTGTTGAGTTGTGAAATGTCCTTTTATATACTGAATATGAGACCCTTATCAGATGTGCAATTTTTGTCCTACTCTGTATCTGTCTTTCCATTGCCTTGATAATGTCATTTGAGGCACAATAGTTTTTAATTTGATAAAGTCCAATTTATCTATTTTTATTTCCATTGCTTATGCTTCAGGTGTCATATCTAATAAACTACTGTCTAGTCGAAGGTCACAAAAGTATAAGCTTATGTTTTCTTCTCAGCATTTTATAGTTTTTCCTTTTAAATGTATTTATCATTTATTTTTAACTTTTCTAATTAAGTTAGAGGAGAGGAGATAGTGAGATAGACTCCCACATGTACCCTGACTGAGGGTCCACCTGGCAACCCCATCTGGAGGCCAACGCTCGAGTACTGAGATATTTTTAGCATCTGAGGCTAATGCATTCAGACCAGTTGAGCTATCTTCAGTGCCCGAGCTCATGCTCAAACCAATTGATCCACTGGCTGCAGGAGATGAAGAGGAAGAGAAAGGAGAGAGGTAGGGAGAAAAAAGCAGATGGTAACTTCTTATGTGTTCCCTAGCCAGGAATTGAACCTGAGACATCCATATGCCAGGCCAATGGTCTATCTACTGAGCCACTGGTCAGGGCCTTAAATTTATGTCTTCAATAAATTTTGGGTTAATTTTTTTTCTATAATGTGTGTTAGCAGTTATTATATCCCACTTGATATACTGTTGTCCCAGGACCATTTGTTGAAAACACTATTTACGGCTCACCAAACTGCCTTGGCATCCCTGTCCATAGTCAATTGACTATAGATGTATGGGTTTATTTCTGGACTCTCAACTTATTCCATCAGTCTATATCAGTGGTTCTTAACCTTTTTTTGAGGTACCAAACCCACCAGATTCATATGCGCATTCACCGAACCCTTCTTTAGTGATAAATAAAATATGATTTTATTTTCCAAATTCAAGACATAGGTATATGTTTTTTTTTACTGGTGCACAAAATGAGCCGTGCATGAACATCACCTTGCTCAAAGAACAAAACCAACAAGGTGCATGAACTCACAACAAATTATGGTATTACTTTATTCTGGCCTCTGCGGCAGAGGCTTCTCCGAACCCCTGAGACTGACTCATCGAACCCCTAGGGTTCTATAGAACCCAGGTTCAGAACCACTGGTCTATATAGATCTATCTTTATACCAGGACTACATTGTCTTGTTTTCTTTAGTTTGCACTAATTTTGAAATTGGTCAGTTGTAGCCCTACAACTCTGTTCTTTTTTCAGGTATATTTGGCTATTCTGGCTTTCTGGCATTTGCACATAAATTTTAGGATCCCCCCTCCAGCACCCTCTCCTATCATTGTGTTTTCTTCATACACTATTTAAGTCCAATACCTATTCTGGAAACAAACCAGGAAGGCTGTGTCACCAGCAGAGATTCATGATTCTTGCTCTCAGAAGTCCTGTCACCCCTCCTGATCATCGCTCTCTGAGAGATAGGTCTTTGCTGGACAGAAGTCGCTTATCATTGACAGCTGCTCTGACATGGTTGAGGCTGCTTATGCGAACCTTCCCAGCAGGACCAGGGGTGTTCTTGATACCTTCCCAGGGTATTCAGTGATTCTTCCTGAAATGGGTTTCCATACCTGCTCCTCCAACATTCAGAATTGAAGGGACTGTCTGAATTCATTTGTTGTGCCCAATTTAACATCTCAGCCAGCCCTGATCAGCAGCTCTCCAGCTGGGCAAGGACTTTGGTTCCCATCAGTGGGTAGATTTTCTTGGGTCACAACGCACAATCTGTCCAGTTGCGTGCAGTTACAAACATGGTCTAGTTTCATTATCTAATGAGCCCCACGTTCTGATCACAGAACAATCATTTTGTTTTTATGTACAATTAAAAATCTTCTAATGATTTGGTAGCTTGCTTTTCAGTATTTGGATAGAGGAGTGCATACATAATCATAAAACTGCTTCTTTTAAACTGCTCAGTCTTCCTTGCTTTATTGGCTCATATGAATGAGTAATGAATGGGAGAGCTCACGATCGGTTTCACTATCTGTGAGAGTGTTAAGGTCATCATGTATTTTAGGGTGCCAGTAAATTGCAGTGGTATCTTGGAAAAAGTCTCAATAAAGATTTTTCAACTCAAGGGAAAGAAATATAATGGACTGGGAGACAGAGGCAAAGAGCAAGTACTTAGTGTCCCTGAGAGCAGATGTAATCGCACAGAATGTGCTGTTTGAATTTCAAGTTCTGAACTTCTGGTACTGAAACCAGGAGAACTTTCATGAAAGTCCAGCTCTCTCTTGGCTTTCTACTGTCATGAGAATAATACCAGTGAACTAATAACTGCCACAGATCCTACGGCTATGCGTATGGTCAGACAAGATGGTTATACAAATAAACCTTGACATGAATGAATTGTTGTCTGCCCAGTGTAACTGAACATCTGCTCATGCTGTAGTGGGTTCATAAAACACAGAATAACTGGCTTACTTAGTACATTGGCAAAAAGGTGAGAGAACTCGTAAACCTCAAGCAACTGGCACAAATTTGTCCAACAACCGACATAAACCTTGTAATGATTTTTTTTTTGTACTTCAATTAATGTTTATTAAGGGCTTCCCAGAGCCTTCTGTTGAAGGCTACAGGTTTGGGTCATTTTTAAGGGCATATACAGGGGGTCCTCCGGTTACAAGTCTTGACATACAACATGTCGAGTTTACGATGCTCACTCCCATAAAACCTTTAAAAAAATTGAGTCGTGAGTGTTTTGGTTTACACCGTTAACATTGTACTTACGAACTACGTGGGCGAACTAGTTTGGTTACGTGTGGTATTCTTTTTCTGTGGCTTAGTTGTGTTTTTATGTTCTAGATTATGATTTTACAACTGTGTTAGGATAGGTAAGTGACTTAGGCTATGGTGTGTTTCAACTTACACCAAAATTCAGGTTACATCAGTGTTGTAAGAATGGAACTGTGTCGTAACCTGAGGACCTCCAGTATTAGATGTAGTGCCTCTCTTTAAATAAATTTTAGAATCTTGTTTGGACAAGAGCTAGACATACAAAAGAATTAAGTATGTTTACAGAGGAAATATGGACAAAAACAAAGATGCATGCTTCTATTGGAAGGGAAGCTCCACTGATAATTAGGATGGAGCTAGAAAACCTAAAATTGGGTTTGAAGGAGTTGAAGGAATAGACTGCAAAAGATGAAAGAAAGCCTTGCTCTGCTGAGGTGGTGGTGATGGTCAAGTACAAGTGCAGTCTAGCAGCACTTAGGAAATATGTACAGAATAGAATGGATGGGAGGTCAGGTTTAGAAGTCTTAAGTAATAGAAATAGCAAGAAGCTAATGATGAATTTTTAAATTAAGGTTATAATATGGAATTGTCCATCTACGTTTGTTTACCCAATCTAAATGGTCATTTTTAACTAAAAAACATAATATAGTAAATATTTTTGATATTTTACAAAAGATAACTTTATAGAAAGTACTCACTTATTCACTGTCAATTGCCTAATATGTGTAAAATACCATCCTGTGAACATATATGTACAAGGCACAGAGCTTGATATTAACTTAAATTGTCAAAGAGTAGTAAGACAAAAATGTAATATAAGTGTAGGCTGCTTTAAGGCTTATAAAAGCAATAAGTACTCTGAGACTTAAATTATAGGGAAATGAATTTCAGAAAGGCACAGACATTTCTCTATGTCAATAAGACTGAGTGAAAAAAAAATCTCTCATCATTTAATATTACTCAAAATCTTTTCTCCATAGTTGTATAAACTTCTTTGTCTGATGGCTGAGCAAGCATTCCTACAGACCAAGAAAATATGAATTTGCAGTTAGGTACCCAGGCTTTCTTTCCATTTTAAAACTTTTTTAACATATTGATTTTTAGAGCAAGAAAGGAAGGGAGAGAGAGAGAGAGAGAAAAACATTGATTTGTTGTTCCACTTATTTATGTATTCATTGGTTGATTCTTGTATGTGCCCTGACTGGGTATCGAACCTACAATGGTGGCATATTGGGATGACACTCTAATCAACTGAGTTACCTGGCCAGGGCTAGGCTACCTTTTTCTAAACATAAGGCTAAGATGACCACCACTACGCTAACCACTTCTTCCAAATCTGGCTCCATTGCCTCCTTACTGGTCTTGATACCCAGTAGCCAAAATTCTGCTATAGAAAACCCCCAGGGGAAAGGTAAAGCCCAAAAAATGGATCACAAGGAGACCCAAAGCTTTTGCTTCACTGCAGGTCATCTGCTTAGAAAGAAAGAGGTTTCATGCTCGAGCAATGTTTCATCATCTATTGGTGCAAAATGTTGTTCCCTAAGTCCTGGCAATGTCTGTTTCCTTATCTAATCAGTATTCACAGTACCAGTTTTATAAAAATGAAATTGGTTTGGTGACCACATTCAAGTAATCCTGCCAGTTTTTTCTTGGCTTGCTGAAGCTTGTCACAGTTCTGCACACGTCTTCCACTGTAAATGAGGCAGTCTTTGTTTATTTCAAGCTCTTCACACGGGCTATGCTATTGTGATCACAGTCACATGAATTGGCCTGAACCTTTATCTTCCAAGACTTTGATAAAGTTATTATCTTATACATATTGGACATGAGCCAGTATTCAGAAGTCCCTACAACAGGATTGCCAGTGATGACAAAGTACACAGCAATATTTTTAGCCAGTTGATCACAAAGCATATGAATATTTTCCCCTTGGGAGAATTTTATGAGGATGACAAAGTGTTCATATGAAACATTATATAATTGGGTCGTTATGGTTCTTTTTATACCTTAGAGCAGCGATTTTCAACCTTTCTCATCTCATGGCACATATAAACTAATTATCCAAATTCTGTAGCACACCAAAAATTCTATAGTATTTTTTGACAATCTGACAAAGAAAGATAAGTATCATTTTGATTCATTCACATCAGATGGCTCTTGTTGTGTTGCCTGTTGTCATTCTTTTATTTGATAATCTAAGGGAATAGAGGTCAGTGCCTCTGACAAAATAGTCAAGTATTTTATGTTTTGAAAATTCTTTGGCACACTGGTTGAAAATCACTACTTTAGAGGCTTAGTTGTGGCCATCGATATTGTCCTTATTTTACACAACTCAATGAAGTTGAGACAGCACTTCCAAATGCTATATTTCAGGTTTTGGGTTAACTACTAAAGACCTAAGGAGGAGTAGGATGGATGGCCATGGCATGACTCCAGGAGCCCCTTAGAAGTTTGTCAATAGGAAGACTGAAAACAGAGGTTTTAAAGATTCGCCTCTAATTTTTTTTTTTTTGCCATTGTATTTATCAGATGTGGTCAAATTATGCTCACTTTTGTATTATTTCCAGCTGGTCCTAAGGTCTTTTTAATAAAGAAAATATATTGTCCTTTATTCTATATTTTCAAAAACCTACTAGTAGTCCCTAATTTTCAAAGTGTCTTTAGAAAACATACCTTCATTTGATGACTCTGGGGTCAATACTGGTGACATATGTTCTTTTTGTGTGTGTGTGGCAGAGACAGAGAGAGTCAGAGAGAGGGACAAATACGGACAGACAGACCAGAAGGTAAAGAGATAAGAAGCATCAATTCTTTGTTGTGGCACCTTAGTTGTTCATTAATTGCTTTCTCATATGTGCCTTGACCAGGGGGCTACAGCAGACTGAATGACCTCTTGCTCGAGCCAGCCACCTTGGGCTCAAGCTGGTGAGCCCTGCTCAAACCAGGTGAGCCCGTGCTCAAGCTAGCAACCTCGGGGTCTCTAACCTGGGTCCTCTTCATCCCAGTCTGATGCTCTATCCACTGTGCCAACACCTGGTCAGGCGTCATATGTTCTTCTTACTGTTTTTGTGTTGTCATCAGTGACAACAACAGAATGATGGAGAGAAAATGGTCAGTGAGTATTACAAATTCTTTGAAGTCCTGTTAAAATTTAATGAATAGAATGACCAAGTTTGAAATATTGGAAAGTTGGCACTGCATATAGTATTTATATATAATTACAGTTTTTGCAAATATCTTAGCTGATTTGATAAAGAGCTAATCTTTAGTGTTTGAATGAACTCACGACACACATCACTGTGTTGTGAGCATTCTGCATTTGAAGGTCTCTGTGGATCTGTTATCTTTAATTTCATCTGATAAACACAATTGCTAGTTGGACACTATCCTTAATTCAAGTTTTCATACTTGGGGAAGGAATTACGAAACTATTAGCAGGATACTTAAAATATTTGCAAACATTTTCTCTTGGGTGTATAGATTAAGATGTTTTCATTATGAATTATTCTGTTTTTAAGAAAACCAGTTGGATTTTTTTGATTATGTGGCCAGAGCGCACTCCAGTAACATTGGAGTGCCTCTTTTTACATACATTATTGGTGTCAGGTAACAAGGTCAGGTATCTGGGCAGAACAGGAAAAGGTCAGTCATACACCCTCATTAACTAGAGCAAATCAGAGTTTGTGTCTCAAGAATGGTGACCCATTGACATAACCATAGTTTATAAAATTTATGTCTCTTCTATGATGGAAGCTTCATGGTGAGGAAAGAATAGTATTGCAAGATCAGGATTTATTTTTCTTGTCATTTATAATGTGTTTGCATCTTAGTGAATCTCATCTCTAAAAATAATAAAATAACATCTTTCTTAAAAGTCCATTGAACAAATAGATATGGCATTTCTTAAAACATTTTTAAATATTAAGAAGTATTATCACATCTATGCTTTTTAGCAGATGGTTCTGGTTTTGAGAATGCAATTTTTTATTCTGTGTTCACCCAAGGAAACCCTGGAGGAAAAATATCAATGGCGTGGTTTTTTAATTGTGTGTAGCTTGTAGTTCTGTGATATGCAGTAAGTGATCTTTTGACTAGTAGCAACCAGAGTTTCTAGAGTGCAGGGTATGAACTAAAAGTACAACTTCAAAGTCTATCAAAGCACAATGAGTATTTGAGCAATTTTCCTGTCTAAACACTTCTGATTTATGAGTGTTGACTTCAGTAATATTGAGTTTAATTAAGAAATTGTGAAATTTGCCAAGAATAATGGATAAAGAAGCTTGAAATGTGTAGCTAAAAGACACTTCCTGGCCCACTGATTTAGACCCCCCGACACTAATTACATAACACCTATGTGGGAATTCTATTTTGTGCTGAATTCCTCTTGGTTTCCTCTGTGGTTGTGTCATCCATCCTGGCTCACTGTAATATTGTTAAAAACTAGGAGATTGTATTTTAAATATAAGTTTTTGTGGTCAAATTATAGAATTTAAAGGCTACTTTTCAATGTCAATATCAATGAATTTCTATTGTGAGTTAAAAGTTTCAGAGTTAAGAAATAGGTTTGCAAAAGGGAGTCTGGAGTTAGTCTGGAGAAGTACTGATGTTGTATCCTATCACTGTATGGATTGTAGGAAGTCTATGATTTCCATACAAGTTCTGGCTTAACCAGGCACACTGGCCACTGGGGACCTCTTGTTATATGGGAGGAGACTGAGGAGACCTCCAACATGTGAGGTGGAATCTATCGAAAGAATCAGGTTTCTATTTCCCATCAATTTCCTTTCAAAGTCCCTGCTGTTCCTAAAAGATCAGGATGCTGGCAAATGATCAGAAACACAGGAAGGAGCACACTGAATAACAAATCTGTATGGACTTATGGTTCAGGGTGTGCATCCCAGCCTTTTCATTCTTGGCGGATTTACAACCAGGTGCTTGTAGCCGAGTGGCTTGTGAAATAAATGACACCGAGTGGCTTCCCAGAATCATTTATCAGTGATGCCATGAAGACAGCCCCTTTTCCAATTTGAAATGATATTGGTTAAATTCTACATTTTTGACCCATTTTTTAAATAAAAAACTTTGGCCTAAAAGGAAAAGAAAAACAAAGTATCCCTAAGGGATAAAGAAATGGTTGCCAAGGTGTTATTTTTTCTGCCTCTTTTTTAAAATATATATTTTAAGATTTTATTTATTCATTTTAGAGTGAAGAGAGAGAGAGAAAGAGAGAAAGAGAAAGGGGGAAGGAGCACTTGTGCCTTGACCAGGCAAGCTCAGGGTTTCGAAGTGGCAACTTCATCATTCCCAGGTTGACACTTTATCCACTGCTCCACCACAGGTCAGGCTATTTTTTCTGCCTTTTTATTAGCATATCTATAGAATACTGCAGTCCTGCCAGGAGTGAGGTGCTTTGAGGCATATATACAAGCATCAATAAATATTTAATATTGGAATAGAAGCTCTTTGAATTATTATTCAATAAAACATAATCCAAAAGTATGAAGTGAAAATAGAATCCTGTATTGCACTATTTGAATTAAATCACCTCATAGCCCTCAATATACTTACAAGGCATGATCATAATGACACGGTTGAAACAAATATGGCATCTCTCATGCAAATCTCTCTCAGTCATTGTCTCGGCCTCTGCAAACTTGATGTAATGAAACACTATAGACTGAGTGACTTAAGAACAACAGACAACCATTTTTCACAGTCTAGAAGCTGGGAATCCAATATCAAAGCAGCCACAGATGCAGTGTTCAGTGTATGCTTCCTGGTTCATGGATGGCTGTCCTCTTGCTGTGTCTCACATGGCAGAAGGGGCAGGGATGATAAGGACAGTGATTCCATTGGAGGGGCTCCACCATCATGACCTAATCACTTCCCAAACCCTCACCCCTAGGGTTATTCAGACGTAAACTCTGAATAATACTGAGGTTAATAATACCATCACTTTGGGAGTTAGTATTTTGACATCCGAATTTTGAGGGGCACAAACATTCAGACCACAGCAGTTGTATTAATATAATTGGTTGTAGAAAGACATTTGACAGCCTTATCCAAATCATGAGATTCACTGATAAATTGATCATTCATTATAGCTAATACATTTTAATTATGTTATTTATAGCATTAATAAACAGAAACTTCAAAACTTTGAATCTATAGCCCTGACTTTGACCTGAACTTAAGATATATTTATCCAATTGCCCATACAATTTTCCACTTAATATTCAGGTATATTTCATCCAAAACAGATTTTTTTCTTTTTCATCCCTAAATTTTCCTATCTCTGAGGATAAGAGAAAGTGGCCAGGGCTCTCTCTCTCTCTGTGTCACAGCAAGAAGACTACCATTTGCAAGCCAGGAAGAGGGTCCTCATCCTGTCTTCTTTCCTCCCTTCTTTGTTAAAAACCTATCATGTATCAGTCCAAATTATTTATTTAATCCTTGGTATTCTCATATTATCTCAGTGGCTAAAATATATACTGCTCACAAAAATTAGGGGATATTTCAAAATGAATATGAAGTGATAAAAAAGAAGCATTTGATTTTTTTATTAAACAAGAACATCAGAAAAGCAAGTGACAAGTCAAAGAAAGTTGTTTGATTATGCAAATGAGATACAAAACCAACTTTTATTTTATTGGTGAAAATGTACTATACAAAAGGCTGAAAGTAATGGAGTATCTGCACATTCCCTGATCCCCTAATTTTTGTGAGCAGTGTATATAGATAAGTCTATTATATTCTACATGTTGGATTTTGTTGGTTGTTTTGGTTTTCAGTTTTTTTGCACCATTCAGTAAGCTCTTATAGCCAGAGATTGTATTCTACACATTTATTTTTAATATCTTTTATATTGCTTAAAAAACTCAGTAAGCATTCCATTTGAAATCAACAAATAAATGATTATGTAGGGCATATTGTGGAAGATATTCAATGTCAGGACAAGGTGAATGGGTTTTGTCTTTCTTCTTTCAGGCCATGACAATGCTGGACTGCAGGCTCCAGGGGAGTTATAAAGAGAGTAATGCCTCTCAGGGTTTTGTCAGTTGGGCTGACATGCGTGCCAAGTAGGCAAGAAACAGGATGGTGTTCCTGGCAGAGGAAACGCCTATGCCAAAGTACAGAGGCCAGAGCCTTGCGGGCGCCAGGGAATTCTAAGTAGTTTGTGTTGCTGGAACATAAATTGTGAGGTGGATTATGTGGGAAGTGAAATGGAGGGGTGAACGGGAGCTAAATAGAAACAACAGTGTTTTAGGCAGAAAACCTTGTCATTTGAAGCCTTGAGAACCTGCCTCATTCCTGCAGTCACCTCGTCCATATAGAGGCTTCTGCACAGGCAGGCCATGACCAGCCAAGGCAAACATGGAGCCCAAGCCGATAGCAAAGCCACAGAGTCATCACCTGGCCAGGCTGAACTGTCCACAAGCCAGTTACAGACAGGAGGCTCAGGAATTCTCAGTTAAGAGAGTGTGGCAGCACGCAGTAGAACACTGAGGTGACATATATTTTGTCATTGGTTAGACACTCTTTTAGTTTAACCATTCGGGAAGCAGATCTATCTTTCAAATATAGATGTATTGTTCTTCCTCACAAGTCCTTGCTTGTCACATGCCAGAAGTGTATACAAACAATGAATGCTGTGAAACTGTCAAATAATAATAATAATAATAATAAACTGAAATCAGATAGTGCCAACCAACACTTGACCACAATGTATTCTGGTGTAGTATAACAACTCTCTGTGAGTTCACCTGGACAAGCTGTTTGTTCAGCTGCTGCCATCAGTTAGGTACTAGCTGCACAGCAATAATGAAGACATGGGCAGATTTTCACCTTGAATAGCTCACTGAGTTTATAGATGCCCAAGACCCAGTGGTTTCTGAATGGGCACTCTCTCTGATTTGAGTATTATCTGCGAAGAAGGTGCGAGCTGATTTAAGCAGTGATTGAGTTTAACAGCAAAGACCTATGTGAAAAAATGGAAGCTGTCATGAATCTGTAAACTAGGAAGATGAAGTGACACATGCAAATAAACTCAAAATAACAGAAAATAATACATATCTGTGTATTTCATATTGAAATTGTTATCATATTAATATTTTGCCAATGTATCTCAGAAATGTTCACTATTTTTCAAAGGACTAGGGCATCATGAAGGAAATTAAAGCCACCTACCTAATTTCATCAAGTTTTCCTTTCTAGACATACAATCACTAAACTAGGCTTGTTGCTTATCCTGTCCATTTGTGTTTTCATATCTTTCCTACATATGTATGTATCCATTACTAATAAATTTTTACCCAAGAGAACATATATATTAATTTACTCAATTTACGCTGCTGTTCACTGGTCCATTTAAAAATATATAGGGCAGAGCAAAAGTAGGTTTACAGTTGTGAGCATGCAAAACACAACAGTAAACCTGCTTTTGTACCACCTTGTATTATAAGTTACTCAATGCCTTATTGATAAAATTTTAAGTTATATTTTCTCCCTCCCTTCCTTCCTTCTTTGTTTCCTTTTTTCTTTACTTCCTTTTTCCTTCCTCACATTCTGTGTCTATGTGTACCCATATGAGTGTTTCTCTAATGTGTATACCCAGAAGTAAAACTTCTTGACCTAAAATGCTCACATTTTTTTATATTTTATTTATTCATTTTTAGAAAGAGGAGGGAGAGAGAGAAAAGGGGGAGAGGAGCAGGAAGCATCAACTTCCATATGTGCCTTGACCAAGCAAGCCCAGGGTTTCAAACTGGTGACCTCAGCATTCCAGCTGATATTAGGAAATTGCCCCAAGATTATTTTTATAATTGTCCAGAATTATCAGAACACTATCATTTTTTACATAAGCATTATATTTGGTATTATAAGACTTTCAACACTTACACCAATTTGTTATATATGTTATTGCATCTCTGTTTTAATTTATCTAAAAATTGACACTGGCTATATACAAACCATCCCCCTTGCTCAACACACACCAATCTCACACTCATAGAGATCTACAAACTTTTAAGAATCACTTGGGAAAATTAGAAATTTTCTTAAAAGGAAAAATAATTCAATTTCTGCTATAATGAGCATTTATATAAGAATATTTAATTGTTTGAAGTATAAGGATGTTGCCTGACCTGTGATGGCATAGTAGATAAAGCATCGACCTGAAATACTGAGGTTGCCGGTTCAAAACCCTAGCTTCCCTGATCAAGGCACATAAGGGAGTTGATGATTCTTGTTCCTCTTCCCCTTCTCTCTCTCTCTTCTCTAAAATGAGTAAAAATAAATATGTAGAAGAATGAGGTTTTCTTTTTTTTCTTCTTTTTTCTTTATTAATTTTAATGGCGTCACATTAATCAATCAGGGTACATAGATTCAGAGAAAACATCTTCATGTTATTTTGACATTTGATTATGTTGAATACCTATCACCCAAAATCAGATTGTCTTCCGTCAATTTTATTTGGTTTTCTCTGTGCCCCTCCCCTTCCCACACCCTTCCCTTCCCGCCCCCCATCCACCCGTGTAACCACCACATTCTTGTCCATGTCCCTGAGTATCTTTTTTATGTTCCACATATGTATGGAATTATATAGTTCTTAGTTTTTTTTCTGATTTACTTATTTCACTCAGTGCAGTGTTATCAAGGTCAATCCATGTTGTTGCAAATGATTCAATGTCATCATTTCTTATGGCTGAGTAGTATCTCATGGTATATACGTACATCTTCTTTATCCAGTCATCTATAGAAGGCCTTTTTGGTTGTTTCCTTGTCTTGGCCACTGTCAACAATGCTGCAATGAATGTGGAGCTGCATGTGTCTTTATGTACCAGTGTTTTGGAGTTTGGGGGTATATACCCAGCAGAGGGATCACTGGGTCATATGGTAGCTCTATTTTTAGTTTTTTGAGGAACCACCATACTTTCTTCCATAATGGTTGTACTACTTTACATTCCCACCAACAGTGGATGAGGGTTTCTTTTTCTCCACAACCTCTCCAGCACTTGTTATTACCTGTCTTGTTGATAATAGCTAATCTAACAGGTGTGAGGTGATATCTCATTGTAGTTTTGATTTGCATTTCACTAATAGCTAATGAAGATGAGCATCTTTTCATATATCTGTTGGCCATTTGTATGTCTTCCTGGGAGAAGTGTCTGTTCATGTCCTCTTCCCATTTTTTATTGGATTGTTTGCTTGTTTGTTGTTGAGTTTTATGAGTTCTTTGTATATTTTGGATATTAGGCCCTTATCTGTGCTGATGTTTGAAACTATCATCTCCCATTTAGTTGGCTGTCTGTTTTGTTGTCAGTTTCTCTTGCTGTGCAAGAGCTTCTTAGTCTGATGTAGTCCCATTTATTTATTTTTGCCTTCATTTTCCTTATATTTGGAGTCAAATTTATAAAATGTTCTTTATGGCCAAGGTCCATGAGTTTAGTACCTATGTTTTCTTCTATGTACTTTATTGTGTCAGGTCTTATATTTAGGTCTTTGCTCCGTTTTGAATTAATTTTAGTACAAGGGGACAAACTGTAGTCGAGTTTCATTCTTTTGCACATGGCTCTCCAGTTTTCCCAGCACCATTTGTTGAAGAGGTTTTCTTTTCTCCATTGTGTGTTGCTGGCCCCCTCATCAAAAATTATTTGACCATATACATGTTGTTTTATTTCTGGACTTTCTATTCTGTTCCATTGGTCTGAGTGTCTATTTTTCTGCCAATACCATGCTGTTTTGATTATCGTGGCTCTATAATATAATTTGAAGTCAGGTATTGTAATGCCCCCAGTTTCGTTCTTTTTCCTTAGGATTGCTTTGGCTATTTGGGATTTTTTATAGTTCCATATAAACCTGATGATTTTTTGTTCCATTTTTAAAAAAAGACATTGGAATTTTGGTGAGAATTGCATTAAATTTGTATATCGTTTTGGGTAATATAGTCATTTTGACTATATTTATTCTTTTTATCCAAGAACAAGGAATATTTTTCCATTTCATTGTATCTTTTTCAATTCCCCTTAACAATGCTTTGCAGTTTTCAGTATATAGGTCCTTTACATTCTTTGTTAGGTTTATTACTAAGTATTTTATTATTTTTGTTAAAACTGTAAAAGGGGTTATTTTTCTGTGTTTATTTATTTATTTATTTTACAAGGACAGAGAGAGAGTCAGAGAGAGGAACAGATAGGGACAGACAGACAGGAACAAAAAGAGATGAGAAGCAGCAATCATTAGTTTTTTGTTGCTGTTGCGACACCTTAGTTGTTCATTGACTGCTTTTTCATATGTGCCTTGACCACGGGCATTCAGCAGACCGAGCAACCCCTTGCTGGAGCCAGCGACCTAAGGTCCAAGCTGGTGAGCTTTTGCTCAAGCCAGATGGGCCCGCACTCAAGCTGGAGACCTCGGGGTCTTGAACCTGGGACCTCTGCATCCTAGTCCGATGCTCTATCCACTGTGCCACTGCCTGGTCAGGCACTGAGTTTATTTTCTGATGTTTCATTGTTGGCATATAGGAAGGCAATAGACTTCCATATATTAATTTTGTATCCTGTGACCTTACTGTATTGGTTTGTCTCTAGTTGTCTTTTTGTTGAGTCTTTGGGGTTTTCGATGTACAGGATCATATCATCTGTAATAAGTGAAACCTTTACTTCTTTCTCAATATGAATGCCTTTTATTTCTTTCTCTTGTCTGATTGCTCTGGCTAGAACTTCCAGCACTATATTTAATAAAAGTGGTGAGAGTGGGCAGCCTTGTCTTCTTCCTGATTTTAAAAAAAGTCTTCAGTTTTTTGCCATTTAATATGATGTTAGCTGATGGTTTGCTATAAATAGTCTTTATTATGTGGAGATGTTTTCCTTCTATACCCATTTTGATGAGTGTTTTAAACATAAAATGATGTACTTTATCGAATGCCTTCTCTGCATCTATTGATAGGATCATATGATTTTTGTTCTTTGTTTTTCTGATATGGTGTATTACGATAACTCTTTTTTTTTTCTTTTTTTTCTTTTACAGGGACAGAGAGAGAGAGCCAGAGAGAGGGATAGATAGGGACAGACAGACAGGAACGGAGAGTGGTGAGAAACATCAATCATTAGTTTCTCATTGCCATTGCGACACCATAGTTGTTCATTGATTGCTCTCTCACATGTGCCTTGACTGCGGGCCTTCAGCAGACTGAGCCACCCCTTGCTGGAGCCAGCGACCTTGGGTCCAAGCTGACAAGCTTTTGCTCAAGCCAGATAGGCCCGCACTCAAGCTGGTGAGCTCAGGGTCTCAAACCTGGGTCTTCTGTATCCCAGTCCGACGCTCTATCCACTGCGCCACCGCCTGGTCAGGTCGATAACTCTTTTATGTATGTTTAACCATCTTTGTAATTTTGGGATGAATCCCACTTGATCATGAATTATTTTTTTAATTTGTTGTTGTATTCAATTTACTAGTGTTTTGTTTGGAATTCTCACATCTGTATTTATTTGAGATATTGGTTAGTAGTTTTCTTTTTTTGTGTTGTCCTTACCAGGTTTCAGTATAAGGGTCATGTTGGCGTCATAAAATGTGTTTGCAAGTAGTGCTTCTTCTTCAAGTTTTTGGAAGACTGAGTAGAATAGGAATCAAGTCTTCTTTGAATGTTTGATAGTATTCACTAGTAGAGCCGTCTGGCCCTGGACTTTTATTTTTTTTTTGGGGGGGGGGGGTTATAGTTGTTTCTATTTCCTCCCTGCTTATGAGTCTGTTTAGGCTTTCTACTTCTTTATGACTCAGTCTAGTAAGATTGTATTGTTCTAGGAATTTATCCATTTCTTCTAGATTGTTAAATTTGGTGGCATATAGTTTTTCATAGTATTCTATGATAATTCTTTTTGTATCTATGATATCTGTGGTGATTTCTCCTCTTTCATTTTGGATTTTGTTTATGAGTCCTTTCTCTTTTTTCCTTGGTGAGTCTCTCCAAGGGTATGTCAATTTTGTTGATCCTTTCAAAGAACCAGTTCTTTGTTTTATTATTTTTTTATAGTTTTTCTGTTCTCCATTTTATTCATTTTTGCTCTGATTTTTATTATTTCCTTTTTTCTATTGGTTTTGGGTTGCCTTTGTTCTTATTTTTCTTGATTTTTAAGATGTGATGTTAAGTTATTTACTTAGGTTCTCTCTTGTTTATTCATATAGGCCTGTGGTGATATGAACTTCCCTCTTATTACTGCTTTTGCTAGATCCCTGAGATTCTGATATGTTGTATTGTCATTTTTGTTTGTCTGTATGTATCTTTTGATCTCTGCTTTTATTTCTTCTTTGACCCACTCATTTTTTAAAAGTATGTTGTTTAATTTCAACATTTTTGTGAGTTTGTTTACTTCTTTTTTGCAGTTGAATTTTACTTTTAAAGCTTTATAGTCAGAGAAATGCTTGTATAAATTCAGTCTTTTTGAATTTGTTGATGTTATTTTTGTAGCCCAACATATGATCAATTTTTGAGAATGTTTCATGTACATTGGAGAAAATTGTATACTCTGGTATTTTGGAATGAAATGTCCTGTAGATGTCTAACATATTCAATTGTTCTAGTGTTTTGTTTAAGGCCTATATTTCTTTATTGATTTTCTGTTTGGATGGATGGGCTACAGCCATTAGTGGTGCATTGAGCTTTCCAAGTACGATTGTATTTTTGTCAGTTTTTATTTTTAGATCAGTTAGTAGATGTCTTATATACTTTGGTGCTCCATGGTTTGGTGCATATATATTAAGAAGCGTTATGTCTTCCTGATTCAATGTCCCCTTTATCATTATGAAATGACCATTTTTGTCTCTGATTACCTTTGCTGTCTTATAGTCAGCATTGTTAGATATGAGTATG
The DNA here is from genome assembly GCA_037038555.1 of Rhynchonycteris naso. NCBI lineage: Eukaryota > Metazoa > Chordata > Mammalia > Chiroptera > Emballonuridae > Rhynchonycteris > Rhynchonycteris naso. The sequence goes on along the minus strand of CM072995.1, from coordinate 192,431,471 downwards.
GCTACACCTGCTTTTCTTTTGATGTTATTTGCTTGGAGATTTGTTTTCCAACCTTTCACTTTGAATTTTTTTCTATCTTGTAGCTTAGATGTGTTTCTTGAAAGCAGCATACAGTTGTATTTTCCTTTATGATCCACTCTGCTACTCTGTATTTTTATTGATGAGTTCAATCCATTTACATTTAATGTAATCATGACACTTGAGGGTTTCCTTTTGCCATTTTATGTATTGCTTTCTGATAGGTCTGTATCTTGTTTGGTTCTTTTTTGTTTTTCTGTCATTTGTTTTTGTTTGGTTGTATTCCATACTTCTTTCCTCTGTTTCTTTTTTTTTAAGCCATGTATTTCTATAGTGGTTTTTGTAGGGGTGGTTACCATTAGGTAATAAAAAGGATATATGTCATATTCATTGTAGTACATTATCTCATGAGTGCTTCTGCACTCCTTTGTTACTATTAAATTTGTCCTCTCCCTTTTTTTGTTTTTGTTGTCACAGATTAATCTTGTTTTTATTGTGATCTTGTTGGAGCTTTTACTTGTGATTTTGTTTGTGTTTTTCTTTGTATCTCATCAGAAAACCCCCTTTAATATTTCCTGAAGTGGGGTTTTCTTGTGATAATTTCTCTCATCTTTTTTATATCTGGGAATGATTTTATTTCCCCTTTGTATTTGAATTATAGCTTTGATGGATATAGTATTCTTGTCTGGAAGTTCCTCTCTTTCAATACTTTAAATATTGGTATCCAATCACTTCTGGTTTGTAGAGTTTCTGCTGAGAAATCTGATGATAGCCTAATGGACCTTCCTTTATATGTTGTATTCTTCTTTTCCCTGAATGCCTTGAGGATTTATTTTTTATCATTGGTTTGTGATAATTTCATTCTGATATGTCTTGGAGTAGGTCTATTTGGGTTAAGGTAACTCGTTGTTCTATTTGCTTCTTGGATTCGAGGCTCTAGTTCTTTCCTTAGGCTTGGGAAGTTCTTGTCTATTATTTGTTTGAATATGTTCTCCATTCCATTTTCTCTCTCTTCTCCTTTTGATATACTGATTATTCTTATGTTACAATTTCTGATGGAGTCTGGCAATTCCTGTGTAGCTTTCTCATTTTTTTTTTAAATTTGTGAGTCTCTCTCCTCTTGTCTCTGTAGTATCTCTAGCTGCTTTTATTCAATATCACTAATTCTCTCTTCTATGTGACCTGTACTTTAGCTGAGCTTGTTACTTTGTTTTTCACTTCATATTTTGAGTTTTTCTTCTCTGTTTGGTTCCTTTTTAGAGTTTCAATTTCTTTGGTGAAGTATTCTTTTGATTCATTGAATTGTTTTTGAGTTCTCTAAATTGCTTTTCCATGCTTTCTCTGAGTACTTTTAGGATTTTTAATTCTCGGTCATTTAACTCCAAGGTTTCCAAGGTTTCCAAGCAATTGACATTTTTTTCTAGAGATTTTTCATAATCTATCTGAGCTACATCTCTGTCTTTTGTATCCATGAAATGTGATTTCTTTTTCCTTAATTGCATTTGAGAGTGGTATTGTTAATAACACTAATAAGAGATAATTTAAAAATAAAATAAAATTTGAAAAGATACAATGAAAATTCTATAATGACATGTGGAAGAAAAACTATATAGAACATCAAGCTGGAACTGAGGGAAAATGACAAAGAGATAAAAGAAATGAAGTAAAAAACACACAAAATGCCACAAAGAAAATTATGAATCCAAAATAAAATAATTTGTTGATAAATGACAATCGAATGAGAAAAAAAATAAGAGAAAAGAAAAATAAAAGGTTTTTGAAATGAGAGCCTCATAAAAAACAAGAATAGAAAATGTAACAACTATAGCCTGACCAGGCGGTGGCGCAGTGGATAGAGCATTGGTCTGGGATGCGAAAGACCCAGATTCGAGAGCCCAAAGTCGCCAGCTTGAGCACAGGCCCATCTGGCTTGAGCAAAAGCTCACTAGCTTGGACCCAAGGTCACTGGCTCCAGCAAGGGGTTGCTTGGTCTGCTGAAGGCCCGCAGTCAAGGCACATGTGAGGGGGCAATCAATGAACAACTAAGGTGTCATAACAGCAACGAAAAACTAATGATGCTTCTCACCTCTCTCCGTTCCTGTCTGTCTGTCCCTATCTATCCCTTTTTCTGACTCTCTCTCTCTCTGTTCCTTTAAAAAAAAAAAAAAAACAAAACAAAGAAAAAAAATGTAACAACTATGGATAATGAAGTTCAAAAGAAAAACAAAAGAATAAAACAGAAAGAAGATAAAATGACCAAAATGGAAAATAAAATAAAAGTTATAAAAAATGTAATTTTTTTCCTGGTTTTGAGAGATAGCTTCTTCCCTTTTATTTGCCAGGTGGTGGTGTACTACAGGTTTTGCTCCTGTGAGGTTCTTGAGCAAAGGTTTGCTGTTGTGTTGCTATAACAATGATGTAGGCTGGGCCTCAGTCCCATTGGTAGGCAGGGCTTGTTATGGCTTGAAGGCTCTGATAATTGGAGTGTCAGTTTTCCAGGTACCTCTCCCCACATCTCTCCCACCTGAGCTAGCAGCTTGGGGACTTAGCTATGAGTTTGCCCCGGCCACTGCTTGAAGAGCAAGAGGCTCTAAGAGTAGCTAGATCCTTCCTCCAGCACCACTCAAAGCACAGTTCTGGGTAAAGCTGTGCCAGCCAGAGCCACCAGCAAGAGCAGGCAGGGCTGAGAGCCGATTGCACATCTGGCACCTTTCTAAGGGCCAGAGGACAGGTCTAGCACATCTCAGCATGCTGCAAACTGGGAGCCTATTCCAGATCAGGCACCTTTCTAAGGGCCCCGGGCATGTTTAATACACCTCAGCACTCCGCAAGTCTAATCTCCACTGGCTTCCCCCTTGTTCCCTGTTTGGTAGCCCACAGCAAGCTACATGCGCATCCAGCCCCCACAGCTTTCGCAGTGCACACTAGGTCTGCTCCCGCCCACTTTGGCGCACAAGGCCTGTAATCTCAGTCAGAGCCGGGAATGCAGGAATGCACTTTGAAACCTGTATCAGCTCATGGAGGTGCCCCACCTGGACAGGTCCAGGCCTAGGGATCCCAGCCTTTGTGCACTTCCTGCGCTGTTGGTCGGGGAACCGGGACCACACAAAGATGCTGGCAACAGGCCACACAGATGTCCACCACTGATAACCTCAGGCTATGCCCTCCAGCCGGAGTACATGCGCCCACGCCAGAGGTGCCAGGTGGAGCCACTCACACACTGCCCGTGATCGTGGACCCAGGAGCGCACAAATCTGCTGGCATTGGTGCAGGCTCTAGTGGGCATCTCACACGAGCAACCCTTGTTGAAGCCTGTTGCCCGTGCTCGCCCCACGTCCATAATCTCAGGCTGAGTTGGTATGCTCTCTCCTCTGCTTGATCATCCGCCCTAACCCAGCTGCTTCTCTCTGCCCAGACACTCTGCTTGTCTTGGTTCCAGACGAAAGCGGTCCTTCCTCAGATCAGTGAGGAAAGCAAAATACTTCATTCTCTGTCTTATTTCCTTCAGAGTGGTTTATATATTCAGCCAGAGTAATTTATATATTCAGCCACCTTTTCACCCAATGATACCTTCGGTGTGTGTATATTTTAGATGCTCCTGAGATTTTTTCTCTGTTTTTAGTTGTTGAATTTGTTGAAATTTCAAGGAGAGATATCAGGAGCACCCCTCATGGCACAATTTCTCTGATGTCTGAAGCTTCATTTTTTAATATCAGATCAGTTGAGAGGGAGGAACCCATATCCACTCAGTTATGTAATGTCTTATAATGGCTGTATTCATGCTATAATAGCAGAGTTGAGCAACTGTGACACAGAACAGCTTTGCAAATATTCTTACTGTATGGATCTCTAGCGAAAATGTTTGCTGACCTGCAAAAGGGTTTTATAGTTGAATTAAATCTTGTAGATAAAAGTGATGGTTATGGTCAGAGAATAGAGCTGTGTGATGCTAAGACCATGGTTAAACTCTTATTGCTTTAAAGAGGACAACAGAACAACAACCATAACAATGCCTCAAGGAAAACAGATTATGAAGAATGTTGGTAACATGGAAAAGCATCTGATCTTTTTCTCACGGGCAGTGGGGAGACCTGAAGATATTTAAATGGTCTATAGCATTGTCACTGTACAAGATACATTTGGAGTCTGAGCCCAGTGTGTTTCTTAGTCACCTGCTCCAGATCAGCAAGTATACAGGGTGGGGCAAAAGTAAGCTTACAGTTGTACATATGTAAAATAGTACAATTAGTAAATACTAGTACAAGAATAAACTCCGTGTGTCATGTACTCACACTGTAAACTTACTTTTGCCTCACTCTATATACCTGGACACCTCACGTAAAGATTCTGATTTCATTTGTCTGAGGGGAAAATGGACACTGACATTTTTTAAACGTTCCCCAAATGGCCTGACCTGTGGTGACACAGTGGATAAAGTGTTGACCTAGAATGCTGAGGTCACCAGTCGAAGCCCCGGGCTTGCCTGGTCAGGGCACACATGAGGAAGAGCAGCTATGAGTTGATGCTTCCCACTCCTCCCTTCTCCCTACTGCCTTTCTCTTTTTCTCTCTAAAATCACTCAAACAATGAAATCTTTAAAAGCTTCCCAAATTATTTTTGTTGTATATTCCTGGTTAAAAACCACACTACCATATCATTTAGAAACCACTGAAATATGTAGTTTTATATGAAGTTAAAAGGGTATAAACAAGAAAGATGTTAGCAGGGGACAGACAATGAGAGATGCTTCAGTGTTGTCAGTAAGTTGCATGTATGGGGTGCTTAGTAGTTACATGTGAGGTGATTGAGGTAGGTGTCAAGCTTTCGTTCTAGGCAGTTGCTGTTACCACTCATAAAAATAAAAATTCCATGGGTAATTTTTAAAAATGATTATTTATTGATTCAAAATAGAGGGAGAGGGAGAGAGAGAGAGAGAGAGAGATGGAGGGAAACATTGATTTGCTGTTCCACTTATCTATGCATTATTGATTGCTCCTGACTGAGAATCGAACCCACAACCTTGCATGTTGAGATGACACTCTAACCAACTGAGCCAAGCAGCCAAGACATGAAGGGGTAATTTTAAGTGACAAAGATATGAGAATAAAGAATAAAGGAGAATAAAGAATGAGACCTGGGCTCATAGTTTGATATGAAGCCCCCAGGGAAACTTGGACACACTTTGAAGACTCACAGGACCTTCTTGGTCTCACTGAAACTTGGTCTGCTTCCCTGGGAAGGAAACTAAGTGGTGTTCAAGATTATTTCCAGTTCTAATATTCCATGTCTTATTTTGCAGCTTCTAACTGACAGGTGATTCATGACATAATTGCTGAAATAGTTTTTGACATTTCAGGATCAAAAAGCTATGAAAGCATAACTAATATAACATTTTCAGACATTATTATTTCTTAATGATTTCCTCCCCTACATTTTCATGAAGTTTGTAGCCAAAGTCATTTTCTCCCTTAGTCAATGGTATTCCTTTTCAATTAGACAGGCCAAAAAAGAAATAGCCATTTCCAAAGTATATATACACTGAACATATCTTCTGGGTTTATTTTCTTGGTAAGTCAATTTAATGATCTATGGCCTCTTGAAATTGCAGGCATTCAATTGTCCTGAGAGCACAGAGAGGTTTAATATTTGTGTTCTCCTCAAAGGTGGTTTGTATTCTTTGCTAATTCCTACATATTTCCTAGGTTGTTACTGTTCTTGCTATCATAAGTCCTGTATAATTTCACTTGCTCTAAGATGGGTGTTGGGAAGGGTCCTGAGTGGACCACTGTGGCATAAAACTTACTCTGGGCTGAAGATATTTGAGTTCTTAAATGCCTAACTGCCTATATGCCAGGACTCTAAAAGAACCCAATTGTCATAAATTCCTTCTCTAGAGCAACATTAATTTTTTTCTTTTCAGAGATGAGACGTTGGCATCACACCCAGACAGATATTGCCACAAAACTGTCTTATCTCCCATCTATTCTCATAAGGGCCCATTTATATGTCCAAAAGTGATTTGTTTTTCCACAAGTGCCCTTTCCCCCCCTTCAGATAAGCCATTTATTCTCTCAAACGTACCCATATGCACCTCCTTATCCCCTATTATGAATCTATGTAAGCTCCGAATTGTAATCTCTTGAGTCACATTTCTCTGTGAGTCCAATGCATATGTACACAATTAAATCTATTTTCTCTTGCTAATCTAGCTTTTGTCAGTTTAATTGTCAGACCCCCTTAAGATGAACCTAAGAGAGTAGAGGAAAAGTTTGTCTTCTCCAACACTTGTCACCTGGTGTGTCTTTTGCTTATTAGGCAATAAGTTGACAGGTGTGAGATATCAGACCATGAAGAGCTTTTCTTTAGAAATTTTCAGGTTTTTTTCTTTTGTGTTGTTTGAAGTGAGAGGAGGGGAAACAAAGAGACAAACTTTTACATGCATCTGGCAGGGATCCTCCTGGCTAGTACCCTATGGGCCATGCTCTGCCAATCTAGTGTCATTACTTGGCAATTGAGCTATTTTTAGCACCTGAAGCAAGGGTTCCATGGACCCATCTTCAGCACCCGGTGTCACCTTGCTGGAACCAATGGAGCCATGACTGCAGAAGGGGAAGAGAGAGCAAGAGAGAGAACAAAGGAGGGTATAGAAGCAGATGGTTACTTCTCCTGTGTGCCTTGAATGGAAATTGAACCCAGGACTTCCACATGTCCAGTGATGCTCTACTACTGAGCCAACTGGCCAGGGCCAACTTTCAGCTTCTTGAGAGGAGAGTCTGCAAATCCCAGGGCTCAGAGGCATGTGCTGTAGAGGAGGGAGAAGTGCTGAGGGTCCCACTGTTCACAGCAGCATCTTTCACTTCATCCTCCTTCATTTGTCCCCATGCTTACCTCTGTCTGTCAGGTGCTCTTGACATTTTTTAGCCCAGAGTCTTTATGGTTTAATTTTCATCAAAATTAAGCATCTCTTCAACCTCCTGTGGGAAGCAAGAGTTAGTGGTGGGCTTGCACAATGATATTTATGGGAGACCAGCAGCTTTCTGGTGGTCCAATGTCTGCCCTGACACTCACTCTATTTTTGAGGGAGTATGCCCTTGGCATTTCTACATTAAATTTAGTGGGATTTCAGAGGGAAAGGAGATACACATATGTGATGATTCCAAGTATAGCAGTGTGAGCTGTGGTGATCTTGATCAAGTCAGTCAATACCTCCTCCTTTCCCTTTTGATATTCAATGTTATTATTTAGGTGAAATTAAAGAATTTAGGGAAATATTGTGATAAGCTTTGAAGTGAACTCAGATATAACCAGGATTCTGTGCAATCTTTGGGACTTTTATTATCTTTGAGCTTTTCTGTAACTTGCCAAATACTGATAGTCATACACATGATGAAGCCAAAGACATGCAAATTTCTGTGAAGATAGAGGTGATTATTGCTTTGTTGACACTGTCCAGTTTTGCATATATTAGGGAAACTTATGTTAGCATTTCTTTCTGCCCAAATATGTGTCTATTCTTTGCATTTTCCTGTGAAACACTGTAACATCTTATTGTGTCCACATTAATAACATATAACATGTCCATTTCAAATCTGAATGAGTTCCCTGACCTGTGGTGGTGCAGTAGATGAAGAGTTGAACTAGAATGTTCAAGTCATTGGTTCAAAACACTGGATTTACTCAGTCAAGTCACATATACAAAGCAATGACTACTATGAGTTGATGATGCTTTCTGCTCTTCCATCTCCCTTTCTCTCTCTCGCTCTTCTCTCTAAAAATTAAAAAAAAAGAAATGTGCATGGGTCATTATTTTATCTTTTAAAAGTTATTCTTTAACAATATGTTTATTGTTTTCAAGTGAAAAGTCCTGGAAAAATAGTTTTATTGTTACAATTTTACAAGAGTAGAATTATAGTTTATATTTCAATTTGCAAAAAGGAAACAGTATTTAAGAAATAGTGGCTAGGAATGGCTAACATAAATGACAGTAAGGAAGGACTAATACACCTATTGGAGAAGCTTTGTCATGGACACATTATGTTGATGTCCTGAACTCTATAACTAGATAGATGTCTTTTTAAAATGTTAAAATCATCAGTGACTGCCTGACCAGGCTGTGGCACAGTAGATAGAGCATTGGACTGGGATGTGGAAGACCCAGGTTCAAGACCCTGAGCTCGCCAGTTTGAGCGCAGGCCCATCTGGCTTGAGCAAAAGCTTGTCAGCTTGGACCCAAGGTTGCTGGCTCCAGCAAGGGGTTGCTCGGTCTGCTGAAGGCCCACGGTCAAGGCACATGTGAGAAAGCAGTCAATGAACAACTAAGGTGTTGCAACGGCAACGAAAAACTAATGATTGATGCTTCTCACCTCTCTCCATTCCTGTCTGTCTGTCCCTATCTATCCCTCTCTCTGACTCTCTCTATCCCTGTAAAAAAAAAAAAAAAAAATCATCAGTTACTGACAGAGTCATTTGAAGGCCAAACAATCTTCTTAAGTCTCAGTTTTCTCAAATACAAAATAAGGATGACAATGAAAATCACTTCAGAGAGTTGTGAAGATTACATAACTAATCTTTGCAAATTACTTAGCAGAGTGCCTGTGATATAGTTAACATTATATAACTGCTAACTATAACAGATACCAGTTTATTGAAAGGGTAAAGGGTCTGTAGTATTTGAAAATCTTTCCTGGTAAAGGGCCTGTAATATTTGAAAGCCTTTCTTGCCTGGCCTGAGGTGGCACAGTATATAAAGTATCAAGCTGGGACACTGAGGTTGCTGGTTTGGAACTTGGGCTTGCCTGGTCAAGGCACATACAATAAGCAACCAATGAACAACTAAAGTGAAGCAATTATAAGTTGATATTTCCCACTACCCCCCTCCTCTCTCTGTAATATCAATAAATAGAGTCTTTAAATTCTTTTTCCTAATATGTCATAAAAATAATTAATGAACTTTCATCCTTCTGCATTATCAAAATAATATAAATATTTTACACTAATAAGAAAATAACTATTAGGCTAAATTTATTTTTCTTAAAAAGTTAATAATCAGAACAATCTTTAGTTTTATGAGTTGTTTATATTATATACTTCATATTTTATGAACATTTCTCTGAAAGATTATAATAATTTGTCACCTTTATGCAAAGCCCTTGTTCATTTATTTTTCTTTTCATAACAATTCCTCACATCTTTCCTTGCTTTCATGTACACTGAACCTGTCACCAGACTGAAGGGATCCTTTTGCCTACACACATTAAAACCCAATAAGACAGGAACAGGAGTTTTCAGTAAAGAAAGTACGGCTTTATTTTTAGGAAGTAGCCCACACCCAGAGACATGTGAGCTAATGCTCAAAGATTTAGCTCCCCAGTGGCTTTAAGGAGATGAGTTTTTAGGGGAAATTCATTAATCATGGTGACTAAGGGAGTTGGGGCATGGTCTGGGTCATGATCTCTACTGATTGGTCAGTGCTGGGGTAGGGAGCAGCTGGTCATTGAATCTGGTCCTCATGGCTTTGCTCCATCTGTTTTCACAACTTTTCTGAGCTTGGAGCTGTAATACACCTGAGGCTTAAGTGTTATCTTATTGACCTAAACTCTGTCTCTGTTCAACAGACCCAAGCCTTTACTTCTAAAGTTGCTTAATGCTGAGCACAGCTTTATTGTCCTGAGGCCTTACTGATTAAGAAAACTGATGGACAAAGAGAGAAAGTGGGGTGAGTCAAGATGCTGGATAAGACCAGTCTGAATTAATTTTTGTTTGTTTGTTTTTGTGACAGAGACAGAGAGAGAACAGATAGGGACAGATAGACAGGAAGGGAGAGAGATGAGAAGCATCAATTCTTCGTTGTGGCACCTGAGTTATTTATTGATTGCTTTCTCATGTGTGTCTTGACCGGGCAGCTACAGTAGACCTAGTGACCACTTGTTCAAGCCAGCGACCTTGGGCTCAAGCTGGTGATCTGTGCTCAAACCAGATGAGCCTGTGCTCAAGCTGGTGACCTTGGAGTTTCAAACCTGGGTCCTCCGCATCCCAGTCTGACGCTCTATCCACTAAACAACCGCCTGGTCAGGCACAGGCCAGTCTGAATTAAAAGGAAAGAAAAGAGAAACGTTCAAATTAAAGAAATGAAGTTTATGTACAGTTACAATTGTAAGCATCAGTAGCTAAGTATTAATAAGGGAAGGAAACAGGAGTCAAACATTGAGGAACCCGCTGACTTCAATGGAAAGTTGCCATTCAGGACACTCCAGGGGATCACAGCCATGCCCCTCTAAGGGGATTAACACCCATCCCTCCCCTGTATAGAGTGGAAGAACCAGTTTACCCAGCTCCTCTGGGTACATCCTGTCCATCACCAGTCTATGGTGGAGGTGCTTCTGTGCTTCCACTTTGAAGCATGCTCAGCAGAAGTCAGGATATTGACCATAGAAACCTGTCAGTCTAGCCTAGAAGAAGGATCTGATTGGTTAGTGGGAGTAATCAACACAGGCCCATGAAAGATTAAAAAACTGATTGGTTGGCTTACAGAAAAGCTAGTCCTTCCTGGCCTAAAAATATAAAGTCTTAGAAGAGCTATCTCTCTTCCTGCTAGAAATATATGCTCGCTCCATTCACTCACAAGTTCTTCAAGCAGCCATGCAAGTCTGTTGGCCACCTGGGGTCCTGGCAGCAGCATGCATTCAAACCTGGCCCAGATGAAGACAGCGGTGAACTGAATAGAACAATGGCACAAAATATATGGACTCTCGTCTTTATTGTGGGCTTAATGAAGAAAAGATCGGTCTTTTTCTTTGGCAAGACAGATGGAAATGAGACATGTGAAACCTGAGGGCAGTCTTCTATTTCAACTTCATTAAACCTTACCAAGCCATAATCTTCCTTACTTGAATTCAGTAAAATGCTTTTTCTACAACTTCATAAAAAAACACCATTTTCACCAGTGATACCACCCATAATAGTTTATCATGATAAACTGTTTATGAAGAGAAATATCATTTGCCATGGCTTATCTCTGCAAAAACTTCTGATGCAACAGCTGCTGCTGATGGGGAAGGTGGTTTTGAGATGTATTGGTGGCTGAGATGTGGTCACAAACATCAGCACATGTTCTTGTACTGGGTTCTGAAAAACTGGTTGTTCTTAATTATTAAAAACTTATTTTGTTGTAGATAATTTAAACACTTTACCTCATCACCTTTTTTTCCTAAATATGTCTGATGACTTTTACAATAATTTATATCTTTAGCAGAGGGGTCAGGAGATACCTGGAAGAAAAGATAAGAATGGAAAGGAGAAATATTTTTACTCGTTCCTTTCTTGATAAATGGCTTGTTTTGGAGGGAAATTGTAGTAAGTAATGTTATGGGTACTACTTATGATTTCAATTGTTATATTTCACTGGTTGTTCCCATTAGCATATATAAAACAAAATGTACCATTTTGCTCTGTCCTGATGTAATGAATTCTGAAAAACAAAAATCAAAAACGGGGAAGGAAAATGCAAGAAGACAATGAAAATACCAGCATGAACAGTAACAATGGTTTTACTTAGAGAGGAACTAAAGTAAATTTTCACCTGGAAAGGTTCTTGAAGAATTGAAGAGATGCTAGGCTTCCTAAGGAGTAAAATAAAATACAATGTTTGAAATTCAAAATAAAGAAAAAAACAAAAAACCAAGCTGAACTTTTTCATGATGACTGTGAGACTCATTGTCATCATGTTACCTCATTCACTAATCACAATAAAAACTATTCTCCACCACACCCCCATATTTAAATGTGTAACCCAGTGAAATCCTTGCTTTCTCTGATGGCCTTCAGGCCCACAGCTTCTGCTATAGGCATGCTAATTAACTAGAGGGATTCTCCTGGAGAGTTGAACAGCCTCGAAAAAGTGGAAAATACGTGCACAACTAATGACTGTTCTTCAAAGATTCACAGGAGTCTTCAGCAAGAATCAACAGTCCAAACAGGAACAAAGGCATTTAGAAATTTTGCACTCTGCTTCCTGCCTTGGATCCCTTTCTCAGAGCCTGAGGGCAGACACCCCCGTTTTGCCTCACCCCTTCTCCTTTCCCTTGACAATAAAAGACGCCTGAATTTTGGGCTTTGTTAAGATGGATTTGTAGAAGCCATAAGATACCCTCATCTTCTCAAGCTGGGCCTTCTGGATCCATAACCCTTTCCTTACTCAGAACTCTGACAAATGAAACATTGGGCTTTCCTTTGAAGCATCAAGCAGATGAACCTTGTACCTCTAACAAAGGATTGCTCCAGGGAACTCATTGACTAAATGTCAATGTGAGAAATGTCCAAAACTGTATAAATTTTTAAGAGTTCACTTGAGCCTAACTGATGACGGTTGTCAGGAAGCAAAATCTCAAGATATTGTGGTAAAATGACAGCTTTACCATTTATTTTATATATCAGAACCAAAAGGGAAGACATAAAGGGGTTACATAAAATCCACCGGTGATATATTAGGGAGACGGGAAAAAGCAAAGTAGGGAAATCTCTGGGGTTGTATAAAAAGTAAAATAAATAGACACATACTTCTTTACATAGGCAGGTGTTGGATAGTTAACAGTTAACTATTAACATGATAATACAATGAGGGGATTTGTGGTCTCTGCTCTGGTGGGGTGGTTGTGCTTTGAGGGGGTAAGGAGGGAGGAAATAACTTTGATATTCCAAAAGTATGTTGTCAGGTATATTTATTGTAGGTGAATGAAAGACAGGCAGCAGTCTCAGTTAATGTGAAAATTGACCTATGTTAGGGAAAAATACCATCCTAGGACATGACTACCTGCCCTGAACTGCTTCTATTTACAAAGTGTTAGAATAATTTCAGACCATCCTGTGTGTTTATTTTAGGTCTCTGAGTTTGGCCATGCAGGCCTCCCTGAGTTTGTCAGGTTTAGTATGTCGCCCCTTTTTTGTCCACAAAACTCAGGCCTGCAGGACTTCAAAAATAACTTACTTCCAAGCATGTCTCTTCAACTTAAAATGGAGAAAGAATGCAGACAAGTCTAAAGCTTGGCATGAGAAAGCAAGACCTAAAAACACTTAGAACCAAAAGAATGAGTAGATGTGTAATCTTTTACTTTGTTTTCATTTTGAAAAAGAGGATTAAGTATTATTTTGTCATGATATTCTTCTCTGAGTCTTGTTAAAACCAAATTTCTGTTCTTCAGAGATGAAAACTGAAGATAACTTATCATTGGTGCATATCCAACCATTTTCAGGTTCTCTGCCTGTCAGCGAGATTACTACTTCTGGTAACTCGTGAATAATAGGAGAATCCACTATTGCAATCATCAGGAATGATTAGGTTTCCCCCTTTACTGTCTCCTAAACATTGTACGGTCCTTGCTTTTATGTCTAAATCAATGACACTTTGTGAACTCATTTTTAGGGATATTGTGAGATAGAGGTCAAGTTGAATTTAATTTCTACTTGTTTTCTTCTTTAACAGTTTGTTTTGAAGGTGGGCTGGGACAAAGCAGGTCATGGGTAGGAGGCCTTGGGAAGTCTTAGACTTATTAAATATGGGTGTCAAGAAGGACTGCACAGTCTTCCCATATAATCTGTGCTCTAGACCTTAAGACCTGTCCCTATCACTGGGTCATTGAATTTACAGCATAGTTATGAATGCCTCCCTATTTTGTGTTAAATTTATATAAACTTTGGTTGTTTCTAGAATTTCCTTGATTTACTTATCTCTAAACAATACTGTACTGTGTATTCTTTTAAGATGTTGGAGGAAATAATGTATTTATTTTTAAAAACTTTAATGAGGTATAATTAACATAAAATAAACAGAACCTTCTCTTCTCTGTCTTGTTCTGAGGAATTATTGGTCTGCTCTGTTATTACATATAATTTTCAATTTTCTAGACTCTTGTATAAATGGAATCATGCAGTCTGTACTCTTTTTAGTGTGATTTCTTTCACTCCAAATTATTATTTTGAATTTATCACCAGTCTATACTTTTTATTGCTGAATATAAAGTGTGTTTTATTCTAATAGGTGCTTTTTGAGGTTCCATTATGATTTTAATTTGCATTTTCCTAATGACTAATGATATTGAGGACCTTTTGAATGTGCCAATTTGCCAACATTTTTGGCAAAGTGGCTGCTCATCATTTTTTCTAAACTTTTTTTTTTATTGATTTGTTTTCTCTTTGGACAAAAAAAGACCACATACTAAAGCTGACAAGCTCAATGGAGGTCTACATGGCAGCCTTACAAACTCAGAGACCTACACTAACTATATAGGATAGTCTGAAATTAAAACTTTTTAACTGAGAGCAGTTCATGGTAGGTGGTCATGTCATAGGATGGTATTTTTTCCTAACATAGGTTAATGTTTACCTTAATTGAGCCTGTCAGTTGTCTTTTTTTTGCATCAATGATAATATACCTGAAAATAACTTTGGAAAATCAAAGAACTTACCTTCCCCCACCCAAGTCCTCAAAGCACAACCACCCCACCAGAGCAGAGATAACAAATTCCCTCACTGTTACTATATTCACATTAATAGTTAACTGTTCTATCCCTGCTAATGTAAAAGAAGTATGTGTCTATTCATTTTACTTTTTATTCCAACCCCAGAGATTTCTCTGCTTTGCCTTCTCCTTCATTCCTGATCTATCACCAGTAGATTTCATGTATCTCCTTTAAACATTCTCCTTTGATTCTAATGTGTAAAATAAGTGGTAAAACTGATATTTCTGAAGCATTTTCTCAATCCATGGAGATTTTGCTTCCTGACAGTTGTCACCAGTTTAGCTTAAGTAAACTCATAAAAAATTCTTACAGGTTTGGACATTTCTTATTGTTGACACTCAATATTGAATTTTGAAGATTCTTTATATATGTTCTGGGTTCAAATACTTTATCAGGTAGGTGATGTGCAAATATTTGCTCTCAATTAATGGCTTGTATTTTCATGATCCTTAGAAGATAACATTTCTTAATTTTGAAAAGTCCAATTTATTAAATATTCTCATCAAGTATGCTTTTGATGTTGATCTATGAAATCTTTGGCAAACCCAAAGTTATAAAAACTTTTTAAAAAATTTTCTTCTAGAAATTTTATAGTTTTGATAGGGGGATCTCAACAGTTTAAATTTTAGTTTGAGTAATGTGGGCACAATGGTTAATGCAAATAACAACTTTGTTCTAGGAACTGGGATACCTGAACAGGCCTACATGGCTTAATGAGATCTACGAATGACCCACCTTTGTGCTCCAAGGACAAAACACCTGCTGACTATGACCCAATTAACTTTGACTATGATCTGATTAATTCTCCCTTGAATCCCAAAACCCTTACCCTTTTTTTCCCCTTATAAAATGATTGACTGGGGAAAGGGAATTGAGATGATTTGGGATATAATTTCCATCTCCCCAGATTGCCGACCATTTGAATAAAGTGCCCATAAAGTTTCAATCTCTGTCTCGAATTGGTGACAGGCAGCACAAACTCAGATATATTTTCCAGTTTCATTTCTCATTTATATTCAGGTCTATGATCCAATTTAAGTAATTTTCTTTTTCTTTTGAGAGAGAGAGACAGAGAGACAGAGACAGAGACAAACAGACAGGAAGGGAGAGAGATGAGAAGCATCAGCTCATAGTTGCATCACTTTAGTGGCTTATTGATTGCTTTTTATATGTGCCTTGACCCTGGGGGCTCCAGCTAAGCCAGTGACTCCTAGCTCAAACCAACAATCATGGGCTTTAAACCAGTGAACTTTGGGCTCAAGCCAGAAACCAGAGGATCACATCTCAAGCCAGTGATCCTGTGCTCCAGCTGGTGAGCACTTGCTCAAGCTGGACGAGCCTACGCTCAAGCAGGTGAACCTGCACTCAAGTTGGTGACCTCTGGGTTTAAAACTTGTAAGCTCAGCATCCCAGATTGATGCTGTATCCACTGGGCTACCCCTGGTTAGGCAAAGTTAATTTTTGTATATGGTTAAGATATTAATTAAAGTTACCTTTCTTATAGATGTCTAATTTTTACAGTACCTTTTGTTGAAAAGACTATCCTTTCACCATTGAATTTATCCATGAAACTTCGTCAAAAGTGAATTGACCATATGTGTACTGGTCTCTTTTTGTATTTTTTTTTCTAATTCAATCTTGACATCAGCCAGAGAGTGGAGATTAAGGCTTTTCCCAATCACTCCTGAGTGTGTGCACAGTCTTGGGTAAGCATGTGGCCTTTTAGATTGCCAGGAACATATCCAGCATTTATTTACTTTTTCTTATTTCTTTTTTCAAATACAGTTGACATTTAATATTACTTAGTATTAGTTTCAGGTGTACAGCATAGTGGTTAGACATTTATATAATGTTCAAAATGATCCCCCCAATATTTCCAGTGCCTACCTGGCATCATACGTAGTTATTACTATTGTTGACTGTATTCCCTGTATCATCCATCCCTGTGACTGTTCTGTAACTACCAATTTTATACTTCTTAGAAGCCCCTACAAACATCTCATAACCCAAATTTTTCTTTCAAGTCATTTAATTTGTTTTGTTTGCCCCAACGGTTATTCATCATCTCAGGCAGATACCAAGTTAATCAACCACCTGTAATGTTTTTCAAAAATCATGCTTGTGAAAAAAGTCTTTTGCCCTGGGCAAACTCCTACTTTGGCAAATACAGACAGCCTAGTGAATGTGTCTTTCAAAGAGTATTACCTCTACTTGGCACTTCCCAGAACAAACCTACCTTAACATTCCTGTTCTGCTCAGTAATTCACTGAGAGGTGACCCTGAGAAATGAGACCTCAGTGCAAAGTCACCAAAGGCTTCCGAGTTCAGAGCTGGAGCCTTCAGAATTCTTGCAAGGATATTGGAAAGCTGTATTCTCTTCTCCTATAGACAGTCTCATCCTATAGCATCCTGTGGGCAGGAAGACAGAGCAATAGCAGGATGTGATTGGCTGAAAGTTTATGTTTCCTAAACACATATGTGACTCTTTGGGGAGAGAAGGCCTTTATGGAAGTAATTAAGTTTAAATAAAATCATAAGGATGGAACCCTAATCTAATACTCTTGTTTAAATCCTTGCAAATTAAGTTCTGCAAATTATTAAAAATTGTATAGCATTTTATTTTCAAAATGCTTTCATTTGCTTTCACTATAACACAATAATAATTCTGAGCAAAAATCAGCACTATCTCAAAAATAAGAAGGTGAACAGAGGTGAAATAATTTCTGAAGGACTTGTATTTTTTTCATAATGAGTCATATACATATGGACTCTGTCTTTGTGTTCCATAAACACAAAGCTTTGTTCTTAAGGTTATTTAATGCTGTCCAAGGCCTGTTTGTCCTGAGGGCTTAATGATTAAGAGAGTGGACATTCAAGGGAAAAGGAGGCAAGAGAGGCCAGTTTGAACCAAAAGGAAAGAGATGAAAAGGTCAGATTAAAGAAGTGAAGTTTCTACACAATCGTGATACATAAATTGGCCAGAAAATGAAGTGGGTTCTAGAAAGAGAGCTAGAACTAAAAGATTATACACAAAGAATTGAATGGTTGCATCCTTCTTTGACATGCATTATGTTCATATGTATAATTCTGGTGATTACCAAGACTTGATGAAGCTTTGGGGAGCCACCAGGCAGGGCCTCTTTAATGGGTCAAGCAAAAGATAATATACCAAGATTTTACACTCTGTACCAATTTGTAGTCTAGATTTCAGTAAGTTCTTTATTGGTTGTTCCAATGAAAACTGGAAAAACTGTACTTTGATGCTGCCTGTCAGCACTCAGCCAAATAAGTAGACAAGGATTGAGTGTTTGTGTGTGCTTTATTCAGATGGACGGTGATCTGAGAAAAAGGGGATTCTGTATCCAAAAACCATTTTAACACCTCATCTTGACCAACCATTTTATAAGAGGAAGAAAGGGTAAAGGAAGGAGTTTGAAATTTAAGGAAAGGTTTATT
The DNA here is from genome assembly GCA_037038555.1 of Rhynchonycteris naso. NCBI lineage: Eukaryota > Metazoa > Chordata > Mammalia > Chiroptera > Emballonuridae > Rhynchonycteris > Rhynchonycteris naso. Next base: position 192,413,484 of record CM072995.1, on the reverse strand, counting down.
AGATAGAACTTGCAGTCCAGGGATTCTTCTAGCATTGTTTTTATCTGCTGACCAGTAATTCTTTATAGCTAGTGCTCGACTTACGACCATGATTGGTTCTGACAGACCGGTCGTAACATGATTTGGTCATAAGTTGAGTAGGCTATATGTACAGTACTGTAAAATGATGTTATAAAAATCTTTAAGTCATATTTTATCATAATTTTCTGTCATTATTGTTATATATCATAATTTTCTTTGTTCATTTTATGCCGTTTGTATCATCTCTACACCATTTTGTTTCTTATTTTTACATTCGTCAGGTTTAAGTAAGCACTGCATTACCAGTACAACTGGTTTAATATTTGCAAAACATACAAAATTACAAAATACAGGTGCATACAAAAACTGCTCCAGATGCGAAGCAGTTGTGGCTAGCGATTGTGGCCGTAATTCAAATGGTCATTAAGTTGCATAGGTTGTAAGTTGATCAATACCTGTATCTGCATCCTTGTCAGCGGACATTTCATGCCTGGAGCATCGGAGCTCAGATACCATTTTGTTTGTGGATCTTCTGGGCCTAGGTCACAAGGTGGATTACTCACAGCTCATGAAGTCACATAGGCACCTGGAACAAAACATTTTACTTGCATTTCTTCATTAATCCTATTGATTTGAACTAAAAGCTGCTATTACTAAAGCTAAAATTCTAGCTTTTGAGTTTCCCTATCACAATTTTGTTGCTGCTTTGCTATGGCATCTGTGGGAAAAGAAACTCAGGTGTCCACACTTGGGTTGAGAGAGCCATTGTAGTGGTTGGCAACTCTAGTTGTGGGTGTGGTAGTCACAGAGTCACCAGGGATGGGATACAAATGATTTAACAATCAGTTCTCTGCTCTAATAACCATTTTAAGTATAAAAAAACTGTATACCGAAAGCTAGTTTATTATTTCATGCATTTAATACTTAAGAACAAAAGAAGTACAAAACTAGATTATGTTATAAGAAATAGTTTAAAAATATTAATAAAAAATCAAATAATATATGACGAAAAACAATAAAACTGTTATTTAAGCTATTTCCACTTTGCTTCTTGATTGGTGTCTTCACTTGCAATGTTTTTCACCTATGGATGGAATGAACATTACTATGAGCTCTTAGAACATGCTTTTGTGCAAAGGGCCTTAAAAATAGTAAGGAATGTAAATTTGTGATACCCACATTGGGCGGTTGCCCAGGTGCCCACCTCAGAGAGAATCCTGATTACAAGTGCCATTTTAACAACCGGTTCGCCGAATTCAACAAAAAATTAGGTATTGGTTCTGCCAAACAGGTATGAACCGGCTGAGTCCCAGCACTGAGAGTCACCAAAAGGAAGGAAACTTTGGGAAGGGAAATCAGCCTCAGTCATCCTTCTGCCTCTTACAATGAAAAGGTTCTCTTTCAAATACCAACTTTAGGGTTGTGCTTTATTTTTTATTAAGTATTTTTTTATTTTATAAATAGCTTAACTCAGGGTGCTATTTTACCTTTCACCTTGTTTGTGTTGTTCTAATCACCTCCTAAATACAGTATACTTACAGCTTCTAACACATTTCTGTTCTAATTCTTCCTATGCCAACTTGTAAAAGAGAGGGAGAGAGAAACTTCTCATGAATTTGTATTAACTGAAATATGATTTGCAGCCTGACCGGTGGTAGCACTATGGAAATAGCATTGACCTGGGATACTGAGGTCCCAGGTTTGAAATCCTGAGGTCACTGGCTTGCATGGAGGCTCACCAGGTTGAGTGTGGGTTCATCAACATGATCCCATGGTCGCTGGCTTGAGCCCAAAGGTTGCTGGCTTGAGCCTAAAGTTGCTGGTTTGAGCAAGGGGTCACTGGCTCGGCTGGAGCCCCTCATCCCAAGGCACCTATAAGAAGTTATCAATAAGCAACTAAAGTGCCACAACTATAAGTTGATGCTTCTTATCTTTCTTCCTTCCTGTTTGTCTCTTGAAAATAAATGAAATAAAATAAAATATGCTGTGCACCTGAAACTAATATAAAATAATATTGAATGTAACTGTAATTGAAAAATCAAATTAAATAAATAAATAAATATTTTCTGAAGTCTCTCTAGTCTGATAGTTGAGATTCTTCCCAGTATGGCTTAAATCTGCCTTTTTAGGTTTTCTTTATATTTCTCTCTTTCACATGCCATGCAGAGAAACTAAACTGAGTTATTTATTGATGGTACATAATTTGAACATGTTAAACAACAAAATTCAACTGAGTAATATATAACAATGTTATTGGCTTTATCCAATGATTCACACATCAGGCAGAGTCTAATCTAGCAGACAGAAGGGAGCTCCCTTTATAGCAGAGGGAAGCAGGAACAAGAAGTTGTACTAGATAAAAAGACTGAAGTTTGTAGTGTTAGTTTCCTCACTAATGTTAAATTGCTGATTGCCTGGTTTAAGATTCCATCTCTGGAAAAGGCAAAACTATGATTAAGTTAAGTCTCAATATGGTGACACAGAACATATGCAACTTCATTTTGGGTTTGTTGTCTTGGTAACAAACTTTTGAGCTCCAGGCAGGTTGCTAAGGCTTCTTCCTCAATTAGCACAACCCTTTCCATCATCTCTGCTTGTCACAAAATTCAAAAATTTGGACCAGGCATTTCATGGTCATTTTTTTACAATTTATTTTTTTGTTTTTTATTTTTATTATTATTTTTTACAATGAAAAATTCTCTATCTTTGAGGACTCTTAACATTTGTGAACTTTGGCAGTTGTTACATTTGGTTTTGTATTATAGTTATTAGGAAGAAATTATATTTAGACATATGGATATAAGACACAGTGATGTAATTATATGCACTCTGAACTGAGGGAGGGAGTCAAGAGGCAGGAAATTGCATTATGGTCTTTTGAGACTAGAGAGGTGATAAAGAAAACAATGGAACTGAACCTAGACCATGTGTCATATGGGTAGGTGAACTCAGAGTTCCACGAATGTGGAATGCTCTAGTGAGAGTCAGGCAATGGTTGGTTCTAATATTTCTAAATGGAGGTGGAGAGGGGCAGGTAGCCTATGACATTGAAAATCTAAGGTAAGACAACCCTGAAGAAGCTAATCATCATCAGAAAAATAATCAGGGTATAACTCCTGCCTAAAATAGGATAGAATACCCAGGCTGAATATAGGCATGGACATCAAAGTACATCCCATATAATTCCTATGTTTGGGCAAGTTTGACATCTGAGAAGAGAACCACTTGATAATTTGAAGCACTCAGTGATCATTCCTGGGGTATACCTGGCCTGAATCTTAGCAGAAACCTGGCAGCTTTGTCTAAAATCGGATTTGAGAGACTAACTGAAGCCATACCAGAAAATAGGTGGCAGGAGAAGGTGGAATTAACTCTGAAGCTTTAATGTGCTTACTGCTGCTGTTAGGGTCAGCTCAAGAACAAGACTAACCTGATCCCACTGCAGCAGATGCTGTAGGTGACTCACTAGGCACAATTCCACAGCAAACCTCCAAGCTAGAAGAGTTTTGGGGCGCTGCTGTGATACCTGATCCTTATTCATTTGTGCTTTGAACCAGCCTCATTAACAGGTCTATGGCTTGGCATATGTACTACCCTGATAGAAGTTTCTCAGAAATATCTGGGTCAGTCATAGTCTATTTGCCGTCATCTGCAAAATGTGGAGCAGAGCATTTTCTCATTACAGGGTTATTATTAGGATTAAATCAGAAAATTTATATAACAAAACAAAAACACCTAGTAATTAGTAAGCATGCCACACAAACCAGAGATTCTTGTTTTATTATTATCATCATTACCATCCTTTTTTATTAGAATTCTTATACTGTACTTTAAAAGTTAGTTCAATTTAGATTAGGGGTGAGATGTCCCTATTTATTTTCTGTTCCACAGACTGAGAGCAAGAGTGATATTGATTATTTGTAATAGATCTATGCTTCATTCCAATTTGTGTGTATTTTCTTGAGTTGCATTTAATGTGCAACCTATAAAAAGATTTTAGCCTTTTGGGCTTGTTTTTAATAAACTCTCATGTATAGTGTCAGAACAGAGCATCCACACTGACTGGCATTTTTTCAAGTAAAGAAGAAAAAGTATAACATTTAAAGGTTATTATATACATCCTTAATAAATACAGTAAAATAAAATGCCAATCTGAATATTTCATTAAGTACCTAAGTTTGCTAGGTTGTTCTTTTCAGAATTTAATTTAGAAGGAAACATCTGTAGTTCTTTTGCATGATATATCTTATAAAATTATAAATACTGACTATAACGAGTCAGTTTAATATGGAAAATAGGAAGCATAGCGGTTTCCTGAAATATGGCAGCTCTGTGACACATTAAAAAAATAATCCTTCTGTGGACTAGGCTCGATGATCATCACAGCCTAGGATTTATCCAGATCTACAAATGATTGTGCACTTCTAAAAGGATTGCTGTTATAAATTTTATATCTGAAGAATATCCTGCAGGCTTCTAATTCATTAATTTACCATGAAGTAGATAAAAGCAACAGTATATTGCCTAATGTATAGAAGCAGTTAGTAACATTATGTCATTTCAGAATCCAACAAAGTCCCCCACAAGCCTCTTTAGTTGCCCCAACACTGTATATTTTGGATGGTCCACTCCAGCAGAACTTTCTCGAACATTTTGCTTCCCAAACAAACATTTTTTCAGTCCACTGGAAGTTTTGTGTCCAAACATCTTGTTCAAGTTTGGGAGAATAATGTATCTCTTTGAACGTGGACTACTGATTAAATTACTGACATAATAATGATAACAGTTATAAAATTAATATTGATGACTGTAACTATGGTTTTTTAAATTTGAATGCACTAAGCTTTGTGTTCAATGCTTTTTCTGCATTTCCTTCTTTGTTTAAATTCTTATAATGCCTTATTTGCTGAGTAACATTAATTTATTTTAAAATATTTATTGAGTACTTAGACTATATCTCACACTCTTAAGGGTGAGAAAATTTCGAGGTGAGAAAAATATGCAAATTTCCTGCTTTCATCGGTCATATATTCTCAGGTCAGTTAATACTCAATCTAAGCATGTAAATTCTAATATTGATATGTCATCAGGCCTCCAGAGCTCTTCAGGTTTAGGTAAGTTCTCCTAGGTTGCACATTTTGTGGAGTTTAGTTTCCTTTTCAGATTTGTTAAAGATCACTGTGATTACAATTGGTACAAAGATTAGAAATTTTTTATTTTTTCTAACTAATAGTATATGTGGTACATGAAAATGATTAATTAAAAAAATTATACCCTATATCAGACAGTCACTCCTCCTTTTTTGCATGAATGATTCAGCCTTTGCCTCTGCCTTATTCTTGATTTTAATATATTCATAATGCTTTACCACTAAGTATGTAAACTGCTGACTGGCTGACTTGTTTTCCTGATTCTATATAGAATTTGTGTTATGACTTTATTTTTAAAATCATACCTAAGTATAAACATTTTACAATTCAAATATTGATATGAACACATTCTTTCCCTTTTTCTTTAAGATGTTTAATTAGATTACATTACTTATTTTTCTAAAGTCAAATTACCTTTTACATTGGGCAGGTGACTACCAAATGAGTTAGCTTACATCTCCTAAGTATAAGAATAATATCTTGCAATGAAATGCCATTGTCATGCCTTAGAGAACTAACAATAATTCCATACCATCATTCAATACTTAGTCTATAATTTTTCACATTGTCCCAAATATTTTTTACCTTCTCTCAAATCAAGATTCTTGCATTGCTTTTTTTAGCATTGTCTTTAATTGCAATATCTTTTTTAATCTAAGAAGCTTTTACTTGTTTTCATTTTTCACATTAATATTTCATACTGAAGACAGTGGAAAATTAAAAGTTATATTTAATCATAATACAAATTTATCCCAGGCCAGAGTCAGTTTCCAGTCCGTAATTCTTAGAGTATGTTTTATCCTCTTTTCAATGATCTTATTTTCCAATTACTGTTGATATACAATATTATTATTAGTTCCATGTGTACAGCATTGTGTTAGACATTTACATAACTTACAAAGTGATCACGTCAATAAATCTAGTACCCATCTGACACCATACGTAATTATTAGATTATTTTTGACAATTTCCCTGTGCTGTACTTTACATTTCCTGATTGTCTTTATAACTGGCAATTTGTACACGTTAATCCCTTCCCCTTTCCCACCTGGACCCAGAACCTCCTTTCATTGGCAGCAATCAAAATGTTTTCTGTATCTACGAGCTTGTTTCTGCTTTGTTCATATATTTTGTTTTATCACATTCCACTTATAAGTGAAATCATAGGGCATTTGTCTTCCTGTCTGACTGATTTCACTCAGCAGAGTACCTATGTCCATGTCGATCCATGTTGTTACACATGGCAAAATTTCATTCTTTTTTATGGCTCAGTCATATTTTATTGTATATATGTACCACTACTTTATCTAGTCATCTATTGATAGGCTCTATGGTTGTTTTCATATCTTGGCTATTGTAAATAATGTTGCAATGAACATAGGGGTGCCTATATCTTTTCACATTACTGTTTTGGGTTTCTTTGGATAAAAACTCAGAAGTGGAATTGCTGGATTCTTCACTGTCTCTTGTTATAGCCTTTTTAAAAAAGCTATGTTGTCTGGTAAAAGTATTGCTATCTCACCTTTTTTCATCCTTTTTCCTTTCATTCTGTGTCATTCAGTCTAAAGGAGGTTCTCATTGGCAGCTTATGAATGGGTCGTGTGTGTGTGTGTGTGTGTGTGTGTGTGTGTGTGTGTGTGTGACAGAGACAGAAAGAGAGACAGATAGGGAGAGATAGGAAGGGAGAGAAATGAAAAGCATCAATTCTTTGTTGTGGCATGTTAGTTGTTCATTGATTGCTTTCTCATATGTGCCTTGACTGGGGGGGGGTCTACAGCAGAGCATATGATCCCTTGTTCAAGCCAGAGACCTTGGGCTTCAAGCCAGCAACCTTTAGGCTCAAGCCAGTGACCATGGAGTCATGTCTATGATCCCATGCTCAAGCCAGCAACCACATGCTCAAGCTGGTGAACCCATGCTCAAGCTGGCAACCTCAGGGTTTCAAACCTGGGTCCTCTGCATCCCAGGCTTATGCTCTATCCACTGACTGGTCAGGCATGAATGAGTCTTTTAAAACAAAAATCCAGTTAGGCAACCTATGTCTTTTTATTGGAACATTTAAACATTTACATTTAAAGTGATTATTAGTAGTACATAGTTATTGTCATTTTATTATTCATGTTTATGTTCCTTTAGTCCCCCTTCTTCTTAAAGAAGTCCCTTTAACATTTCCTCCCTTTTTGGTAACTTACTGACTTTTTCTTGCTGCTTTTAAAATTCTGTCTTTGTCTAAACTTTGCCATCTTAATTATGATATGTCTTGGTGTAGGCTTCTTTGGGTTCATCTTCTTTGGGACTCTGCACTTCTTAAGATTCTACCATTTTTTCCTTCACCAAGTTAAAGACGATTTTAGTCATTATTTATTTAAATAGGTTTTCAATCCCTTGTTTTCTTTTTTCTCTGGTAACCCTATTAAACCTATATTATGGATGTTGTTACACTTGATGTTGCCCCAGATGTCCCTTAAACTATCTTAATTAATTATTTTCTTTTTGTTGTTATGATTGGGTGTTTTCTGTTAATTTGTCTTCTAAATTACTGGTTCAATCCTATGTTTCAACTAATCTGGTATTTTAAAATTTTTTTATTTATTAATTTTCTATATATAGAGAGACTAAGAAACATTGATTTGTTCCAGTATGTGCCTCGACTGAGGATCAAAACTGGCAACCTCTGCATACCAAGACAACACTCTAACCAACTGACATCTCACCTAATTTAATCATGATTTCTTTTTATTCTATTTTATTTTATTTTAGATATATATGGACAAGGCTCACCTAATCTAATCTTGATTTATTTTTATTCTATTTTATTTTAGATATATATAGAGAGACAGACAGAAAGGGAGAGAGATGAGAAGTATCAACTCATAGTTGCTGCACTTTAGCTGTTCATTGATTGCTTTTGCATATGTTTCTTGACTGGGGGGCTCCAACTGAGCCTGTGACCCCTTGCTCAAACAGTTACCTTGGGCTCAAGCCAGTGACTATATGGTCATGTCTATGATTCCATTCTCAAGCTTTTCATCCCATACTCAAGCTGGTGAGCCCTTGCTCAAGCTGGCAACTTTGTGGTTTCAAACCTGGGTCTTCAGCATCCCAGGCCAACATTCTGTTCACTGGACCACCACTTGGTCCAGCTTGATTTCTTCTTCATTTCAATAATTGTATTCTTAACTTCTGACAGTTTTTTTATGGTTTATATCTTTATTTTTATGTGTCCTATATCTTTGTTGAAGTTCTCACTGAGATCTTTAAGCATCCTTATAACCAATGTTTTGAACTCTGCACCTTAAAGATGCTTGATTCACTTTATTTAGTCCTTTTTCTAGAGTTTTGTTTTGTTTTTTTATTTGGGACATATTTCTTCATCTGCTCATTTTGGCTGTCTCCCTGTGTTTGTTTTTCCATATTAGGTAGAACTGTTAAATCTCCCAGTCTTGGTGGAGTGGCTTTATATAGTAGGTGTCCTAACCTGTCCAGTGGCATAGTCTCCCTGGTTTCCTAAGCCAGGTAAGCCAAGTGTGTCTCTTGTGTGGGTTATGTGTGCTCTCCTGTTGTAATTAAGCCTTGATTTCTATCAGTGCATAATGGGAGAAATTACTCTCAGGCTGATTGGTTGTGAGGACTGGCTGTGACTACAGTGGAGGAGCTGTTGTGCAGGGGCTGATCCCATTGAGCAAGATTATTTTTGGTGGAGCTCTGGTGACCTACAAGTCAGCTTTTGTGAGTGTGTCCTTTGTGGTGGTGGTTAGGTGGAATTCTGGTGTGGTCTGAAGGTGGCCACTGTGTGTAATGGTTCTGGGTCCTCTTCAGAGGGGCTCTGAACATCAGCTGCTGTCTATGTCATGCCTGGGACCACCTGGTGTCAGCTACAAAGTGAGCTGCAGATGGTTGTCATTTGTGCTAGGTTTGGAGGCCAACCTGTGAACTGAAGATGATTATCACTAGTGCCGATACTGGAGCTGCTTATTAAGAGTTTTGGGGCATATTGAAACCATATACTGCTTGTTTAATGTTTGTGAATATTTCAGGTATTTTAGGAAAGTCTTCAGCATAAGCCAACACTGGCCATTGGTATATAAAAGGTACTGAAAGCATCTTGGGTGGACCTGAAATTTAAGTGGGGCAAGGTCTCTTAGAATCACTGGGTCAGATAAAACTGTTAGCCAGGTTGATGGAAACTCAGATATAGCATCTGCAGGCTGGGTAAGGGGAAGGACTCAACCAAGGAACAATAGCTTTTGCTAGCATTTCTGTCTGGGAGAATGCTGCCCCTCCAGCCCTCAACTTGAAGCCAGACAATTCAGTTTATCCCTGTACGTACCTGATTCCTTTTGTGCTAATCTGTGCTGGAACTCAGAGAAAGTGAGTCCATCAGTGAGTAATAAGACCATGCACAGGCCCTTTAAAATGAACTTCTGGGTCTCCAGACACCTTTGTGTTTTTCAGCCACAATTGCTGCTGGCTTTTAGGGCAAGAAGTTATGGGGACTCCTGTTTCTAGCCATGGAATTCTGGGCTTGAGGGTCTGGGACCCTTCACTTAGAAAGGACCACCACAACTGAGATATTCCTTCCCACTTTTAACTACCATCCATGGGTGTGAAACCAGACCATTTGGATTCTCTACTCCTCTTAACAGTCTTGATATGGCTTCTTCTGTATATCATAAGTTATAAGAGTTCTGCTAAACTTCAGGTGGTTCTCAATGATAATTTTTTTGTAGTTTAGTCATAATTTTGATGTAATTGTGAGAGAACGTCAGCACAGTTTTTACTTACTCTGCTATCTTGACCAGAAGTTCTGTCATTCTTGGCTCCAAAGTTTATGTAGAATGTACATTTCTAGATAATTTTGAAAATGCACCTAACTCTAGTGTGTCATCCCCTGTATTTATGAGGCCATTCAAATACCAATTCCCAAAGCTTAAATCCAATGCTAATAAACACATGAAATTTTTGGCTTTTCTGATCATTAAGGTTTGGTTACCAATTCCTTGATGAAGCCTTTTTGATTTTTCCATCTTTTTGGCAATTTAACCAAGTTTTTGAAAATTTAATTATTTTACCCAATATTTCACAGTATTTATAGTGTGAAAAGATACCTGACTCATCACTATAGTGTAAGGTGACCAGATTTTAAAATTGGTAAAGTGGGACACTATTGACTGGGGTGTTCTTGATTAAAAAATTGGTCTATATGGAGCAAAAAAATTTTCATAGAATGCAAAAATAGTATTGTAATACATTTTTTAAAATTTCAACATAAGTACAATTTACAAATATAGTACATTAAAAATTATGTATAGGATTATTTTATTCTTTGGCATATTTCTCATTCGAGTGAATTATTTTTAGTAGATTGCTGTTGTTGTTTAAAAGGTCATGAAAATTTTCACAAGAATTTGTTTAATTATATTTCACACATAAAATGGCTTTCAAAGTCTCAACACTTAATTTTTATTTTTCTGATGTCCACACTTTATTTACCGTAGAAAAAACGCGTTCAGTCGCAGCATCAGTTCCTAGTAAAGACAGCGCGTATTTGACAATTTTTAGTGCATTATTGTATGGAACTTGGTTTGTTTCAAAATGATGAAATATTTCTAACCATTTGTTCTCTATTGTGATTTTTGCTGATGCCCAAGATTTAACCTTTTCCTTATCAACATATTTTTTTAATAATGATACCTCATTAAAAAGATCACCTTTGGAAATATTACTATATGGGAAATTTTGAGTGAGTCAGAGGAATTGGGTTACACGGTTCTGAAACTGATGCCGGAGCTGCACGAGCAGGTGGGAGCTGGCAGGGCAGCACCACCATTGTGCTCAGAGGTCACACTCCCCACATCCAGCCCCACCGCCCACTGGAGACCAAGCGGCTTGTGCCTCGCGGAGCCCGGAGCCGCACGCCGGTGTCTAGGACGTGGGCCTATGGGTAGTTAGGGGACTTGACAGCCACCCCAGCAGGTACGTCCTGCCTGAAGTTCTTTGTTTCGGGTCCAGCACAGGGCAGCCAGATCTTGTGGCAGCACGGGCGCTTCCAGGTGGAGGAGGGGTCTCCCCGCCAAAAACCATCTATTCCCTTCCTGTTCTCCTGCCATTCCCTAGCTTTTTGTGCATTCTTTCCAAGAATTGGGACTTTTTAAAAATACCGTGGGACGCAGGACAAATTGTTAAAAATTGGGACTGTCCCACCAAAAGTGGGACATCTGGTCACCTTACTATAGTGTGCTACTATCTTGTAGAATTCTATTTAACTACACATTAAATTTATAAATAACAATTGGATTATTTTGTGAAACAATATTTTTAAGTGCAAAGAGGACCTCATGGATTAAGATATGCAAAAAGATTACTTTTTAGGCAAAAAAAAAAAAAAATCAAATAAATAATTAAATGCTTCCATGTAAATGACAGTAGAAATTATGAAAATGATATTTTATTAGCTCTTTGATGATTTGGGTTCTATTTATACTAAAAAATTTAGATTGGGAATTAATGTTTGAGGTTACAATATAAGTACGTATATAGTTTTATATAAGCTTTTGCACATGCATGTTAAATTTTTTTTGTTTTAATTATCATGAATTTTAAATAACTTTTTATTTTTATTATTAATTTTAGTCAGCAAGAAAGGGAAATAAAAAGAGAGAGGCAGGAAAATTGGTTTGTTCCTGTATGTACCCTAAACAGGAATCAAACCATTCTCCTCTGTGCTTCCAGCCAATGCTCTAACCAACTGAGCTATCCAGCCAGAGCTAAATAGCTTTTTACTTCCACTGACCTGTGGTGGTGCAGTGAATAAAGCATTGATCTGGAATGCTGAGGTTTCCAGTTCAAAACCCTGGGCTTGCGTGGTCAAGGCACATATGGGAATTGATGCTTATTGGTCCTCTCCCTTTCTCTCTCTCTCTTTCTAGCTCTCTTTCTTGCTCCCTTCTCTAAAATGAATAAATAAAATCTTTAAAAAAAGATTTCATCCAAAGTTTTGGTATAATTCTACCTGATGAAAAAGTTACAATAGAGAGAGCTTTCTTGGATTCTGCTCTTTGTATAACCTCTTTAATTGCTGTGAATAAATTATTTTCATAGAAGAAAGTAACAGTCTTAACACAAATTTAATAGTAATAGAAACTCATTTGTGCTTGACCTGTGGTGGCACACTGTATAAAGCATCAAACTAGAACACTGATGTTGCTGGTTCAAAACCATGGGCTTGGCTTGTCAAGGCACATATGGGAGTTGATGATTCCTGCTCCCCCAGCCCCTTCTTTCTCTCTTCTCTAAAATATATAAAAATTTAAAAACCTAGAAAAATGTTTAAAGAAAAAAAGAGAGAAAAACTCCTTTACCCTTAAAAATAAAAGAAACTCAAATTGTTTATCACCTTAGTATTCTATATGGTCACTTTCTCATGTGATAAGATCAGATTTGTCTAATACAGTCCTCCCTCGCCATATCATGGTTCACTTTTTGCAGTTTCACTGTATCGCTGATTTTAAAATTGTATTTATTTAATTTTGTATTGCAAATTTTTAGCTATATTGCGAGATTTTGCGGTATATAGGTATTTTATATATTTATTATTTCAGTTATTTTTGTGGTAAAATAAGCATTTTCTAGCCTAAAAATTTAAAAACAACATAAAAAATAAAGCCTTAAAATATATATAGTAATAATAAAATAAATATAAGGTCACTACTTCACAGATTTTCGCCTATTGTGGGGGGTTCTGGAACCTAAACCCTGTGATAAACAAGGGACCACTATAAATTATCCTCTGTTGGGCAGATAAAATATAACATGCTCACTTCGTTAAAGATGGCACTGCCCACATGGGAGCCCGTCACCCAGGTGATATTATTTGCCCTTATGCTTGGGATGGGTGTGTTCTGGGACAGGCTGTGGGCAGGCTGGGTCATTATAGCCTAAGGCTTAGTTATAAGAATAAGCTTTTCCCCACACCCTTGACTGGTTGGATGATGTGGGGTGGTGCGCTCTCCTGAGGAATCCCATTATGTCTCAGATAAGTGACTTTGTATCAGAGACTTTCTTGTTTGTAGATTAGATTAAGGGTTTGGATTTCTACAGTATAAAGTGGGGTAGGCCGGGAGCTTGCTCTCTTGGTTCTTGAGGTATTAGAGAGGAGAGCAGATTAAGGCCACATGGAGGAGAGGAGAAGCAGCCAAGATGGCAGAGTGCTGAGGAAGAAGCCAGTTTGAGCAGAGTTTGTGCTGGAGAAGGAGATGGGGAACAGAGGTGAATAAGTCTGGTGAGCTAGAAACCTTTGATTCTAGGAAACTCGGATAAATCAGTAGCTTTGTGAGCACTGAATGAGTGGGTTTGGGAGCCCAGTGTCTGTTTTTGCTTGCCTGCCAGGTGCAAGCTAGAATTAAAGCTGATGGCTCACCAGTTCTTGGCTCCGTTGTTTCATTACCGACTATCCGAATCTAATGTGAACCTGCACTGGCCAGGCGACTGTGATGGTGGCCCTGTCTCCTGGCCTTACATCCTCATAATTTTATGCATGTCCTCGCACTGTACTTTCTGTTCAAAGAGAATTTACAAATATTCTAAATTTATTTTTTTTTAAACTCACTTTCTACATAGGCATTGTACAAAGAAATAGAAATGATACTCTTAGGCAGCAATTTTCAATTTATATTTCACAAGAGTTTTTAAAACATACAATACCTGACTATTTAGTCAGGGGCACTGACTTCTCTTCCCTTAGATTGTCAAATTATAAAAAGAAATAACAACCAACACAACAATAGTTTCATGATGTGAGTGAATACAATTATATCTACTTTTTTTGACATATCACAAACACTATACATAATATATTTTTAGGTGTGCTGCAGAATTTTAGTAATTAGTTTTGTGTACCATGAGATGAAAAAGGTTGAAAATTGTTCATAGGTAAAGAAAATAAAAACAATATTTCTTAAATACATGTTAAGAATACATTATATCTAAAACACTACTCATAAAAATATAATTTTATTGCAATAAACACAAAGTGTAATTTTGGGAAAGGACACAAAATATATATAAAATATTATATCCTCATAGGGTTTAGACAGGTAAAAATGAACTGAAAAGTAGATTAGTTAAGGTAAACAGTACATAAATCAATCCAAGAAAATGATTTATGACTTAAAGTACAGGACACTTAATGTGTCACAGGGAAAATAAAACAAATAAAAAAGACAGAGATGCTACGAGCAAAAATTACCCAAATGCTTTTACTAACCGAAATTGCTCTCCCTTGACTGAGCATCATTCTGCTTTCCAAATTGTATCCTCAATCTTCACACCATGGCACCCGTGCTCTGTGGGGAGTCAGCAGTCACAAAGTGATATGGATTTGTTTAAGCTCTGAAAATAAGAAAAGGGACAGGTGCATTCCACCTCAATCCATATCACACAGCTCTATAATTCAATTCTAAAAAATAAAACTGTTCAAACCACCCATCACAATCTTATTTGTATTTTTGAACAAAGCAATTTGAAACTAAGTCTTTCTGCTCTTTTAAGTTATTTTAAGGCAGAATGATCAATATAGGTTAAAAAGTCCCAAATATTTAGGCATATAGGAAAATTCACACATTTTACAAATTTTTGCAGAGAATTAAAAATGATATAAAATAATTTCAAGCTATTCAAAATTACATTTCATTTTTAAAGAGCCATAAGGTTTTTAATTTCTAATTAAAATAACCTTATTGTCACTCAAAGCATGACCAGATTCCTTTTTTTTAAGCGAGAGAAGAGAGAGAGAGAGAGTACAAGAGAGAGGGACAGATAAGGACGGACAGACAAGAAGGGAGAGAGATGAGAAGTATCAATTCTTCGTTGCAGCACCATACTTGTTCATTGATTGTTTCCTCATATGTGCCTTGACCAGGGGACTACAGCAGACCAAGTGAACACTTGCTCAAACCAGCAACCTTGGGCTCAAGCTGGTCAGCCTTGCTCAAACCAGATGAGTCTGCACTTAAGCCGGCAACCCAGTCCAATGGGTCTTCCGCATCCCAGTCCAATGCTCTACCTACCATGCCACCGCCTGGTGAAGCTCTCTTTCAAATTTTAATAAAATTTAATATTGAACCAATTATAAAAATACAATTTACTCAATAGATAAGGCCAATTTTAAAACATTTCTAATAGATATCTTGAAATTATATTTTTCGGTAGGCACTATGCAAATCTTATACTGTTGTGTTAACAATGTATTATAACTAATAATCTTTTTTTGATAGTTTCCAACTATAAATATTTACATGATCATAAAATAAACTGTTTTAAATCTAGAGAAATTTATGGTCATAACCTATTCTACTTTTCCCACTTATAACGTCACTTACTCATGTAAAATTATCTACTGAGCAATGTGAAGGCACTCGGGAAGTCAGTGACCATCATGGTATTACTGTTATCATTTCAGTCACATGTTCAGTGGGAACACAGAGCCTCCATCATAAGAAGCCAACAAAGAATGAAAAAAATATGTCACCTCTATTGAGACTAAAATATCTTCTCCTACAATATTTCTGTGTTGATGTGTTTTTATGTTCTCAATTATAATTTTAAAGTGAAAAATTAGAAGTAATGCTTCTCTAGGAACTAAAACAGAGTAACTGTGAAATATTTGTAATGATTCTGATGGACTAAGATTGATCACTAGGAAGCATTATTTAAATGTAACTACTCAGATAGTCTAAATCCCTGTAATTAAGAGGAAATAATGAAAAGATATGGGTGAGATTTCAGTAGCACTAAGAATTCCTCTCAAACATCACAAACTCTAAATTTAGTAGAAGTCTCTCTTTTGTTTTATTTATTATCTTTTAACTTCTATAATAAATTTAAATATGAATTTGATAGGAAATACTGATTATAAATTTTTAGCTTGTTGTGTTATATGGTGGAAAGAAACATAAAAAGTTTGCCTTAAGCTAAGACATTCCTGCACACTCAAATATTAACTATGCCCCAGAATTTTGTAGGTAAAATAATGGGCAATGAATAAAGAAATATAAATTAATTCTAATGATGGTTTTACTATTACTGGCTTATTATCACTAATTTATCACTTTGTTCATTTGTTTATTAAAGTAAATTTCACTACTATGTTCAACGTGTCATGCCAGGTGAATGGACAAAAAGATAAAGCCTTGGTGTTAAGGTCCGGGTTCTCTAACTTGTATAAACTGCAATTGTCTCTGATGTCAATTACAGCAAGTAGCTTCTTGTGTTTCTTTTGGCTTTGAACACATAGTGAAAAACAAGACTTGGAAGCAACAAATCTAATTCAGGTTCCCTCATAAACTTTCCTTGTGGCCAGAATGGGCTGTGAGTGCACTTACCTTGTGACATAATAGAGATAGCTGATACTAACATGACCTCAAAATAACTGTCCTCAGAACGTTTCCATTTGATAGGTATTTTTTGGTCAAAATTCAGATTTAAAAAATTAACTCAAATCAAGATTGTTAAATATAGTCTTAGGAGGCAAGCTAAGTAATGTAAATGGACAGAAATATTCATTTTCAAATCTTGGTTTTGTTGACCAAAAAATATTATACATCTTTTTCATATACTAAAATAAAAGCCAGTATTTTTCCCCAAGAAAGATTGTAATCAGCACATATAGCTAGTGAATTAAAATTATAAAACATTACAGATATATCCATGTATTAATGTCAATTACTGCAATAAGAATTTTGCATTTTTTTTTACAGGGACAGAGAGAGAGACAGACAGGGACAGACAGACAGAAATGGAGAGAGATGAGAAGCATCAATCATCAGTTTTTTGTTGCGACATTATAGTTGTTCATTGATTGCTTTCTCATATGTGCCTTGACCACGGGCCTTCAGCAGATGGAGCAACCCCTTGCTCAAGCCAGCGACCTTGGGTCCAAGCTGGTGAGCATTTTGCTCAAGCCAGATGGGCCCACGCTCAAGCTGGCGAGCTCGGGGTCTCAAACCTGGGGTTTCTGCATCCCAGTCTGATGCTCTATCCACTGCGCCACCGCCTGGTCCGGTGGCATTTCTTATAGAATAAAAAATTTATATTTTTCTGAGTCTTATAGCTTTTAGGTGGAACTGAACTTCCTGTTTATTTGGCTAATCTTCCAATTTTTCATCAGAGAAAACTGGATTACAGAAATACAATTTGTGCTAGATCAGAAAGCTAATTATTAGAAAGAGATGTTCCCAGGAATCTTCACTCTTGATGAAGTGTTCCTCCAAAGGCCAAATTGTATCAGACAATAGAAAGTTCAACTCATACATATATGGTCAATTAATTTATGACAAAGGGAACAAGAATATACAATGGGGAAAGGACAATTTCTTTAATAAGTGTTGTGGGGAAAATTGGACAGAACACATGCAACGTAATGAAACTGGACTTATATCTTACATCGTAAAGAAATGATGTCTAAATGGATTGAAGATGGAAACGTAAGACCTGAAGCTATTATCGGTTCTGATGCCAATTGAAGTGGGTTTTTGAATGGGGTCATACAAAAAGCATTTTACTGGACCTGCACTTGGAGAAGCTTAGGTTTTTGCAGCAAGATTTATTCAGGGTTGAAATAGAAGGTTGTTCACAGGTACTCAATGACTCATTTTTCTCTGTCTTGCCAAGGAGAAAGTCCAGTATTGTCTCCAGTGAGCCCAGTATAAAAACCAGCGTCCAGATATTCCACTCCAGGTTAGTCCATATCAAAGCCCATTCCAGTCCAGGCACTACTCAAAGCCTGTACTTGGGAGAGTGTCCAGCTGCCACTTGGAGACACCACAAATGAACAAGCAGGGCCAGCTTGTTTTCAAACAGGAAGAGAGAGCCAAAAGGGGGATGGACCTCTGCTAAACCAAGTTTATAATTTTTGGGCTGGGAAGAACTAGCTTTCCTTTAAGCCAATCAATCATTTTTAAACATTTCATGGGTGTGTGCTGTTTCTTAACTAACCAATTAAAATCTTCCTTTAGCCAGACTGACAGGCCTCTGTGGTCAACATCCTACCCTGTACTGTGCATAGCTTAAAGTGAAACAGAAACACCTCCCTTCACCCCAGCACTGGGACTGCAGTGCCTTGGGGAGATATCTTTCAAATAGCTATAAACTGAACCCAGAGAGCTAAGGATATAATGGACTCAGAGCACAGTGGATTCCTGAAATGTGCAATTGAGACTATGAATACTTTAGTCTTCTAGCCAATTAAGCTGAATGGGATATTGTGGTTTCCTACTGAAGCAGGCTTCCCAAGTTTTATAACATTTAATGGCCAACTCCCTTTGCTCTCTTTTCTCATCAATAAATGGCTATCTGCCTAGATTAACAAACCCATACAACTTCTCGAAGCAAACATATGCAGTAAGCTCCTTGATACTGTTTTTGACAATGATATTTTTTGGATCTGACTCCAAAAGTAAGAGCAGCAAAGCAAAGATAAAGTTGGATTATATCAAACTATATCTTGCACAGCAAAGAAAAACATCAACAAAATGAGAAGGTGATCTACAGAATGGGAGAAAGTTTGCAAATCCCATATCTGATGATGGTTAATATATTGTATAAAGAACTCAAACAACTCAGTATCAAATAAGCAAACAATTTGATTAAAAATTGAGTAGAAGGCCTAACCAGGTGGTGACACAGTGGATAGAGGATAGAGTGTCGGACTGGGACGCAGAGGACCCAGGTTCAAAACTCTGAGGTTGCCGGCTTGAGCGCGGGCTCATCTGATTTGAGCACAGCTCACCAGCAGCTTGAGCCCAAGGTTGCTGGCTTGAGCACAGGGTCACTTGGTCTGCTGTGGCCTCCGGGTCAAGGCACATATGAGAAAGCAATCAGTGAACAACAAAGGTGCTGCAATGAAGAATTGATGCTTCTCATCTCTCTCTCTCCCTTCCTGTCTGTCTGTCTCTATCTGTCCCTCTCTCTGTTCTCTATTTGTCTCTGTCACAAAAACTGAGCAGAAGATCAGAATGGACATTTTCCTGAAGAGGGCATACAGGTGGTCAACAGGTACGTGAAAAGTGCTCAACATCACTAATCATCAGGGAAATGCAGATCAAAATCATGATGAGATATCTCCTCACATTTGTTATAATCACTATTCTCAAAAAGATAAGACATAGCAGGTATTGGTGAGGCTGTGGAGAAAAGGGAACCCTCCTGCACTGCTGGTGGGAATGCAGACTGGTTCAGCCACAGTGGAAAACAGTATGGAGATTCCTCAAAAAATTGAAACTGTAAGTACCTTATGACACAACTGTTCCTCTACTGGATATTTATTCAAAGGAAAGAAAAACACTAACTCAAAAGGATATCTGCATTTTCATGTTCCTAGCACCATTATTTACAATAGCCAAGATATGGAAATAACCTCAGTGTCCATGGACAAATGAATGAATAAAGAAAACGTGGTACATATATACAGTGGAATGTTGTTGATTCATAAAAAAGAATTAACTCTTGTCATTTGTGACAATGTGGACATCGTGCTAAGTGAAATAAATCAGACAAAGACAAATACCATATGAGCTCACTTGTATGTGTGCTAAAAACCAAAAGAAAAAAAGCAATAACTAAAAATAACCAAAAACCCAAGCTCATCGACATAGGGAACATATTAGCTATTGCCAGAAGCATGGGGTGGAGATGGGTGGAATAGTTTAAGGAGGTCAAAAGGTACAAATTTCCAGATATAAAACAACACAGTATCAGTATTTTATGTTTGAAAGGTTCTGAGAGAGTCGATTTTAAAAATTATCATAAAGAAAATAGTAACTATGTGTGATGATGGTGGTGATCATTTCACAACGTACACAAATATTGAATCAATATGTTGTACACTTAAAACTCTATGATGTTATATGTTGTTTCAAAAAAGAACCCAAAATTGGATCCAGCAGTCCTGAACACATGGTGCCAATTGCAAAGACTGAAGACCTTGTCTTCTACTGGAAACTGACTGTGGAGAAAAATGACAGCATGTCATTCCAAGGTCATGGGCTTCTTAACTACGCAGACACCTCAATTTATCATCCTGCCCTGTTAAATCTCCACACGAGGATCCAGTGACAAAGAGGCTTCCAGTCAGGGAAAATGCAAATACCACCAAGGAGCCATCCTTACCACACCATATCTGTGTAAAGTGTATGTGCACTCCACAAACATCAGCTGTACAGTTCCATCAGCTGCCCTAATCCCAAATAAGTGGAGTCTGGGGAAAACCCGCAAACCCTCACAATGCTCCCGCTTGGCTATTCCATCACTGCCAATGTCTGTCCATTTTGAATATTCAATAAAAAGTTAATTATTTAAAAATTCACTTTTGACATCAGAAATGAAATAGAGATGAGAAAGATTTCCTTGTTTAGACAAAGTATCACACTACCAACCAAGTATTCTACTGGAAGCCTGTTAAATGAGTTTCCTATAATATGATACTGTCTTGATTTTTGTGACTTCAACTAAAGTCTTAAGTTACTGTGTAATTCAGTATGTAAAAGCAGCAGGCATGTCCTTATTCAGTAAGATTGAGAATATTTTATGAGTGAGCTGTGCACAACTTATAAGTGCCAGTTGATTCTCTCCATTTGCTGATGTGCACAACACCTTCTTTATCTAGGAAAGGCAAGTACAGAACCCCCTCGTCTTCCTCCCTGGTTTCTCATTCTGTACCTTCCCCAAAGCAATGGTGGACATCACTAATCAGCCTGGTCCCATAATCCTGAGACATGTCATGCTCCAGGACGTCCCTAAAACAAAGTGAAGCTGAGAAATAAAATTAAATTTGTTTAACATTCTGGCTCTACTCTCCCATATTTTACACCTTGGTGGTTATTATTTTCTTCATCTACCCTCATTCCATTTTATCATGAAAGACACTGCAACATTTATTTTAATAACTTGGAATTTCTTGGAATGCACAGAAACAAATTAACCTCTTTTTTGACTTTGGGATATTACAGACAGCCATCATGATACAGTGTGGCAATACAACTTGGAATTTCTTGGTTCCTCGTGCTCTATCCATTGGTTTCCCTTCCTTCCTCCTACTATTGGTGACCTAGCAACCAACAGTCTCCTCCTCCCCTGACATCTACCAACTATTCTCCAGCCTTCTGCTTCTAATGTCTATTCATATAATGTAAACTGAAGAGCTATGAACTAAACATGCTATGTCTTTATTGAACATGTAAAGCAAGTATCTATAAGATTGTACAAAGTCCAGGTGGAAGGATGTGCAAACTTTGGAACTGCTGTAATAGAAGTTCAAAGTCTCTTCTAAGACCTGGGTGTGGGCTGGGTTGTGGTGTGTAGCATAGGAGATCAGGTCAAATTAGATGGAACCACTGAACTCTGTCTCCCGCATGTGTCCATTTGTTGTATTTCAAACATGACTCTTCTGAGAGCAGAAACCAGAGGCTGGTCTTCTTGAGTGACTTCATGTTAAAGTACTTCAGATTGGTGTTGCCGGAGGTATGTAGGTAGGCCTTGATATATATATATATATAGTGACCATGGTCATATCAAATTTCTAATTTATTTTTAAAAGGGAAAGACCCAACTTCAGTAGAATCAAAATTGAGAAAGTGGGGATGGGGAGCAGGTGGGGTTGAAGTGTGACCTCCGGTGGAAGCAGCATCCCAAATGATGGAGAAGGTATTTCAGTAATCAGGCTTCAAGTCTAGGGGCTTGGAAGGAAAGTGTTAGCCCTACGTACGTATTCCCTTACATGGGACCTGTTTATGTATCAGCAAAGTCAGTTTAACAGTTAGCTTGGGTTTCTGCTACAATTTTCCCAGATTTGGGGCAGGAATAATGGAGTATTTATATAATATATATATATATATATATATATTTTATTATTATTAATTCTAATGGGGTGACACCAATAAATCAGGGTACATATGTACAATGAAAACATCTCCAGGTTATCTTATCATTCAATTGTGTTGCATACCCATCACCAAAAGTCAAATTGTCCTCTGTCAACTTCAATCTGGTTTTCCCTGTGTCCCTCCCCTCCTCCCTATCCCACTCTTCCCTCCCTCCCCCCATCCCATAACCACCACTCTCTTGTCCATGTCTCATATTCCCACTTTTATGTCCCACCTATGTATGTAATCATGCTGTTCTCAGTTTTTCTTTTTTTCTGATTTACTTATTTCACTCCATATAATGTTATCAGGGTACATCCATTTTGTTATAAATGATCCGATGTCATCGTTTCTTATGGCTGAGTAGTATTCTATAGTATATATGTACCATAGCTTTTTAATCCACTCGTCTTCTGACGGACACTGGGCTGGTTCCAGATCTTCGCTATTGTGAACAATGCTGCCACGGAGTATTTGCTATCAGAAGTCCCAGCTGCATTCTCGCCAGCACCTGGTAAGGAATAAGGGGCTGGGTTTGCCTGTGGCCCAGCCTGGGTTGAGCAGCTATTTTACTTTTGCAGAGTTGTCAACACTTTCTCGTCTGAAAGTCTGCAGTTATTGGTGCTTATATTTCCCCTTCTTAGTTACAATCCTGAGAATTAAACTCAATTTCAAATTTATTAATAAACTCAATGATGCAGCCACTAAAGTTGGCAGTGCTGACAGTGGGAGGTACAAGGGTTGCCATCTTGACATTCACTATCCACTGTGAACTTCATCACCACTTCTTCCCTGCTTGCCATAGTCATTCCATGGGAAATTTACCAGTTTAGAGAGAAAATATTGGTAGGCAATCAGATTTCCCGACCCTCTCTTGATACCTGTCATTATCGTAAGCATTGTGTTCTCTGCATTATAAAAGTTGTGTCTATTTATTTTGGGTCTCCAAAGATGCTTCTACTGCTCTTTACAAGCTGGCATGGACAGGGTTGACAGCAACTGTTATTACTGATTATTGTAATGGACCCCTCCTTGAAATGCAGGATCTTCTGGGTGTGGCCAAAGCTTCTTGCTTGTGCCTTTTATAAGTTATAAATTGAGGTACTGACAATATCAGAATGGTTCTAGAAGAAAGCGGATGTCCTCACTTTGTGGGGAGAAAGCTAATCTGCATACATAAGCATACTGCCGGGTCACAGTGTGCCGCTGTTCACTATATGAGAGGTTTGTTTTCATAGCCAGACTGATGCCAGGGACTCAGTAGGACAGGTTTGGCACCATGCTGCTGTCATGGACCAGTGCAAACACTGTAAACTGGACTGTGGTGGGGTGGAGAGCATCGTGGAGCCAGACATATTAAGCACCACTCATTGATGTGAGGACCGAATTTTAATAATTTGAGATATTTCATGTCTTCTAAGATAATTCCGCATCTGTACTTTAATTTTCAACAATGGAATATGGGTACTTGCTTCTCTTCTTTATAGGCTTTTGTTATAAAAAAACAACAACAACAGGCTTTTGTTCTCTCCGCATTATTCCACACACACACACACACACACACACACACACACACACACACATACACATACATACATACAGTGTGTCCGTAAAGTTATGGTGCTTTACGAACACACTGTATACGACCAAAAGTTAATATATTCAACATGGTCTACCTCTCCTGAACTATGTATGTGTTTTATCCCTCTCCATGAAAAGTCCTTCTGCCCTGTCAGACTAGCTGATTCTCATTTCCTCTTCAATCTCCATTTAAGCCCTGCTGCTTTGAGCATTCCTCCTTGATGCTCTGGGCATTTCTACACATTCAATGCTGCAGAATCATCACCAACCCAGGTTGTAGCCATGATTGTCTCTAGTCATCTTCTTTGTTGGACTCAAGGCACCAGAGAAAAGGGGCCATGTTTTATATTCACAATGGTGTCTGTAGGTCCTAACACATAGGATCTAGCATTCAGTAAGTCCTCAATAAATGTTGTTTGCTTTTGAAATGAATGAGTAATTTAAGAGCTCATTATGAATTACCTGATAAGGCTATGCACAAACAATTCAAAAGAATGCATAAACAGGTACCCAAACATAAAGACTTGTCATGCTTTAAAAACAATCCAAGGTCACTGGCTTAAGCAAGAGGTCTCTCGGTCTGCTGTAGCCCCCCAGTCAAGGCACATATGAGAAAGTGATCATTGAACAAATAAGGTGCCGCAACGAAGAACTGATGCTTCTCTTCTCTCTCCCTTCCTGTCTGTCTGTCCCTATCTGTGTCTCTCTGTCTCTGTCACACACACACAACCAAAAAGTTTTATGTCTTTGTAAAGCCAGTAGCCAGGGTCAAGATCACAGCCACCCCGCCAGTGCAGGTTCCCATTAGATTCGAACAGTCGGTAATGAAATATTGGAGCCAAGAACTGGTGAGCCATCAGCTTTAAATCTAGCTTGCACCTGGTGGGCAAGCAAAAACACACACTGGGCTCCAAAACCCACTCATTTAGTGCTCACAAAGCTACTGACTTATCCGAGTTTCCTAGAATCAAAAGGTTTCTAGCTCACCAGACTTATTCACCTCTGTTCCACATCTCCTTCTCCGGCACAAACTCTGCACAAACTGGTTTCTTCCTCAGCACTCTGCCATCTTGGCTGCTTCTCCTGGCCTCCACGCGGCCCTAATATGCTCTTTCTCCCACATTTCCTCTAGCTCCTTCCACTGCTCAGTTTGCAGGTCCCGGGCAGCGTTTTCCATAGAGCTCTCGGTTTCCTCACGCATGGCTGTAAAAGTCAACCAGCCAACAGTCCCCAAAAACATAGCCATAGGGAACCATAACAGCAGCCAGTCCTCTACTCCACCGCTCAAAGGTGGTGGTGGCTCCATACCGATCTGTATTAAATCCTGCCACAGACTACGCCAAATGTAAAGCCAGTAGCCGGGGTCAGGATCACAGCCGCCTGACCCGTGCAGGTTCACATTAGATTCGAACAGTCGGTAATGAAACAACGGAGCCAAGAACTGGTGAGCCATCAGCTTTAATTCTAGCTTGCACCTGGCGGGCAAGCAAAAACACACACTGGGCTCCAAAACCCACTCATTCAGTGCTCACAAAGCTACTGACTTATCCGAGTTTACTAGAATCAAAGGTTTCCAGCTCACCAGACTTATTCACCTCTGCTCCCCATCTCCTTCTCCAGCACAAACTGCACAAACTGGCTTCTCCCTCAGCACTCTGCCATCTTGGCTGCTTCTCCTGGCCTCCACGCGGCCCTAATATGCTCTCCTCTCCAATACCTCAGGAACCAAGAGCGAGCAAACTCCTGGTCTGCCCCACTTTATAGCATAGATTCAAAACCTTTAATCCAATTATACAAACAAGAAAGTCTCTGATACAAAGCCACTCATCTGAGGCATAATGGGATTCCTCAGGAGAGCGCACCACCCCACATCATCTAATCAGTCAAGGGTGTGGGGAAAAGCTTACTCTTAAAACTAAGCCTTAGGCTATAACGACCCAGCCTGCCCACAGCCTGTTCCAGAACACACCCATCCCAAGCATAAGGGCAAATAATATCACCTGGATGACAGGCTTCCGTGTGGGCAGCGTCATCTTTAACAGAGTGAGCATATTATGTTTTATCTGCCCAACAGTCTTCCCATTAATTAGCATAACACACTTAACTATCTGTTGGGCAGATAAAATATATTATGCTCACTTTGTTAAAGATGGTACTGTCCACATGGAAGTTTGTTGATATTAATGTGTGTTCTGAAACAGGCTGTGGGCAGGCCGAGTCTTTATAGCCTAAGGCTTAGTTTAAGAGTAAGCTCTTCCCCACACCCTTGACTGATTGGATGATGTAGGGTGGTGCACTCTCCTGAGGAATCTCATTATACAGAGACTTCCTTGTTTGTATAATTGGATTAAAGGTTTTGAGTCTATGCTATAAAGTGGGAGAGACCAGTAGCTTGATCTCTCTCTCTTGGTTCCTGAGGTATTAGAGAGTAGAGCAGATTAAGGCCACGTGAAGGCCAGGAGAAGCAGCCAAGATGGCAGAATGCTGAGGGAGAAGCCAGTTTGTTAAGAGTTTGAGCTGGAGGAGATGTGGAACAGAGGCGAATAAGTCTGGTGAGCCAGAAACCTTTGATTCTAGGAAACTCAGATAAGTCAGTAGCTTTGTGAGCACTGAATGTGTGGGTTTTGGAGCCAGTGTGTGTTTTTGCTTGCCCGCCGGGTGCAAGCTAGAATTAAAGCTGATGGCTCACCAGTTTTTGGCTCCGTTGTTTTATTACCGACTGTTCGAATCCATTGCGAACCTGCACGGGTCAGGCTGCTGTGATGGTGGCCTTGACTACTATCCATTGATCTATGCTTTCTCTCAATTCAACTCATTTGGTCTAAGTTTTAAGGTCTTAAGGATAGATGACCAGATAAAAAGACAATCAGACAAACAGAGAGAGATAATGAAATAGGAAAGTACAGACTTCTTATTTGGGGTTGAAAGCAGAGTTTATGACTAAATAAATAAACAAGGGTGTGCAGATGGCTGACTCCGGAAAGCCAGCCTGGGCAGAAAGGATTGGGGACAAGGGCCAGGCAGAAGGGATTAGAGACAAGGGCATGAGGCAGGGAAGGAGATAAATCCATTAGAGCCTGAGTTGTCAGTGTGACCACTGCCTCTGGGGATGTGCTGTTGATTCCAGAAAGCTCAGAATGAATACATTATATCTTCCAGGCTGAGGAAGAGTCTGAGCTTCGTTGTTGCCGCTTCACACTCATCTCTGTCTGGCCACGGATATAGCAGTCAAGCTCTGCCTGGTGGATGTGATTGAGCTATCTACCTGGAAAAAAATAATGGGAAAAATGCAAATAATTACTTACTTGTTAATTTTGGAGTGAACAGTGCTGTGGTAATAAAATACTAGTAGTAAAATTGGGCTTAAAAACATTCCTTTCAGAATGTCATTACTCTTATGGGACGCTCCTCACGCAGCCCACAATGTTTGGCTGGATGTCAGTTGCTGAGGACAGAAAGTGACACGTGTAAACTGCTGTGGTCTCTCCTGAGTTTCTAGAGCAGTGAGTAACTGAGAGGGGAACAGACTTCAGCCCCATTTCAGAAATGCAATGTGAGAAGCAGAGCCCTGATTTTTGTCACTAAGAAGCAGGATTGCAATGCAAACACATACCTACCAACTAGAGATTAATCTGTATCCAGGAAAATATTAACTCCTGGCCCCCAATACAAATTGATAACAGAGATAACCGAGATAACCATACTAAGAGTGATTTTATTTAGGATTAAGGAGTAGGGATTTTTTTTAATCAAGTGAGAGGCAGGGAGGTGGAGAGACAGACTCCCGCATGTGCCTAACTGGGATCCGCCCTGCAACCCTCCTCTGGGGCTGATGTTTTGCCCATTTTGGACTGCTGCTCTATTGCTTGGCAACAGCCCTAAGGCCAACTTGCTCATTTGAGCTGTGGCCGCTGGTGGGAAGAGAAGTGGGAAGGGTGGAAAAGCAGATGGTCACTTCTCCTGTGTGCCCTGACTGGGAATTGAACCCAGGACTTCTACACGCTGGATGAGATGCTCTACCACAGAGCCAAACAGCAAGGGGCAGAGTGGGGATGTCTTAAGTTCTAGGCCCTTCTGGTTAGAATGCTGAAGTGGCAGTGCCTGGTCTGATGACAGCAGCCCCTCATCAACACTAGCAATGCTGCCCTTTGGGTAGAGAAGAAAATACAACCACATAAATTGCTTTTAGGAACAATTTAATTATTTGAACCAGTGGTTCTTAACCTTTTTTGAGGTACTGAACCCACCAGTTTCATATGTGCATTCACCGAACCCTTCTTTAGTGATAAATAAAATATGATTTTTTTTCCAAATTCAAGACATAGGTATATGTTGTTTTACTGGTGCACAAAATGAGCCGTGCATGAACATCACCTTGCTCAAAGAACAAAACCAACAAAGTGCATGAACTCACAACAAATTACTGTATTACTTTATTCTGGCCTCCGCGGCAGAGGCTTCTCCAAACCCCTGAGACCGACTCATTGAACCCCTAGGGTTCGATAGAACCCAGGTTAAGAACCACTGATTTGAACACTTGAAACACTAATTCTATGTCTTTAAGAAATTAATATAAAAAGTAATTAAACTTTTTTTTAATTAAGAGCTTTTTTGAAGATAGCTTCTCAATCTCATGTGTTCGATTCTGAGCAGCAAAGAAGAGTGTGGCTCATGTACAAATCAAATATACTTACAGTAAAGGGCAGATCTAATTGCACAGAGATAACAGGAATATGCATGAATGGGAAATAGTCATCAATGATTGACTCATTTATATATGCTGATGAAAGGATCTCAGGTTTAAAAATAAATGAATCCTACTAAGTCTATGCTCTTAAATATTAAAAAGTTATTATCATAGAAGTTCTAATTAAATTCAAAATATTCTAAAATGTGATTAATTGCCTTTTCCAAGTGTAGAAATGTGAGGTGATCATTATTCTCTTTTTGTCATGAAGATGTAGTCATTTATTTAAATTTTTTATATTTCATTCAGCATAATTTGATCAATGGGAACATGATATGAAGCTAAAAGAGTAAAGCTAGAATAATTCTCAGGGGGCTTGTGAAACAACACCATCAGGCAAGGTGTTCATTTAAGCTTCATCTCTGACTCATAAAGAAATGGACTACTTTTAGAAACATAAAGAGATCTGCTAAATATTTCTACTAGAAGGGAGAGAATTTGAAATACAGGGCATTTACTTCCGCCATCATGAGTTGTTTTCATGTCCACATGGTCATGATAGTTTTTATCTACAGAGTTTGGTATCTATTCACTCAGTTGACTGGCTTCTGTACACCCATCAAAACATAATTTCTTCTATTCTTTTTTTTTTTTCAAATGTCTTTTTTTTTAAATATTATTTTTATTTTTATTTTATTCATTTTAGAGAGGAGACACAGAGTGAGAGAGAGAGTGAGAGAGAGAGAGAGAGAAAGGGGGGAGGAGCTGGAAGCTCAACTCCCATATGTGCCTTGACCAGACCAGTGCAGGGTTTTGAACTGGCGACCTCAGTGTTCCTAGGTCGATGCTTTATCCACTGCGCCACCACATGTCAGGCAATTTCTTCTATTCTTGATGAACTGGAATCTTCCCCTAAGGGAAATCCTTGTGGTCAGCTATCTTATTTTACTTTCATTTCCAACATATTCTTCTTCTGGTCTCTTCAGCCCGTACAACCCCACTTTTGGAATTCCCAGAGTGTAGGAAAGGAAGGGTGCGCATAAAGGTCTAGCAGGGGAGACACCAGACTGGAGGTCTGATCCAGTCCAGGCAAGTCAAGGTGGCTGTCTCCTTGTCTTCAGTCTTGGAGTTAAACCCCAAGGGAAAGGCAATGTAGCTCCGTGAAAGGTCAGAATATTCCAGGTTTACTTCCATGTGTTTTCACTTGTCTAGCATAACTTTGGGGAAATGATTGACGATAAGTCAGTGCAGATGTCCTTACCATGAACAGGGGGACAGTGGCTCCCTGAGCTATATCAGGGTGCTCAGCCAGCAGTATGAAGCACTTCTTAATGTCAATCATGTAAGTCAGGGAGGGCCATCGGGGGTGCTGAACTCAGTGCCTTAAACAAAATCTTGGTTCTTGAAAATGTCTAGAAACAGAATAAGAAATATTTTTCATGTTATCACCTCAGCCCCCCATAGGGTAACTTCCTGGATGTTTCTTTTCCTTCTCAAGTTGACACTTCTCCTCTACCTAATTACTCAGCATTCTCTGTTACGTCAGCCTCAGCAAGATCATGTTGTCCTCACCTGACCTGGTGGTGGATCAAAGAACTTAGAAAAGCACCAACTAGAGAGCATTTGTAGCCATCTTAGGTTTTGTTGTAACCCTTTGACACAGACTGCTCATAACATGTGAGACTAAACCCACACATGTACACTGGAATTGTTTGTGTTAAACAACACTTGTTGAATTCTCATTAGCATGTGCTCTTCCCATCAACAATGTAGATTGTAAATTAAATTTAAAGCATGGTTTTAAAGACACCTCACACTGACTTAAAAAAATAAAAATCTCCTGACCTGTGTTGGCGCAGTGGGTAAAGCGTCGACCTGGGAACACTGAGGTCGTCAGTTCAAAATCCTGCACTGGTCTGGTCAAGGCACATATGGGAGTTGATGCTTCCAGCTCCTCCCTTCTCTCTCTCTCTCTCTCTCTCTCTCTCTCTCTCTCACTCCATGTCTCCTCTCTAAAATGAATAAATAAAAAAAATAAAATAAAATAAAAATAAAAATCTTTCCCTATTTCCAATCTCTGAACGTAATTTGTACAATTTGGGAACAATTTATTCCTCAGTTCTCTTAATACTTATGCTTTAATGGAAGTGTCTCCCTAAGGAAAAATATATCAAAAGCAGTAAGTTTAGGGGTCTGGCTGTTGGCTCAGTGGTAGAGCGTCAGCCTAGTATGCGGAAGTCCCGGATTTAATTCCTGGCCAGGGCACACAGAAAAAGTGACAATCTGCTTCTCCACCCTTTCTCCTCTCTAACTCTCTCTTCCCCTCTCACAGCCAAGGCTCCATCAGAGCAAAGTTGTTCCGGGCACTGAGGATGGCTTCATGGCCTCCACCTCAGGTACTAGAATGGCTCCAGTTGCAATGGAGCAACGCCCCAGATGGACAGAACATCACCCACTGGTGGGCATGCCAGGTGGATCTCACTCGGAAGTCTGTCTCTCTGCCTCCCCGCTTCTCACTTCAGAAAAATACAAAAAAAAAAAGTTTAAGTATTAAAAAGGTCACGTCTCTGCTTTTATGTTCCTCAGAAATAATGCCCCCCCACTCAGACAACTTTCAGGCTTATGTTAATGAACATTACATTCTCGAAGCCTTGAAGAATGCGATTTCCAGTGATATAAGTGTAGACATACCTCTAAATAATGGAAGATTTGAGATACCCTCTCCCTTAACTTTTTTTATTAGCCACATCACTAAAGGGTTTTCCTTTCAAGATGTGTAGAGAATAATTTCTTTGTCCTTTAAAGTATATAGTTGCTCAGGGTTAGAAGACTAAATTTAGTGAGGACTCTAGATTTGCTGGTAGGTTTTTAAACTCTGGCACAACCAGGAAGGGTGGCATAGAGGACACCCTGAGCTGATCTTAATCTGACTTACTCTTCACTTTCTGGATATAGTAAGGAAATGAGGCACCTGAATGTCTTCCAGATAAAATAACTGAGCCTTGTGAAAACGTAAACTTCTGTTTCTCTCTATATGCTAAGCACTTTGTTGTCTGGATTTTTAATCACATGTCCATGGCTATTTCAGATTTTCAACAGTCTTTGATCCTCAAGTTAAGAACTACTCTGGTAGATGCTTAGCCTCATAATGGGATTCCATTTCATGGGCCTTTGCATTCTCTTCCAAATCTCATCCAAAGATGATCAGAATAATTGATTGTGACCAAAAGGAGGCAGCTTTATCTTCATAAAACTATGTAAATCCAGACATCACTGGTGTAGATTACGTGCTAGATTGCTCTTAATAATTCTATCTGTTGGGTCAGTTGCTGAGAAGAAAATATATTCTGATGATGAGACATTATGAAATTTACTACAGTAATGAACTTCAGAATATTTTTTGACTGTTTTTTTTTTCTAATATTTTTTTAAATTAAATACAGGGACAGAGAGTCAGAGAGAGGGATAGACAGGGACAGACAAACAGAAAGAGAGAGAGAGATGAGAAGCATCAATGATTAGTTTTTTGTTGCCATTGTGACACCTTAGTTGTTCATTGATTGCTTTCCCATGTGTGCCTTGACCGCAGGTGGTCAGCAGACCGAGCAGCCCCTTGCTCGAGCCAGCGACCTTGGGTCCAAGCAGGAGAGCTTTTGCTCAAGCCAGATGGGCCCATGCTCAAGCTGGCGACCTCGGGGTCTCGAACCTGGATCCTCTGCATACCAGTCCGATGCTCTATCCACTGCACCACCGCCTGGTCAGGCAATTTTTTTGACTCTTGAAAGATTTTTTGGTTGGCTCAATAGTAGAGTATCAGCCTGGTGTGCAGATGTCCCAGGTTTGATTCCTAGTCAGGACACATAGGAGAGGCACCCATCTGCTTCTCCACTTCTCCCCCTCTCCCTTCTCTCTCTCTCTATTTCCCCCTCCTGCATTTGGAGCGAGTTGGCCCTTGTCTCTGAGAATGGCTCCATGGCCTCTGCCGCAGGTGCTAAGAAGAATTCCGTTGCTGAGCAATGGAACAATGCCCCAGATGGGCAGAGCATCACCCCTAGAGGGCTTGCTGGGTGGATTCCCATAGGGGCACCTGCAGGCATCTGTCTCTGCCTTCTCTCCTCTCACTAAATTAAACAAACAGAAAAACAATGAAAGATTTTCTGGTTTTTAAAAGAAAGGGAAATAATCAATGAATGCTTACTTACCTTATTGTAACAGCAACAAAATCAGTCCTCCTTCTCCATCCCCTAAGGGCATTTCTGTTAACATATGGGGACATCAGGAAATCTAGACTTTCTGCCTTTCCGTGTGGAGAACTGGCTATTTCTGCCACTCTTCCTTCACAGTCACTTGGATGTGGTCTCTAAGTGGTCACAGTAGCTGAACTATTATCTTCTCTGCTCAGATCCAGCCTCCTAAGTGTGATGACTGGAAATTATGTCCTCAGAACACCTAGAGAAGATCCAGGGATTGCTCACAGCCTTACGTAGGGAGACTGGCTCTGGCCTAACAGCTCCGCTGCACCTGGGCAGGGCATGCTCACAAGGTACGGGGCCAGGGAAAGCACGTTCCTCCTTGGCCAAAGCCCAAGTTATTGACACCTCACCCAATAGTTCACCTTCCTTTTCTATCTCCCAAGTAAGGGGATTATTTTCTTTTATCTATTTATAAAGAATTATATGTTGGCAAATCTAATTCCTCTCCCTCATCCTCTCTTCTTTCCTCATTTTATTTTATTTTTGAAGCTGAAGTTTCTGCCATCCATACAAGTCCACTCAGAAAAAAAAATAAACGGAATCAAGCAAAACAAAGCAAAAATAACATTGTTTTATTCATTTCCTTTCCTCTCTCCTAAATAGCCTGGATCCCATGAGAAGATGCCACTTACCATAAATTCTTTCCTGCTTTTATTGTCCAATCTCATTTAAATGGCTCTTCTCTTGAAAAGAACATAATCATATTGTTTGCTTAGGTAGGCGCTGTTCTAACACTCACAAACAGACGTTTGTTTTCTTTTTCCTCCTCTATTAAACCTGTGAGGTAGAAATAATGATTCCCATTATACAGATAAGGAAAAGGAGGGTGGAGATGTTAAACAGTTTGCACAACATCAGAGTTAATAAGTTTCAGATCTGATACTTCTACAGAAGTCTATGCTTCTTACCACGACTATGCAGCCAGTTCCAAGGGAAGCATCAGCTAGTCTAATGGCCTTTTGGACAGCCAAAAATGAGACTGAAACAGGGTAAAATGACCATTCTTGGAGTTCTCTTTCTACATAAGCTTCCAAATGAGCTTTTCTCCATTCCCATCACCATGGCTCTACTGCTAATTCCTTCTTAATGGGGCTATGTGTTTTTATTTTTCTTTTGCTAGATTTGTTCTTGCCACAGATGCTAGACACATCTCTCAGATATAAATCTGATGGTATTATTTCTTCCACAAAGTCTTTTGTGTCCCTGGTCAGTTGGCTTAGTGGTGGAGCCCAGGCCCAGCATGTGGATGTTTCAGGTACAATTCCCAGTTAGGGCACAAAGGAGAAGTGACCATTTGCTTTTCCTCCCACTTCCCTCTCTCACTTCCCTTCCTGCACTCATGACTTGATTGGTTCCAGCACATCACCCAGGCAATGAAGATGGCTCTGTGGAGCCTCCACCTCAGGTGCTGAAAATAACTGGGTTGCAAGCATGGCCTCAGATGGGTTGAGCATCCGCCCCAGATGGGGGTTGTAATGTGGACCCTGGTCGGGGTGCATGTGGGAGTCTCTCTCACTATCTCCCCTCCTCTCACTTGGAAAAGAAGAAAAAACAAGTCCTTTGTATTTTTCCATCAACTATGAAACAGTGTTCAAATTGTTGTTGCAGGTGCTTCAGGGATGCTGCAAGTGCTCAATCACAAGCTTGATTTACATCAGTTTTAATGTTCTACAGTTTTAAATGATCAAATGTGTTTTAACAAACCTGATTTTAACCCCTCAAAGTTGGTGTAAGATTAAGGGTCTGGCCACCAGAGGCAAATCAGGGAAAGTAAAACCTCCTTCATAAAAATTTGTTATGCCAGTAGACTCATATTTCTACAAGTTCCTTTCCATCATCATCGAAATGTAAATTTGTTCTTCCCCCAAAAGTATTTAACAAAAACAGAACAATTAAATCAATGAAAATACCTGACAATTTTTACTGGTACTGACTGACCTATCTTTGTTAAATATTTTACAACTGGTACAGGCAAAATGCATGGCTAATCACAGCCCTGTTGCAAAGTATCCTAGATGACCAGACTATTCTGAGTTATTGGTTCTTCTTGGTGGATCTGGACACCCTCTAAGTTTAGAGAGAACTCAGGTCTACAGGTTTTTTGTCCTCCACCTGTGCCACCACAGAAGGTGTTAAAATGAAGCTGAGTCTTGGACTGAACCCTGTCACACCTAAAACCATCTATTAGCAAGAAATTATAAAGCATTTCCTATCACATCTGAAAGCCTGAAGTCCCATCTCTCTGTACCACTTTATGTGAAGTGCATGAAAACATTCACTGAAGTCAGATGTGACAGCATTTTTGCAACAGAATTTAGAGAACATTCTGGTTTGGGAAAGGAATTATCTTATTGCTTGCCACAGAAGGTGTACTTCTGAATCTTAGGCCCAGGTCTCTGCTTTGTAACAGGTAGAACACTGGGCTCAATAGGTTCTAGACAGGGTCAAATTCCTAAAAATTTTCAGTTTAATTGACATATCTTGAGAATTAAGATCCAGTATGTTAATTAACCTTTGTTGATAAAGAGCATTAGCACTTACGGTAGCAACTTTTGGATTGTGACTTTCTGAACAGCAATGGACTTTTAAAAGATAACTACAACTGTAGCTATAAACTATGCACTTCCAATATACAGAGCAAAATTGAACCCGTACATCAGCCTCATTAAAATGGAATAAGTGTGGGCCAAAAATCTCATTTGTGGACCATGGAAGTACTCTTGAGCTATAAGGCCTAGGCCATGTGGCAAACTCTGACTGACCACCAAATAGTAGAAAATACTCTCCACAAGAAGAGCCTTTGAGAACAAGGCTGGGCGGAGAGGATGGGATGCAATCACTAATCAATTCTCATTTAAATTTGAGTTTTCAGCCCTGGTTGGTTGGCTCATTGGATAGAGCCTGGTTTATGGATGTCCTGGGTTCAATTCCTAGTCAGGGCACACAAGAGAAGCAACCATCTTCTTCACCCCTCCTTTTCCCCCTTCTTTCCCTCTTCCCCAGTGGCTTGGTTGGTCCAAGTGCATCATCAGCCTTAGGTACTAAACAGTTTGGTTGATTCAAGCATCAGCCCCAGACAGGGATTGCCTGGTGGATCCCGGTCAAGGCACATGCAGGAGTCAGTCTCACAATCCCCCCTCCTCTCACTTAAAAAGAAATGTTTTCTGAGTTCTCATGAGATATTTTATTATACATTATGTTCAAGTATTTAAAGATAAATTACTAACCATAAATAAGACCTCACTTTCCAGTCAAGTGAAATTCCTGAATTTGACTGTCTTATTACCACAAACTTCAACCCAAATAATAGGTGGTCAACTGTTCTTTACTGGGAACAAGTGATTTACTCTTTTTTTTTTAATCTATATATTTTAAAAACCTTTAATGTGTGTTTCAGGAATACTTGCTTAAAAATGTTGCAGAAAAATATTGAGAAAAATAATAGAGTAATAGGAAATGATTTCTCACATAAAAGACAAAAAGTTAATTATATTTGAAGAAGTTTGGCTCTCCCTTCTGGTAGCACACCCACACCTGCCTCTTCCCCACCGTTTACCTGCCCACTCCTGGCTTCTTTCCCTCAGGTGGGCTTTTCTTGCCTCTCTTTCTCCTAACCTCTAAGGGACCCACAAGACTTAGAGCCAGGAGAGCACTGGGCAGTAGCACCTCATTCTGGGCTAACCTCCTGACCCTGTCTCCAAGGTCCCCTTTTCTCTGACCTTCTTCTCCCTGCATGGCCAATAAATTCTTTCTTTACTTGCTGAAAAAAAAAAAAAAACAGTTTAGAATTATTAGTTACTGTATTTCATATGAATAACCACTGTTATCTAGTTAGGAGCGATGAACAATTTGCATAACTCTAAAAGTTATTTACAGTGCTTTCATAGTCTTTAAA
Source organism: Rhynchonycteris naso (assembly GCA_037038555.1). NCBI lineage: Eukaryota > Metazoa > Chordata > Mammalia > Chiroptera > Emballonuridae > Rhynchonycteris > Rhynchonycteris naso. The sequence continues at coordinate 192,376,981 of CM072995.1, read as the reverse complement.
TTTCAGGCAAATATGGTTAATATCAATTTTTGTCCCCAAATCCCAGAGATCAGTATAGAATATAGCCTGGAGGTCACTGCTGGACTTGACTCTGGCTCTGCTCTTTACTTCCTGTGGGATTCGATGATTTAATCTCTCTGTGCCCTGCTCCATTGTGTGTAAAATGGGGTCTGCTAAGTACCTCTTCTGCGGGGTGAGGAGAGGATAGAAGGAATTGAACGTGTCATGTGCTGTGACTATTGCCTGGCACACAGGAAGGGTTTAGAATGAAGAGTATTTTTTCCACATCTAAACTCCATGTGTGCTTTGACAACCTGCCCACGCCGAGGGGTGTCCAAAAGTCAGACAGAGGACAGAAGTTTTCATGGAAAAGCCCCTTCTGAAAATCAGCCTCTATTGGTAATAACTGGTGTGCTATCCCTTGGAAGAAGCCATTTGTGTGCCTCTGTGCCAACCCCAGGCAGTTTTCTACTGTGGCCAGAGGACATTAATCACCTACCTCCATCTGATGTCTTAGAATTCCTGACGCTGTCTCTGCTCCTCAGAATGCACAGCTCTCCCGTTGAGATTTTGTGGGTTTGTTGAAGTGATCCCAATGCACTAATGCCTGACTATATGAGTTGATGTCACCAAGCATAGCTTCGATATTGTATGAATGAGGTACTATTTTTTCCTATTTCTTGATGTTGTTTTATACTCTATCTCTAGATAGCTATTGTTTAAAAAGCATTATTCTACTTACAAATGCTGAAAAGCTATGGCCTGCAGAACATTCTTCAGATTATTTTGCAGGGGTTACAAGGCCTCTAAATCTGGGGCCAGCTAACCTGTGCAGCCACATCCCAATCGAGTGATGACTCGCTTTGTGAATGTGTGACAGCTCTCAGCTGAGGTTCCACTCTTCCCACAGGCTGTGCTCTTTGCCACATGCTTCCTTCCTGTGTGCAGTGCTTTCTCTTCACCTGTCATAGGTTAAGTTTTCTGTCCCTCACGATGGATCCTGAGCAGCAGTCGCCTTCCCATACACCACATGGAGAATGCAGTCTTCACTGTGTGTTCTCACTGACTTTGCGTGGGGTGACCCGTCTTCCCCTATGCTCCTTGAAGTCAGAGAAACCACCTTGGTTGGCCCCTAATGGATACTGTGATTTATAATAAGAAACATGTATTGGGTATTCGTGTCTGTTTTTCGCATAAAGCTACTAAAACCTTTGTAAGGTCCTAAGTGATAAAAGCACTAAGAGCATCTCTTATAATATACTGCTCACAAAAATTAGGAGATATTTCAAAAATGAATATGAAGCTATTAAATGTCTCCTAACTTCTGTTGATGATCCTCTCTCATATGGACATCCACTTAACATTCTTCAAGTAACATGTCATGGTTAATATTTGCCAAATGGGTAAAACATCACTCAGAAGAAAATATTGAAGACAAAATATGACTTTTATTCCTTGCCGTCTTCTTTTCATGTGTTCTATGTTCTTGAGTTTAGTGGTAGAAAACCTTATCAGGGCCATTCTTATCCATAGTTTAAAGCCTATAATAAGAAAGATTTAAGCCTTGGCTTGTTAGCTCAGTGGTAGAGCATTGGTCTGGTGTATGGTGTCCCAGGTTTGATTCCCATCAGGGCACACAGGAGAAGTGACCATCGAATTCTCCACCCTTCCCCTCCCCCTTGTCTCTTTCTTCTCCTCCTGCAGCCATGGCTCAATTGGTTCTAGTGCACTGGCCCTGGGCACTGAGGATGGCTCTATGGAGCTTCCACTTCAGGTGCTAAAAATAGGTCAGTTGCAGCATGGGCCCAGATGGGCAGAACATAAGAGCCCAGACAAGTGTTGTGGGGTGGGTCCTGGTTGAGGCACTTGTGGGAGTCTGACACTCTATCATCTTCTCACTTAAAAAAAAAAAAAGAAAAAACACCTCATTCATTTCTTTTGAATGCAGATTGGACACATTTGAACAAGAGCACAGACAAGATTGGATTTGACCCGGAGGCTGCCACTTTAGCAAATTGTCTGTGGGCCTAAGAGAGGCTCAATAAATGTTTCTTGAATGAATAAATGGGTAAATATAACTAAGCCTCCTATTTTAAACTGCATTTAAAGTGTTGTAAAAATTAAATAAACTTTAATGTGAATATACACAGAGAGCCTGGCAGACAGTAATGGCTGGATAAATGGTCATAATAAGTGTTGCTATGGTGGTTATGGCTTTTATTACTCTGAAGCTAACAGTGGCCTTTCCACTGTTGCTGATAGACTAGAATGTCTAAATTGATCTGAAATTTCTGGGGATAGTGAATGCCTCATTCATGAAAATTTAAACACTTTACCTATGCCTACCCTGTGGTGGCGCAGTGGATAAAACATCAACCTGGAATGCTAAGTCACCGTTCGAAACCCTGGGCTTATGTGGTCAAGGCACATATGGGAGTTGATGCTTCCTGCTCCTCCCCCTTCTCTCTCCTCTCTAAAATGAATAAATAAAAATCTAAAAATAAATAAATAAACACTATACCTATAAGGTATTCCTTATCAACACATGTTACTTACTTAAGCAGTTAAGAATTTTATTTTTGGAGTTTCTTCATCTGCAAGGGAGCAGGTCAGAGACAAGTCAGCATTCCAGGCCCATGCCTCTGTTTACAGGTGACTTTGGGTCTCGAGGAGAGCAAAATGGCAATGGAGTAGGCGGACATACCAACTTCCAACTCCCAGAACCAAAGTGGATTATAACTCAATTTTAAGAACCATCATCTGGATAAACCAACTTTGAACTAAACTAAGTGGACTCTTCAACCAAGGAACACAGAAGAAGCCACATTGAGACTGGTAGGAATAGCGAAAACACGAAGAGGGCTTCCAAGCTCCCTGGAGCGAACGGCAGCCCGGAGAGACCCACGTGGCAGGAGGAGAGTTTGGCGGAGAGGGAGGGACCTGGGTCCCAGGAACAAAGCCCCAGCCTGCAGTCCCAGAGCCTAGAAGAGGTGTTTGGAGAGTATTGAGCTGTGAAACAAGTGAGGATACTGTTAGTGAGAAACAGACAGTTTTCTCAGACCCAAGATTCTTAAAGGGACAGTGCAGAAAACCTCTCTCACAGCCACTCACCGGGGGCTCCGGGGAACGGGGTCAGAAGAGAGGACCAGAGCAATGGGAAGAGAGAGTAAACTGGGCCACAGGGAGAAAAAAATCTGAGGGACAGCCACCCTAATCCCTGGGCTAAGTCACTTCTCTAATCAAAAACACATATTTCCCCGGGACCTAGCAATACCAGCAAAGGGAGATAGGACACTAGCCAAACAAAGCTCTCCCACGGCACTTAGAGCAGAGCTGCTTACATGGAGGGAGCATCCAGGTCTACAGTAGGGAATATTAGGGTCTGAACTGTGGGGTCCCTTCCTACTCTGCTGAGGGTTGCTGGAGGGAATGTGGTGGCGGGAAGCTGAAACGCAGTTCTGTCGGCAGGGGCGGAGGCCCAGCCGGTGTGAGCTCAGTCTAGCCCAGCAGGGGCCGAGGGGTCGAGCGAAAGTGGTCCAGCAGCTGTGGGCCCGGCTGTAACCCCACCTGCGGGGGAAAAGTGGGAGGCCAGGAACAGGCAGAGATCTGCTCTGAAACCCTGTGCAAGCCGGCCCTGACCACGGGGATGGGGCTAGAACCAGGGACAGGCAAAGGCTCCTGGCTGAGTTCACGCCAGCAACCCCAACCGGCCTCAGAAATGGCAGTTTGCCATCCTGCATGCACGAGTTGGCTCTGAACGCAGGGGCAGGGCTAAAGTTCACAGCTGAACGCACACTACAGCCATGCCTGGCCCAATAAACCGTGGTTTGCGATCCTACTCAGGAGGGTCCTGGCCTCGAGGACAGGGCTAAAGCTCTGGACATGCAAAGGCTCATAGATGAGAGCATGTCAGCAGTCCCGTCCAACCTGAGAAACTGTGGCGAGCAGGCACTGACAGTAGGGGCTGGGCAAAAGCCCGGAAACAGGCTGGGCCCGCAGCTGAGAAAAGGTGCTCACCTCTACCCTTGGTGCTGAGGCTTGTGGCTTGAGTGACAGCCCCACCCGCAGAGGACAGGCAGAAATCACAGCAATAGCTTCAGTGGGCCGGTGCTGGTAACGCCCATTCCCAAACACCCTAGGCATGTGGCAGAGGGGATGGCGGGCCTGCAGAGAGACCCCACCTAGAGAACACAAAGGCAATACCTACTGGACTCCAGTGGCCACAACCTTCTTATACACAGACCAAATGGGCAGGCAGAGAAATGCAAACCAAATGAATCAAGAGAAATCCCTAGAGAAGGACCTGAATGAACCAGATATAACCAAATTACCAGAAGCAGAATTGAGAATAATGATAGTTAGAATGTTCAAAGAAATTAGAGCAACAATGGATAGTCATTATGAACACCTAAATAAAGAGATAGCAAGTATAAAAAACGAAATTGAAATAATAAAAAAGAATCAGACAGAAATGACAAATACAGTATCAGAACTTAAGACCACAATGGAAGGAATTAAAAGCAGGGTGAATGACGCTGATGATTGAATCAGGAAGTTAGAGGACACAATAAACAAAGGCAAAGAAGCAGAGCAGAAAAAGGAAAAGAGACTCAAAAAACATGAGAAAACTCTAAGGGAGCTCTGTGACAACATGAAGAGAAAAAACATTCGCATCATAGGGGTTCCTGAAGAAGAGGAGAGAGAACAAGAAATAGAAACTTTGTTCAATCAAGTCATAGCAGAAAACTTTCCTAAATTGAGGCTGGGAAACATTCCACACATTACAAAGCACACAGAACTCCATTAAAGAGAAACCCAAAAAAATCTACACCAAGACACATCATACTTAAAATACCAAAGCTAAGGGATAAAGAGAAAATTTTAAAAGCTACTAGAGAAAAAAAGGCTATCACCTACAAAGGAGCTCCCATAAGGATGACATCTGACTTCTCAACAAGAACACTTGAGGCCAGAAGGTAATGGCAAAATATATTCAAAGTAATGTAGAATAAGAACCTACAACCAAGACTACTCTATCCAGCAAGGCTAATGTTTAAAATTGAAGGAGAAATAAAGAGCTTCCCAGAAAAAGAAATCCTCAAGGAATTCATTAAAACCAAACCAATTCTGCAAGAGATACTAAGGGGCCTGCTATGAACAGTTCAAAGGGAGGAAAGAATATAGCAAAAGAAGAATACAGCTTTAAAGAATAAAATGGCAATAAACAACTACATATCAATAATAACCTTAAATGTAAATGGATTAAATGATCCAATCAAAAGACATAGGGTAGCTGCGTGGATAAAGAAACAGGACCCATATACATATGCTGTCTACAAGAGACACACCTTAAAACAAAAGATGCACATAGACTGAAGGTAAAAAGATGGAAAAAAATATTTCATGCAAATGGAAATAAAAGAAAAGCTGGGATAGCAATACTTATATCTGACAAAATGGACTTTAAAGCAAAGGCTGTAGTAAGAGATAAAGAAGGACACTACATAATGATAAAGGGAACAATTCAACAGGAAGATACAACTATTAGCCTGACCTGTGGTGGCGCAGTGGATAAAGCGTCGACCTGGGAACACTGAGGTCGCCAGTTCAAAACTCTGCACTGGTATAGTCAAGGCACATATGGGAGTTGATGCTTCCAGCTCCTCCCCCCTTTCTCTCTTTCTCTCTCTCACTCTGTGTCTCCTCTCTAAAATGAATAAAATAAAAAGAAATTTTTAAAAAAAGATACAACTATTATAAATATCTACGCACCAAATATAGGAGCCCCGACACACATAAAGCAGACTTTGATGGATATAAAGGGCGAGATTAACAGCAATACTATAATAGTAGGGGATTTCAGTACCCCACTAACAACACTGGATAGATCCTCAAGAAAGAAAATTAACAAAAAAACAGCAGACTTAAATGATACACTAGATCAACTCGATTTAATAGATATCTTCAGAACTTTTCATCCTAAAGCAGTAGAATATACATTCTTCTCAAGCGCTCATGGTACGTTTTCTAGGATAGACCACATATTAGGACACAAAAATGGTCTCAATATATTTAAGAAGATTGAAATCATATCAAGTATTTTCTCTGATCACAATGGCATGAAACTAGAAATTAACCACAAAAGAAAAACTGAAAAATACTCAAACATTTGGAAACTAAATAGCAGGTTATTAAATAATGAATGGATTAACAATAAGAATAAAGAAGAAATAAAAAAGTTTCTAGAAACGAATGATAATGAGCATACATCAACTCAAAATTTATAGGACACAGCAAAAGCAGTACTGAGAGGGAAGTTCATTGCACTACAGGCATATCATAAGAAGCTAGAAAAAGCTGAAATAAGCAACCTGACCCTGCATCTAAAAGAACTAGAAAAACAACAGCAAATAAAGCCCAGGACTAGTAGAAGGAAGGAAATAATAAAGATTAGAGCAGACATGAATGACATAGAGACTAAGGAAACAATACAGAGGATCAATGAAACCAGGAGCTGGTTCTTTGAAAATGTTAACAAGGTCGCTGAACCTTAAACTAGACTCACCAAGAAAAAAAGAGAGAGGACCCAAATAAATAAAATTAGAAATGACAGTGGAGAAATAACAACTGATACAACAGAAATACAAAGCATTGTAAGAAAATACTATGAAGTACTCTATGCCAAAAAATTAGACAACTTAGGTCAAATGGACAAATTTCTTGAATCATATAATTTTCCAAAAATCAATCTGGAAGAATCAGAACACCTAAACAGACCAATTACAACAAATGAGATTGAAACAGTTATTAAAAACTTCTCAAAAAAGGAAAGTCCTGGGCCTGATGGCTTCACAAGTGAATTCTACCAAAAATTCAAAGAACTAACTTCTATCCTCCTCAAGCTATTTCAAAAAATTCAAGAGGGAAGGAAGACTTCCAAACTCCTTTTATGAGGCGAGCATACTTCTGATCCCAAAACCGGGCAAAGACAACACAAAAAAAGAAAATTATAGGCCAATATCCCTGATGAATTTAAATGCTAAAATTTTCAACAAAATATTAGCCAACCGGATCCAGCAACATATGAAAAAAATCATACACCATGATCAAGTGGGATTTATTCTGGAGAGGCAAGGCTGGTTCAGTATTCGCAAATCAATCAATGTGATTCATCACATAAACAAAAGGAAGGATAAAAATCACATGATAATTTCAAAAGATGCAGAAAAGGCATTTGATAAAATTCAGCACCCATTTATTCTCAAAACTCTCAGTAAAGTGGGAATACAGGGAACATTACTTAACATGATAAAGGTCATCTATGACAAACCCACAGCAAACATCATACTAAATGGGCAAAAATTAAAAGCAATCTCCTTAAGATCAGGAACCAGGCAGGGTTGCCCCCTTTCACCACTTTTATTCAACATAGTTTTGGAAGTCCTAGCTACAGCAATCAGACAAGAAGAAGAAATAAAAGGCATCCAAATTGGAAAAGAAGAAGTAAAACTGTCATTATTTGCAGATGATAGGATATTGTGTATAGAAAACCTTAAAGTCACAGTCAAAAAAGTACTGGACCTGATAAATGAATTCAGCAAGGTGGCAGAATATAATATTAATACTCAGAAATCAGAGGCATTTTTATATACAAACAATGAACTGTCAGCAAAGGAAATTAAGGAAACAATCTGCTTTACTATTGCAGCCAAAAATATAAAGTACCTAGGAGTAAATTTAACCAAGCAGGTTAAGGACTTGTACTCGGAAAATTATAAAACACTGATAAAAGAAATCAAGGAAGATACAAACAAGTGGAAGCATATACCGTGCTCTTGGCTAGGAAGAATAAACATCATTAAAATGTCTATATTACCCAAAGCAATTTATAAATTCAATGCAATACCAATTAAAATACCAATGACATACTTCAAAGACATAGAACACATATTCCAAAAATTTATATGGAACCAAAAAAGAACATGAATAGCCTCAGCAATCTTAAAAAGAAAAAATAAAGCAGGAGGTATCACTCTTCCAGATATCAAGGTTTACTACAAGGCCATTATACTCAAGACAGCCTGGTACTGGCATAAGAACAGGCACATAGATCAATGGAACAGAGCAAAGAACCCAGAAATAAACCCACACCTTTATGTACAACTGATATTTGACAAAGGAGGAAAGAACATACAATGGAGTAAAGACAACCTCTTTAACAAATGGTGTTTGGAAATTTGGACATCTCCCTGCAAATAAATGAAACTAGACCATCAACTTACACCATTCACAAAAACAAACTCAAGATGGATAAAAGACTTCAATGTAAGCCGTGAAACCATAAGCATCTTAGAAGCAAATAGAGGCAGCAAGCTCTCTGACATATGTAGCAGCAATATATTTGTCGATTTATCTCTACGGGCAAATGATATAAAAGGCAAGATAAACAAACGGGACTATATCAAACTAAAAAGTTTTTGCACAGCTAAAGACAATAGGAACAGAATAAAAAGACAAACCACACAATGGGAGAACATATTCGACAGCACGTCGGATAAGGGGTTAATAACCAAAATTTATAAAGAACTTATAAAACTCAACACCAGGAAGACAAACAATCCAATCAAAAAATGGGCAAAAGAAATGAATAGAAATTTCTCCAAAGAGGACATACAGATGGCTAATAGGCATATGAAAAAATCCTCAATATCACTAATCATTAGAGAAATGCAAATTAAAACCACAATGAGATATCACCTCACACCAGTAAGAATGGTGCTCATCTGCAAAACAACACAGAACAAGTGCTGGCGAGGATGTGGAGAAAAGGGAACCCTTCTGCACTGCTGGTGGGAATGCAGACTGGTGCAGCCACTGTGGAAAACAGTATGGAGATTCCTCAAAAAATTAAAAATCAAACTGCCTTTCGACCCAGCTATCCCACTTATAGGAATATAAGAACACCATAGCACTGTTCGAAAAAAGAAATGTGCCCCCATGTTCGTGGCAGTATTGTTCACAATAGTGAAGATCTAGAAACAGCCCAATTGTCTGTCAGAGGACGAGTGGATTAAAAAGCCTTGGTACATATATACTATGGAATACTACTCAGCCATAAGAAACGATAACATCGGAACATTTACAACAAAATGGATGGACCTTGATAACGTTATACGGAGTGAAATAAGTATATCAGAAAAAAACTGAGAACAGCATGATTGCGTACATAGGTGGGACATAAAAGTGAGAGTATGAGACATGACAAAAGTGTGGTGGTTATGGGGTGGGGGGAGGGAGGAGAGGGTGAGATAGGGAGGAGGGAAGGGGCACAGGGAAAACAAGATAGAAGTTGACAGAGGACAATTTGTCTTTGGGTGATGGGTATGCAACATAATTGAATGATAAGATAACCTGGAGATGTTTTTTTTGAACATATGTACCCTGATTTATTGGTGTCACTCCATTAAAATTAATAAAAAAATAAAATAAAATAAAATAAAAATGTAAAAAAAAAAAAGAATTTTATTTTTGTGATAATGGTAGAAAGACAAGATGATACATGTCTTAAAATACGATCACAACTTATATACATGCTTTGAAACAAAAAAGGTCTACTTTAGCCTTACATATATATTATATGAGTTGAAAATTATGTGCTTGAAAAATAATTTAGTTAATATAGGACAGTGGTTCTTTACCTGCCGCGGAGCCCAGAATAAAGTAATACCGTAATTTGTTGTGAGTTCATGCACTTTGTTGGTTTTGTTCTTTGAGCAAGGTGATGTTCATGCATGGCTCATTTTGTGCACCAGTAAAAAAAACATATACCTATGTCTTGAATTTGGAAAAAAATATCATATTTTATTTATCACTAAAAAAGCGTCGGTGAATGCGCTTAAGAAACTGGTGGGTTCGGTACCTCAAAAAAGGTTAAGAACCACTGATATAGGAGTTAGCATAAAATGTAGAAATGTATTATCATAACAAAAATAAAGTTTCTAAAATGAGATGATCAGATTGATTGCATTTTCTTAGAAGTAAGATATCTACTTCTTCTGGTACTGCCCAAAACCATTATGAATTCTATTTCTACTAGGGCACTGTTTGTTCAATACTTGTCAAGTGGGAGCTGAGAAACTGAATACACAAATGAACAACAGCAGAACCATGTATAAAAATAAAACTCTGCTCCATAATCTTGCAGCAACCAGTGCAGGAAGCCAGATCACAGCCTCTAGCAATCAGCCCAGAGTGGGAGTAATCAGTAACTGCCAGTTTCCCTCTTTTTTGCTTCATCTTCTAACTTAGGACCAACCAAAGAAAGCTAAACATGCTGCCCTGACCCATTACTTTTACTCTGCCCACCTCCAGCATCCACATGGCATCAGCCCTCCCATCAGGCAAACTTGAGACCTTCCATTTGTTACCACTCTTAAAGCTTCCCTCTCTCTTGGTGAGTTTCGAGGGAGCACCAGGGTGGGGACTGATTTTCTTGCTATATCAAGCTCTGAATAAAGCCGTTGCTTGTTCTCACTTTGGGTGGGTTTTGTTTATTTTCATAAAAAGAATGATATGAAATCATTTCATATAAAGAACCATATGATCATGCAATAAAAAGGGTTACAAACAGTGAACAATATTGAAGGTCCGCAGGTGTCGTATTAATTAGTCACTACCTTGTTACTTGTTTACCTTGTTTTTATGATGCCCTAGTTATTTCATTGCTCTCCTTAAACTACACTAACTTTCCTTTGTAATAGCTGGAGTGGCAAGTTTATTAGCTGCTAAGCTATCATCCATTGTCAGCAGTGTAGTTATTATTACAGTAATAAATCTCAGAGATAGCTGCTTATGTATAAGGCATGTGATCATTTTACCTGCAGAAGTTAATGTTTAATAGGTACTTTCAACAGCTGGCATGTTGTTTGTGTACTGCTTTTACAAAACTTTGAAATAAAGAATGTACTTAAAGATATATGACTGCCTAGATATCAAAGTTCCTCTTGAGCTAGTAGCCAATGTTTTGGAGTTTGGAGATGGGACCTTTGGGAGGTAAAGTTTAGATGAGGTTGTGAGGAAGGGGTACCATGATAGGATTAGTGTCCTTATAAGAAGGTAAGGGGACCAGAGTGCTCTCTCTGTCTCTCTCTCTGCCATTTGAGAACACAGTGAGATGGCAAGAAGAGGGTCCTCACTGAAGAAATGAATTGGCTGGAATGTTGACCTTGAACTTCCCACCTTGTTGAACTGTAAAAAATAAATTTCTGTTGTTTAATCTAAACAATCTAAATTCCTGTTGTTTAAGCCAACCAGTCTGTGTTCTTTTGTTACAGCAGTTTATGCTGAATGTCACAGGTTTTAAACATTTACCAAATTTTGATTTTTACAATCTAATGACTGTTTTTATCCAATAACCTATTTTGTTGGATTTTTTTATTAATGTCTTTTCTTTGGCCTTAAGAGGAAACTCATGCTGAAATTTTCAATCAATGGGACTGATTAAATTTAGATATTTTAAAAAAACCAAAGCGTGAATTTTAAGACATACTGCTTGAATTAGATTCAAGATAAAATATTAAAAATCATGATTTGATCATGAGACATTTCAGCACAATAACCGTTTTTTTAATAATTAAGGCACTCAAGGCAATATTGTTTGTCGACTTATAGTTTTGCTAGCTGTATAGGTTTTGGCATAATGTTTTCCTTTTTATACTTTCATAAATCTCTTGAGATTGTGGGCTGTTTGTTGTCCCTTAATTTCTATGTAGGTAAGATTATGTTAGTCTCCTATTATATTTCGTTTTCAATTTTATTTGTTCATTGTAGAAATGTAATACATATTTCCTTCTCTCTAATATGCAACTTATATATGTCTGTGTTCAACATGGTTGATTATTTATTTAATTGCTTTTCTCATTTTTATTTATCTATACTAATATATATGTCAGTTTCTTTATTTTTTTAATTCAGTGATAGGAGGGGAGGCAGAGACAAACTCCTGCATATGCAATGACCAGAATCCACATGGCAAGCCCACTAGGGGCCGATGCTCTACCCATCTAGAGTGTTGTTCTGTTGCTCAGCAGTCAAGCTCTTCTTAGCGCCTGAGGCAGAGGCCATGAAGCCATCCTCAACACCTAGGACCAACTCAATCCAACCGAGCCATTTCAGGAGGGGAAGAGAGAGAGGGAGAAGTGAGGAATGAGGGGCGGAGAAGTGGATGGGCACCTCTTTTGTGTGCCCTGATTGGGAATCAAACCCAAGACATCCACATGCTGGGCCGATGGTCTACCACAGAGCCAACCAGCCATGGCCAGATATGTCAGTTTCCTTAACACTCTTTCTTTCTTTATCTTTTGAAAACATATTAAAGCATTGAATAAGTCGTATTCATTTTCATGTAGCTTTCGTTATATTAATAGTCATTATCCCTGTCTGGCTGTCAGTTACCCTCCTGTTCCCTACCTACTACACTCTGAAATAATTCACCACCTATCCCCCCACAAGGACTCTATCCCCTCTTTCCTACTACCCTGCTCCACAGTCGAGGCCTTTAGGATATATTTACTTTCTCACTCTTCCATTTCACCACCAGCTGAAAGAGACATTCCCATGTTCTCTCCTTCACTACACCCAAATTCAGAATTTCATTAAAATAGTTTAATATTTTTAATTTCCCAGATTTTTTGTAATATTTTACCATTTATTTGTACATCTTAAAAGTATTTATATTGGGAATATATGAAAAACTATTCAAAATCAATAAGAATAAAGTCATTCAACTTAAGTTAAAAATGTGCAAAATACTATAAACATATGCCTCACAATAGGGGAGAGCCAAATGGTCAGTAACTACCATATTTCCCCATGTATAAAAATCACCATTTTCCAAAAAATTTGGGATCTAAAAACTGGGTGCATCTTATACAGTTGTTGTAGATTTTTATTTGCATTTTCTGCTTTTTCACACTTGTTTGTGTGCTCATTGTTGAAGACAGTGATTTGTCATCAGACACAGATGAGGACAAGCTAATGGATGGGAGTTTTGACAGTGGTGAGGAGTTGTATGAATTTTTTTATTTTCTCTTTTCTTTTTTTATTAATTTATTGCGTTTACATAGATTCTAATGTTCCCCTGAATACATCCTTCCCTCCCCGTGTTCCCCAGTAAATCCCCCCTGTTCTCCTCCCCATAACACCCGCCCCCCTTTCCTCCAGGATTTGCTTTTCTGCTCTCATCCCATACTATCAGCCTATCATCCCTTTCCCCTCTGTCTGCTTTCCTTCTGGATCCTCTGATTCTGCCTCTGCCTCTATTCTGCTCCTCAGTTCATATTGTTCATTGGATTTCTCAGATGAGTGAGGTCATATGATATTTTTCTTTCTCTGCCTGGCTTATTTCATATTGTGTGGTTTGGCTTTTTATTTTCTTCATAATGCCTTTAGCTGTGCAAAAGCTTTTTAGTTTGATGTAGTCCCATTTGTTTATCCTGTCCTTTATTTCCCTTGCAAATATATTGCTGCGAGTGAAGTTGGAGAGCTTATTGCCTGTTTTCCTTTAGGATGCTTATGATTTCACAACTTACATTTTTTATCCATTTTGAGTTTATTTTTGTGAATGGTGTAAGTTGGTGGTCTAGTTTTATTTTTTTTTTTTTGCAGGTAGCTGTCTAATTTTCCCAACACCATTTGTTACAGAGACTGTCTTTACTCCATTGTATGCTATTATCACCCTTGTCAAATATCAACTGTCCATAAAGTTGTGGGTTTATTTTTGGGTTCTTTGTTCTGTTCCATTGATCTGTATGTCTGTTCTTATGCAGGTACCAAGCTGTTTTGAGTACAATGGCCTTATAGTATAACTTGATATCTGGAAGTGTGATACCACCCACTTTATTCTTCTTTTTCAAGATTTCTGAGGCTATTCAGGTCCTTTTTGGGTTCCATATGAATTTTTAGAATATTTGTTCTATATCTTTGAAGTATGTCCTTGGTATTTTAATAGAAATTGCATTGAAATTATAAATTGCTTTGGGTAATATAGACATTTTAATGATCTTTATTCTTACTAGCCATGAACACGGTATATACTTCCCTTGTTTGTATCTTCCTTGATTTCTTTTATCAATGTTTTATAATTTTCCAAGTACAAGTCTTTAAACTCCTTGGTTAAATTTACTCCTAGGTATTTTATTATTTTTTTATTTATCTTTTTATTTTATTTTTTTGTTGCAGTAATAAAGGAGATTGTTTTCTTAATATCTCTTTCAGACAGATCATTGTTGGTGTATAAAAATACCTCTGACTTTTGAGTATTAATTTTATATCTTGCCACCTTGCTGAATTCATTTATCAGGTCCAGTAGTTTTTTACTGTGACTTTAGGGTTTTCTATGTACAGTATCATATCATCAGCAAATAATGATAATTTTACTTCTTCTTTTCCAATTTAGATGCTTTTTATTTCTTCTTCTTGTCTGATTGCCGTGACTAGGACTTCCAGAAGGATATTGAATAAGAGTAGTGAATGGAGGCACCTCTGCCTGGTTCCTGATCTTAAGGGGATTGCTTTTAACTTTTTTCCATTGAGTGGGATGTTGGCTGTGGGCCTGTCATAGATAACCTTTATCATGTTGAGGTATGTTCCCTGTATTCCCACTTTGGTGAGAGTTTCGATCATAAATGGGTGCTGGATTTTATCAAATGCTTTTTCTGCATCTATTGATATTATCATGTGGTTTTTATCTTTCCTTTTGTTTATGTGATGAATCACATTGATTGATTTGCGAATATTGTACCAGCCTTGCCTCCCCAGAATAAATCCCACCTGATCATGATATATGATATTTTTCATGTATTGCTGGATCCGGTTTGCTAATATTTTGTTGAGAATTTAAGCATCTAAATTTATCAGGGATATTGGCCTATAGTTTTTCTTCTTTGTGTTGTCTTTGCCTGGCTTTGCAATCAGAATTATGCTTGCCTCATAAAAGGAGTTTGTAAGTCTTCCTTTATCTTAAATTTTTTGAAATAGTTTGAAAATGATAGGTGTTAGTTCTTCTTTGAATGTTTGGTAGAATTCACCTGTGAATTCTACACAGGGCTTTTGTTTGTTGGGAGTTTTTTGATAACTGTTTCAATCTCTTTTGTTGTAATCGGTCTATTTAGGTTTTCTGATTCTTTCAGATTGATTTTCGAAAGATTATATTTTTTAAAGAAATTATCCATTTCACCTAGGTTGTCTAATTTTTTGGCATACAGTTCTTCATAGTATTTTCTTACAATCCTTTGTATTTCTACTGTGTCAGTTGTTACTTCTCCATTCTCATTTCTAATTTTATTTATTTGAGTCCTCTCTCTTTTTTCTTGGTGAGTCTGGCTAAAGGTTCATCAATCTTGTTTATTGCCATTCTTTTTAAAATCTACATTTCTCTCTTACTAGATTTTTTTCCACCACTTTTTTCTGTCTATAGCAGGTCTCTTAACATTTTTTGCAGCATTGGTTTGGTTGTAATAAATTCCTTCAGTTATTTTTTTTTTCTGGGAAGTTTTTATTTCTCCTGCAATCTTAAACAATAGCCTTTCTGGATAAAAAATTCTTGGTTGTAGGTTCTTTTTCTGCATTACACTAGTACCTTGAGATATGAGTTTAATTTGTTCTGTAACTGAGCTCATATGTCAGGTAACTCATATGTCAAACAAATTTCTCCCATTTAAAATAACTGAAATAGATTTAATTTATTCCAGCCCTGTGACACATCCCCAAGCCACCCTAAATTATGAAAAAAGACATGTTTTTAATTAAGAAACACAGTTGTATACTTTACCAATGCTTAACAAAATATATGAAATAAAAGTAAAAGGTGTTATTTAGTACTGTATTCTTACCTTGGAGACAGATGAGTAAGGACAATGGAGGTGAATGGTGGAGGAGAAGGAGGGAGGGAGAAAGGGATCCAGGCACTGTAGACACTTAAACTAAAACTTTACTTTCTTAACACTAAATGTAAACTAAAACTGCATTTTCTTTACTTTAAACAAAACTAAAACTGCACTTTCTTTACTTAAAATGAAACCA
Organism: Rhynchonycteris naso; assembly: GCA_037038555.1. Taxonomy (NCBI): domain Eukaryota; kingdom Metazoa; phylum Chordata; class Mammalia; order Chiroptera; family Emballonuridae; genus Rhynchonycteris; species Rhynchonycteris naso. The sequence continues at coordinate 192,360,901 of CM072995.1, read as the reverse complement.
CAAAAACTTAATTGTTAAAAAATCCACTCTCTTAACTTTAAACTTAAACTAAGCTTAATATTACGTATTTTTCATTTAATCATCACCTGTTTTTGCCTTTATGGCTACACTTTCGGCACTTTCACTTGCAGGACTTTTGAATAAAAATCTATCCAAAGAGGTTTGCTTTTGTCTGCCTTTTAAAATGTTACGGAAATGTGACAAACAAGTGTCATTAAAAAGTGCTGAAACATGACCAGTTGAAACTTTTTCTGGGTGTTTCTTTTCAATGAAACTTGAAAGCTTCTCCCACATTGCCAGCATGTCTTTAATTTCACTTGTAGAAATCACTTCCTCTGACTCTACCTCCTCCTCACTACTTATCTCTTGCAGAAGCTCTGCATGTTGCATCATCTGTAACTTCTTCAACTCCTCAGTTGAGAGTTCCTCATGTTCCCCAATGAGCTCGTTTACATCACCCTCATCTACTTCCAGACCCATTGACTTTCCAAAGGACACAATCTCCTCCAACACTTCTACCTCAGTCTCGGTCTCTGGTTTGAATCCTTCGAACTCTCTCTCTGCAACAGCATCAAGTAATAACTTTTTCTATGCCGAGTTCAAGGTTCTTCTTGTAACCTCTTGCCATGCCAAGTCAATAATGCAAAAACATATCATAATGTTGTAGTGATCTTTCCAAAACTCTCGAAGGGTTAGAATTGTATTCTCAGTCACCTCAAAGCAGCGGTGGAACAAGTGCTTTGTGTAAAGCTTTTTAAAGTTGGAAATGACCTGCTGACCCATAGGTTACAAGATTGAAGTCATGTTGGGTGGGAAGTAGAGGACTTTCATGAATTTGAACTCATCGAGAATGTGATCTTCAAGACCAGGTGGGTGGGCTGGAGCATTATCAAGGATTAGTAATGCTTTCATCGGAAGTTTGTTTTCTTGAAGATATTTCTTCAGTGCATGACCAAAGACGAGATTTACCCATTCAATAAAAAACTGCCGCGTAACCCATGCCCTAGCATTGGTGTGCCACATAACCTGCAGTTTTTCTGTAAGAATCTTGTGAGTCGTAAAGGCTCAAAATTTTCGGAATGATACACTAGCAGTGGCTTCACTTTACAGTCACTGCCAGCATTTGCACACAATGAAAGGGTCAGACTGTCCTTCATGGGTTTATGACCTGGCAGCTTCTTCTCCTCTGTGGTGATGAAAGTCCTCCAGGGCATTTTTTTCCCCAAACAATTCCTGTTTTGACACAGTTGAACACGTGTTGGGGATGTAGCCTTCCTTTGTGATAAGGGCAGCAAAATGTGTGATCTACTTCTCAGCTGCCTTAAGGTCAGCACTCACAGCTTCACCATGCCTCACCACTGAGCGGATGCCAGATCTCTTCTTGAAATTTTTAAACCAGCCATGACTTGCCTTAAACGTATCTTCTGCTGCCTCTTTTGAGGTTGATGGTTCTTTCTTCTTCAAGTTGCCATAAATAATACATGCCTTTTTGCATATTACAGTCTCTGTCACTGTATCTCCTGTCAGTTCTTTCTTTTTCAGCACACCACAGAATCTTCTCCATTTCTTCATGGATATTTGTCCTTAATTGGGACAGAACTGTAGTTCCTTTCACTGGATTTGCACTTTTGATGGCATCCTTTTGTTTAAGGACGGTACAAATTTTACATGTATTACAGTCGCACAGCCTTACCAGTTCAATCACTAGTGCACCACGCTCATGTTTTTCTATTATTCCTTGCTTTACTTCTATAGACATCATTCTCTTCTTCTTCTCACCACTGTCCTTTACACTCACTTTCTTCAACCCCATGATAACACACAAAGAAAGTTAGTAAAAAATGCAAAAATCATGCAAGAATGAGTACAGCACATGAGATTTGACTTGACTCTGTGGGTAACATATGAGAAAGAATGAGATGCTGGTGTTGTGCTGCTGATACTGGACCTGTGCCAACTGGTGGAAGCTTCCCGAATTCTGACTTGTATCTTGGAATTTTGCTTGGATCTTGAACAAAAATAGGGACCAAGTTGCAGCTTGTATCTTAAAAAGAAAATTTGTATGTTGGTCTGCTTGTGTCTCAAGGTACCACTGTACTTTGAACATTTCTTCTGGGCTCAAGTGTTTCTTTTGAAAAGTTGGATGTCATCGTTATGGGAGTTCCTTTGTAGGTAATTGTTCTTTTCTTGCAGCTTTTAGTATTCTTCCTTTATCTCTTAGCTTTGAATTTTGTTTATGATGTGTCTTGGTGTGGGTCTCTTTCGGTTCCTCTTTTTTTTTTTTTTTTACAGGGACAGAGAGAGAGTCAGAGAGAGGGATAGATAGGGACAGACAGACAGAAACAGAGAGAGGTGAGAAGCATCAATCATTAGTTTTTCATTGCTGTCGCAACACTTTAGTTTTTCATTGATTGCTCTCTCACATGTGCCTTGACCGCGGGCCTTCAACAGATTGAGTAACCCCTTGCTCGAGCCAGCGACCTTAGGTCCAAGTGACGAGCTTTTACTCAAGCCAGATGGGCCCACGCTCAAGCTGGCGAGCTTGGGGTCTCGAACCTTGGTCTTCTGCATCCCAGTCTGATGCTCTATCCACCGCGCCACCTCATGGTCAGGCTCTTTGGGTTCTTTTTTAATGGGGTTCTGTTGGGCAGATAAAATATATTATGCTCACTTTCTTAAAGATGACACTGCCCACATGCAAGTTCGTTGATATTAATGTGTTTTGGGGGACAGGCTGTGGGCAGGCTGGGTCGTTATAGCTTACACCTTAGATTTAAGAGTAAGCTTTTCCCCACACCCTTGACTGATTGGATGATGTAGGGTGGTGCACTTTCATGAGGAATCCTCCCATTATGCCTGAGATAAGTGACTTTGTATCAGAGACTTCCTTGTTTGTAGATTGGATTAAAGGTTTGAATTTCTACACTATAAAGTGGGACATGACCAGGAGCTTGCTCTCTGTCGGTTCCTAAGGTTAGCATTAGAAAGGAAAGCAGATTAAGGCAATGTGGAGTAGAGGAGAAGCAGCCAAGATGGCAGAGTGCTGAGGAAGAAGCCAGTTTGAGCAGAGTTTGTTAGCGAAGGAGATGGGAAACAAAGGTGAATAAGTCTGATGAGCTAGAAACCTTTGATTCTAGGAAACTCGGATAAGTCAGTAGCTTTGTGAACACTGAATGAGTGGGTTTTGGAGCCCAGTGTGTGTTTTTGCTTGCCCGCCGAGTGCAAGCTAGAATTAAAGGTGATGGCCCACCAGTTCTTGGCTCTGTTGTTTCATTACTGACTGTTCGAATCTAATGCGAACCTGCATTGGCCAGGCGGCTGTGATGGTGGCCTTGGCCACTGGCTTTACAGGTTCTCTCTGCTTCTTAAACCTGTGTAACTCTTTCCTGCATTAATTTGGGAAAATTTTCATCTATAATTTCTTCAAAGAACCTCTCTAGTCCTTGTTCTTTCTCTTCTCCTTCAGGATCCCCTATTATGCAGATATTGTTTTCATGTTGTCACAGAGCTCTTTTAGGGTTTCCTCAGACTTTTTGATCCTCTTTTTTTTTTGCTTTTCTGCTTATCTTGTCCTCTAAGTTGCTGATTCGATTTTCTGCTTCATCCAGCCTGCTTTTAATTTCTTCTAGTGCAGTCCTCATTTCATTTTTTTTAACTTTTTTTTTTTTTTTCTTTTTTTACAGGGACAGAGAGAGAGAGTCAAAGAGAGGTATAGATAGGGACAGACAGAAAGGAATGGAGAGAGATGAGAAGCATCAATCATTAGTTTCTCATTGCCGTTGCGACACCATAGTTGTTCATTGATTGCTTTCTCACATGTGTCTTGACCGCGGGCCTTCAGCAGACTGAGCAATCCCTTGCTGGAGCTAGCAACATTGGGTCCAAGCTGAGGAGTTTTTGCTCAAGCCAGATGGGCCCGCGCTCAAGCTGGTGAGCTCAGGGTCTTGAACCTGGGTCCTCTGCATCCCAGTTTGACGCTCTATCCACTGCGCCACTGCCTGGTCAGGCTGTTGTTTTCATTTCTAATATTGAGTTTGTCATTTCTGTCTGGTTCTTCTTTATGATTTCTGTGTCCTTTTTGATGCTTACAATTTCTTTATTGAGGTGTTCATTAAGTCCATCTATTGTAGCTTTCAGATCCTTAAGCATCCTAAGAATCATTATTTTATACTCTGCATCTGGTAATTTGATTACTTATGATTAGTCCAGGACTTTTTCTGAGGACTTATCTTTTTGAAGCATATGACTTATGCATCTCTGCCCATTATTCTCTGTATGACTTGTAGGCTTCTTCCAGTTGTGAGCTTCTTACCTAGTAGAGCCACTTTGAAATCTTGATTTGTTTGTTTTCTTCTCAGTTTTCTTAACTTGGTGGTAATTTTGTTTACTGATCTCAGCAGGGAGCTTATTTGAAACTGTATCCAGGAATGTGGTGGGTGTAACCTGAGACTCTGAAGGCCAGATCTGCCAGTTACTCTCTCTGGGGGCGGGGTGCTTTCATACTTCAGTAGGGGGAGGTATATCTCAGATCTCCATGGAGACCTGAGTTACTGCCCCTCATCCCCACTTTCTATTTTCAGCTGTTTCTTGTTGCACTGATTGGAGCTGGAGAGCATTCTGGAGGTGGGTCACCTGGAACCATTTTAGGCTTGTGCTGTGCGGAGGGATCAACCCCTGCCCCCAGCTATGGCCGCCTCTGTACTGGATGAGTCAGCTTCTCAGGTCATTCCATGCATTCCTCTGCCTGTCACTGTCTGTCTCTCTCTCCCCACTTTCCTTTTGGAATACAAGCCAGCCCTCTCAGCACACCTTGTTCCAAGGTCCCCAGTCAAGTGGCTGTGAGCTATATTTTCTGCTCTTGTCCTTGTAATGAGAGCCTTTCTGTGTCTCAGACTCAACCCCTCCCTTCACTACTGGAAGCAGGGGATCTCCCACAATGCCCTGCACTCCCTACCAGGCTCGGTATGTCTTCTTCTTTGCTCCTTGGTTTTTGAGACCTGTTCTTGTAGTCCAAAGTTGGTTTTTCATGCTGATTGTTCTTAAATTAATTTGTAATTTATTTTGGTGGTGTGAGCTGGGAGTCTGTGCGTCTGTCTACTCCGCTGCCATCTTGGTATCTGACTTGTATAAATTTTATGATGAATAAAATGAGTTCAATAACTTTGTGTAAAGCCAGTGGCCAAAGCCACCATCACAGCTGCCCAGCCAGTGCAGGTTCGCATTTGATTCACACAGTCAGTAACGAAAAACCGGAGCCAAGAACTGGTGAGCCATTAGCTTTAATTCTAGCTTGCACCTGGCAGGCAAGCAAAAACACACACTGGGCTCCAAAACCCATTCATTCAGTGCTCACAAAGCTACTGACTTATCCGAGTTTCCTAGAATCAAAGGCTTCTAGCTCATCAGACTTATTTACCTCTGTTTTCCATCTCCTTCTCTAGCACAAACTCTGCTCAAACTGGCTTCTTCCTCAGCACTCTGCTCTCTTGGCTGCTTCTCCTCTACTCCACGTGGCCTTATTCTGCTCTCCTCTCTAATACTAACCTCAGGAACAGAGAGCGAGCAAGCTCCCGGCCTGCCCCACTTTATAGCGTAGATTCGAAACCTTTAATCCAATATACAAACAAGGAAGTCTCTGATACAAAGTCACTTATCTGAGACATACTGGGAGGATTCCTCATGAGAGTGCACCACCCTACATCCTCCAATCAGTCAAGGGTGTGGGGAAAAGCTTACTCTTAAAACTTGCACATGGGCAGCATCATCTTTAACAAAGTGAGCATAATATATTTTATCTGCCCAACACTTTGTAATACACTTGTTTTTCAAATTTTAGGCCCCAACGTTAAGGTGTGTATTATACTTGGGATTGTTTTATACATGGGGAAATATGGTATATGAAAAGATCCTCAAGTTTATTAGCTATTAGAAAAATACAAATTAAATAACATCATGATATCATTGCAGACCCACCAGAATGCATGGTCCTATAAGAAATATAGGAATAGAAAACTTATTAATGTAAAAGCATAAACTGGAGTTAATTTCTGAAACTATTCATAATATTTTTAGTTTATCTGAGTAAATCTATTTTTTAAAACAGGAAGCATCTACCAGCCCCTCCTGCCATGCCTCTAGCAAGTGAGCAGATTCAGAAGTCCATAGCTTTGCTTGTATCTTGACATAAATGGCAGAATGAACAGGAAGGGAGAGTGTTTTCAGGTGGGTACTGAGCAACATTATCGTCATCATTTCTTTTCGCAGCCTCACTGACAACGTTTTTTTTCTTGTTTGTGTGTATGAGAGAGTAAATTTGAGCAAAAGCAACATTAGAGGAAGAACTATGTATTCACATTCATAAGCTGCCATAAACTATGCAAAACTATGAGAACTTCAGAGAGTTATGCTAGATTTTCTTGAAACCTTTGATTTTTTTAAAATACAAACCCAATAATAAATATTTTAAAATTTTGCCTACTTGAAACATAAGAAAATTGTTATTACATTACATATTTTATTAGACGATGGGTTTTAAATGTGAAAGTGGATTCTTTTTAGTATGTGGAACCATGGAAAGATAACATAGTATTAAGTAGATTTAAGTACATTGACAAAAGGCTTTTCTTCATCATGGGTGGAACAGTGATTACTAAACAAACCTTTGTTTATTAGGCAATCATTCTATTTATTGAGGAAGGCATAGAAACTACCAGTTCTATTTCTAGAAATCATGGCTAATGGAAGTCAAACCAAAGTGACTATTGGAAAATGGCCCTTAATTGGAGCCTGGCATGCTCCTCCTTGGCTGTCATAGTCACCAAACACAGGAGTCTAGTCTGGGGATACTTTTATGCAGATTATGAGTCTTTAGGTGGAATAGCTGTGTGTATATGCATCCTTCCTATACCTTTGGGCATCATGCACACTTTGTGGCATTATTTTTATATACTATGAATATTAAATCTACATTGTAGTAAAAATAGCTTTGTTCAGTTACACAGGTTTGGGTAAGTAGGAGCATTTGAGGGGACATACATAGAAAGAATGACAAAAATTTCCCCAACCATTGGTAACATATAAGCTATGTTATCACAGGAAAAAATATCCTGAAGGAATAATAAGACTAATAAGAGTTAAGTTCTTTAATGCTTGCAGTTTACGTACCATACCTAGTTTTTTGTTGGATGCTATATATTTTCTGCAATTCTGTTTACACATGTAAAATAAATATTATTGTTATATAGAGAAACCAAAGTTCAGATAACTTCTTATAGATTATCAAGCTAGCAAGTCCCAGAGATAAAATTTAAATCCATGTGTACTTGAGTCCAGTGATTTCTCTTATTCCAAAATGAACACTACCACATCAAAATAATGAATTAGGTAAATAATTATTTAAACAAAATAATTTACTGAGCCCTCACTATTGCCAGGCATGATGCTTAATGCTGAATATAAAGAAGCGAACTGAAGAGATGGGGAACCTCCGCCCATCTTCCTGGAGTTTCCATCAGCTCAGTCATCCCCTGTTCCTCCTCTCCCTCCATGGTGCATCCTTCTTGAAAACCTAGGCTGAACACAACTCTAAGTCAGGTCTGGGCAAAGAGCAGTGAGTCCCCATAGCCATCTTCCATTACAGCCTGCAAAGAATCCCAGTACTTAGTGGCATCTACTCTGATAGAAGTGGGGACAGAGAGGAAGAGGCTGTACTTGCAAATGTGCTGGGGTCCTGGAAAGCAAGTCTTCTTGCTCAAAGCCACGTTGTATTTTTACATGCTCAGTAGAGCTGCTTTTCCTTCCAAACCCGTCTTCTTTTTTTCCCAACATTTCTGAATTTTATTGGAAAAGAACTATAAGCACCACCTCCATCCCTATATTCTTTTATTTCCTCACCTTCTGGATTGACTTCAGCTACTCCCAGTGAACAGTATTTGTGTGAAGGTTAGTAGTCCCTCACTTAGGCACCCTGAAGAAGATTTTGGACACTACTGTGCAGGTACTCCAGTAGAAGACACTCCCAGGAGTCCCAGTTTCCACCTGGACCTATAACAAATCTCACTGGGTTGGGGTTCGTTTTCTGGTACGGGGGTTCATTTTCTGGTAAGAGTCTTATTCTTCCAACAGAATACAAAGTGACACATGGTTTCCCTTTCTCCTTTATAATGTGTAATCTCACCACCAAGCCTCTCAACATTGCTTTTGATTCTTCTGCCTGAGCTCAGAGCATATTTTTTTTTGATGCATTGTTTTAAATTCCTTATTAATGCTATTAAAAATAATTAGGCCCTGGCTAGTTGGCTCAGTGAATAGAGCATCATACCAGGGCAGGAAGTCACAGGTTCGATCTCTGGTCAAGGTACATACAAGAAGCAATCAATGAGTGCACAACTAAATATGGAACAACCAAGTGCAACAACTAGTTGGTGCTTCTCTCTCCCTCTCTCTTTCTCATTTCCTCTCTCTTCCAAATCAATGAAAAAAAAATTTAATAAAAGAATTAATCTTTTACAAAAAGCCAGACATTTAAAAAGGACTCCTTAGAACTTCTCAGTGCCAGCAAGAACACCAGATTGTAATTTGATATGTGTTTAGCTTCTGGGGTGGAGAAAACCAGATTTGGTCTCAAGAACAGTTTCGTAAGTGTCATGTCCAGTTTTCTATGGAAAGGGGAAAACCTAGACAGAACCACTCTGCTTCGTGTCTGCACTACTTTCTTTCCGAGCTGAGTTCTTTTTTCACATGCTGCTTATTTTCAAATATAAGAGATCCACTCTCGGTATTTGGCTGTTAAAAGATATTATATAGAAATAACCAAGTGAAATAGACAAAATAATAATAACCACCTCCAATTGAACTCAGGGTGTCCAAGAAAATATATTTTAATCACCTCACTCTACCTATGTGAAAATTGTTAAGAATTTGATCTAAAGTTTATTCAAGAAAAAGCTCTAATTTCAAACATTTTTCCTTTTTTCTTTCTTTCTGTATTTATAAGACTAGATGCCCAGAATATATGGCCCTTTATGACTATTCAGGGGTTTTGGATGTTCTTTTATAGTTGGTTTGGGGAAGTGGAGGCTGAAACTACTCTGGACAGCACTGTATCCATTTAGAGCTGGCACATAGGAGGTTGTAGTGATGAAAATTAAGAAGACTGTGGATAGAGGGAAAGTTCCCATGGCAACAAATGGCCAGAGAGTGTAAAGATAGTGAACCCTCAAAGTCATGGTTTCTGCCTTGTTCACATCTTTATCCCTAGCTCCTCATTAAGTTCTGGTCCTTGTTTAGGCCCTCAGTAAATGTTTCTAGAATTGAGTCAATAGAGTTAGCCTATTGCATTTATATAATGGCCTATCAAGTCAGTTGTATTTCCATTCACTTTCGATGATATCAAAGTTCAAAAAATTATTTAATAGAGGCAGAACTGAGGACTTGGAATTTAAATATATTCTTTAGGTATCCAAAACCCATAATATTTCCACTATACCAAGATTTTTCAAAATAGGACTTCTTTAGTTCTCTAAGAAAAATGAAGATACACTCAGTATATCCTTTATGTAGTCTAGCCCCTCTAAAACATTAAAATATGAAAATCTTTCATGTAATTTTTAGTTAAGCAATTGTTCTAACCTTGTCAGCATTTCTCAAATGTTATTTATTGCTGCTTTCATCTTTTTGATTCATAAATAATTAAATAGGTGGGCTATAGAAATAGTACTTTATAAATGATTGGTTCTCTGTAAGATGTTAAACTAATATATTTCCTTTTATAGATATGGTGTTTGACAATCACAGGCATGTATTCCTGTTATTGGTAAAGCTTCAGAGAGAGAGATAAGCAAGATATACTTATAATGAAGTACTAACATGTCGCATTTAATGTTAACACCAAACCATGTCATGATGATATATTCTGAATTTTGTTAAGTGAATTAGCAATCAGATAGCTTATATTAGTAGAGATTAGAAAAGCCAGACAAAACATGTCAGAATTCTGCCATTTTCATGGGATTACACCACATGCAAGTTTTTCCAATGTAAACTTGTTATTTGTATAAAACCTTCCCAAGTTAGAAAGAAAAAAGTGCAAGTTGTTTTACCTTCAGGAGAATATCTTATTTTCTTAATGAAATATGTTTATTGATTTTTATTAAATAAATACAGGGTGGAAAAAGTAGATTTATAATTGTGAGTACATGAAACAGTGTTTACTGTAGTATAATTTATTAGTTATTGTATTATTTTCTTTTTTATTTTTTGTCTTTTCTGTTTTGCTTTTATTTATTTATTTATTTTTTATTAACTTTAATGTGGTGAGACCAATAAATCAGGGTACATATGTACAATGAAAACATCTCCAGATTATGTTATCATTCAATTGTGTTGCATACCCATCACCAAAAGTCAAATTGTCCTCTGTCACCTTCTGTCTGGTTTTCCTTGTGACCCAACCCTTCTCCCTTTCCCACCCTCCCCACCCTTCGCCCACGCCGTAATCACCACACTCTTGCCCATGTCTCATAGTCTCACTTTTATGTCCCACCAATGTATGAATTCATGCTGTTCCCAGTTTTTTTTTTCTGATTTACTTATTTCACTTGGTATAATGTTATCAAGGTACAACCATTTTGTTGTAAATGAACCGATGTCATCATTTCTTATGGCTGAGTAGTATTCCATAGTATATATATACCAAAGCTTTTTAATCCACTCGTCTTCTGACGGACACTTGGGCTGTTTCCAGATCTTCGCTATTGTGAACAATGCTGCCACAAACATGGGGGTGCATTTCTTCTTTTCAAACAGTGTTATGGTGTTCTTAGGGTATATTCCTAGAAGTGGGGTAGCCGGGTCAAAAGGCAGTTTGATTTTTAATTTTTTGAGGAATCTCCAAACTGTTTTCCACAGTGGCTGCACCAGTCTGCATTCCCACCAGCAGTGCAGAAGGGTTCCCTTTTCTCCACATACTCGCCAGCACTTATTCTGTGCTGTTTTGCTGATGAGCGCCATTCTGACTGGTGTGAGGTGATATCTCATTGTGGTTTTAATTTGCATTTCTCTAATAATTAGTGATGTTGAGCATTTTTTCATATGTCTTTTGGCCATCTGTATGTCTTCTTTGGAGAAATTTCTATTCATTTCTTTTGCCCATTTTTTGATTGGGTTGTTTGTCTTCCTGGTGTTGAGTTTTATAAGTTCTTTATAAATTTTGGTTATTAACCCTTTATCCGAAGTGCTGTCGAATATGTTCTCCCATTGTGTGGTTTGTCTTTTTATTCTGTTCCTATTGTCTTTAGCTGTGCAAAAACTTTTTAGTTTGATATAGTCCCATTTGTTTATCTTGCTTTTATTTCATTTGCCGATGGAGATAAATCAGCAAGTATATTGCTGCTACAGATGTCGGAAAGCTTGCTGCCTATGTTTTCTTCTAAGATGCTTATAGTTTCACAGTTTATGTTTAAGTCTTTTATCCATTTTGAATTTGTTTTTGTGAATGGTGTAAGTTGATGGTCTAGTTTCATTTATTTGCAGGTAGATGTCCAATTTTCCCAACACCATTTGTTAAAGAGGCTGTCTTTACTCCATTGTATGTTCTTTCCTCCTTTGTCAAATATCAGTTGTCTATAAAGCGGCGGGTTTATTTCTGGGTTCTCTGTTCTGTTCCATTGATCAATGTGTCTGTTCTTATGCCAGTATCAAGCTGTCTTGAGTATAATGGCCTTGTAGTAGACCTTGATATCTGGAAGAGTGATACCTCCTGCTTTATTTTTTCTTTTTAAGATTGCTGAGGCTATTCGTGTTCTTTTTTGGTTCCATATGAATTTTTGGAATATGTGTTTGATATCTTTGAAGTATGTCATTGGTATTTTAATTGGTATTGCATTGAATTTATAAATTGCTTTGGGTAATATAGACATTTTAATGATGTTTATTCTTCCTAGCCATGAGCACGGTATATGCTTCTACTTGTTTGTATCTTCCTTGATTTCTTTTATCAATGTTTTATAATTTTCTGAGTACAAGTCCTTAACCTCCTTGGTTAAATTTACTCCTAGGTATTTTATTTTTTTGGCTGCAATAGTGAAGGGGATTGTTTCCTTAAGTTCTTTTGCTGACAGTTCATTGTTTGTATACAGAAATGCCTCTGATTTCTGCGTATTAATTTTATATCCTGCCATCTTGCTGAATTCATTTAAGGTCCAGTAGTTTTTTGACTGAGACTTTACAGTTTTCTATATACAATATCATATCATCTGCAAATAGTGACAGTTTTACTTCTTCTTTTCCAATTTGGATGCCTTTTATTTCTTCTTCTTGTCTGATTGCTATAGCTAGGACTTCCAGAACTATGTTGAATAAGAGTGGTGAAAGGGGGCAACCCTGCCTGGTTCCTGATCTTAAGGAGATTGCTTTTAATTTTTGTCCATTTAGTATGATGTTTGCTGTGGGTTTGTCATAGATGGCCTTTATCACGTTAAGGAATGTTCCTTGTATTCCCACTTTACTGAGAGTTTTGAGCATGAATGGGTGCTGGATTTTATGAAATGCCTTTTCTGCATCTATTGAAATTATCATGTGATTTTTGTCCTTCCTTTTGTTTAGGTGATGAATCACATTGATTGATTTGCGAATATTGAACCAGACTTGCCTCTCCAGAAAAAATCCCACTTGATCATGGTGTATGATTTTTTTTCATATATTGCTGGATCTGGTTGGCTAATATTTTGTTGAAAATTTTAGCGTATAAATTCATCAGGGATATAGGCCTATAATTTTCTTTCTTTGTGTTGTCTTTGCCCGGTTTTGGGATCAGAATTATGCTCGCCTCATAAAAGGAGTTTGGAAGTCTTCCTTCCTCTTGAATTTTTTGAAATAGCTTGAGGAGGATAGAAGTTAGTTCTTCTTTGAATTTTTGATAGAATTCACTTGTGAAGCCATCAGGCCCAGGACTTTTCTTTTTTGGGAGTTTTTTGATAACTGTTTCGATCTCATTTGTTGTAATTGGTCTGTTTAGGTGTTCTGATTCTTCCAGATTGATTTTTGGAAGTTTATATGATTCAAGAAATTTGTCCATTTCATCTAGATTGTCTAATTTTTTGGCATAGAGTTCTTCATAGTATTTTATTACAATGCTTTGTATTTCTGTTGTATCAGTTGTTATTTCTCCACTGTCCTTTTTAATTTTATTTATTTGAAACCTCTCTCTTTTTTTTTTGGTGAGTCTAGTTAAGGGTTCATCAATCTTGTTTACTTTTCAAAGAACCAGCTTCTGGTTTCATTGATACTCTGTATTATTTCGTTCACCTCTATGTCATTTATTTCTGCTCAGACCTTTATTATTTTCTTCCTTCTACTTGTCTTAGGTTTTATTTGTTGTTGTTTTTATAGTTCTTTTAGCTGCCGAGTCAGGTTTCTTATTTGAGCTTTATCTAGCTTCTTATGATATGCCTGTAGTGCAATGAACTTCCCTCTCAGTACTTTTTTTGCTGTGTCCCATAAATTTTGAGTTGATGTATGCTTATTATCATTTGTTTCTAGAAACTTTTATATTTCTTCTTTGATCTCATTGTTAATTCATTCATTATTTAATATCATGCTATTTAGTTTCCAAGTGTTTGAGTATTTTTCAGTTTTTCTTTTGTGGTTAATTTCTAGTTTCATGCCATTGTGATCAGAGAAAATGCTAGATATGATTTCAATCTTCTTCAGTTTATTGAGACCATTTTTGTGTCCTAACATGTGGTCTATCCTCGAAAACGTACCATGAGTGCTTGAGAAGAATGTATATTCTATTGCTTTAGGATGAAAAGTTCTGAAGATATCTATTAAATCAAGTTGATCTAGTGTATCCTTTAAGTCTGCTGTTTCTTTATTGATTTTCTTTCTTGAGGATCTATCCAGTGTTGTTAGTGGGGTATTGAAATCCCCTACTATGATAGTATTGCTTTTTATCTTGCCCTTTATGTCCATCAAAGTCTGCTTTATGTGTGTCGGGGCTCCTATATTTGGTGCGTAGATATTTATAATAGTTATATCTTCCTGTTGAATTGTTCCTTTTATCATTATGTAGTGTTCTTCTTTATCTCTTACTACAGCCTTTGTTTTAAAGTCCATTTTGTCAGCTATAAGTACTGCTACCCCGGCTTTTTTTACATTTCCATTTGCATGAAATATTTTTTTCCATCCTTTTACTTTCAGTCTATGTGCATCTTTTGTTTTAAGGTGTGTCTCTTGTAGACAGCATATGTATGGGTCCTGTTTCTTTATCCACGCAGCTACCCTATGTCTTTTGATTGCATCATTTAACCCATTTACATTGAAGGTTATTATTTATATGTAGTTGTTTATTTCCATTTTATTCTTTAAAGCTGTATTCTTCTTTTGCTATATTCTTTCCTCCCTTTGAACTGTTCACAACTGGCCCCTTAGTATCTCTTGCAGAATTGGTTTGGTTTTAATGAATTCCTTGAGGCTTTCTTTGTCTAGAAAGCTCTTTATTTCTCCTTCAATTTGAAATGTTAGCCTTGCTTGATAGAGTAGTCTGGGTTGTGGGTTCTTGTTCTGCATTACTTTGATTATATCTTGCCATTCCCTTCTGGCCTCAAGTGTTTCTGTTGAGAAGTCCGATGTCATCCTTATGGGGGCTCCTTTGTAGGTGATAGCCTTTTTTTCTCTAGCACCTTTTAAGATTTTTTTTATTCTTTAGCTTTGGTATTTTAACTATGATGTGTCTTGATGGAGATCTTTTTGGGTTTCTCTTTAATGGAGTTCTGTGTGCTTCTTGAACGTGTGGAATGTTTCCCTGCCTTAATTTAGGGAAGTTTTCTGCTATGATTTGATTGAACACAGTTTCCATTTCCTGTCCTCTCTCCTCTTCTTCAGGCACCCCTATGATGCGAATGTTGTTTCTCTTCATGTTGTCACAGAGCTCCCTTAGAGTTTCCTCACATTTTTTAAGTCTCTTTTCCTTTTTCTTCTCTGCTTCTGTGCCTTTGTTTATTGTGTCTTCTAACTCGCTGATTCGATCCTCAGCGTGATTCATCCTGCTTTTAATTCCTTCCATTGTGGTCTTCAGTTCTGATACTGTATTTGTCATTTCTGTCTTATTCTTTTTTATTATTTCAATTTCGTTCTTTATACTTGTTATCTCTTTATTTAGGTGTTCATAGTGACTATCTATTGTTGCTCTAATTTCTTTGAACATCCTAACTATCATTATTCTAAATTCTGCTTCTGGTAGTTTGGTTATATCTGGTTCATTCAGGTCCTTCTCTGGGGATTTCTCTTGATTCATTTGGTTTGCATTCCTCTGCCTGCCCATTTTATCTGTGTATAGGCAAGTTGTGGGCACTGGAGTCCAGTAGGTGTTCCCTTTGTGTTCTCTAGGTGTGGTCTGTCTGCAGGCCTGCCACCCCCTCTGCCGCTGCCTAAGGTGGTTGGGTATGGGCGTTGCCAGTGACAGCCTACTGCGGCTGTTGCTGTGATTTCCACCTCTCCTCTGTGGGAGGGGCTGTCACTCAAGCCACAAGCCTTAGTACCAAGGGCTGAGGTGAGCACCTTTGCTCAGCTGCGGAACCAGCCTTTTTCCGGAAGGCTTACGCCCAGCCCCCGCAGTCAGAGCCTGCTCACCACAGTTTTTCGGGTTGGGCGGGGCTTTTGACGTGCTCTCAGCTGTGAGCCTTTTGTTCGTCCAGAATTTAGCCCCACCCTCGAGGCCGGGGCCCTCCTGCATAGGGTCGCAAACTGCAGTTTATTGGGCCGGGCGTGTTTGCTGGCGTTAGCTCAGCTGCTAGCTTCCTATCAATCAGGACTCTACCACGCCCGCACTTTCGGCGCCAGTTCGTACACGTAGCATGGCCAGCCGCCAGGATTTCTCTGGCCAGGCGGGGCTAGTAGCGTGAGCTCAGCCGCGAAAGCCATCTGCGCGCACGTAGTTTTGCAAACCACCAGGGTTTCTCTGGCCGGGCGGGGCCAGTAGCATGAGCTCAGCCGCGAAAGCCAGCTCGCGCGCACAAAGGATTTCAAACCACCGCGGTTTCTCTCTCCATCCGGGCGGGGTTGGCATCGTGAGCTCAGCCGCGAGCCCCTTGCCCGTCCCTGGTCCTAGCCCCGTCCCCGTGGTCAGGGCCTGCTTGCGCAGGGTCGCAGAGCCGATCTCTGCCTGTATTTTTCCCCACAAGTGGGGTCACAGGGGGCCGCAGCTGCCGGACCACTTTCGCGCGTCCCCTCTGCCCCTGCTGGGCTAGACCGAGCTCACATCGGTTGTGCCTCCGCCCACGCCGACAGGACTGCTTTTCAGCGTCCTGCCGCCAACATTCCTTCAGCAACCCACAGAGAGATAGCAGTGTCTTAAGTCTCCACACTGTAGGCTTGGGAGCTCCCTCCCTCTAAGCAGCTCTCTCTAATTGCCATGGGAGAGCTTGTTTGGCTAGTGCCCTGTCTCCCTTTGCTGGTATTGCTAGTTCCAGGGGAAATATTCATTTTCAATTAGGGAAATGACTTAGCCCAGTGGTCAGGATGGCTGTCCCTCAGAGTGTCCTCGTGCCTTCAGTCCACTCTGTTCCCACTGCTCTGTTCCTCTCCTCTGTCCCCATTCCCGGGAGCCCCGGGTGTGTGGTTGTGGGTTTCTGCGCTGTCCCTTTGAAAAGATTCTTGGGTCTGAGAAAACTCTCTTTTTCACAAACAGTATCCTCACTTGCTTCACAGCTCAATACTGTCCATACGCCTCTTCTAGGCTCTGGGACTGCAGGCTGGGGCTTGGTTCCTGGGACCCAGGTCCCTCCCTCTCCGCCAAACTCTCCTCCCACCACGCGGGTCTCTCTGGGCTGCCGTTTGCTCCGGGGAGCTGGGAAGCCCTCTTCGCGTTTTCGCTATTCCTACCAGTCTCAATGTGGCTTCTGCAGTGTTCCTTGGTTGAAGAGTCCACTTAGTTTAGTTCAAAATTGGTTTATCCAGATGATGGCTCTTAAAATTGAGTTATAATTCACTTTGGTTCTGGGAGTTGGAAGTTGGTACGTCCGCCTACTCCATCGCCATCTTCCCCATCCGTATTATTTTCTATTTGAACAATTGTAAACCTACTTTTGCCTTATATTAAATGTTTATTCTGTGTACTATCTAGCATAAGAAACCAAAGACAAAACAAGGGGACTGATAAACAGATATTGATTGAGAAGCTATTACTTTTTAGGTTAATTTATTAAGTTACCTATGGGATTTCAAAATATTGCATTCAAAATATATCAAAGAGGTTTGTTTGTTGACCCAGGGTCTGACACATGTTAGGAACTCAATAAATTATTTTTGATAGATGAAATGTAAAAATGCGAAACGACCATATTAGGTTGTATCCTAACATAAGAATATAAAGATTAATTATTAAGGAATTCAGGATGTCAGTTATCAATGTGGATTGGAACACAAGAGAGAGTCCCACATAGAACTGGGATTAACTTGGTTTTCAAAGGTAAGAGTATTCTTTTTTTTTTTTAGTATGGGAAGAAAAATGAGAGGGCAGGAACTGATACTTAAAATAGAAGCGGTTAGAGAGAGCAGTGCATGAAAATGTGGAGGGAGGGGAGAGAAGGGGCAAAGATGAGGCTGGTTGGATAGAAACTGAGATTATACATATATATCAAGGATGCTTTCTTAGTGAGGGTTAAATAAGAGGCAAGGAAAGCTGATGGGATATGAATTCCAGCCATTGACCATTTTAAATCAAGGACTGAGGCATTAACATTTTTTAAGAAGTTCTCTATAGACTACATCAGAGCTTGGTGAAGCATTAGACAGACAATTTTTTTTCCTTCCTCAGATGGATAAATTTAGAAAACTTCTGGAAATTCAAACTAGGTGTGAATGGGGGTCTGGTGTAAAAGAGTGCAAGAAAGTGTGCAAGCTGGCCCTGGCAGGGTGCCTCAGTAGATAAATAGTTGTCCAGGTGTGGAGGTCAGGGGGTTCGATCCCTGGTTAGGGCATGTTCAAGAAGCAACCAATGAGTGCGCAACTAAATGAAACAACTAAATCAACCAATGAGTCGGTGCGTCTCTCTCTCCTTCCCCTTTCTCTCTCTCTCCTTTCCCTCTCTCAAATCAATGTAAAAAAAATTTTTAAAGGAAAGAATGAAAAATTTAGGTATGAGGAAACAGATAGATATGAAAAATTTCAAAAATAATGCTGCAGGACTTAAAAATGAGTAAAATAGCAGATTTACTAAGTAAATGTATGAATAAAAAGTAAGATACAGTGATCAACTTCATTTCTATGTACATTGTTGAATGAAAAGTTTACTTAGCATAGCAATAATAATAGAACACTGAAGCCCTCCAAAATATATCTGAATGCTATTAAAAATGTGAATATTATCAAAACACTATTTTGCATAACAACAATAAAATAATAAGTGCCTATGAATATATGTAACAGAGGTATACAAAACTGTTATGGAGAAAATTATAAAATATTATTAAAAATATTAAAGCTAATTTGACTAGAGAGAGATAAAATGCTCATTATGTATCATAACCCTTTGAGTAGTGAGTTTTTTTCATGCTTGCTGACACTCGAGAATGAGTTGTTTTCAAAAAATAAAATTAGTTCCAGCTACAGTTTTATTAACTTAAAATTATGTTTGTTTGATAACTACTTTATGAAAACAAGAAGAACATACATTTACTGCTCCAGCTCAAAGTTTAAAGACATACATGTATGATCGTACTCTGGATGGTCAGAGGCACAAGGACAAACAGGAACATTTGTACTACTCAAAGGAATAATGATATCAGTTTCACTAAGAACTTTAGATCATGTTTGTGTGATTCCAACCAGAATGGCAATATATATATTTTAATTTGAAAAGCTAACTCTAAACTGTGTATGTAAGTTAGTAGGGAGAACATTCATATTCGTTGCATAAAACAATAATATAAAATTAAAGCAACTAAGAAAGTGTGCTTTTGGTTAAATCAGGGGTTGGGAACCTATGGCTCGTGAGAGAGATGTGGGTCTTTTGATGGCTGCATCTGGCTTGCAGACAAATCTTTAATAATAATAATGTTACAAATATAAAACATTCTCATGTATTACAATCCATTCATTTCTTACCGCTCATGTTTATGGTTGCGGGTGGCTAGAGCCAATCACAGCTGTCCTTTGGGACAACACCAAATTTTTATTGGATAATGCTTAATGTACATGGGTCGTTGTGAAGTCAGGAAGTAAACTTCCCTCCTTTTAATCAAGTAGTCAGCTAGCTAATTGCAGAAACCCTTTTGATGAAGAAGGTGGCTAAAAGTAAAAAAGATGAGGAGTATCATACTTTTCAGCAGGAATGAACAGAGGAATTCACCTTTGTGGAGAGAGTAGGTTCTGCAGTGTGTCTAATATGCAATGATAAAATTGCATCAATAAAATGATTAAATATAAAGCGGCACTTTGACACAAGCCATACTACATTTGCATTGAAATATCCGGTGGGGGACAGCAGAAAGAAAGCATATCAAGAGATACTGTGCAGAGTGCAAGCTAGTCAGCAGCAACTCTGTGTTTGGACCCAAAAAGGTGACTGGAATTCAGCTAGCTTTGCTAAAGAAAAAAATCTACCAATGGATAAACTTATTTCAGTGTGTACTGATGGTGCTCCGTGCATGGTGAGGAAAAACAGAGGATTTGCAGCGCTTCTTCTTGAACATGAAAAGAGACCTATCCTAAGTTTTCACTGCATCCTACATCAGGAGGCGCTTTGTGCTCAGATATGTGGCGAGCAGCTTGGTGAGGTGATGTCGCTGGTCATTCAGGTGGTCAATTTTATTGTTGCCGAGCTTTAAATGATTGCCAGTTTAAAACACTGCTGGATGAAGTTGGGAATAATTATCCTGGTCTGCTTCTGCACAGCAATGTGCATCGGTTGTCAAGAGGGAAGGTGCTCAGCTGTTTTGTGGCTTATCTGAGCAAAATCTGAACTTTTCTTGAAATGAAAAACGCCGAGCATCCTGAGTTAGCTAACACTGAGTGTCTCCTGAAGTTCTACTATCAGATGGACATGACTGAACATCTGAACCAGCTCAATGTGGAAATACAAGGCATTGGAAATACAGTCTTATCCCTTCAACAAGCAGTGTTTGCATTTGAAAGCAAGCTGGACCTCTTCATCACTGACATTGAAACAGGTCATTTACTACACTTTGAAAAACTGGGAGAGTTTAAAGATGCATGCACAGCAAGTGACCCTGCTCAACATCTTGATCTCTAGCAGCTAGTGGACTTCATATCTAATCTCCTACAGTTATTCAAAGCGTGCTTTGGAGAATTTTGTAAGCACACTTGTCTTTTTAAGTTCATCACCCATCCACACGAGTGTACAGTGGACAACGCCAACCTGAGTTACATCCCTGGTGTTTCCGTCAGAGATTTTTACTACAAGCTAATGACCTGAAGGCCTCGGACATGTGGGTAAATAAGTTCAAGTCAATGAATGAAGATTTGGAAAGACTTGCATGACAGCAAACAGAGTTGGCGAGCAAAGACAAGTAGGGAGAAATGAAAAAACTTCAACCCGCGGACCAATTGATTGTCAAAACTTGGAATGCACTTCCCATCACATACCACACACTGCAGCATGTGAGTATTGCTGTACTGACAATTTTTGGCTCTACCTATGCATGTGAGCAGTCTTTCTCACATCTAAAGAATGTTAAGACCAACCTATGATCACGTCGAATGGATGGAAGTCTCAACACCTACATGAAGCTTAACCTCACCACGTATCAACCAGACTATAAAGCCATCAGCAAAACCATGCAACACCAGAAGTCGCATTATTGGTAAGAAGTACTTTATTCATCGTTGGTTAGCAACAGCATAACAATGTTATTAAAATGAATTCAGAGACTTATTGTACTTTAAAAGTGTTAGTCTTACATAAAATGCACACATTTACTTGTATTTAGTATTAAACATATTGTATGGCTTTCACAGAATTACATTTTAAAATACATGGTGCTCATGGCTCTCTCAGCCAAAAATGTTCCCAACCCCTGGGTTAAATGATAGAAAAAAAAAGTGGAACAGAATAAGACCCCAGGTCAGATCTATGCTACTCAGGATGTGCTATATTGATGAGATGGTATTACAGACTATAGGACTGGGTAGACTGTTCAATAATTGCTATCTGAAAGGATGTATTTAATAGGATTATTACCTCACACAATACACAAGAATGAATTCTAGATACATTAAATATGAATGTGAAAAACAAAACTTTAGCAGAAAATCAACCTTAGGCTGGGGGAAAGATTCCCTAAAGCAAAAAGAGAAGCAAAAACCATTTTAAAAGCTTTGAAAAATTTAAGTACATTCCAATGAAAAGTTTTAAGCAATGAAATCACATGAAGAATATATAAAAGCTTTTAAAACAGAGCAAGGAAGTGACAATAAGTCCAACAGATAAAAAGCCAAAGACATGGCACTGGGTTAAAATGACCAAAGGATCAAGTACAAATTGGTCCTCACAAAATAGTCATGAGATGTCAAGTACAGCATAGAGAATGTGGTTAGTAATATTGTAATAGTTCAGTGGTGCCATGTGGGTGCTGGAAATATTGGGGGTAGGGGGCAGCATATAAAGAATATGATGGTCTGACCACCATGCTGTACATTTGAAATTCATACTAAATAATAAATAATATTGAATGTAAACTGTAATAGAAAAATAAAATTAAGAAAAGACATTACGAACCAGTTTATGGAAGACAAATGAAAATAGTCTCCAAATCAGGAGTCTAAAAAAATATAAATTTAAACAGAAATCTACATGGCAGAAACTAAAACATCTGAACATGGTAAAGATGTGAGACAGAACACTTGGAATCTGCTTATGATATGTAAATTAATTTGAAAACATAATGATTTTTACCTAGTAATTTGGATATGAGCCAACTCCATTTCCAGTGAAATGACTGAGTCATAGTTTTGGAACTATTTTTCACACATGTGCACAAGGAGAATTTTCATAGTAGCATTGTGTATAGTAACAAAACATTGGTGATCACCTACTATCTATCAGTGAGAAAATAAATACACCCACTTTGGCAAACTCATATAATGAATATTCCACAGCAGTGAAATTTAATGTACTGTAGCTACACACTGAGACTGACAGTCTCAAAAATAAAATGTCAGTTTCATTTACAGTTGAATACCTAAATCAAAGCTATAGACATGTTTGAATATATAATTGTTGAATAACTGAGTGAAGACTGTGAACAGACCAACACTGGAGAGGAAGTACAACATTTCTCTTGCACACATCACCAAGAGCAAGTCCAGACTCATTCCTGCAGGCTGGGGCCATCTTCATTGAAATAGATGTGTCTTTGGGCTGTGGATGACCCAGGATTCATAGGTCTGAAAGGGTAAGACACCAGCCATGTCCCCTTGCTTCCTTGCCCGTCTGACCCACTGTGGCCTGATGTTAGAGGTCAGTTCTCTGGGATCCTGCAGAAACAATAGGGTCACTCAATATTCCTTTGCTAGGACTTCATCAAACTTGCTGGCACTCATACCTTCTTTTGTTTTTAAGTATGGGGTCAGAATATTGGATTCTCAGGTGCTACACACTTGCTTCCTCCTTCCATAAATAGATGTGCTTTCTTAGCTGCCTGGGCTCTCAGGCCAAGTCATTTCATTAGTTGCCCCGACTATGACAAGGCACTACTAATTTGTATCTGCACTGGGGCCTCCATGTCCAGAGTTCTGAGTAGCAAGCCCATAAAAGTAGCAAATTCACTTTCTGACTACAGCCATGATATTTCCGCCTCCTATTTCATAGAGAAAACATCCAGCCTTTCAGGAATTCGTCTGGATGCAGTGAAAACTTGGTTCCTTGCTCTCATCATTGACTGCTGTCACAGCCGTCATTTAGCTTCTTACTGTCTACTGGATCCTCTACCTGCTACCCAAACTTGCAGCACCCACTGCATCTGTTGTATGGTACCAGGAAATAGAGGCAGTGCCTACTTAGACTCTTACAGTAGATAACCTTCCTTCTTAAAAAGATCAAGTTGGAAATTTTCAAACTCAGTGACAATATAATTTACAAAAAATTGCTTTATTTCACCTTACTATCCTGTAGAAAGATAATAATGTATATTTGTGAAAAGAACCTCTGAAGATTTTTAAAATTAAAAAATAATACTCAGTAATGGTGGTATATTAAAACATTTAGTTATATCATTTCACTTCATTCTTTTTTTTCATTCAGCCAGTGCTATAGAATAAAAATGGGTGTGTGTTTCCCTAGGGATTCCAACCTTTAGAAAGATGAAGGGCTGTGAGTCTTATTTGCTCTGCTATATTTCTTAATAATGAGCAAATGGCTTGTACTTGTATACATAATTAGATGAAGCAAGCATAAAATGTAAGGAACTTGTTTTGGGTATAGAGTCAAAATATTTATTATTTTTTCAACTTGTTGCAATACATATGCAAAATTTGCATAATACTAGAAGTATTCTGGTTGCTTTCCATTCAAGTGGAAACTAAATAAAAAGTGTTTTTATCAAATATTTACACTTCTAGACAAAACTGTGAATGTTTCAGTTGCTCAATAATCTTATCTAACTTTTTCTTTTACTTTTTCTTTTTCTTTTTTTTAAATGAGAGGAAGGGAGACAGAGAGACAGACTCCCGCATGAGCCCAGACTGGGATCCACCCAACACGCCCCCTACAAGACCATGCTCTGCCCATCTTGAGCTGTCGCTTGGCAACTGAGCTATTTTTAGCACCTAAAGTGAGGCTCCATGAAGCCATCTTCAGTGACCAGCTGGAGATGTGGCAATGTGATGGAAATAATCTAGCCATGGCTGTGGGAGGGGAAGAGAGAGAGAGAATGAGGAGGCGGAGGGATGGAGAAGCAGATGGTCGCTTCTCCTGTGTGCCCTGAGTGGAAATCAAACCCAGAACTTCCACACACCAGGTTAATATTCTATCACTAAGCCTACTGTACAGGGCCCTAACTTTCTAGTAATGACATTATATAAAACAAATTCTTAAGGCTAGTTTCTGGGTTACTATTGTATTATTTCAGTATATTATGACCATTTTACAAGTGAGAAAATGGAATTGTATGGAGTTTAATGTTTCCAAAACTTACATAGTTAATTCTACTTGAAGTTACTATTCAAAACCAGGTCTGTAAACTTCAGGGCTTGAGCATTTTTCTAGTATTTTATTTAACAGCGAATCAATAAATCTTTGTTTAATTTAAGTGAATTTTGCTACTTTATAATCAAAATGCTAAATTATAAAATGAAGGGATTAATAAAGTGAATTCAAAAATTTGAGAGAATGACAGAATAATTATAGTGAAATTTGAATCTCTTAGAAAATTCTGGACCGTATTATCTGTGTGGTGAGTGGGGTGTGTGAGTGTGTGTGTGTCTTTATATTTTGTAGTGCCCAATATTCAGAAATTTTAAAATAAGTATTATAAAAGGCAATGTTGAAAAGTGTGACAAGCCAAAAAGAATTTGGTGCTCCTAATTACAAAAGGTGAAGAAACCAAATTACTTTGAAATGAAAATGCTCACAGCCTTTTTGTCTGTTCCCACAGTTCCCAAGTGGACTAATAATTTCATTCATTCTTTTTATTTTATGCTAAAGCTGCTGATGAACTGATTGAAAATTGTATACAATACAATAGGTGGTCCTTTCTTTATTTGTTTGAGGATGAAACTCATGAGACAGTGAAATGAATTATGAAATGAAGATAATCTGACAATAACAAGTGGAGGTCTTTCAGAACCAGGGCTCTGTTTTTACCATCATTATAAAGAAAACAAAAATCTGGAATAAGCTGATATTAAAGTATATATTTTGAAACATCTAACATGATGATAACAGTATGATTATTTATTTTATTTTATTTACTTCACATTTGCTCTCTGTTTGAGGATTTCCATTTTCAAATTCACAGTTCCTCTTAATCTTTCTGCACTAAGCATATTCTACCATACCAAAATGCATCCCACCCTTACTCAAAATATACTGCACACTCTGTCACACAAATGCATATAAACACACACACTTATGCGCAAAAAATGTACAAACAAGCACATACACATAAATAAATCCATACTCACTTGGATGAGGGAAATCACCTTAATATAAATGTATTTGATAATTGTTTAATACCTATTTTTTCTTTGTGAGGTGATATTTTTTGTGTTCTTTTTCTTCTTCCAACTACAGTTGGCATTCTATATTGTATTAGTTTCAAATGTATGACACAGTGGTTAGACAGTTATATAACTTATTAAGTGATCCCTCTGATAAATAATCAATTGTCCCAACTAGTAACTGCTTTGTACCTCACTGCAAATATTTACATGTGCCTGTGGGGGTTGTTGCTATGCACCACTGGGATTTGGATGTTCTGGTCTGCAGCTCTGGAGCAGCAGTTGACCAATGGACACATACCATCTGCTCAGCTAAGATATAATCTGTAGCAATCCAATTGTCTAACACAACTTTAGCCAGAGAGAATATGGGCCTCCTTTTAGGATGCTATGGCTTGAGCAGTCTCTTTGGCTTTATTTCTAAAGTTACTGAAGATCTATAAGCATGTGTTCATGAGCTCCCAATCTCCACCAGGGAGATAAGGTCTTGCCCAACATTGGGCAAAAACCGTCTTCTTGATAACCACGTAGATAGAATATTAGGGAGCTTCCTTTTTGAATTGGTTGAATACCTTTAGAAGATGTTAATTAATTTATAAATGTACAAAGGAGATGCTTTAAGGCAGGTGGAATATTAGAAATACTAGCAAGTAAAGTGGAGATAAGAATTAATGGACATGTGCTATGCATTGTTTCCCTTTTGTTGGTTGTTTCCTAAACAAGTGACTTGAGCTCTATTAGGTCACTGCATGAGTATTCTGGCTGTTAGAACATGCCTATGGCCAGAACAGAAACACATTCCCCTCTGATTTCTGGAAGCCTTCTGAATGGATTTTCATTGGCTGTGGGTCCATCCTGGGTGTTCTTAAGAAGAACTGGATCAATGCAACAGAGGAAAGGATTATTAAAAGAACCTAGTAGAGCCCAACCTAGCTGGGTTTAAACTAGTCATTAAGATGTTTGTTTTTCTATGATTTTAACAATACCCAATCTCCAGGACTGCTGCAATGGAGAGATACAGTCAGGTATGTCATCCTGCTAGAAGCAAATTGTTTAACAGCGTTATATTCCAAAAATATCAGCTACTCTAACAGGTGGTAAATGAAGCTTCAGGTACAAATTTTCAAAATATTTTTCAGACTTCATCTTTATATCTTCTTAAATGAAAATTTGACACATTGTACAGAAAGCAAATTCAAATATAGGCTTTATGAATTATTATGAGTAACATTTGTCTAGCTTTAATCAACATAAAGAACTAGAGTATTTCCAGAACCCCAGAAATCTTGATTCCTCTCCTTACAAGTAACAACAATCTTGAAATTTTTAGTTTTGCTACCTGTAAAAATCTGATTAATAGTAACAATACTTTAATCTGTTTTTGACATGAGGGTACTCATGGGGTATGTACTACATTATATCTGTTTCTTTCCTTGGTTTTACTTTTGTGTGATTCGTCCATGGTGTTGCATAGTTTTATCTGCATTCTTATATTAATCTATTTGATAACAAATTAAAATTTATTTATTCATCTTTCTGGTTTTGTGCAGTTGGATTTTTCCCACTTTTATTGATAAATAATTAATATACATCTCTGTGTAAGATTAAAGCATGCAACATGGTGGTTTGATTTACATATATTATGCAATCATTACCATAGTAAATTCAACTAACATCATTTCATACAGGTACAATAATGATAAAAAGAATGAAGAAGAGGAAAAAATAATTTCTCTTTGCAAGAAAAACTCTTAGGATTTACTCACTGTCTTTTATCTTTTAAAAAAATTATTAATTTTAGAGAGAGGACAGAGAGAGAGAAAAGGAGGAGGAGTGTGAAACATTAACTCATAGCAGATGCTTTGTGTATGTGCCTTGCCCAAGTGACCTCAGTCTCCCAGGTCGACTCTTCACCTACTGTGCCACCACGGGTCAGGCAGAACTTACTCTCTCAAAAACTTTCCTATATCTTATGTGATTGGAACAGTTGGATTGAGTTTAATTTTAACTTCTTATAATATAGCCGTAAATGTTTTGTATCTCTCTCTTGTTCCTGTATGTGAATTTCTCTGGTTGCATAACAGGAATGGTATTGCTTAGTCATAAGCAGCATTACCATGGAAGGTATTATACTCACTAGGACACTTGAAAGCAAACAACATTGCAGAATTTTAAAGTTTCTTTTGTATTTATTTACCAACAAGAAATTATAATACATTTGTTGGCTAATTAAATAGTCCTATCCTAAAACCATTTTCAGAAATAAAATTAATTACAAAAAGTAGCAATAACATTTGTGTATAATGGATACAATTTAAAAAATATTATTTGTTGCCTTACCAGGTGGTGGCGCAGTGGATAAAGCGTTAGACTGGGATGCGGAGGATCCAGGTTCAAGAACCTGAGGTTGCCAGCTTGAGCGCGGGCTCATCTGGTTTGAGCAAAGCTCACCAGCTTGGACCCAAGGTCTCTGGCTCGAGCAAGGGGTTACTCAGTCCGCTGAAGGCTGGCGGTTAAGGCACATATGAGAAAGCAATCAATGAACAACTAAGGTGTCACAACAAAAAACTGATGATTAATGCTTCTCATCTCTCTCCATTCCTGTCTGTCTATCCCTCTCTCTGACTCTCTCTGTCTCTGTGAAAAAAAAAATCATATTAGTTGTTTACACATTAAATAAATAAGCAAAATATTAATCTTAGATTTAGATCAAAGTCATTTTTATTAATCAGTTGATTTATCAGTCACCATTTTCATACTAAATGTGTTTTTTAATATGATCTTAATATTTTGAATTATTTTTCCTAAAATTTCCATAAATGTTCTTTAAAATTTTATTTTGTGGGTTAATAAATCTAAGTTTTCACTTTTCTCTGTAACTGAGAAAAATCTATCTGTAAAGTTAACATAAACCTACACTCATAGTAAATTTTGCTCCCTGGAGCATATTTTGTATTAAAATTTTCAATATTTGCTCTAAATATTCTTACAGATATTGTATTTTGAGTTTTATTAAGATTACCTTTTAAAAAAATTTAATTAGAAAAAAGCCTTTGAAAACAAATTATTTTGTTTATGCTGCAAAATGATAGGCCTTAAATTCATTCCATTCCAGTAAAAAAAAAAAAATTGCTTAACATGTTAAAAATAGAATCCCTATGAAGAATTTCTTCTTGCAAGTCAATAGATAATAGAAAGGGATTATATAATTCAGAAGTGAAGTTTTACGAGCAGGTCACATGCTTTGTCAGCTTGGTCAGTTTCTCTTTTGACTTTGTATTTTTGTTTGAATACTTTTTTAATAGCTAGTTCAGTAAATGCTTCAAAAACTTTTTAATACTATGTTCACTGAATAATTTGATTAAATATGTTTACTGGCGTTGGCAAAACAAAGGCTCTACAACTTTAGAGGACCCATTTATAATAAATTCAATACAATTATAGTATACTTAGATTGATTTACAAAATAAAATTTGAAAGGCACAGACTTTTCTAAAACCCAGTGTTTGATGCATACTGTTATGCTCATGGATTTTGTTTTGTTTTGTTTTCAATATCAACTCTATTTAATTGTGTATATTGTACACCTTGACAACACAGCTTGTTTTGTATCCAGCCCTAAAAATATGTATATTATATTACATATGTAAAAAATGGCTTTCACAAATCACAGATGTATTTCTGTATGTTCAAGTATATCTACATGCATTCTAACAAACAGATCAGAAAGAATCTACAATAAATGCCTAAGAATGATTCTTTGGAGCTGGGAACTAACATTCTGAGTCTGAAGTAGAGACAGGAAAAATTTGAAGAAGATTTAATTTTATATCCTATAAGATTTCTATAGGATGAGTGCATATTATTTTATGATTTATGTAACTGAAATAAAACTTAATTTTAGTTGTCCAAAAGGTGGAAAGAAAATACTTAACGGAATTTTATTTTTTTATTGTCAGGAATATAAAAGGGTATAAAGTCAACAGAAAAAATTATGAAAAATAAATGAGACTTACAAGGCCATTTGACAGCCTGTAACTCTTTCCTGAGGGAATAGTTGGAAACACTATTTAAAAGAATAAAGTCTGAGAATTTTTATAATAAGCAGATGGGTGAGTTTTTATCTTGAGAATAATCTGCAAGAATTATGGTGAAATTAATTCTAATCTCTGTATTGAAACCACCCTTCATAATGCTGTGAGTTTTTAATATATTTTAAGAGTATGTACCTATATATACTGTTATGAATATACATGAGTATATATAGGATACACATATATAATTATATATACTAATTTATATTGTACATGTAGTAGGTAAATTTATATGTGTTTATATTTATATATAATATATCACAGTGCATATGTTATTTAAACATAACTGTCCTCTTATATATAATACATAAGAGTATATACAGTGTGTCCGTAATGTCATGGTGCACTTTGACCGGTCAAAAGTGCACCATGACTTTACGTACACCCTGTATATAAGAGTAATATCACATAATAATAATAATAACCTCATATGCCTGTGGTGGATGTGGCTGGGGAAGGGCAAATGACAGAGTACCTTGCACCCTGGTACCTGTGGAAGAAGCCAGGACCATTCAGCACTGTCAGAGGATTCTGACCTTCATTTACATTGCTTTGAACATAAATGTTTCATCCCTAAGAAAATGAAATAGGAAAATCTTTACCCCCTTTTTTTATTTTGGATACTAAGGACAAACTTCTTCCTCATCTCTACACATGGGAAACCAAGGAAATATAATTCCCAAAGGACAGACTTTTAAGTGAGGGATGGACATCATTCTCCCTAAGTGATCATCAGAATTGTGAGGTGAAACTGCACAGCTTGCTTAGTAAGAATTGACATTACTTTTCTTCCTTCACTCCTTTCTTTCTCCCCTTCCTTCCTTCCTTCTTTCCTTCCTTCCTTCCTTCCTTCCTTCCTTCCTTCCTTCCTTCCTTCCTTCCTTCCTTCCTTCCTTCCTTCCTTCCTTCCTTTTTATATAAGGTGAGAGGTAGGAAGGCAGGGAGGCAGAGAGACAGACTTCTGCATGCGCCCTAACCAAGATCCACCTGGCCCATCTGGGGCTGCTACTCTGTTGCTTGGCAACTGAGCTATTTCAGCACATGGGGAAGCCATGGAGCCATCTTCAGTACCCAGGGCCAACTTGCTCAAACCATTCGAGCCATGGCTGTTGGAGGAGAAGAGAGAGAGAGAGAGAGAGAGAGAGAGAGAGAGAGAAAAGCAGGAGGAGAGGTGGAGAAGCAGATGGTCACTTCTTCTGTGTGTCCAGACCAGGAATTGAACTCCAGACTTCCACACACAGGACCAACGCTCTATCACTGAGCCTGCTGGCCAGGGCCACCCTTGTTTTTCTATAATTTTGTATAAGGTCCTTTAGGAAGGGTACCTCATTACATATTGGTGTCCAGATGATCAGGTCTAATTTTTGTATTTTCTTAAGTGTCCCCCATCCCATATTGCCAGGAAAAAGGGATCCCTCTCTTCTCTGAATTCATGTAGAAGTTGTGACTATCAGTCAGGCTCTTATGTCAGTAAGAGAAGAATATTGGTCAAGAGAACACCTGGGTGTGAACTGGGCTTTGCTTGTTACCTTCACATGATCTGAGTAAGATGATGTGAGGAAGGTTCCCAGTGCACACTGACCACAGCTCTTATTTGTGATGCTGCACACGAGGAGAGCTGTAGGGAAGAAAGGTGAGTTCTAGAGCACAGGCACATGCTGATGGCAGCCAGATTCAGGAACAGTTTGTCTAAATGCTTTTGGAGGAGAGAGGCATGGCTCCTGCAGATCTGCAGTTGCTGGTTGGACAGGAGGGGTTTAGCGCAAGGTGGAGCAGGAACTGAAAGGGCGGAGATCACTTATAAGTGGAGGGAGCAGAGCCGTAGCCAGGGCAGCTGCAGGGATCTGTAGTCAGTGTCTCTATGGACCCTCCCAGCCATAGAGAACAGAGAGCTCTTCCTTCGGATCTCTGAAATCATGGCATCAGTCAAGTCCTTACAACCTCAGACAGCGGCACATGCCTGCTATCAGGACTTTTTGTCATTGTAGTTGGATTTCAGCTCTTTGTTGAGTGAGTAACTTTGCAGAAGCATTTAAGAACTAGGAGAACACTGGGTGAACTGTGGTAAAAATAAGCCTTAATATGAGAATTATCCGTAAGCCTGGTTGGAACAATGCCCCTTAGACAAAATCTTGCCCCACCTGGTAGCATCCGGGTAACAGGTGCCACCTTCCGGAGTTTACAGATGAGGCAGGTTTGCAATCTATGGACTTGTGGTCATTCCTTAGATTTGTCTCAAGCACCAAGATTCATCCAAGAAAGTCTCAGAACTGCACTTCAGCAATCAAAAACTTTAAAGTAAGAGAGACAAAAATGACATTGGGAAGAAGAGAAAGGAAAGGACTAAACAGACTGTGGCAGCCAGCGTGGCCTTGATCTCCATTCTCTACAGAAGTGTTTATGTCTCCTTGGAGGCTTGAGCTGCGATTCTTGGGAGAGCTGCCTTCTTTATCAGGAAGTTTAACTCGGGAGAATCTCTAGAGGTTCTGTTTTAGATCTCCTGTCAAGGTGTTAACATAAATAGGTAGCAAAATATTAATAAGAAAAGAAAACAGAGAGAATCAGACATTAACTTTAATAAAACTGAAAAGCCTACATCACTAGGAAGTTAGAGTATTTGATTTACTAGAAAACTATATGAAACTACAGCATTTACAAATCAGGACATCCCAGAGGATCTCCTCACTAAGAGAATTAATATCCTCCCTCCCACATAGGGAAAAAGAACCAGTTTTTCCAGCTCCCCAGGATACAACTGGTCCATCCCCAATGCTTCTGTACCTTCTTTTTGAGGCATGCGCAGTAGAAGCCACATGGTGGCCATAGAGACCAGTCAGTTGAAGGATCGGTTAATGGGAAGAATCAATACAAGTCTGCAAAAGCTTAAGAAACTGATTGGTTGGTTTAAAGAAAAGCTAGTCCTTCCCAGACTGAATATAAACCCAGGCTTAACAAAGAAAGTTCCTTCTCTGCCTATTCTGACTGGGGAATACCATTTGCCTGTTTGCTTATAAGTTCTTCAGGCAGCCATGCTGGGGGCTCCAGGCAGCACCCCTACCCCAGGCTGCCTGTGGGCCAACAGCCACATATTCCCAAGTACAGGCTTTGAGTAGTGCCTGGACTGGACAGGGCTTTGATAGGATTGAACAATGACACAAAATCTCTGGACTCTGATCTTTTTCCTGGGCCTGATAAAGACTAGACTGGAATTTTTCCAAGGCAAGATGGATGGAAATGAGACACTGGGAACCATGGGCAACCTACTATTTCAGTTCTGAATATATCTTACTGTGAAAGACTTATTTCCTCCATGCATGAGTCCTGTAAAACGCTTTTTCTGTGACTCTGTCAGAGAACACCATTTCCATTGATAACTGGTGTGGATACCTAGGAGGTGAGGGTAGAAAATCTCTTAAACTTGGAAATAAAAACTCAAACTCTTTCTAAATAGTGGTGGAAACTGTTGTAAAAAATGAAATTGAGGGCCCTAGCCAGGTGTTTTAGTGTATAGAGTGTTATCCAAGTTGCCAAGGTTGCAGGTTTGATCTCTGGTCAAGGCACGTATGAGAAGCAATCAATGAAGGCACAACTAAATGGAACAACTAAGTGGAACAATGAGTTGAAGCTTCTCTGTCTCTCTCTCTCCTCCCTACCTCCACCTTTCTCTTTCTCTCAACTCAATGAAAAATTTGTTATTGTTTTTTAAAAAATTGCATACTATATCATACTTTATTAAATAAAAAAATAACAGTATAGTGATTACCAGAGGGAAAGCAGATGGGATGAGGTAGAAGAGGGTAAAGGGCATAAATAGAGATGGAAGGAAATTTGACTTGGGATAATGAACACACAATACGATATACAGATGAATAGAATTGTACAACTGAAACCTATGTAATTTTATTAACCAGTGTACCCCCATAAATTAAACAAAAAATAAATAAAAATTAAAAAACAAAACCCTAGCTGTTCTGTCTGAGGGCAGGGTGCCATTCGTCCCAGGCCTCAGCCTGCCCATATGGTGACTCCTGCTGTGTGTGACTGGGTCCTAGGAATGAAGGTGTAAAACGCTGTTATAAAGAACAAGAACTTATATGTGTGTGCATGTCTGTGTGTGTGTCTCTCTGTGTCTCTATGTGTATGTATGTATCTGTTGCAAGTTGGAACACACAAAATGTAACAGTGTTTAGAGGCAAACTTGATAGCCATTAAAGAGGGAAACAGCATTGTCCTTTGACATATATCTTGTAAACAAGAAAATCTCAACTGACAAGGTCCATTTTGGGAGGAACACAGAGGGAAT
Organism: Rhynchonycteris naso; assembly: GCA_037038555.1. NCBI lineage: Eukaryota > Metazoa > Chordata > Mammalia > Chiroptera > Emballonuridae > Rhynchonycteris > Rhynchonycteris naso. The sequence continues at coordinate 192,327,328 of CM072995.1, read as the reverse complement.
GAAAAGGGTTAGTGAGGCCCTGGCGGGTTGGCTCAGCAGTAGAGCATCGATCGGTGTGTGGAAGTCCCAGGTTCAATTCCCAGTCAGGACACACAAGAGAAGCGACCACTGCTTCTCCCCCCCTCCCCACACTGTTTCCCTCCTGTAGCCATGGCTCAAATGGTTCAAGCAAAGTTGGCTCTGGGTGTTGAGGACGTTTCCACGACCTCACCTCAAGCACTAAAATAGTTCAGTTGCCAAGAAATGGAGCAGTGATCCCAAATGGGCAGAGTGTCGCCTGGTAGGGGGCTTGGCAGGTGGATCCTGGTTGGGGCATATGCAGGAGTCTGTCTCTGCCTCCCCACCTCTCAGTTAATTTTTTTAAAAAAAGAAGAAATAAGGAAGGAAAAAAAGTAAAGGGTTAGTAAAAAATAGTTTGAAAACAATTTTGGACAGTCTGGTATATTCTGCTAAAAAGTTATCTCATAGCAAAGGGGAGTCCAATGGAAGTGTTCCATCAGGGAATGACGGATTGAACTTGGTCCTGAGGAAGGTTTCTATGGCAACGATGTGTGGTTTGGCCTGAACCTCCAACATAACAATTTGGAAGTGATTGGTATAGTCTAGATAGGTAATAAGGGCTGGAGCTAGTGAGGTGGCCAGGGGAATAGGACAGAAGGGAGATGCGTGCACCTCAGAGCTATTTCACAAGTAGGATATTTTAATCGACAGGGCTTTGTGACTGATTAGATTTCAAGGGGATAAGGAAGAGAGGATTTTAAACACAATTTTGAGGTTTAAAGCTTGGATATCTAGGAGGATAATGGTCCCACTAACAAAATTAAAAGCAACCAGAGTATGGTCAGCTTTGGTGTGATTGGCAGATGAAGAGTTTGATTTTGGGTGTTGTGCGGCCGTCATCTAGGTACTAGTTCTCGGTGGTAAACATCGTTAAACAGAAACATCAAATCTGTTGTTTTGATTAACGTACATTTGTGAAATGATTACTAGGTCTCAAGTGTGTGTAACATGATTATCTCAGTTTTTAAAATAAATTTCATCATAGCTTTTACAATGAACGCTAACCTGACATGTGCTGTACAATAGGTTTACAAGCCATTAATCCTAGAGTTTAAAACTCTGAAAGGTAGAAAAGTCCTGGATTTATTTATGTGAGAAATAAATTTGGTAATGTAGAAACATGCCAGAGTACTGCCAGCTACTCAACAGCTAATACTGGTGCAATAATAGAAAGACAAATGGATTGGAGAGATGCTCCCAGATATCCTTACAAACATCCATCAGAGTGACAGTAAGACTCTTCTCCTGTATAACCCCCTGGGTACCATTGACAAGCTTCTGACCTTTCTGCTAGGGAACCAGCTCTCTTAGGCTTGACCCTGCCTTTATGTGGGTGGATTCCTCTCTCGAAGTGCAACCTAAGATGTGCAGAGGTGTTCACCTGAAGGTCTGTGTGGGTTATGTGGCAGGGCAGGTAAGAAAGGGAACTTGAAGTTTTTAAAAGCCCCAAATAAAGCTGGGTATTTTACACTTAAGGGCAAAGAATGTTAAAAATTCTCCTTTGTCACTGCAATTTGCAAATTGAATGATCGCCCTGCCTTTTGATCATTCATGAATTTGTTCAATATTTCTAAGTACTGAGGGAAGTCGTAGGACATGGACACTTTATGGAGGAAAGTAAAAAGTCTTACCTGAAAGCACAAATATTTATATAATAATCCTTCACATGGGTATTCGCTATCAAAAGGATAAATTCATAACTTCATATAAGTACTACCCAAATGTGTCCTAATCAAGATTGTCTGCCCCTGTCTACCCCAACCACACTGACTTTACACTTTCCCAGAACTCCCTTTTTAGCCTCCTGTCTTTGAACATGATGCTTCTTACATATACATTTGCTTTATATACCTAGAAAACATGTATTTACTCTTTGTGATTAAATTTAAGTATCATATTTTCTATGATCTTTCTAGAATGTCTTTAGGCAGTATTACATACATTTCAATTAACTTATTATCATGTCATATTTTATCTTCCATTTGAACACTTAGTCTACATCATGTTGTTTTTTTACATCATGTTTTTATAATTAGTTGTTCAATTTGTCTGTTCTACCTCATGATATGCTTCTACTCAGGACTCCCATAGAAAGCCAGTCAATGAGAGAAGAAAGACTTTCATAGCACCACTGACCTTGAACAACCCTTGGTATGTTTTCACTTCCCTGACTGTACTGGGTCACTTGTTTCCTCTGTCTCACCTCTTCTCTCACTTTAAGATGCCAGTCACCTCTACAGACTGAAGTTAAGTTTACACTGGACTCTTCCCTCTTGCAGTAGATTTTACTGACCAAAACCAGAGCCCACCTTAGAGTCTGTCTTTGTTTATCTTTGACAATAGATTGGCAAATGCTTGATCTTCATTAAACCTAAATGTTGAGAAAGTAAATCTGGATTGGCCAGTTTGCTGTGAGGCAAAACACCAGCTTTTATATGAAATAACAGAGTGTTGAAAATAGCATGATTTGTATCAAATGGATAATTGAGATATAAAAACTAGTCCAATGCCCTCCATTTTGATTTGCAAAAATAGTCTAAATATACCTTTATTACATAAAATTTTACCTCTGAGAGAGCAGGCATTTTTTTAATCTCCAACTTTACTGAATATAAAATTGCTCAGTTTTTTATGTAACATTGTTTGTGATGAGCTTAATATTTCTTTGGAAAATAGAGAACATGTAAATAGGAAAAACTTACATATGATTACTATTCTTAGACACTATTAATATTTTGGAACATTTCTGCAAAGCTTTTTTCTGGTTTTTTTTTTATAATAAATATATCACAAAATCATCCATGCCATTAACAATTCTCAAAAACCTGCATTTAATGCCAATATTAATACAGAGTGCCTATATTTAGTATTTCAGTATGTACGTAGTATAGTCAGCATAAGACCCCTGTTTATATTGGTGCTGATACGCTTGCTATAGAGTACATAAATAATTTATACCTTGTATTATTTTTAAGTTTCATTTGTAGAAGTGAAAAAAGAATCCAAAGAGCAAAAACCCCTTACACTTTCAGTGTATGTTGCCAATTTGGTTTTTCTCACAAATCTATCCCAATTTATAGCTTCTTTGGAAGATTAAGAAATCTCTGACTATTCACATATTTTTTAAAAATTACTCCTTTTAAGTTTTTTTCTTCATTAGATAGTGCCAAATAATGTTTTACATGTGTATTATTTCTTAAATTATTGGTGAAGCTAAACTAAATACCCCAAAGAGACATTGAGGATAAATGGGAGACTATGGAATACAACATGAAGGCCATAGTGGTGTCTCCTTCCTGGACTACCTCCAGACTGCAGAGATATTTGCATCCCTGAGAGGTTCCATCTAACACCACCTGAGAAAAGGACAGGACCTCATTCCTAGGACGTGACTTTCTATGGTTCTTCTCAGCTAGTAGATCTCAACTGCCACAGGAACCCTTTTTAATAGGTGTCTTCTTTCTCAGGATTCACAGAGACAATAAAAGTAGAATGTGTTTGAGCTCTGTGTTTAAACTATGGTGACAAGGGAGTGTTTCATAAGAGATATAAAATCTTCATGTTAGAGTTAAGGAACATGAATGGGTGGTGGCAGACAGAAAGTGGTTGGCACCTGTTGGTAGGTGGCTTTGAAAACCATGTCAAGAGCCTGACCTGTGGTGGCAAAGTGGATAGAACATCGACCTGGAACACTGAGGTTGCAAGTTTGAAACCCTGGTCAAGGCACGAATGGGAGTTGATGCTTCCTGTTTCTCCCCCCTTCTCTTTTTCTCTATCTCTCTCTTCTCTCTAAAATGAATAAAAGTTTTTAAAAAAGAAAGAAATCCATGTTAAGAGGTTTGTTTTATATTCTATAGTGAGCAAACTCAATAATTTTTGAGCCTGGTTATAATATAATTATTTTGGTCTTTATAACATGAAACTGTTTAGGAAAGCATATTGAACAGAATTTGTACTTAGAGATGAATGGAGAGAGCATCATTATTGACAGAAAGGTAGTTTGAGAGTCTGAGATATCAGATATGAGATGTTCTAAGGAAAAGAGATTAAAGAGTTGAGGTGAAAACAGCATTCATTCTGCCAGTCTCAAGTGGAATGAATCCAGTAATTATCCTACTTATTCCAGCTACCCTGTACCTTTGATAAATCAAAACTGTGTTAAAGGAACTGCTTGCCATTCTGTTCTCAAACGTTACTATTGAATCTCATTTATCTGGGAAAGAAAGGAGGCAAAGGGGCTTCCACCCAGAATCAGCCACTCACTAGCCAGAAGGGGATAGACTTCCGATAAGAAAGTCCATCCAATAGAAATTGGCCTTCTTGTTCAATTAGCAGAAATTCCAACCCTGTCAGTTAACCACTACCTTTATGAGCTTTTTACTCATCTATGGGCAGGGCAACTTCTTGGGCAATAAAACAGGGATTTCTTGCAAGTATACTGCTCAACGCATGATACAATGGGTTGACAAACTGAAGATATAGAACTCTAATATTCTTTAAAGAATTATTGAAAGAAAAAGTTTTACACACACACACCCCTTTATGAATCATGGTAGAAAAAACACCGAATATTTCTAGTTAATGTCATGAAAGCAAATACTGGAGAGGAAATTTTATTTTTATTGTTGGGAGGTTTGATCAGGGCACTGGGAGTTTTGGGTACATTACATTCATTTTCTGGGAGCATTGCATAGCTAGCCTGACAGTCCAAGAAGGGAAGGCGCCCCCTACAGACAGGTGGTGCCAGTGGATGGAGGAGACCAGCAGGAGACTGGTCCAGGACCACTTTTGCTACTGGCTTATGTGCCTGAAGCAGTTGAATCCCTTCTGCCCTACGTTGTTTCCCACCTGGTTGGGTTGAACTCAGTGGGCTTAACCTGAGTCTTAAGTTCTCTAAAACTCAAACTATGATGGAAAAATGGTGTAAATGCTTTAAAAACTGCTGCGTGTATTCCTTGAAATTCATGCCAGTTCTTTCAGGAATTCCTTTTATTATTTGCTTCTTTTTATTTTTCTATTCAAGAATCCCAATGATAATGTGCTACCATCCTTTTGTTTTACTAAAAGTCATTTTCAGTGGACTTAAAATTTAATTTCTAAAGATTTGGATGTTAAATTTCTGATGAAAAGAAAAACTTTTGGTGGGAAAAATCTTTCTGATAAAATTATAATTATCATTTTTTGTTTCTGAAGGAGGCTTCAAAATATTGGAGAGGAAGTGGAGGGAATAAGCTGAGCATATTTTCCAGGGATATTTGTATAGGAATTTTAGGATTTTGACATGTGTTCAAATTAAACCTCGTATTGTCTGTCCAATACTTTCATGATTTCAAATAAAGGATGGCTATAAATAAATTGGGAATCAAGGCAATTACTTTTACTTCTGTGATTTCAAAACAATTTATTTTCTTCTGTAAATTTCCTTTTCTTTACATGCAAATTGGAAGATAATTTACTTTGACAGAAATAACATTGCCATTTGATTTTTACTATGGATTACCCACATTTTAATATTTTGTTTATCTGATTCATCAACTTCAAAGTTTTGAAATAAGCAATAAAAATTTTTGTTTATTTCTATTTGTGCTGAAAATCTACCTTATCACTTTCACAAAGGGAGAATTCATTTAACTTTGGCTTACTTATAGAAACCATTATATTTGGTGAATATATTTTCATTATGTATTATTATGTTTTTAATGCTCATATTTTTTTTTTGGATCTCCTTTTCATTATTTGCAATGATCCTGCTTAACCTTTCGTGAATAATGATTCTGAGTTTTCTCTTCAAAACATCAAGAGAATGACTCAATCTAAGGCACATTTTGATTTGTCTTTATTTATCATATGGGTGCTTTCTTTTTCTCCCTGAATTATTGAAAGCCATTCTCTTTCCAATATTTTCTCCCTGTTTTTTCAGCCTCTTACAGAAAGGAAGCTTTAGTTTGAAAAGACATGGTAAAGAATTGAAAATGCCTAGCACAAAAGAGACAAAGGTCTGGCCAGTTGGCTCAGTGGTAGAGCATTGGCCTGGTGTGTGGATGTCCCTGGTTTGATTTCTGGTCAGGGCACACAGGAGAAGCAACATTCTGCGTTGCCATCCCTTCCCCTCCCCTCTCTTTCCCTCCAAAAGCCATGGCTCAATTGGTTTGAACCCATCAACCTTGACCACTGAGGATAATTCTGTGGAGCCTTTGCCTCAGGCACTGGGAGCATGGCCCCAGATGGGCAGAACATTGGCACTATATGGATGTTATCGGGTGGATCCCAGTCTGGGCTCATGCGGGAGTTTGTCTCTTTATCATCCCTCCTCTCACTTGGAAAAGAAAAAAAAAAGAAATAGAATATAAAGATCCATGGAACAGAGAAGAGAGAATAATCCTAGGCTTGCTGTACATCTTTGCTTTTGTTTGTCACCATATCTGACCCACTATGACTTTCTGAGAGCAGTGAATTCTGTCTTTCAAATCTCACTCCAGATTAATTAGAAGCAAGGAAGATTTTCAGGCACAGGTGAAGACGTGTTTGATAGGTACTTCTCTGGCTTAACTGTGGAGAACGTCTTGGAGAAGCAAGTTGGTGATAGCCAGGTGTGCGTGGTGTGAAGAGCATGTCGTTGAGTGAAATGTTGGAGGTGGGTCCAGAGAACTCAGCAATAGATTAGATGCAAAGGAAACATTGAGGAGATGTGTCACGATGACTCAAGAAGTAAGGAGTAGGTGGAAGGGATGGGAACAATGGAGCAGAGAGGTGGCGACAGTGCAGGGACTGACTTGGGGGCAGGCAGGAAGGCTTCAGAGCCTCATGTCTCATCCACAGGGACTGTGAACACAGCAGAAGGATGTTTACTGTAGGATCTCAGGACACAGTACTGGGTTGGACATGTAGGTCTGAGAATAACCAGCACACTGATGGGAATTAGAAGTGTTATATATATGTCTTCTTAGAAGAGTGATGGTACATATTATGGGATGTGTGCAAGAACCCTTAGTGAGCAAGAGTTGGAGGCTTGTCTTTCCTACAACCACATCTATTTATTGTTGTAGATATCCAGAAATATTAGTTTGGAAATCACACTTAGACTGTTTCTTGTGTTTAGAACGTAATGCAACATGGAAGTTCACCTTTCCTTAGATTTATTTCTGTGTCCCATTTTTTATTGTGTTCCAATAAATATTATGTGAAGCATTTTACTAATAAGGTATAAAAGGCACCTTTCCCTGCTGTATGTGACCATAAACCTAAAACAAGCAGATGACCTGTCAGGATATCTCTCTGGGCATTTGTAATTGCCTCTTTTCTGTTTCTAATGCAAATTGTACTTGACAGCTTTTCCATGGCAGCCATCTTACTGGAAATCACTATCGTTTTATCAGTGGGAGGGAGAGCAACTAGTACAAAGGACTGGCTGCTTTGAAGGCTACAGCTTTTGGCTTTGGACTTCTACACTCTGGAAATATGGGAGGCAAATAGTATTAACCACCATGTAAGTTATATACTACATGTTAATAATCTTACTTGAACATTTAAAGGTTAATTTATTTAAATTTATACTTGAAACAAAGGTGATATCAGAATTTATAAATGTGATTGCCACTGACTGTATCTTAGGAGGTTGCTTAAAAAGGTTTTCATTTGTATTTTGTGTATTGCAATTCACTTCAGAGATAAGCAATTATCCAGATTCACTATCAGTTGTCTTTCAGCAGAATTACCCTTCAGGGAATTTCATTATACTGTGATACATTTCTTTTCCCTTTTCAAAAATAATCATTTTATTATGAAAAAAAAAAAGCTCTCAAGGGCAGCCATACAATGCCTTTGTCTGCCTCTAACATGCTGACGTGAAATGTAATACTCAGAGAACAAAGGAATTTAGGTACTATGTGGAATAATTATTTTTAAGTAACACATTGTCACAGACAACAAAACATTAAGGATATAACTGTGAACTTAGCACTGTTACAATACAAAATGTTATGATCAAATCACATACCAGTACAGGTCTTTATCATCTATAGTCTCCTGTAAATAGGTAGCTGTCTTATGTTCTCAGGAACCTAACACCTTGTTACCCTGTTGATGATCTTTGTTTTATTGAGTGAACCCTCTGAATTAGCATAAGGATAGAAAACAAAGTGCTTTTCTTTGGCACATGCATCTCTGTTTGCCCACTGTTTTACTTTAAAAAGCAGGGATTCACATACAACAACCCAAAATCTATGGGACACAGCAAAAGCAGTCCTAAGAGGGAAGGTCATACTTCAAGAAGCAAGAAAAATCTCAAATAAGCAATCTAAGCCTACACCTAAAGTAACTAGAAAAAGAACAACAAACAAAGCCCAGAGTAAATAGAAGGAAGGAAATAATAAAGATCTGAGAGAAAATAAATGACATAGAGATTAAAACACACAGTCTGAAAATCAGTGAAATCAAGAGCTGGTTCTTTGAAAAGATAAGCAAGATTGACAAACCTTTAACCAAACTCATCAAGAAAAAAAAAGAGAAAATCCAAATAATTATACCAGAAGTGAAAAAGGAGAAGTAATAGCTGACATCACAGAAATACAAGGGATTGTAAGAAAATACTTTGAAGTATATATGTCAAAATGTTACACAACTTAGGTGAAATGAATTCCCAGAAACATACCATCTTCCAAAATTAATACTAGAAGAATCAGAAAACCCGAATAGACCAATTACAACTAATGAAATTGAACTAGTAATCAAAAACCTTCCAGCAAACAAAAGTCCTGGACTGGATGCCTTCACAGGTGATTTTTACCAAACATTCAAAGAAGAATTAACACCGATCCTTCTCAGACTATTCCCAAAGAGTTGAGGAGAGAAGACTCCCAAGTTTATTTTATGAGGCCAGCATTATTCTAATTGCAAAACCAGATAAAGACACTACAAAGAAAGAGAACTATAGGCCAATATACCTGATGAGCTAGATGCTAAAATCCTTAACAAAATATTAGCCACCTGGATGCAGCAATATATTTAAAAGATCATACTCCTTGATCAAGTGGGATTTATTCTGTGGATAATATTCACAAATAAATAAATGTAATGCATTACATAAACAAAAAAAGGTAAAAATCACATAAGCATGTCATAGATGAAGAAAAAAACATTTGGTAATATCCAATACTCATTTATGATAAAAAATATCAGCAAAGTGAGAATAGAGGGAAAATACCTCAATATAATAAAGGCCACATATGACAAACTGAAAGCCAACATCATACTCAATGGGCAAAAACTAAAAGCAATCCCCTTAAGATCAGGAACAAGGCATGAATGCCTGCTTTCACCGCTCTTATTCAATATAGTATTGGAGGTTCTAGCCACAGTAATCAGGAAAGAGGAGTAAATAAAAGACATCTAATTGGAAAGGAGGAAGTAAAACTCATTATTCAAAGATGACATGAATAAATTAGATAAAATAGCAAGATACAAAACCAATATTCAGAAATCAGTGGGATTTTTTAAAACCAATAATGAACTATCAGAAAGAGAAATCACAGAAACTATCCCATTTACTATTGCAACAACAACAACAAAAATAAGGTACCTATGCATTAATTTAACCAAGGAGGTGAAATACCTCACAATATTATAGGATATTGAAGAAAAAAATTGAGGAAGACAAAAATCATTGGATGCATATACTGTGTTCATGGATTGGAATAATTAATAACATTAAAATGTCTGTACTGCCCAATGCAATGTGTAGATTTAACACAATTCTTATTAAAATACCAATGGTATATTTCACAGATCCAGGCTAAATATTCCAAAATTTGCATGGAACCAAATAAAAACCTAAATAACCTCAGCAATTCACTGGGGAACAATTTTTTTTCAATATAAATACACTTTTATTATAAAGGATTTAAATCAAGACCAGATAAGCGAAGACATACATAGGACAAGGTCTGGAGGAGTCATGAACACAGAGCTTCCGTGCCCTCTCCCCATGAAATCAAGGTGTACCACCCTCTCAGCATATTCGTAGGATCACTACCAGGAAGGTCCACCAAACTTCAGTGTACAGAGTTTTTACTGGGATTTCATTATGTAGCTGAGGTAGATGGGATTACTGGCCACGTGATCGAACTCAATCTCCAGTTCCCCTTATGTCCCTGGAGTTAGGCTGTCTCAAAAAATCCAACCCTCTAGTCACAGGGCTGTTCTCTTTGGTGACAGCATTCGTTCTGAGTCTTTTTTTCTGACCCAAGGGGCTCATTAATAACAAATATATTCTCCTATTACATGGGAAATTCTGAGGATTTAGTCTCCCTCCTTGAACCCAGGGACAAAGGCCAATCAAATTTTTTATTATACAACAAGCTTCAGACTCTGGGATATCATGTTGTAGAAGAGGGAAAACAGGTATCTCAAAGATTTCCACAAGAATATTTAAACCAGCCCTGATAAGAAATGGAACTTTAGAACAAATGTTTCAAGTTCAAAATGTTCTGTTTAAAGCTAAATACTGTTACCTGAAAGCCTAAAGTGACCACCACCGCTCACATGGTGGTGCCCCTGAGGAAGATCAAAGCAGGTCAGGGTCTAAGGAACTAACCAGCACCCACCAAACTATCAAAGAATTGATACAAATCTCAGTAACAATGTATATTTATAGAAGAAAGTATGGTGGTTCCTCAAAAAATTAAAAATAGAACTACCATATCACCCAGCAATCCCTCTACTGGGAATATACCCCCATATATGTATAATTACAAATCTCAGTAACAATGTAACAATTTATAATAAGGAATATTTTGGTTAGGTGATTCAGAATCACTGTACCAACTTGTTGTTACCTTCTTCCATCAGGAACAAAACCAAATTTATAAGGGATTGGTGCTTGGTGACTGTGGAATCAGGACAGTGACAAAATCCCATACATTCTCACTTTTTGCCTCTTTTTCCTACAAGTGTACTATCACCCTTCTACTTTCTTTTCTTTTTTATAAAATTAATTTTAATGGGGTGATATTAATCAATCAGGGTACATAGGTTCAGAAAAAACATCTCCAGGTTATTTTGACATTTGATTATGTTGCATACCCATCATCCAAAGTCATATAGTCTTCTGTCAACTTCTATCTATTTTTCTTTGTGCCCCTCCTCTACTCCCACCCCTTCCCTTTCCCTTCCCACCCTCGGTAACCACCACATTCTTGTACATGTACCTGAGTCTCATTTTTATGTCCCACCTATGTATGGAATCATAGAGTGCTTAGTTTTTTCTGATTTACTTATTTCAATCAGTATAATGTTATCAAGGTCCATCCATGTTGTTGTGAGTGATCCAATGTCATCATTTCTTATGGCTGAGTAGTATTCCATAGTATATATGTACCACATCTTCTTTATCCAGTCATCTATTGAAGGGCTTTTTGGTTGTTTCCATGTCTTGGCCACTGCGAACAATGCTGCAATGAACATGGGGCTGCATGTGTCTTTATGTATCAGTGTTTTTGAGTCATGGGAGTATATTCCCAGTAGAGGGATTGCTGGGTCATATGGTAGTTCTATTTTTAATTTTTTGAGAAATCACCATACTTTCTTCCATAATGGTTGTACTACTTTACATTCCCACCAACAGTGGATGAGGGTTCCTTTTTCTCCACAGCCTCTCCAACACTTGTTATTACCTGTCTTCTTGATAATAGCTAATCTAATAGGTGTGAAGTGGTATCTCACTGTAGTTTTGATTTGCATTTCTCTAATAGCTAATGAAGATGAGCATCTTTTCATGTATCTATTGGCCATTTGTATTTCTTTCCGAGAAAAGTGTCTGTTCATGTCCTCTTTCCATTTTTTTATTGGATTGTTTGGTTTGTTTGTTGTGGAGTTTTATGAGTTCTTTGTATATTTTGGATATTAGGCCCTTATCTGTGCTATTGTTTGAAAATAGCATCTCCCATTTAGTTGGCTGTCTGTGTGTTTTGTTGTCAGTTTCTTTTGCTGTGCAAAAGCTTCTTAGTCTGATGTGGTCCCATTCATTTATCTTTGCCTTCACTTCCCTTGCCTTTGGAGTCAAATTCATAAAGTGCTCTTTGTGACCAAGGTCCATGAGTTTAGTACCTATGTTTTCTTCTATGTAATTTATTATTTCAGGTCTTATAGTTAGGTCTTTGATCCATTTTGAATTAATTTTAGTACAAGGGAACAAACTGTAGTCGAGTTTCATTCTTTTGCAAGTGGCTTTCCAATTTTCCCAGCACCATTTGTTGAAGAGGCTTTCTTTTCTCCATTGTGTGCCATTGGCCCCTTTATCAAAAATTATTAGACCATATACATGTGGCTTTATATCTGGGCTTTCTATTCTGTTCCATTGATCTGAGTGTCTATTTTTCTGCCAATACCATGTTGTTGTGATTATAGTGGCTCTATAATATAATTTGAAGTCAGGTACTGTAATGCCCCCAGCTTTGTTCTTTTTCCTTAGGATCGCTTTGGCTTTTCGGGGCATTTTATAGTTCCATATAAACCTGATGATATTTTTGTTCCATTTCTTTAAAATATGGCATTGGAATTTTGATGGGAATTGAATTAAATTTGTATATCACTTTGGGTAATATAGTCATTTTGACTATATTTATTCTTCCTATCCAAAAACAAGGGATATTTTTCCATTTCATTATATCTTTTTTGATTTCCCTTAACAATGCTTTGTAATTTTCATTATATAGGTCCTTTACATTCTTTGTTAGGTTTATTCCTCGGTATTTTGTTGTTGCAACCATGAAGGGTATTGTTTTTTTGAGCTCGTTTTCTGGTATTTCATTGTTGGCATATAGGAAGGCAATGGACTTTTGTATATTAATTTTGTATCCTGTGACCTTACTGTATTGGCTTATTGTTTCTAGTAGTCTTTTTGTGGAGTCTTTGGGGGTTTTCGATGTATAGGATCATATCATCTGTAAAAAGTGAAACCTTTACCTCTTCTTTCCCAATATGAATGTCTTTTATTTTTTTTTCTTGTCTGATTGTTCTGGGTAGAACTTCCAGCACTACATTGAATAAGAGTGGAGATAGTGGGCAACCTTATCTTGTTCCTGATTTTAGGGGGAAAATCCTCAGTTTATGCCATTTAATATGATGTTAGCTGATGGTTTATCATAGATGGCCTTTATTATGTTGAGATATTTTGCTTCTATACCCATTTTGTTAAGTGTTTTCAACATAAAATGATGTTGTATTTTATTGAATGCCTTTTCTGCATCTATTGATAAGATCATATGGTTTTGTTGATATGGTGTATTACATTAATTGCTTTTACGTATTACATTAATTGCTTTTACGTATGTTGAACCATCCTTGTAATTCTGGGATGAATTCCACTTGATTATGATTAATTATTTTTTTAATATGTTGTTGTATTCGATTTGCTAGTATTTTGTTTAGTATTTTAGCATCTGTATTCATTAAAGATATTGATCTGTAGTTTTCTTTTTTTGTGTTGTCCTTGCCAGGTTTTGGCATGAGGGTTATAAAATGTGTTTGGAAGTATTGCTTCTTCTTCAATTTTTTGGAAGACTTTGAGTAGAATAGAAACCAAGTCTTCTTTGAATGTTTGATAGTATAGCCGTCTGGGCCTGGATTTTTATTTTGGGGGAGGTTTTTAATAGTTGTTTCTATTTTCTCCCTGCTTATGGGTCTGTTTAGGTTTTCTGCTTCTTCATGACTCAGTCTAGGAAGATTGTATTGTTCTAGAAATTTATTAATTTTTTTCTATATTGTTAAATTTGGTGGCATATAGTTTTTCATAGTATTCTACAATAATTCTTTGTATATCTATGATATCTGTGGTGATTTCTCCTCTTTCAATTTGGATTTTGTTTATATAAGTCTTTTATTTTTTTTCCTAGGTGAGTCTTGCCAAGGGTTTGTCAATTTTGTTAATCTTTTCAATGAACCAGCTCCTTGTTGTATTAATTTTTGTATAGTTTTTCTGTTCTCTATTTCATTTATTTCTGCTCCGATTTTTATTATATCCTTTCTTCTGCTTGTTTTAGGCTGTCTTTGTTCTTTTTCTAGTTCCTTAACATGTGAAGTTAAGTGGTTTACTTGGGCTCTCTCTTGTTTGTTCATAGAGGCCTGTACTGATATGAACTTATTACTGCTTTTGTTGCATCCCTGAGATTTTGATATGTCGTATTGTCATTTTCATTTGTCTTTTGATCTCTGCTTTTATTTCTTATTTGACCCACTCATTTTTTAAAAATATGTTGTTTAGTTTCCATGTTTTTGTGGGTTTTTTTACCTCTATTTGCAGTTGACTTCTAGTTTCAAGGCTTTATGATCAGAAAATATGCTTGGTACAATTTCAGTTTTTCTGATATTATTTTTGTGGTTCAACATGTGGTCAATTCTTGAGAATGTTCCATGTACACTAGAGAAAAATGTGTACTCTGTCACTTTGGGATGAAATGTCCTGTAGATGTCTATCATATCCAATTGCTCTAGTGTTTCGTTTAAAGCCAATATTTCTTAATGATTTTCTGTTTGCAAGAATGATCTAGAGCCATCAGCAGTGTATTAAGGTTTCCAAGTATGATTGTATTTTTGTCGGTTTTTGCTTTTAGGTCAGTCAGTAGCTGTCTTATATATTTTGGTGCTCCTTGGTTTGGTGCATATACATTAAGTGTTATGTCTTCTTGATTCAGTGTCCCCTTAATCATTAAGAAATTACCATTTTTGTCTCTGATTACTTATGATGTCCTGTAGTCAGCATTGTTAGATAAGAGTATTGCTACACCTGCTTTATTTTGGATGTTATTTTCTTGGAGTATTGTTTTCCAGCCTTTCACCTTGAATTTGTTTTTATCCTTGTAACTTAGATGTGTTTCTTGTAGGCAGCATACAGTTGGATTTTCTTTTTTAATTCATTCTGCTACTCTGTGTCTTTTTATTGGTGAGTTCAATCCAGTTACATTTAGTGTAATTATTGACACTTGAGGGTTTCCTATTGCCATTTTATATATTGTTCTCTGTTAGTTTTGCATCTTGTTTGATTCTTCTCTTTTGTTTTTCTATCATTTGTTTTTGTTTGGTTGTAATCATATTTCTTTTCTCTGTTACTTCCTTTTTTAAGTCATATGCTTCTGTGGTGGTTATTTCAGGGGTGGTTACCATTAAGTAATGAAATGGGTACCTACCATGTTCATTGTAGTACACTATCTTATGAGTGCTTCTGCACTCTATCTTCCTTTGCTATTGTTAATCTTCATCCTCTCCCCTTTATTGTTTTTGTTGTCACAGTTTAAATTTGGTTTTATTGTGTTCTTGGTGGAGCTTTTACTTGTGTTTTTGTTTTGTTTTGTTCTTTGTATCTGGTTGGAAAAAACCCTTTATTATATCCTGAAGTGGGGATTTTCAGATGATAAATTCCCTCATATTTTCTGTATCTGTGAATGTTTTTATTTCTTCTTCATATTTGAAGAATAGCTTTGATAGATATAGTATTCTTGGTTGGAAGTTCCTCTCTTTCAGAAATTTAACTATTGGGGTCCACTCTCTTCTAGCTTATAGAGTTTCTGCTGAGAAATCCGATGATAATCTAATAGGCCTTCCTTTATGTGTTGTATTCTTTTTTTCTCTGGCTGTCTTGAGAATTTTTTCTTTGTCATTGGTTTGTAAAGCCAGTATTTCTTTATTGACTTCCTGTTTGGATGAATGATCTAGAGCCATCAGCGGTGTATTGAGGTCTCCAAGTATGATTGTATTTTTGTCGGTTTTTGTTTTTAGAACAGTAGCTTTTTAATGTTTTAGTAAGTAGCTTTCTTATATATTTTGGTACACCTTGGTTTGGTGCATATATATTAAAAAGTGTTATGTCTTCTTGATTCAATGTCCGCTATATCATTATGAAATGACCATTTTTCTCTCTGATTACCTTTGCTGTCTTGCAGTCAGCATTGTTAGATATGAGTACTGCTACACCTGCTTTTGTTTGGATGTTATTTGCTTGCAGTATTGTTTCCAAACTTTCACTTTGAATTTGTTTTTATCCTTGTAGCTTAGATGTGTTTCTTGTAAGCAGCATACAGTTGGATTTTCTGTTTTAATCCATTCTGCTACTCTATGTCTTTTTATTGGTGAGTTCAATTTATTTATGTTTAGTGTAATTATTGACATTTGAGAGTTTCCTATTACCATTTTATATATTGTTTTCTGTTAGTTTTGTATTTTGTTTGGTTCCTCTTTTGATTTTCTATCATTTGTTTTTGTTTGGTTGTAATCATACTTCCTTTTTCTGTTACTTCTTTTTTCAAGCCATGTACTTCTGTGTTAGTTTTCTCAGGGGTAGTTACCATTAAGTAATGGAAAGCATACAAATTATGTTCATTGTAGTACATTATCTCATGAGTGCTTCTGCACTCCATCCTCCTTTTCTACTGTTAATCTTTGTCCTCTCCCCTTTTTTGTTTTTGTTGTCACAGATTAATCTTGCTTTTATTGTGATTTTGATGGATCATTTACTTGTAGTTTTGTTTTTTATATCTGGTTGGATAACTCCCTTTAGTATTTCCTGAAGTGGGTTTTTTCTGGTGATAAATTCCCTCATCTTTTCTGTATCTGTAAATGTTTTTATTTCTCCTTCATATTTGAAGGACAGCTTTGATAGGTAGAGTATACTTGGCTGGAAGTTCCTGTCTTTCAGATCTTTAAATATTGGGGTGCACTCTCTTCTAGCTTGTAGAGTTTCTGCTGATAAATCCATTGATAATCTAATGGGCCGTCCTTTATATGTTGTATTCTTCTTTTCCCTGAATGCCTTGAGAATGTTTTCTTTGTCATTGTTTTGTTCCTATTTCATTATGATGTGCTTTGGAGTAGGTTTATTAGGGTTAAGATGACTCGATGTTCCCTTTTCTTCTTGAATGTGAGGCTTTAGTTCTTTCCACAGGCTTGGGAAGTTCTCATCTACTATTTGTTTGAACGTGTTCTCCATTCCATTTTCTCTCTTCTCCTCCTGATATACCCATTATTCTTATGTTGCTCTTTCTGATGGAGTCAGACAATTCCTGTAGGGCTATCTCTCTTTTTTTTTTTTAATTTGTGAGTCTCTCTCCTCTTCTCTCTGGAGTACCTCTAGTTGCCTGTCTCCTATGTCACTAATTTTCTCCTCTATCTGGCCTGTTCTATTGGCTAAGCTTGTTACCTTGTTTTTCAGTTCATGAATTGAGTTTTTCATCTTTTTTTTATTCATTTTCATAGTTTCAATTTCCTTAGTGAAGTATTCTTTCTGTACATTGAATTGTTTTTTTGAGCTCTCTAAATTTCTTTTCTGTAATTTAACTCCAAGGTTTCTAAGCTATTGAAATTTTTTTCTATAGATTTTTCTTCATCTATCTGAGCTAGATCACTGTCTTTTTTATCCATGATATTTTATTTCATTTCCTTTAATAGCATTTGAGAGTGGTATTTTTAATAACACTAATAAGAGTTGATAAAAGAATTTTTTTGAGAAAATGCAGTAAAAAACTGAAGATTATTTTGTGCTAAGTAGAACAAAAATACATAGAACAGAAGGCCTGGGTTGGGGGAGTGACAAAGAGTCAAAAATGAGGCAAGAACCCACAAAATGCCACAAGGAGAAAATTTAAATCAAGAATAAGATAATTTATTTGTAAATGATGGATGAATGAGAAAAATAGTGCAAAAGAAAAGGAAAAAGAGAAAAAAAGAAAAATACAGTGAAAAATGAAAGTTTTATTGTAATAAGTGGCACAAATACATAGAATGGAGAGCCGGAGTTGGGGAAAATGTTAAAGAGATAAAAAGTGAAGTAAAAAGCACACTAAATGCCACAAAGAAAAAATTTGAATCCAGAATAAAATAATTTGTTTGTGGGTGAGATTTGAATGAGAGAAAAAGTGAAAGAGAAAAGAAGAAACAAAAGAGAGAGAGAAAAGAAATTGAGTTAAGTATTTTGGAATGTAACACTCATAGAAAAAAAAGGAATGGCAAATGTAACACCTATGGGTAATAACATTCAAAATGAAAAGAAAAGAATAAAATGGAAAGAGAATAAAATGACCAAGGTGGAAGGAAAAAAAAAGATTAAAAATACAAGAAAAAAATGGAAAAAGTTATAAAGACTGTCGATTTTTGGGGGTTTTGAGAAGTTATCTTTTTTCTTTTTCTTTCTTCTCTCTAATTGGTAGTGCTGTATCCCAGGTTCTTTCCCTGTGGCACTCTTAGGAAGAGATTTTCTGTTCTGTCACTATGGTGATGACATAAACTAGGCCTCAGTCCCATTGGTAGGTGAGGTTTGTCAGCATTGGCAGGCTCCGACAATGGGAGAGTTTGTTTTCCCAGAGCTTCTCCCCCAGTTTCTCCTTCCTGAACCAGCAGCCTGGGACCCAGCTGTGAAGTTTCCCCAGGCCCTGCATGGAGAGCAAGAGGCTCTAAGAGCTGCCAAATCTCCCCTCTATTTCCACTCAACACAGGGTTCTGGGTAAGGCTTTGCCAGCCAGAGCCGCCAGCATAATCAGGCAGGGCTGGGAGCCGATTGCCGTTCAGGTGTCTTTCTATGAGTTTCCAGGCATGTCTAGTATGCCTCGGCACTCTTCATGTCTGCCCTCCAGAGGCTGTCTGCAGAACAACACTCCCCACCAGTTCTGCAGTTCTCTTCCCCAGGAGTGTGCTTTGTTAGCCCATATGGCTGGCGGAGGTGCCACACCCAAACAGTTCCGGGTGTAGAAAAGCCGGCTTTCATGTACTTCCCAGGTGCTGTTGTTTGGGAAGCTGGGATTATTCAGAAATTCTGGTCACAGCCTACACAGAGGGTCACTACTGACAGTCTCCGACCCAGCCCCTCTGTCCGGGAATGCGGGCACCCACGCCCGAAGCTCTATGTGGATCCACTTGCACACTGTCCACACTCACCAACCAGGAAACCAGGAGTAAACAAGGCAACTTCTTGCCCACCTCTGCCAGGGTCTGCCACTGGCATTAGCTCTGCATGGGCTGAGCTGCGGGCACACTCTCTCCTCAGCTTGTATGACTCTGCCTTATCCCAGCTTTTTCCATGCCCCTAGCCCTCTCTTTCTCTGAGTTCCAAGTGAAAGCAGCCCTTACTCAGGTCAGTTAGGAAAGCAGAATACTCCATTCTCTATCTTACTTACTTCAGAGTGGATTATATATTCAGTCACCTTTTCACCCAATTGTACCTTTGTTTGATATATGTGTATTTCAGATGCTTCTGAGATTGTTTTTCTGTCTCTAATTGTTGAATTTGTTGCAGTTTCATGGAGAAGTATCAGGAGCACTCCTCATGGTGCCATTTCTCTGATGTCGCTCCCCAATTTTCTTTTTCTTTTTCTGCTGCATGTGGTTTTAAACTGTTTCTATATATTTCTGCACTGCTGATTCCAAATCTGTAATCCATTTTTTAGGTGCATGCTCTAGTTTTTATGCAATTTTAACTTCTTTTTGTTACAGTTAATGGCATGCATTGGCTTTTAAATTGTAGTTAAAGGGCAATGACTCTTGGATTGAACATAACCACAAGGCAACTGATGTTTTACAAACATCACTTTTACATAACCATAGTTGTTTTAAATGTAAAAAATTATTCCCTGAAAAAAAACAGCCTCTTATTTTGTTTTCAGATTGAATCATGGCTTATTCAAGTAGGTGAAAATGTAATAGTCCTGACACCTTCTGTTATATATATGGCTATTACACACTTCAACGTCAAAGGAACAATATTTCATCAATTGTGACACGTGCATATATTGCCTATTTTCAAGTTCCCCTTGGCGATCAAGACAAGAATTGGGCTCCTCATATTGTGTGTCATAATTGTGAGGAAATGCTTCATGACTGGACAAAAGGAAAATGCAAAGAATGCCTTTTGGTATTGCCATGGTTTGTCGTGAACCTAAGGACCACAGCAGTGACTGTTATTTCTGTCTGATTCACACAAAGGGCATTGGCAAGAAAAAACAGCATATGATCGCATATCCTAATATTCCTTCAGCAGTACGACCTATCTCACACTCTGAGACACTCCCGGTTCCAGTTTTCAATGGTTTTATTTCTTCTAAGGATGAAGAAAGTGAACATGGTGATCAAGTGTATTTTGATAACATGCATGAGGAAATGGTCGTAGAATCTGAAGTGTCTTCTTCTGATGCCAAGCAGTCATTAACCCCACAGCAGTTTAGTCAACTTGAACTGAATGACTTAGTAAGAGATTTGGGCCTATCAAAGAAAGCAGCTGAGTTTTTAGCCTCCAGGTTTTAAGTAAAGAATGTACTTCACCAGTCAGCTAAAGTATCCCATTTCAAGAAGCGTGAATAAATTTTTGTGGACGTTTTTTCCAAAGATAAACACTTTGTTTACTATCATGATATCAGTAGTCTTCTCAGTCAGCTAGGTGTTACTACTTACAGTCCAACAGAATGGCAGCTATTTCTTGACAGCTCTAAACGAAGTCTGAAATCTGTTCTCCTACACAACGGTAATGTTTATGCAGCAGTTCCAATTGGTTATTCAACTCATCTGCGAGAAGATTATAATGACATAAAAATAGTCCTCAACTTTCTGAAGTATGAGGATCATAACTGGATCATTTGTGTGGATCTTAAAATGTTAAATTTCCTGCTAAGACTCAGAGAGGTTTCATGAAGTATCCTTGCTTTCTGTGTTTGTGGGACAGCCAAGCTCACTAGAAACACTAGACACAGAAGGAGTGGCCAAAACACGAAGCTCTGGAAATAGGGATGCAAAATATTGTGAATGAGCCTCTAGTTAATTGAGACAGGATCATTTTTTCCCCACTTCACATCAAACTTGGCTTAATGAAGCAGTTTGTTCAGACTTTGAATAGAGAAAGTAGATGCTTTCAACATATTATTTCTGCTTTTCCTGCCTCATCTTTTGAGAAGATAAAAGCAGATCTATTCGATGAACCTCATATTCAAACCCTCATACATGTCAAAGAATTTTCCAGGAAGATGAAAAAGGAGGAGAAAGCAGCATGGCAGTCTTTTGTGGCAGTTACAAAGAACTTTCTTGGCAACAAAAAAGCAAAAACCTATGAACTTCTGTTTCATAGCATGCTGTTGGCTTTCCGTGACATTGGATGGAACATAAGCATTAAGAATCACTTCCTGAACAGTCACCTTGATAAGTTTCCTAAAAATTTTGGATCTGTCCGTGATGAGCCAATTACTGCTGGAGCATCAAACAAGATTGTCCTCAACAAGTATACAAACACAATAGCTTCAAATGTAAACTTTTGCCTAAATAGAATTTAAATAAGTTTTGTGAAAATTTTATGATTAAAATAAAGTGTTTTATTATGTTCTATTTTGAAATTGTAGACAAATTCTGATGCAATCATATCTTTTAGTGTATTAGTGTATTTACTGCATTATATAAATTATTACATTTTCACAAAGATGATGCCCAAGAAGACATTCTACTTCATTCGGTTTAACTAAATGTTGAAAATTTTACAAGATGAAAACCTAAAATCTTAAATTGCAAAAGAATTTTAGCTTACGGAGAAAAACTAATGTCAAATTTGAGATTAGCACATGCAAATTAGGTAAGAACAAGTGTTTTTGTGGATGCAACAAAAATTTTGTTTCCCAGTGTTATGAGAACTAAGAACAAAGTTGGAGGTATGACACTACCTGATCTCAAACTATACTACAAGTCATTGTAATCAAAACAACCTGATACTGGCATAAGTAAGTCATGTAGATCAATAGAACAGAGCAGGCCAAAAATAAACGTATACCTTATGGTCAACGAATATTTTACAAAGGAGGTAAGAGTATACAATGGACTAAAAACAGTCTGTTCAGTAAATGTTGTCGGGAGTATTGGACAAGTACATGCAAAAAGAAATAAAACCAGACCACTAATTTACACCACAGACAAGAACATAATTGTACACCTGAAACCTGTGTAATATTTTTAACCAATGTACTCCAATAAATTCAATAAAAAGAGAATAAACTTAAAATAGACAAAAGACTTTAAAAGTTAAGAATATTAGGAGAAAACATGGGCAGTAAAATCTCAGATATCTCTTGTAGCAGTATTTTTGCCAATGTGATATATCTCCTCAGACAAGGGAAACAAAGAAAAAAATAAACAAATGAGAGTATACAAACCTAAAAGTTGTTGCACAACCAAAGAAGTCATCAAAAATGAATAGGAAACCCACTTAAAATATGGGAACATATTTTCAATGATATATCTGATAAGGGGTTAGTTTCTAAAATATATAAAGAACTTACACAACTCAATGCCAGGAAAACAAACAATCTGATTAAAAAATGGGCTAATACCTGATAGACATATGAAAAAAATGTTCAAGGTCACTAATTGTCAAAAGAAATGCAAATTAAAACCACAATAAAATATCACCTCATGCCTGTCAGAATGGCTCTTGTTAGTCAACAAGTCAGCAGACAAGTGCTGGCGAGGGTATGGTAAAAGGGAACTGCTGGTGGGAATTACAGATTGGTGCAGCCACTGTGGAAAGCAGTATTGAGTTTCTTCAACAAATTAAAATGGAAACTGCTATTTGACTCAGCAATCCCACATCTGGAAATATACCCTCAGAATCCAAAATGCTAATTCAAAAAGAATATCTACACCTATGCTCATTACAGCATTATTTACAATAGCCAAGATCTGGAAGCAGTCTAAGTGCCCATCAGTAGATGAGTGGATTAAAAAGTGGTGGTACATTTTGGTAATGGAATACCACTTAACTGTAAAAAGGAAAGAACTCTTACCTTTTGTGACCTTTGTGAGGATGGACCTCGAGATTATTGTGCCAGCCAGAGAAAGACAAATGACATATGATCTCACTTATATGTGGTGTGGAATCTAATGAACAAAATAGAAACAGAGGCAGGGTAACTGGGAACAGATTGACAGCTGTCAGAGGTACATAAATGTATATACATAACACATAGACACAGACAACAGTGTGGTGATAGCTAGAAAGAAAAGCTGGTGGAGGTAGGTGGAATTGGGCAAAGCAATTGGGGGGAGGGTAGGAAATGGGGCCGGAAAGAGATTTGACTTGAGGAAGAGTGCACATGATATAGATGCGGATGGTGTTTTATTGAATCGTACATTTGAAACCTGTACGATTTTGTGAACCAATGTCATCCAAATAAATTACATTAATAAAAAAGATAAATGAAAGTAAACAAAAAGAAGTGTACACTTGGAAAAGAACCTATTGTTTATTTCTCAGCATCTGTCAGCCTGATGCATAAGGCAGCTCACCCTCAGTCCAAGGATACTTGACATTCTGTACAGAGTACATTATAGATTTCCTTACTTATGTAAACACAGGGCGCAGACTTGAATCCATAACACATTCTTTTTTCATTTCTAACACAAAAGCATTAACATTTTCTAGAAATAGTTGTGTTGTAGGATAAACACTATTTATAACATCAAGGAATGGAGAGTTGGAGAACTTGGCCGCTTGAACATAGTACTCCGTCTCTGTTAATGGCATTGAGCCCACGTTGTAAAAGTACCTGTAGTGTTTTGGCAAAAACTCACACTTGGAATTGTTTCTGAACCACCTACTTAAAAAAAAAGAAAGAAAAAAAAAGTCTATTGTTTATGTGGCAGGCATGGATTTTTTTCTTCTATGAACTTTGACATAAACTTTTGTTGCCGTTTAACATTTTTTCTTGTTTCTTTCAGAAAGTTAATGAACTGTAATCAAATCCCTGCCTCCTAGTGATCTATGTTTTTCATTATGTTGTTGAATATTCTTTTGACTCAGGGTTGAAGAATGCCTGTTTAAAATATTTCAAAAATTTCTTATGTGAGTCTGTGTTGATAATATTACATAACAATATTTATAAACTTCATTGCTATTACTTTACAGTCTTTAAGACTTTCTTTTTGTGGACAGGAAAGTTCTTGCATTTTTTTGTTGTTGTTGCTGTTTTGTTTTGTTTTTTAATTTAGTGCAGCAAGAACCCTGGCACTTGATTGCAGGCTGCTTCTCTGAATGTGCACTGCTGGTTCCATCAAATGTTTGCAGGTGTATCTTTCTCTGTAAGTGTGTTGTGTGGTGGTAATTCTTTAGGGTGGCCTGCTGTAGTCTTTCCTTTTTTCTTTTCCAAGTAAGAGGAGAGGAAAAAGAGAGACAGACTTCCACATGCACCCTGACTGGGATCCACCCGTCAACCCCTGTCTGGGGCCAATGCTCTGCCCATCTGGGGTCATGCTTGCAACCAAACCACTTTTTTTAAAAAAAGCCACGGGTTTTTTTAGTGCCTGAGGCGGAGGGTCCACAGAGCCATCCTCAGTGACTGTGCCAGTGCACTCAAACCAATAGAGCCATGGCTATGGGAGAGAAAGAAAGAGAGAAAGACAGAGAGAGAAGGGGGAATGGGAGATGTGGAGAAGCATATCATCAATTCTCCGGTGTGCCTTGACTGGTGATCGAACCCAGGACATCCTCACACTGGGCCGATGCTCTGAGCAAACAGAGCAAACCCTCCAGGGCTTGCTGTAGTCTTTATTTATAGAATAAATGTCTGTATAGTGATCAATAGGTCTCAGCAATTTTGGAGCTTAGAGACTACTTTAGGAAGTTCTTTTCAGATGTGTGTTTTCTTAAGGAAATTCTTTGTTTGTACCTTAGTATTTGGGGAAATTTATTGAAAAAGAGTGTAGAATTTGGGTGTCTACTATCACTCTTTAATCTCTACTCCACGGTTTTCTTCCTGAAGTTTCCTTTAGACCAAGTACCTCCTTCAGGGACCTGTAGAGTGGTTTTCAACCTTTTTACATTTGGGGACTGGTGAAAATACAAGAATTATTTTGGGGACTACTGAGTCAGAAATCACCCTGAACATAGCAAAATTAACTAAGATCATTAGGTCTGTAATTTTCATACAACAAAAGGGTGGTTAACTGCTGTGTGGCTTGCAGGGAATTTCTGGGGGATGGGTGGTTGAAAACCACTGAGATAGGGCAGGAATCTGGTCAGAGGTATTTATTTTTCCTGCAATGAAAGGTGATTTGTTTTCATTTTTACTTCTAGAAAGAGGTTTCATAACTGTGCT
This sequence comes from Rhynchonycteris naso, assembly GCA_037038555.1. NCBI lineage: Eukaryota > Metazoa > Chordata > Mammalia > Chiroptera > Emballonuridae > Rhynchonycteris > Rhynchonycteris naso. Next base: position 192,302,168 of record CM072995.1, on the reverse strand, counting down.
CAAAGCGCATTAAAAAAAGGTCATTTTATTGGTGTCGATGAAGATTCCACTCTGAGTTTAAAGGAAAATTAATGGATCAGTACTCAGAAAACAAGCAACCCTAAAATGAATAATATATATGAATGTATAAAATTAATATGCACATAATAAATACACACATAAATGCACTTTCCATGTATATCTATTTATACATCTATCTCTGCATGATGGCTAGATAGAAAATATAAATTCTTCCAATTATTATAATGCCAAAACATTTTATGACTTTATTTTTAGAAATTTATATTTGTGACTTGATATATTAAAAATTATATTAAATTAAGGAAGAAATGTTTTTAAGTTATTATTTTGTATTTATTGTTTTAAATATTAAAATGTTCTTATTTTATTATTTATTTTATTTCCAAGACCTTCATGAAAACTAATTTCTGAATACCAATAAAAATGACATGAGCGCCTGACCAAGCGGTGGCGCAGTGGAGAGAGCATCGGACTGGGACACGGAGGACCCAGGTTCGAGACCCCGAGGTCTCCAGCTTGAGCGTGGGCTCATCTGGTTTGAGCAAAAGCTCACCAGCTTGGACCCAAGGTTGCTGGCTCCAGCAAGGGGTGGCTAGGTCTGCTGAAGGCCCGTGGTCAAGGCACATGTGAGAAAGCAATCAATGAACCACTAAGATGTCGCAACGGCAACAAAAACTGATATTGATGCTTCTCATCTCTCTCCGTTTCTGTCTGTCCCTATCTGTCCCTCTCTCTGTCTCTGAAAAAGAAAAAAAAAATGACATGAGCAATTAATGTCATCTTTTTATTATACTTCCTTCAAAAGATACTCTAAACTGTCTTTCCCCCAATGCATTATTAATTGGAATTTGAAGGGATATGAGAGACAATTTCTACATTTTAAAATTCTAGTAATTTTTTTCATGGATCTCTAGTGACGAAGTGTTGACACATATCTGTGTGTGATTAAATTTTGATGTCTTTTCATTGTTTTTACTCTGGGATTGACAGATTTCACAATATTGATACAATAATTAAAATAGAGCAAAGATTAATATTGTAACTCAATTAAAAACACTAAAAAAAACTGTCATTATTTTTATTTACCATATTTTTCACTTCATAAGATGCACCTGACCATAAGACACACCTAGGGTTTTAAAGAGGAAAATAAAAAATATATATATTCTGAACCAAATGGTGTGTTAAAATATTTAATAAAATACAGTATTTTTCACTCCATAAGATGAACGGGCATTTTCCCCTCCACTTTTGGGGGGGAAAATGCATCTTATGGAGCGAAAAATACAGTAATTTTCTTATTCCTGATTCCATTAATTTGCATTCTATCTCTCTTTCTCTTTTGGATAGGCTATGACTTATCTTTCTATATTCAACTAAATGTCACTTTGACCTCAGACTCATATTTTATATGCTGATTACATGCCTCACTTTTTAATCCTATTTACTGCACTTTATTATTTACTTACTTGTTTTTATTTTTCCTTGTGACAGTCTTAATTCTATAAAAAGGAGACCTCTTTTCTTCTTCTCACCAGTTAGTCCTACACTCTAGGCCAACGCCTGGCATCTCGCAGATAGTAATTTCTGCTGGGAAGAATAAATGGACTATAAAATCAATGAGTTGACCTTCTTAATGCATGTGGGCAAGCACATATCTTGGAATTTCAAATCTGTAGTCTCCCCATTGGGAACATTGGAAACCAATTAGCAAATACTAACCAGGAAGGAAGATGTCTTGAGAGTGTTGAACTTTTCTTGACCCTAAATGGACTAGAGAGAAATTTTGAGAGGGATTAACTGGCATATATGGTCATGGGGATGTATTTCTTGAGATGACATAGTTGTTTTAAAAGTTTATATAAATGACAGTGACTTTCTTTCATTTTTAATGTATATGTAAACAAACCAATGACAAATTGTTGTCAGGTTGTCACAAGTGTTTACATAATCCTCCTAGCCACTAAGAGGCTGCAGAAGGAAAGGTGCAGCTCTGGCTAGATCCTGGGTATGTACCTGAATATGGAACGGTCCAGGTAAAATGGATGCAAAAGGCATAGAGTGAAAGAAAAATGAGTCAGATTAATTTGCCCAAGTCAGCTGGAATTAAATGACCAGACAGAGCATGAGAATGTGTGTGTTTGTTGGTTTTACTTGTGGGAAGTAGGATGGACTTGATATTCCAGTTCAGGGCTGCAGATACTGAACGGAGCACAACTCCTACTCATAAGATAAGAAGAAAGTTGCATAAATTGTAAATGGATGGCTGTTCTTGAATTTCAGAGAACAGGAATTACAGAGCAGTTTGTAGAGGTGAGTGCTTTTTGGGGGATCCATTATTGCATATCTGAGGCAGACAGCCTCAATCACCATTGCAGCTTCTGAGAAGATTACCTTAAGAGTTGCCTAAGTAATCGCTAAAGGCCAATTGTAGCTGACAGTGTGAAACTGCTTGGGCAGAAGACATAAAAGGTTTCAAGCCTCTCCCAAGCTTTTCTTCCGGTGATTCTACCAACACTGTCCACCTATTTAAATATTGTCAGTCCTTGCCTTTCTGCTGTAAAAGCAAAACCAAGTAGTTGCTATGGTGTATAATATGGCCAACAAGTCCTGGAATATTTACTCGCTGACCTCTTGAGGAACCTTGGCTGACCTCTGCATTAGGACACAGCACTGTGGTGTCAACACAGAGCACAAGGAGTTGAGGAGCTGCTGGGCCTCTCAGCCCCTCTCTGCTTGTCAGGAGGCAGCAGGTACCCCTGTGCTCTAGATCAGTGTGGGAGCTGCCTTTGGTTCCTTCACTGTCTGACAGTTCTCAGTAATCTGCAGGCTTCTTAACTAAATCAGAAAAAACTAAGAACTATATGATTCCATACACAGGTGGGACATAAAAACGAGACTCATGGACATGGACAAGAGTGTGGTGGTTACCAGGGGAGGGGGGAGCAAAGAGAGGAAAGGAGTGAGGGAAGGGGAGGGGCACAAAGAAGACCAGATAGAAGGTGACGGAAGACAATTTGAATTTAGGTGATGGGTATGCAACATAATCAAATGTCAAAATAACCTGGAGATATTTTCTCTAAACCTATGTACCCTGATTGATCAATGTCATCCCATTAAAATTAATAAAAAATTTAAAAAAGAACTTACAAAAATAAAAATAAAACAAAATAATATACAATAAATGTCATTACCTATTTTAAAAAAAGATTTTAATTTAAATATGATGTGGTCATTCATGTTATAGGGTCAATTAATCACTCTTTATGATTGAGAGGAAACATCCTCACATGTGCTATCAGAGATGTTCAGGAATGTTCTGTAGAGTGTGATTGACCATGACAATATGCTTACGTGGGCCATTCCGCTATGCACATTGGAGAGAGTAGTACGGATGACTCATGTAATTATTCATTACAAAATATTTAGTTTTAAATTTTTCTCTGTTAAGCCTGACCAGGTGGTGGTACAGTGGATAGAGCATCAGACTGGGGCGCGTAGGACCCAGGTTCAAGACCCTGAGGTTGCCAGCTTGAGCACGGGCCCATCTGGCTTGAGCAAAAGCTTACCAGCTTGGACCCAAGGTCGCTGGCTCGAGCAAGGGGTTGCTCTGTCTGCTGAAGGCCCACAGTCAAGGCACACATGAGAAAGCAATCAATGAACAACTAAGGTGTTGCAACGAAAAACTGATGATTGATGGTTCTCATCTTTCACCGTTCCTGTCTGTCTGTCCCTGTCTATCCTTCTCTCTGACTCTCTCTCTGTCCCTGTAAAAAAAAAAAAAAAAAAATTCTCTGTTAATTATATGGTCAGTGCATTCAACAGTGGTGGGGAAAAGAAACACAAAATTAAGTTTACCGTAATTTTTTGTCTCATTCTGACCCACTGACGTGAAGTACTCGCTAGGTAACTCTGTTCTCCCCTAAAGGAGCATCAGTTGTATTGGAGAAGGATCCAGCTTCTATGATCTGTTGGCAGCTGAGAGGGGACCAGGTCCTGTGATCCCTGCAGAGTTCACTGGGTCACCCTGGAGGCCATGGAGCGAGACTGATATGCCACTTGACCTTTAGTCATGGAGGGAATCCTTTGGCGCTTGGATTGGTCCTACTGTTTACATTACTGCAAATGAAATTTAGCCTTTGCTTCAACATTCCCACCTTCTACAAGCATTCAGGTGTGCTGCTGCCTAACACAGCACCCACCTCAGGGCCACCTTGCTGGGTAATCCACAGGATCCTTGCAGCCCTGTGCAGGCCTTGGAGAACCAAAGATCCCACCTTAGTTCAATCACCTACTTTTCTTATACATTCTTTGGACATAAAATTTCAGTGTTTCCTATGTACAAATTGATGCTGTTATGTCTATCTACATATAGTAAAATACCTAGAAGCATGTATAGGGGTCCTCAGGTTGTGACAGTCTCAACATACAATGTTTTAAGTTTATGATGCTCACTTCCATACAATCTTAAAAAACTGAGACGAGGGTTTTGGCTTACGCCATTAGTGTTGTACTACACAGTACAGTGTACAGTATAGTATATTTATTTCCTTTTTCTTTTTCTGTGGCTGAGTTGTGTTTTATGTTCAAGATTATAATTTTACAACTGTGTTAGGATAAGTAAATGATTTAGGCTAGGGTGTGTTTCAACTTACACCAAAATTCGGATTACATCACTATTGTAGGAACAGAACTGTGTTGTAACCCAAGGACCCCCATATATTAAATGCTAATAGTGTCTCTGCAAATCTAGTTCATTTTGCTTTAATATTTTTCAGTTTTCTAAAATTCTATGGAATATTTTTCTACTGAAAGAGAAATAAGTGAAAAATAAAAAGATCTAAGTGCTTCATTAGAAAACTGAGAAAGAGCATAGCCTGTTTGATAAATGTATAAAAATAGCAACTTCACTAGGAAATACATAATACTTAAAATAAAAAACATTTGACTTTTTTACATAACAAATCAGAAAATATTAAGCTAATAATTTTTCTACTATAGAGATGAATTTGGAGAGTTGGGTGAAGACAAACAGTGATGTCAATCAAAGATCGGGCAGAAAGAACTATTGATTTCCTCAGTAGTCATTAGGGAACAAATTCTTCCATTACTAGATAAAGTAAAAATTGTTTGTAAGATGGTTATTTGACAATCTCATTAATATCTTAATGTCAAGAAAACATTAGTGATGCCTGACCTGTGTTGGCGCAGTGGATAAAGTGACGACCTGGGAACACTGAGGTCGCCAGTTCAAAACCCTGCACTGGTCTGGTCAAGGCACATATGGGAGTTGATGCTTCCAGTTCCTCCCCCCTTCTCTCTCTCTCTCTCTCTCTCTCTCTCTCTCTCTCTCTCTCTCTCTCTCTGTGTCTCCTCTCTAAAATGAATAAAATAAAAAAAAAAGAAAAATTAAAAAAAAGAAAACATTAGTGATGATTGTGGATGAAAAGTCTCTAACAGTCTTTAAAAGTGAAAGAGAAAGGAACCTTGTGGAACTAAAAATAATAAACCTCTTGCGAATGAAAATGATATGAAAACATAAAGTAAGTCTAAGTTTTAATTAACCATCGGGCTAAAATTCAACCTGTTTTATAATAGCTATGATTTTTACTTAAACTAATATTTAGTCTTTTTTAGAATTAATGGATATTAATCCAAAGCTCTTTCTCAGTGCAACAGTTTTATGAACTTATTTGGCTATTAATTTATAGTTTGCCGACATCCCCATTTAATAAGGTTGTTTCTTCGATTGTAAGCATCCTAAGTGGTATTTGAGATTAATGTACATTTAGAGCTTTTAGAACACTGTATCATGCAATGTGAATACTTGTTACATTAAAGATCTTGTAAAAGCAGATTTCAAATTTTAAATATATGTATCTCATTATAACTGTTCAGAATTATTGATGAATTTATTGTTATGAACACAGTTAAGATTTGTGCAGGAATTTTTAGCTTAAAAGGGACTTTGCAATACAATATCTCAGTGACCCTCACAGCAATTCACGATGTAGAGTAGGAATCAGTTTCATGCCATGGATACTGAGGTCCAGAAAGATAGAGGATGTATGAAAGATCTCAGACTGAAATTGCAGACATGCAAACTACATTCATGTTTTCCAGGTCATTGTGTCACCTCCCAGGTTGTAGAGCACAGGTAAGATTCCACATTGCCTCTATGGTCTGGAGTTTGGTTCCAAACCCAGAAGCTTATAGAGCTTCCATGTATAAAGTGAATGAAGGAGGCGGGAGGCAGGGGATGTGGACTGGGAAGCACAACACAGCCTGCAGTGGAAGTCATTACTCATCTTCTGACTCTGGTGGTGTGGTCTTGGGGGCCTAGAGCAGTGGTTCTTAACATTTTTTGAGGTACCGAACCCACCAGTTTCATATGCGCATTCACCGAACCCTTCTTTAGTGATAAATAAAATATGATTTTATTTTCCAAATTCAAGACATAGATATATATTTTTCTTACTGGTGCACAAAATGAGCCGTGCATGAACATCACCTTGCTCAAAGAACAAAACCAACAAAGTGCATGAACTCATAACAAATTATGGTATTACTTTATTCTGGCCTCCGCGGCAGAGGCTTCTCTGAACCCGAAACCGACTCATCGAACCCCTAGGGTTCAATAGAACCCAGGTTAAGAACCACTGGCCTAGAGCTTCCAAGTCTCTAATGTGTGCTATACACACCAGAAGCCAAACTAAACTACTACAATCACTAAACTGAAAATCATTTGTACAAGCCAGACCTGTCCTGTTAATTGCATTTTAAGGATTCAGTTGCTATACTCAGGAAAACTCAAAGCCTTTGAATAAGGTGAAGTATTTCTGTAACATTCAGTTTTATTTATTTATTTTTTGTGACAGAGACAGAGAGAGGGACAGACAGACAGGAAGGGAGAGAGATGAGAAGCATCAAATCTTCGTTGTGGCTCCTTAGTCTCCTTAGTTGTTTATTGATTGCTTTCTTATATGTGCCTTGACTGGGGGCTACAGCAGAGCGAGTGACCCCTTACTCAAGCCAGCAACCTTGAGCTCATACCAGCAACCTTTGGGCTCAAGCCAGTGACCACTGGGTCATGTCTATGATCCCATGCTCAAGTCAGGGACCCTGCACTCAAGCTGGTGAGCCTGTGCTGAAGCCAGATGAGGCCACAATCAAGCTGGTGACCTGGGTCCTCCAAATCCTGGTCCGATGCTCTATCCATTGCCCCACCACTTGGTCTGGCATGTAACTTTCTATTTTTGAAAAAAAAACAACCCAGATTTTAGAAAATTTTTCATCGTGAAAAGATACACAGATATCATTGCATGTTGATTATAATTGAAAAAAATATTTTGTATTCTGCTCTTTTACTGAATTCATTGTTTAGTTATGGTAGTTTTTTGATGGAATCTTTAAGGTTCTCTATATACAGTATCATGTCATCTGAAAATAATGACAATTTAACTTCTTAATTTCTAACTTGGATGCCTTTTATTTCTTCCTCTTGTCTGATTGCTGTGGCTAGGATTTCTAGAACTATAGTGAATAAGAGTGTTAATAGTGGAAATCCTTGTCCCTGATTTTAACGGAAACACTTGTATTGTTTTCCCTTTAATATGATGTTGGCTGTGGGTCTGTCATTTATGGCCTTTATTACATTGAGTTATGTTCCTTCTATTTCCACTTTGCTAAGAGATTTTAACATAAATGGGTCCTGGATATTATGAAATGCTCTTTCTGCATCTATTGATAAGATCCTGTGATTTTTGTCCTTAATTTTTTTAATGTTTATTTTATTGATTTTAGAGAGAAAAGAAGGGAGAGAGGGATAGGAGCATTAAGCTGTTGCTGTAAGAACCCTGAGTGGGGATCAAATCAGCAACCTTGCACTTCAGGATGATGCTATAATCACTTAGCTATCTGTCCATATGTGGTGTATCACATTTATTGATTTGCAGATGTTCTACCAGCCTTAAATCCCTGGCATTAATCCCATTTGATCATGAAGTTTGATCTTTTTAATGTATTATTGGATCCGGTTTGCCATTATTTTGTTGAAGATTGTGACATTGGCCTATAATTTTTTTTTATACTGTCTGTCTCTGATTTTCGAATAAGGATAATGCTGATCTGTTAAAATAAGCTTGGCAGTCTTCCATTTTCTTGAATTTTTTGGAATAGTTTGAGGATAGGCGTTAATTTTTCTTTTAATGTTTGGTAAAATTCAATGATGAAGCCATCTGTTCCAGGACTTTTGTTTGTTAGGAGTTTTTTTATTACTGTTTCAATTTCACCAACAGTAATCTGTATCATCCCAATACATTTAATTTAAAAAATAAGAAAATAATTTTAAAAGGATGTGAATAGAATTCCCATATGTCAGTCTCCAAGATTCCCTTACTTTAATATTTAATTTTATTTGCTTTATAGTGCTTTATCTATGTATACACACATAAAATCTTCATATAAATATAATGTGCGTTTGAACCATTTGAAAGTAAGTTGATGGTATGGGCCATAATGTCCCCTTTAAATGTAAATACTGTGAATGTATCCTTGGAATAATTACATTCTTTTACATAACCTGAAATTCAAATCAGGAAATTAAATGATTCACACTGTAATATAATCTACAGCCTTTATTCAGATTTCACACATGTTGGGCAGATAAAATATATTATGCTCACTTTGTTAAAAATGGCGCTGCCCACATAGAAGCCTATCACCCAGGTGATATTATTTGCCCTTATGCTTGGGATGGCTGTGGGGGAAAAGCTGTAATGTAAGTAGGCCGGGTGGTTATAGCCTAAGGCTTTGTTTTAAGAGTAAGCTCTTCCCCACACCCTTGACTGATTGGATGATGTAGGGTGGTGCACTCTCCTGAGGAATCCCATTATACAGAGACTTCCTTGTTTGTATAATTGGATTAAAGGTTTTGATTCTATGTTATAAAGTGGGAGAGACCAGTAGCTTGAGCTCTCTCTTAGTTCCTGAAGTATTAGAGCGGAGAGCAGATTAAGGCCACATGGAGGCCAGGAGAAGCAGTCAAAATGGCAGAGTGCTGATGGAGAAGCCAGTTTGTTAAGATTTTGTGCTGGAGGAGATGGGAAACAGTGGTGAATAAGTCTGGTGAGCTAGAAACCTTTGATTCTAGGAAACTCGGATAAGTCAGTAGTTTTGTGAGCAGTGAATGTGTGGGTTTTGGAGCCCAGTGTGTGTTTTTGCTTGCCTGCCGGGTGCAAGCTAGAATTAAAGCTGATGGCTCACCAGTTCTTGGCTCTGTTGTTTCATTACCGACTATTCAAATCCAATGCAAACCTGCATGGGTCAGGCTGCTGTGATGGCGGCCTTGGCTACTGGCTTTACAACAGATTATCCTTGATATTTCCTTTATAAGAACAAAATCTCAGCTTTTGTACTGAGACTTTCATGTCTTTTAGTTTTATTTGGAAGAGTTGCTCTGTCTCTCCTTGTGTTGCATGACCTTGATATTTATGAAAACTGCTGGTTATTTATTTTTTTAAAATGTTTCTCATTTTAGCCTGACCAGGCGGTGGTGCAGTGGATAGAGCGCCGGACTGGGATGCGGAAAACCCAGGTTCAAGACCCTGAGCTCACCAGCTTGGACCCAAGGTTGCTGGCTCCAGCAAGGGGTTACTCGGTCTGCTGAAGGCCCGGTCAAGGCACATGTGAGAAAGCAATCAATGAACAACTATGGTGTTGCAAGGGCAACGAGAAACTAATGATTGATGCTTCTCACCTCTCTCCGTTCCTGTCTGTCTGTCCCTATCTATCCCTCTCTCTGTCCTTGGGAAAAATAAATAAATAAATAAAAATATTTCTCATTTTAGATTTGTCTGATGTTTTCTCGTGATTTGATTGAGGTACATTTTAAAAATTGCACAGAAGTGGTTTTGTTTGCAATGCATTCAGATCTAGAATCAGATGTGGTTGATTTTGTCCTGATAACATTAAATTTGGTCTCTTAGTTAATTAAAATGCTGTCTTGCAGTTTTCTCCATGAAAAACTTATGATTTTTACCTTTGGAATTACTATTATAGGAGGACATTTGAGAAGCTGAAGATATCTGATTCATCAATTATTGCTAGAAAATATGTCAGTGTTTTTCTCATTGCATTTTATTAGTACATTTATCAGTTGACATTCTATCACAAAAAGGAGAATAGCATGTGTTTCTTTTAATTCATTTACTTATATCAGCATGGGCTCCTGACTTTCTATTTTTACTCAATGAATTTTAATCAATGTGTACTAATCCATTAATAGAATTACTTACTTTTACAGTGACATTATCCCAGACTTGGTTAATGGGAGCTTCTGCAAGCTGACTTGTGATCATGCTTCACATTCTGTCACAAGTAGCCCCCCAGGTTCATTGTACAGTTTCCTGCTCCACTGCTGGAGTCCTTTCTGTAAGAAACCAAGTCTACTGTAAATGAACTTTATTTAGAAATAAATACCTGTGTGCCAGGTGTGTTTGTTGCTCCTGGGGTGTTAAGTTTAGTTCCCCACAGTGGAAAGAGATAGAAAATACATATTTTTCACAGTCACTTGTGATGCTAAAAGACAAGAATGAGTACCAGACAGATCAGCAGTCTTAGGTGTATCTGAAGTGTGGTCAGGAAATAAGAGAATGTCGCAAAATTGAGTGTAAAATTTGGATTATTAATTTGAAGTACCTTTTGATTTCTCTACCTTAAAATATATTCTCTAGGAATTGCAACATAATATTAGTATTATCATCAGTGGGTTTATATCACATAAAACAATCTAATCTTCAAAGCAGCTCCAATAATTTTGCTATTTTCCTATTTACATTAAACAGATTACTCAACTGAAACTAATTTTACAACTATCATTTAATAGAGTCATGAGCTAGTATGTAAAAATTAATATAAAAAGAAGTGTCCTAAAAAAGATCTTCCTTTGTAGAATATTATTTCAAAGGGAAGTTTTTCACAAAAAAATTATCTTATTTCCAGTTTTGCTATTCTTTCCTTTTTAAAAATTTATCCATTGATTTGAGAGAGAAATATAGGGAGAAAGAGAAAAACATCAACTTGTTCCACTTAATTGGTCATTCATTGATTGTTTCTTCTACATGCGTGACCAGGGATTGAACCTGTGATCATGGCATGCCGGGATGATGCTTTATCCATTGAGCCACCTGATCAGGGTCTAGTTTTGCTATTCTTAGTAGCCATATATATTTCTTCCTTTTCATTGAGAGGTTCCTCAGGAAGATAAATCTTAAGAAATGTGTAACCTTATATACAAAGGACAAATGTTCCGTAGATTTTGAGATCTTATTTATTAATAGATTCTGAGAAATTACTTTCCTGAGAGATATGAAATAATCTCCTGGTTATTATTTATAACACTGATGGTGTTCAAGGTATACTGTCACTTTCAAGAACAAGTTTGTATTAAAATTTATACTAAAAATATTCTGGTATAATGCTGTTTCAGAAAGTATGAACATTTGAGCATTGTTTTAGAAAGTGTGAAAAAAGTGAAACTGAAAAATGGCTCAAAAATTATCTTGAGAACACAGTTGCTCAAAAATCTCTAAATAAGATTATTTCTATATTCTTGATCAAGAGCCAGAAATTGATACTTTGTCTTGTCAATACAATACAATAAAATGTAAAATAAAATAAACTTCTTCTATTTCTGAAATACTGTTTGGATATGAAGAAAAACCTTGAAGTAATGATGATTTTTCAGATCAAATCTCAGATAAACAGTTTCATTAATTGAATTGATTCACATGTGTGTTGATTGTTTATTAGAAGAGACCCATCCTTAAAAGGTAGAGCACCCTGACTAAATTACTTCTGATTATGCATAAAGGATGATTTAAGGTTTCTATAATTAAAAATTAACATGTTGATTTCAGAATCATGTAGGTAAAATCATGTAGTCCTTTATATAAAATTATTTTTTACAGGAAATAGCTTTTTTAAAATAACCTATTAGCATGTATTCTTTTTGCTTTTGTTTTTTATTTAGTGAGAGGAGGGGAGGCAGAGACTCCCTTCTGCATGTGCCCCAACCAAATTCACCCAACAACCCCACTAGAGAGCAATGCTCTGCCCATCTGGGCCCCTGGCTCTGTTGCAACCAGAGCCATTTTTTAGTGCCTGAGATGGAGGCCATGGAGCCATCCTCAGTGCCAGGGGCCAACTCACTCTAATCGAGCCATGGCAGCAGGAGGAGAAAGAGGGAAAGAAAGAGAGAAGCAAGAGGTGGAGGGATGGATAAGCAGATGGTTGCTCCTCCTCTGTGCCCTGAGTGGGAATTGAACCTGGGACATCCACACACCGTCTCACACTCTACCAACTGAGCCAACTGCCAGGGCCTCTTTCTGTATTTATATAGAAAATCAATGAAGCAGTTTTTTTCTCATAATAGGAAATATACAGTCACTGAAATTTCTTCTCTGTAAAATATGATTGAACCTACCAATTGCTAGATTTTATTTTTTAATGGATTACCATAACCTAGTAATGTTATTATTTAAAGGATATTGTGATAATTTATCATGTGATATATGCTTTCTTTTTATTTATTTACATAAATTACTCCAGAGGAGTTAGTTAGAATTATGCTCAGGAGGTGTGATGAGAGAACTGTCTCAGGTCTTCCCTGTCCAGGTTTAACTCCTGGGGTTGAATCCCGCTGATCCACGTTAACAAGCAGTCCTTTCCTTCCCTGTCCACACCCAGGTGCTGTGGTTTTGTAGGTACGATATTGGTTGACCAACAGTGTCTCAGTCTCTGTGCAAGGTTTGGAGTGTGGACATGATATATCAGCTATTCTCGTAGAACAAGATGCAAAATGTGCATGACAGAAAAAAAAATAGTAATATTAATGATTTTCATGTGTATTTATTCTCCCTATAATTATGTTCACATTTTTGACCACATAGCTTTACCCCATTCTCACTTTGACTTCCTGGCCACCAGGTCAATGATTTTCTTAATCCTATGTTTTTCTTATGGAAAATATTTCTGTAATGGTTTATTTGATTCTATGCAGGAGTGGGCAAAATTAGGCTTACAGTTGTGAGTACACAAAACAAAGACTTTATTCTTTTATTATTTAGTAATTATTATTTATTTGTAAACCTAAATTTGCCTACACTTTATAGTTATATTGCATTCACAGAAGAAAAATATAATTTTAGCCTAAATGGCTTGACTAATTCCTACCTCTACACTCTTGTTCTTGCCAATGTGAGATTTTAAGAAAAATAAGCCACTTACTGGCAAAGGAAAACAGGCAGATTAGGCCGATAGGAAAATTTATCTGTACTACATGCCTTGTCAAGCCTTGTAAAGCCTTACAATCGTGTTTTGGTGACAGGATCTTTAAACATTTCCTGTTTTTAATACTTTTAAGTGGCTTATTTCCATAAAAGCTTTTAATTTTAATAAACAAATTTAAATAGTTCTGGGAGGTGGGATTGCTGAGGTGAGGTTAGTTCAAACAGAGAAATGATTGTTGTAGTAATATAAGGTTATACTAATTAAATATATAGAAATATAAAAATATGAATGATATATAAAAGTAATTAAAAGGATATTAAAAAGAATTATTAAAGTTATGCCATTTGGATAGGAATTAGTATAGTGGCTCAGTGCCATAACTCTGTAATGTGATAAACAGACTCTGACTTTCAAACGGAGCCCAGTTAGTATGTGTGTGAAGTTATAGCTAGATAAGAAGTAGCTTGGTGTTAATTACGTTAATTTTGTAAACTGACATAAATAAGAACATCTTAAAAAGTAGTTTGATGTAAGCATTTCAGTAGATTGACGTAGAGGAGATTCTCCCAAAAGGTGGTTTGAAGTGATAATCCTGCCGATCGACACCTGTTAGAAGGTGTTGGCCAGAAAAAGTACTAAAGCTAAGTGGCCCCCTGCTGCAGTAGTCGCCCAGACTCCAACGTTGATGTGAACCATCTCCATGCCACTCTGAGTTCTGACCAAAGCCAGCCAAGAGGAGCATGCCAATAGGGCCCCCTTAAGCTGTACCCAGGCATGCCAAAAGGATCTGTGAGTAATAAATTGCCTGTGTGATTATTGAAACTAATTTGTGTGTTGGTCATGTCTTTCCTTTGGTGGCACTTAACAGTAGTATCCTCATAGCCGCCTCAAGAGTAGTCTCAAAGAGGCTGCCAGCCCTGCTGATAAGCAGGAGTGTCCCACTGCAGGGGGAAGTCAAGTCAGGGATGCCTGATCGACATAGAGCTTGGGCTCTACTGGGACAATGATCAAATGCATATATAAGGATAAGACTGAAATTCAGGCCCTGGCAGGTTGGCTCAGTGGTAGAGCATTGACCAAGTGTGGATGTCTTGGGTTAGTCCCAGTCAGGGCACAACAGAGAAGAACCCATCTGCTTCTCTACCACTCCCACTTTTCTTTCTCTCTCTCTCTCTCTCTCTCTCTCTTTTCTCCTCCCACAGCCATGGCTCCATTGGTTCCAAAGAGTTCGCCCCAGGGCACAGAAGATGGCTCTGACCTTCTGCCTCCACAGCTAAAAATAGCTCATATGCTCAGGCTTTAGATGGGCAGATCATCTCCAGTAAGGGGCTGACAGGTAGATCCTGGTTGGGGTGCATGCAGGAGTCTGTCTACCCTTCTCTCACTTAAAAAAAAAAGACTGAAATTCAAAGGTACTCCCCCACATTCCAATTCGTTCATTGGTTTCACTTATCTACCATTTCTGTTCCCAGGAGATATCTAGATATTATTAAGTGATGTGTTTTAACAATAGAAGTTCTGTTTCCTCTTTCCTACACTAGCCAGTACATCCCATTTAAATAAGATACTGGACTAATAAGAGGACATTACACTGATGATTTGTGAACTATTTTACTCCCAGCTGGAAGCAAATGTTCCACATCTGGTGGCATCCAATTTAGTTTTTAAGAATTTTTGTTTTTCATTACGAAAGTAAAAATCACTAAATGATTTTGGCCCTGCTAAAGCTCCCAGAATCCAGTACAAGTGTCCATGACATCACAGCGGCAACACAGAGATGCGGCAGTTGTGGAGCGGGTGATGCTCTTAATGCAGAAGCCACGGGGCTGAGCCGTGGGCAGCCTGCATGCATCTCGGGAAGACGGATGGCAGCCTGCCACCGGATGTGCTAATTTTCCACTGAATCACTCTGCTCGCTCCTGAACTCACCCACTCTTCCCTCAATCTTTCATTTCAAAATAAGTGGTACACTTAGGAGCACTCCTTGAGTAAAATAAATAGGAATCTGCAAACTAAAAATAATAGATAACATGGTATGATAGTGGTCAGCCTACACAGTCCTCTCAGGCTCTACTGCACAGCTTTTAAATATATGTATGCATGTATAATTTTTTCTTTCTACCATCTACACTGTCCAGTGAGCATTTCCAGCTGAGCAGTCCCTGCCATCCTCCCACGCCAGCTCTCTGACATTCTTTCTGACATTTGGCTAGCCCTCCTCAGTCTCTGCTGCTCCTGTCTCCTGTCCATGGCGGGGCTTCACTGCTCCGTGCTCCCTGCCTAGCCGAGATGGCCAGTTTTTCCAGGATATGCTACGGCCATCATTTGGTAACTATGCCAACAAGTTTATCATGTCGTTGAATATAGGACCAGCAAACAAAAAGCAAAACGTCAGAGTTCAGAATAAAATTCCAAACAAAATAAAAGTAAAATTCTAAGTGGTGACAGTCACACAAAGACAAGTTTACCTTGTGTGTATGTTCTTCAGAAAAGCTTCCCTGCTGTCCCCATTCACAGACTCAGGGAGGTTGGTGCCTATTTCTCCCATCCCAACTGTCCTGATTCATAAACTCAGATAGATAGGTGCCTCTCTTTTTCCCATGAACCTCACTGTAGACATACCTGTTGTAATGCGTACCACACTGACATATTCTTGGAGATTTATTTAATGTCTTTTATTAAAATGAAAGTTTCCTGTAAATAGAAACTCTCTCATTCATCACTGTTGCCTTCCACATAATATATATTCAGTATTTGTTTATACAATGGAATAGATGTTATATAGTGTAAGGAAAAAATATACAGGTAAACTATCTTAGATTAAGAATGTCAGTTTGAATATAAATAACACTTTAATGAATCTCTGAGGTAAGAGTAAATAAGAATTGTTCTATTATAGTAGTAAGTTATCACAAGAACATAAACACTACAACCTGCCACTTAACTCGCCACTGAGAACCTCTGAATTCAGATGTCTGTTCTCAGTACAAAAGATTGCACAGGTTTCAGTCACAGACATGAATTCTCAGCTCTAAATCTCTGCCTGTTAAATGATTGAACTCAGGGCCATGGCCAGTTGGCTCAGTGGTAGAGCATTGGTCTGGTTTGTATATATCCCAGGTTTGATTCCTGGTCAGGGCACACAGAATAAGCATCCATCCGGTTCTCCACCTCTCTCCATCTCACTTTTCTCTCTCTCTCTCTCTCTCTTCCCTTCTTGTAGCCTTAGCTCAATTGGAACGAGTTGACCCCAGGTTCTGAGGATGGCTCCATGGCCTTTGCTTCAGGCACTAAGAAGAGCTTGGTTGTTGAGCAATTGAGCAATGCCCTAGATGCAGATGGGCAGAACAACGCCCCTAGTGGGCTTGCTGGGTGGATCTCGGTTGCAGCAAACGCAGGAGTCTGTTTCTGCCTCCCCTCCTCTCACTGAATAAAAAGAAAAACATGATTGAACTGAGATGTGCCTTTAGCATGGTTGCTTTTTTCCTTGCTTTTTCCAAGTGAGAGGACTGGAGATAGTGGGATAGACTCCCCTATGCAACCCGACTGGGATCCACCCACCAACCCCTGTCTGGGGCTGACGCTTTGCCCATCTTGGGCCATGCTCACAACAGACCTATTTTTAGTGCCCGAGGCAGAGCCTTTACAGAGTCACCCTGAGCACTGAGGGCCAATGAGTTTGATCCAATTGAGTCAAAGCTACAGGAAGAAAAGAGAGAGAGAGAGAAAGGAGAGGTGAGGAGAAGCAGATTGTCGCTTCTCCTGTGTACTCTGACCAAGACTTGAACCCAGGACATCCAGAAGCTGGGCAGAAGCTCTGGTGGCCAGGGCCCTTGGTTGCTTTCTGACTTGAAAGTTTCTTAAGCTAAAAAATAAATATCTTAGATTTCAAGCTGTTTCATTTTGCTAAAATAGAATTTATAAATTAAGTTTTATATAAAATGAATCCTTAATTTTTCAATGAAAAGTGTCAAGTGATGTACTTTCTTAAAGATGATTTGTTATTGTTAGTAACATTCAAAATTTGAAAATAAATATTTAAAATATAACGGGTAATTTTCCCAGCAGTATGGGGTTTTCATTTAAGAACAGGAAGTGGCTGGTGCAAGTTAGTTTTATTTACTTGCAGCAAATCAAGTAGGTGGTGGACAGGACCCAAAGCTCTGCCTCCTCCAGAAGGAGGTTTAGCCCTTGCTTATGGACAACACTGGTCAGTTACATGGTGATTTCTTTTTCTTTTCTTTTTTTTGCAGTTGGCTAAATTTATCCTTTGAGTTCCTGTCCAGCTCTTCCTGTTTACAGCTAATCTTCAAAATGCTATGCTCCATTTTAATATTAAGCAAGAATAGGATTTATTAAAAACTGCCCATTAGCCAACAGGTATACAAATAAGAGTATGGGGTCTCACCTCAGAGGGTTCCTATTTTCTATTCAGAGGAACTCATTCTCTCTAATTTATAGTATTTATTTCAGAAAAACATAAAATTGTTTTTATATACAGTGTGCATATATTTGTGTGACATTTATCTACACATATTAAAACATATTTCCATACAATACTCTCTTTGTTATCTATTGTTACATAGCAAATTGGCAGCTTAAAATAGCTCCCATTTAGTATTTCACAAGTTTCTCCTCATCAAGAATGGACCTTGCTTAGCTGTCCCATGGCTGTGAGGTCATCCAAGAAGCCACACTGGGCGAGTCAGGGGCAGGGTCTCCTCTGAGGCATTGACAAGTACAGGGTCTGCTTCCTGTCTCACACGCTGGTTGGCAGGATTTAGGTTCGTATGGGCTTTGGGACCAAGTGTCTCTGTTCCAGCTGGTGGGTTCTGGAGGCCACCCTCCACTCTTTGGCACGTCAACCTCTCTGAGAGGGTAGTAGAGAAAGTCTAACAGAACTTAAATCATATGTAATTATATTCATATAATTGCATATGACTCAACTCTGAAATATTCCATTGATAAGAAGACGATTATTTAAGGTAAAAGGTTTGCACAGGAAGTGTTGGAGACCATCCTAGAAGCTGCCTAATAAAGTCGGCATTAAAATACTCATATCACTTTCACATGCCAAACACATTAAACCCCATGCCAGATGTTCTTAAGAGTCTGAACTTATTACAAAATATGTTCTAAGTTCAAATACTTATCTTCAAAATCACATTCATGTGCAGATGACTGTGGTTTGTTAAGCAAAACTCCAGGAGCACAATCCTCCTGGTCTGTGGACATATGAAACTAACAAGAGATGTGATCTCCTGCCCAATGCACCCTGGTGGGTGAGGCATAGGGCAATTGCTACAGAGATTTCTATTTAAAAAGGAGAAACCAGGAGGGGAAAAGCAGTCCATACAATTTTGGAATCTAACTGGATACAAATCAGAAGTTCCTTGATACAGTTTCAAGGCCTGGGAATAACTCTCTGTACCATTTTTAAAAAAAATATAAGTAGATTCATGCATCCAGTCTTGAATATCTCTCCCCACCACCCCAGGGGTATTTTAAAAGTGTTAACTGCTGTACTTCATTTATGACATTTCAAATTCCAAATGACCTTTGTTAGCAAATCTAGAAGGAAAATGTTAACCACTAGTGACTGGCTTCCTGGCTATGAATTTGTCACCTCTTAGGACATATCCCAAGAAAGATAGCAAAACTTGAGGAGTGGCTGTTACCATACTGCCTCTATAAGATGTCGGACAAGGAGGCTTGGTGCCTTTTTTTTTCGCAAAAATGTATTGGCCTTTTGTGAATTGCATTGGGATTCACTCCTTTAGACAAAAGCCACACCCACAAATGCCCTGGCTTCTGCAGAAACGGCAGAGGGATAATGTCCTAGAGCAGTGATCCTCAGCCTTGTACATCTCACAGCACACATAAAGTCATTACTAACATTCTTAAAGCACACCAATATATTGTTTTTCAATCTGACAAAAAAAATAATACGTTTAATTTTGATTCATTCACACCAAATGGCTATTGTTGTGTTGGCTGTTCTCATTATTTTACTTGATGGTCTAACAGGAAAGTGGTCAATGGCCCTAACTAAATGCATGCTTTAAAAATTCTCATGTCACACCAGCTGAAAACTACTGTTCTAAAGCTTCCTAGATGTCTTATAATTTTATGAAAGCATTACACACACTATTAATCTCTCTAAATGACTCATTTTGTGACTGAATACTGTGAGACTTTATCTTTCTGAGGTTTAAACAAAAGATTTGTCCACTTACACACTCAACTTTATCTCTAGACCAGTTTTGTTCTGACAGCTCTTGGCAGCCACAGCTGGGTGTATTATCTTTGAACATCTAAAGAGACTGAGAACTTTGCCAATGACCAGTCCTCTGCCTTCATGGTTTGACAGTTCACCCCTCACTTTTCTCGCTCTTGCCCTCTGTAGAAGCAGCAAGAAAATAACAAGCAGCATCTCAAATTTTGCTTAAACATTTCCTTAGCCAGATAACCAACTTGATCACATAGATGTTTTGTTTTACATATAATTGAGATGAAAATCAGCTGATCTTTCTGCCACTCTATAGTGAGGGTTCCCCTTTCTCTCTTTTCACACAGCATGCACCTCACTTCTCCTGGGATCTTTTGGTTGTGTCTGCAGGGTTTAAATGTCTGCTAACTCCCTAGTCAAGGCAAGTTAGCTTTTCTGTTATCTCTCTCCAGACTCCAGCAGCCTTTACCCACTGCCCGTTTCCAAAACCACTCCCGCACTGCTAAAGAAGCACCCACTTCCAGGTAACAAAATACATATTAGTTATCTATGCAGCATAACCTTAAACAATGCATATTTACTACTTACAATTTTTCTGATCAGGTGATGGGACATGACTGGTCTGGATCCACCGTTTCTAGACCTTTCATAAGGCTTCATCAAGGTGACATCTAGGTCTGTGGTCTTTTCTGAACACTTGACTAGGTAAGAATCTACATCCACACTTCTTGTGGAATGTCAAGTCAAAGGCTTTAGTTCTTAGCTCAGTGTTGCCTGGAAGTCCCCGAAATTTCCTGCCACATGGATATCTCCATCATGGCCACCTGTTGCAGCAAAGCATTTGAACCAAGGAGATGGGAAATCTGCTAGCAAGACAGAAGTTGCAATCTTATGTAAGCTATATTTTAGGAACATCCAATCACCTTTGTCATATTGTATTTGTTAGAAGTGTCACCCACACTCAGGGGTAAGGATTACATAATGGTGTGAATACTGAGAGGCAAGGATCATTAGATATCATCTCAGATTCTGTCCACCACAATTTCTCTGAGCCATTTTTCCCATTAAATAATCTAATCCACTAACCACTCCATATATACATATATCTCTTTCTTAAAATGGATTCTTAATATATTTATGAACAAGTCCTTCTGTACATTAAATCCTTTATTAGTGGAATTTTATAAAGAATAATGCAATGTGAAAGGAAAGGTATGTGAAATCTATTATGAGCAATTTTGTTATCAAAATAAAATTCAACTGTGTAAATTTAGATATTGAATTGGTTTTACTCAACAATTGCTGAATAAGTGCACCCCATTGAGCAAAACAGAGGGACCCTGAGGAGCTTTTCAAAATGGAAGGTTTTTATAGAAGAAAGGGTTGTGTAAAAAAAGTTTCTAACAAAGAGTGAATTGCTTCAGGCAAGGTCAGCTTTCTGTGGGGGTCAGAAGAGGTCTGTGGGGCAGATTACCTTCCTGGCTGAAAATGTTATAAAAACTTGCCTGAGGAATCATAATTTTAAATTATGATTATTATATATAATTACATATTATATGGAATATACAATATATAATTATATATATATATAATAAGTTATATATAATGTCTAAAAAGAGAAATTTTGGCATTCTCATACATTGGATTTCTAAAGAAATAGTACTGACAGTGCCCACTAGACATCACTATCTTGAACAGTGGTCACAGTAACAAGCCCCAAGAAATTTAATTTCATTGACAATTCCATCCTGCATTGGCTGTGCACACGCATTTCTGACTTAGAACTGGGTGGAGATCATTATTTGAGCAAATCTCTTACCTTCTCTGACATTTTCAGCTGATATATATATATATACACACACACACATACACACGTTGAAAACACCCAAGGCCTGACCAGGTGGTGGCACAGTGGATAGAGCGTTGGACTGGGATGCGGAAGACCCAGGTTCAAGACCCTGAGGTTGCCAGCTTGAGCGCGGGCCCATCTGGCCTGAGCCAAAGCTCACCAGCTTGGACCCAAGGTCGCTCGCTGGCTCCAGCAAGTGGAGGCCTGGTCTGCTGAAGGCCCACAGTCAAGGCACGTATGGGAAAGGAATCAATGAACAACTATGGTTTCCCAACGGCAACAAAAAACTAATGATTGATGCTTCTCACCTCTCTCAGTTCCTGTCTGTCTGTCCCTATCTATTCCTCTCTCTGACTCTCTCTGTAATAAATAAATAAATAAATAAATAAATAAATAAATAAATAAAACACCCAAGAATATAAGTCCTGATACTTAATAAACACTTAATAAGTGTTAGGTACCACTATTGCAGTAATAAAACATATCAAGTACATATATTACACTGTGTTAATATATGCTGACTAATGGGCCTAATCATGACATTGTTTCCAGAGTCTGGTAGGCAGTCAGTAACATAGTTTCCTATGGCTTTTGTAGTATCAGAAATTGGGTTAACAATAGAAATCTATTGTCTTATAGTTTGGATACCAGACCTCTTTCCCTCTGATGGTTCCCGAGAACTAGAGCAGGATCTGTTCCAGACCTTTCTTTTAGTTTCTGGTCATTCCTAGCTAGCTTGTGACAGCATCACTCGTCTTCCCAGAGCATTCCCTCTATACACATGTCTGTCTCTGCATCCCAATTTCCCCTTTTTATAAGGACATCTGTCAGTGGGATTAGAGGCATATCCTACTCCAGTAAGACCTAATCTTAATTTAAACAATTACATATGCAATTTCTGCATAAAATCTGATTATGAACTTTCGAGTGGCTAGGACTTTAACATATGCATTTGGGTTTGGTACAATTCAACTCATTTTGGATAGCAATAAAAGAATGTTTCATTGCATTCAGTTCATATAGGGTACAATCTCAATAAATAGTCTTTAAAATATTTATAAATTTAAATATGTATATGTAAAATATATATACAACAGGCAAGATACCTCTCTTTGCTTTTATATTTTCATCTGGAAATTGGAGATAATTTAGTTTTTGTCTTCTACAATTTGGTGGAAAGATTAGCAAGATAATGTTTAAAGTCATTTGCAAAATGCATAACATACAGTTAAGTGGTCAGGAAATGTTGAGTTTAGTACTGTTTATGGTCTGCTTTTAAAAACCTTATCAGGAACATTATTACTATTATTATGTTTAGATTCTGCATAAAAGATTTGTCTTTCTCAATATGTCTTATTTCATTTATTATAATGCCCTTGAGTTCTATCTATATTGTTACAAATGGCAAGATTTCATTTTTTTATGGCTGAATAATAGTCCAGTGTGTGTGTGTGTGTGTGTGTGTGTGTGTGTGTGTGTGTGTGTGTGTGTGTGTGTATGTGTGTGTGTGTGTTGGTGTGTATGTATATACCACATTTTCTTTATTCATTCATCTATTGATGGACACTTAAGTAGTTTCCATATCTTGGCTACTGTAAATAATGCTGCCATGAATATATGTTTTTTTGAGTTGTTTTCATTTTCTTGAGAAAATTACTGAGGAGTAAATTTGTTGTGTCACATGATAGTTCAGTTTTTAATTTCCTGAGGAACTTCCATACTGTTTTTCCCAGTGGCTGCACCGATTTACATCTCTACCAAGAGGGCATGAGGGTGCGCTTTCTTTACATATTTTGGATATTAGCCCCTTATCAGATATATGATTTGCAAATATTTTCTCCCTCTCAGTAGATTGCCTTTTCATTTTGTTGATGACTTCTTTTCTTCATTTCAAAAGAAGTTTCATGTGACTTTACCTAATAAAATTTTGTAGACTGTTACCATGCATTTTCTTTAATTATATATTATATATAATATGTAATATATATAACATATATTAATCTGCTGAACTTGTTTACCTCAACTTGAGGGTTGGTTTTGTTCTCTAAGAAACAGTATGAAGTAAGAATGGAAGACACGGAAATTAAATTCAAATCTGAGGACAGACTAATTACTACCCTGATTTCTGTGGAAGATGAGAATTTAGGTTTCTCCAACTGAATCAGTGTGTGAGTGTTTCTAAACTCTATTGTATTCACATCTGTTCATAATCCAATGGCGGAGCCCACCATAAAATCTATTTTGTATGTTATATACTACATAGTTGCTTTTAATCTGTATTATTAATTGTTTCCTAATTTCCGATAGATTAACTGCCCTTGCTTTTCATTTGGTCTTCTTCTTCTCTTTTTCTTGTCTCTCTCTCTTTTTTGTTTTGTCTTGGGCCGTAATTTTTGGCCAGTGATAAAATACAAATCAACTTTGCCATTATAAGCTTTAGTGTATAGCAGTCTGGGAGTACTACTGCTTTTGTTAAAGGACTACAAAAATAGAAAACACTTATAGTAGCAGTTTGTCCATACTAGATGTATTCTCAGCATTTTTTATATATGTTAATATATATAATCCTCACAATAAGTATATGCAGTAGGTAATAGGATTATAATGTTGATTTTATAGGTGAGGAGATTGAATTACAGTGTTTATGTTATAAGTATGTTTTACATGCAAACACTAATATATTTTTAAGCATTATAAAGCTGGTATGTGTTCAATTAAAATTAAAGTAATTACTTGCCTGACCAGGCGGTGGCGCAGTGGATAGAGCATCGGACTGGATGCCGAAGACCCAGGTTCAAGACCCCGAGCTCACCAGCTTGAGTGCGGGCCCATCTGGCTTGAGCAAAAGCTCGCTAGCTTGGACCCAAGGTCGCTGGTTCCGGCAAGGGGTTGCTCGGTCTGCTGAAAGCCCGAGGTCAAGGCACATGTGAGAAAGCACTCAATGAATAACTATGGTGTCGCAACAGCAATGAAAAACTAATGATTGATGCTTCTCACCTCTCTCGGTTCCTGTCTGTCTGTCCCTATCTATCCCTCTCTCTGTCCCTGTAAAAAAAAAAAAAAAAAATTGAGGTAATTACTTAAATTTTTCTCTACCTATCTACACAATGGGTAGTCAACAAACCTTTTATCTAGAGTCAGAAAATAAATATTTTCAGTTTAACTTGATCTCTGCTATACTGAATTAACTTTGTTATTAAAAATATGTAAACAAATGCATGTGACTTTATTTTAACAAAACTATTTATAGAAATAGGACTTGGGCCATGGACTATAATTTGCCAATTTATTATGTTGCATATTTTAAAAAATTTATTATGTATCTACATATTCTAAATATTTTTAAAATTTTATTTTATTTTAATTTATTGGGTTTACATAGATTCTAGTGTCACCCTTGAGTACCTCCCCCCCATGTTACCCACCACATCCCCCTTGCCCTCCTCCCTCCAATACCCTCGCCCCAGTTTTGCTTTTCTGTTCTCATTTCATCTAATCACCCCATTTCCCTCTGTGTGCTTTGCCTCTGGTCCCTTTGATCCTGCCTCTGTCTCTATTCCGTTCTTCAATTCATATTGTTCATTGGATTTCTCAAATGAGTGAGGTCATATGATATTTTTCTTTTTCTGCCTGGCTTATTTCACTTAACATAATAGTTTCCAGATTCATCCATGTTGTCGCAAAATGTAAGATTTCCTTTTTTTCATGGCCCCATAGTATTCCATTTTGTATATGTACCACTGTTTTTTAATTCACCATCCACTGACAGACACTTGGGCTGTTTCCTGATCTTGGATATTGTAAACAATGCTGCCATAAACATTGGGGTGCATTTCTTCTTTTGAATCAGTGATATGGTGTTCTTGGGGTATATTCCTAAAAATGGGATGGCTAGGTCAAAAGGCTGTTTGATTTTTAATTTTTTGAGGAATGTCCATACTGTTTTCCACAGTGGCTGCACCAGTCTGCATTCCCACCAGCAGTGCAGGAGGGTTCCCTTTTCTCCGCATCCTCGCCAGCACTTATTCTGTGTTGTTTTGCTGATGAGTGCCATTCTGACTGGTGTGAGGTGATATCTCATTGTGGTTTTAATTTGCATTTCTCTAATGATTAGTGATGTTGAGCATTTTTCATATGCCTATTAGCCATCTGCATGTCTTCTTTGGAGAAGTGTCTATTCATTTCTTTTGCACATTTTTTTGATTGGATTATTTATCTTCCTGGTGTTGAGTTTTGCAAGTTCTTTATAAATTTTAGTTATTAACCCCTTATCAGATGTGCTGTCGAATATGTTCTCCCATTGTGTGGTTTGTCTTTTTATTCTGTCCCTATTGTCTTTAGCTGTGCAAAAACTTTTCAGTTTGATACAGTCCCATTTGTTTATCTTGCCTTTTATTTCAGTTGCCCGTGGAGATAAATCGGCAAATATATTGCTGCTACAGATGTCGGAGAGCTTGCTGCCTATGTTTTCTTCTAAGATGCTTATGGTTTCACGGCTTACATTTAAGTCTTTTATCCATTTTGAGTTTATATTTGTGAATGGTGCAAGTTGTTGGTCTAGTTTTATTTTTTTGCAGATAGCTGTCCAGTTTTCCCAACACCATTTGTTAAAGAGACTGTCTTTACTCCACTGTATGCTATTGCCACCTTTGTCAAATATTAGTTGTCCATAAAGGTATAAGTTTTTTTCTGGGTTCTCTGTTCTGTTCCATTGATCTATATGCCTGTCCTTATGCCAGTACCAAGCTGTTTTGAGTACAATGGACTTCTAGTATAACTTGATATCAGAAAGTGTGATACCACCCACTTTATTCTTATTTTTCAAAATTGCTGAGGCTATTCATGTTCTTTTTTGGTTCCATATGAATTTTTGGAATATTTGTTCTATATCTTTGAAGTATGTCATTTGTATTTTAATAGGAATTGCATTGACTTTGTAAATTGCTTTGGGTAATATGGACATTTTAATGATGTTTGTTCTTCCTAACCATGAACATGGTATATGCTTCCACTTGTTTGTATCTTCTTTAATTTCTTTTATCAATGTTTTATAATTTTCTGAGTACAAGTCTTTAACCTCCTTGGTTAAATTATTTTTGTTGTTGCAGTAGTGAAGGGGATTGTTTTCTTAATTTCTCTTTCAGAGAGATCATTGCTGGTGTATAAAAATGCCTCTGATTTCTGAGTATTAATTTTATATTCTGCTACCTTGCTGAATTCATTTATCAGGTCCAGTAGTTTTTTTACTGTGACTTTAGGGTTTTCTATGTACAGTATCATATCATCAGCAAATAATGATAGTTTTACTTGTTCTTTTCCAATTTGGATGCTTTTTATTTCTTCTTCTTCTCTGATTGCTGTGGCTAGGACTTCTAGATCTATGTTGAATAAAAGTGATGAAGGGGGCACCCATGCCTGGTTCCTGATCTTAAGGGGATTGCTTTTAATTTTTGTCCATTGAGAATGATGTTGGCTATGGGTTTGTCATAGATGGCCTTTATCATGTTGAGGAATGTTCTCTGTATTCCCACTTTGCTAAGAGTTTTGATCATAAATGGGTGCTGGATGTTATCAAATGCTTTTTCTGCACCTATTGATATTATCATATGGTTTTCCTTTTGTTTATGTAATGAATCAAATTGATTGATTTGTGAATATTGTACCATCCTTACCTTCCCAGAATAGATCCCATTTGATCATGATGTATGATTTTTTTCATGTATTGCTCAATCCAGTTTGCTAGTATTTTGTTGAGAATTTTAGCATCTAAATTCATCAGGAATAATGGCCTATAGTTTTCCTTCTTTGTGTTGTCTTTGCCTGGTTTTGGAATTGGTATTATGGTCGCTTCATAAAAGGCGCTTGGAATTTTTACCTTTCTTGAATATTTTTAAATAGTTTGAGAAGGATAAGAGTTAGTTCTTCTTTGAATGTTTGGTAGAATTCACCAGTGAAGCCATTTGACACAGGGCTTTTGTTTGTTGTGAGTTTTTTGATAACTGTTTCGATCTCAATTGTTGTAATTGGTCTATTTAGGTTTTTTGATTCTTCCAGATTGATTTTTGGATGATTATATTTTTTAAGGAATTTGTCCATTTCACCTAGGTTGTCTAAGTTTTTGGCATACAGTTCTTCATAGTATTTTCTTACAATCCTTTGTATTTCTGTTGTGTCTGTTGTTACTTCTCCACTCTCATTTCTAACTTTATTTATTTGAGTCCTCTCTCTCTCTTTCTTTTTCTTTTTTTTTTTAATGGTGAGTCTGGCTAAGGATTTATTAATCTTGTTTACCCTTTCAAAAAATCAGCTCTTAGTTTCATTGATTTTCTGTATTTTTTTTTTTAGTTTCTATATCATTTATTTCCCCTCTGATCTGTATTACTTTCTTTCTTTTACTTCCTCTGCACGATACTAGCTGTCCTTTTTCTAGTTCTTTTAGATGCAGGGTTAAGTTGTTTATTTGAGTTTTTTCTAGCTTCTTAAGGTATGCCTGTAGTGCTATGTGCTTCTCTCTCAGGACTGCGTTTGCTGTGTCCCATAGATTTTGAGTTGTTGTATGGTCATATTTATTTGTTTCAAGGAAATTTTTTATTTCTTCTTTGATCTTGTTGTTGACCCATTCATTATTTAATCACATGCTGTTTAGTTTCCAAGTGTTTGAGTGTTTTTCAGTTTTTCTATTGTAGTTGATTTCTAGTTTCATGCCACTGTGGTCAGAGAAGATGTTGATATAATTTCAATCTTCTTAAATTTATTGAGACTGGTTTTATGCCCTAATATGTGGTCTATCCTAAAGAATGTACCATGAGCACTTGAAAAGAATGTATATTCTGCTGCTTAAGGGTGAAAGGTTCTGAATATTTATTAAATCCAGTTGATCTAGTGTGTCCCTTAATTATCCTGTTTCTTTGTTAATTTTTTTTTTTTTTTGAGGATCTAACTAGTAATGTTAGTGGGGTATTGAAATCCCCTCCTAATATAGTATTGCTGTTATTCTTGCCCTTTGTGTCCATCAAAATCTGCTTTATATATTTAGGTGCTCCTATATTAGGTGCATCGAAATTTATAATGGTTATCTCTTCCTGTTGGATTATTTCCTTTATCATTACGTAGTGATCTTCTTTATTCCTTGCTATAGTCTTTGCTTTAAAATTTATTTTGTCAGACATAAGTATTGCTATCCCAGCTTTTTTTTCATTTTCATTTGCTTAAAATATATTTTTCCATTCTTTTACTTTTAGTCTATGTGTATCTTTTGTTTTGAGGTGGGTCTCCTGTAGACAGCATATGTATGGGTCCTGTTTCCTTATCCATTCAGCTACCCTATGTTGTTTGATTGGAGCATTTAATCCATTTACATTTAAGGTTATTATTGATAGGTAGTTGTTCATTGCCATTTTTTAAAAAATCTACATTCCTCTTTCACTAGATTTTTTTTTTCCTGCTTTCTTCTGTCTACAGCAGGTCTCCTAACATTTCTTGTAGCATTGGTTTGGTTGTAATAAATTCCTTGAGTTGTTGTTTTTTGTTTTGTTTTGTTTTTGTTTTTATCTGGGAAGCTTTTAATTTCTCCTGCAATCTTAAACAATAACCTTGCTGGATAAAGAAATCTTTAGGTTCTTTTTCTACATTACTTTGAACATTTTTTGCCATTCCCTTCTGGGCTTAAGTGTTCCTGTTGAAAAGTCAGATGTCATCGTTATTGGAGTTCCTTTGTAGGTGATTGTTTTTTTCTTGCAGCTTTTAGTATTTTTTCTTTATCTCTTAGCTTTGGTATTTTGATTATGATATGTCTTGGTGTGGGTCTCTTTGGGTTCTTTTCTAATGGAGTTCTCTCTGCTTTTAAAACCTGTGTGACTCTTTCCTGCATCAGTTTACGGAAATTTTCATTTATAATTTCTTCAAAGAGCTTCTCTAGCCATGTTCTTTCTCTTCTCCTTCAGGAACCCCTATGATGTGGCTATTGTTTCTCTTCATGTTGTCACAGAGCTCTCTTAGAGTTTCCTCAGACTTTTTGATCTTTTTTCTTTCTGCTGTTCTGCTTTCGTGCTTTCACTTATCTTGTCCTCTAAGTCTCTGATTCCATATTGTGCTTCATCCATCCTGCTTTTAATGCCTTCTAGTGTAGTCTTTATTTCTGAAACTGTGTTTGTCATTTCCATCTCATTCTTTTTTTTTTTTTCTGGGAAAATAGCCATATTATTTTTTTTTATCTTTTTTTTTTATTAACTTTAATATGGTGACACCAATAAATCAGGGTACATATGTACAATGAAAACATCTCCAGATTATCTTATAATTCAATTGTGTTGCATACCCATCACCCAAAGTCAAATTGTCCTCTGTCACCTTCCATCCGGTTTTCCCTGTGTCCCTCCCCTCCTTCCTATCCCACCCTGCCCTCCCTCCCCCCACCCCGTAACCACCACACTCTTGTCCATGTGTCATAGTCTCACTTTTATGTCCCACCTATGTATGAATTCATGCTGTTCTCAGGTTTTTTTTTCTGATTTACTTATTTCACTCCATATAATGTTATCAAGGTACAACCATTTTGTTGTAAATGATCCAATGTCATCATTTCTTATGGCCGAGTAGTATTCCATAGTATATATGTACCAAAGCTTTTTAATCCACTCGTCCTCTGACGGACACTTGGGCTGTTTCCAGATCTTCACTATTGTGAACAATGCTGCCACGAACATGGGGGTGCATTTCTTCTTTTCAAACAGTGTTATGGTGTTCTTAGGGTATATTCCTAAAAGTGGGGTAGCTGGGTCAAAAGGCAGTTTGATTTTTAATTTTTTGAGGAATCTCCAAACTGTTTTCCACAGTGGCTGCACCAGTCTGCATTCCCACCAGCAGTGCAGAAGGGTTCCCTTTTCTCCGCATCCTCGCCAGCACTTACTCTGTGTTGTTTTGCTGATGAGTGCCATTCTGACTGGTGTGAGGTGATACCTCATTGTGGTTTCAATTTGTATTTCTCTAATAATTAGTGATGTTGAGCATTTTTTCATATGTCTTTTGGCCATCTGTATGTCTTCTTTGGAGAAATTTATATTCATTTCTTTTGCCTATTTTTTGATTGGATTGTTTGTCTTCCTGGTGTTGAGTTTTATAAGTTCTTCATAAATTTTGGTTATTAACCCCTTATCCGACGTGCTGTCAAATATGTTCTCCCATTGTGTGGTTTGTCTTTTTATTCTGTTCTTATTGTCTCTAGCTGTGCAAAAACTTTTTAGTTTGATATAGTCCCATTTGTTTATCTTGCCTTTTATTTCATTTGCCCGTGGAGATAAATCGGCAAATATATTGCTGCTACAGATGTCGGAAAGCTTGCTGCCTATGTTTTCTTCTAAGATGCTTATAGTTTTATGGCTTATGTTTAAGTCTTTTATCCATCTTGAGTTTGTTTTTGTGAATGGTGTAAATTGATGGTCTAGTTTCATTTATTTGCAGGTAGATGTCCAATTTTCCCAGCACCATTTGTTAAAGAGGCTGTCTTTACTCCTTTGTATGTTCTTTCCTCCTTTGTCAAATATCAGTTGTCCATAAAGCAGCAGGTTTATTTCTGGGTTCTCTGTTCTTTTCCATTGATCAATGTGTCTGTTCTTATGCCAGTACCAAGCTGTCTTGAGTATAATGGCCTTGTAGTAGACCTTGATATCCGGAAGAGTGATACCTCCTGCATTATTTTTTCTTTTTAGAATTGCTGAGGCTATTCGTGTTCTTTTTTGGTTCCATATAAATTTTTGGAATATGTTTTCTATATCTTTGAAGTATGTCATTGGTATTTTAATTGGTATTGCGTTGAATTTATAAATTGCTTTGGGTAGTATAGACATTTTAATGATGTTTATTCTTCCTAGCCATGAGCACGGTATATGCTTCCACTTGTTTGTATCTTCCTTGATTTCTTTTATCAATGTTTTATAATTTTCTGAATACAAGTCCTTAACCTCCTTGGTTAAATTTAACCAAGGAGGTTAAGGACTTGTATTCATTCTTTTTTATGATTTCAGTGTCCTTTTTGATGCTTGCTATCTCTTTATTCAAGTGTTCGTTATGTCCATTCATTGTTGCTCTAAGATCTTTGAGCATCTTAATCATTATTTTAAAATCTCCAATTGGTAATTTGCTTATTTCCATCTCACTCAGTTCTTTTTCTGGAGATTTCTCTTGTTGATTCATTTGGATTGCATTTCTTTGTCTTCCCATTTTGTCTGTGTATACACTCTTCCTTTGGGTGTATTGTTTGTGTAGCTAGCTGAGTCTAGGTTTGGTATTGTTTGCCTCCAATTTTCAGTTGTGTTGTTTCTAGGTCTTCTTGAGTTGGCATCAGCTGTTGTTTGTAATCTGCTGTGGGCTACTTATCTACTATCACTGTTCTTTTTGCTGTTTGTATCATCATTTTCTATGTCTTAGCTGGGTCAGGTGTGAGGAGAACTTCCTTAAGCTACCACTATAACAAGGGTTGTTAGTTCCTCTTCATATCTGACCACTTAATGTGCTTGTCTGGACCTCCCTGGCCAGAGCCTGGTGCAGATCAGTGGGGGTCACTGCCTATAACTGGCTCTTATCAACCTTTTTGGAGCTACAGGAGATCCAGATCTTGTGGCTGCCTCTGCTGGGCCCAGGTGCCATTGTCAATATCAGCTGCACTCCTATTCTGGATTTTATCTACTCTTGGCCTGGAGTAAGTTCCTTTAAAAATTCAAGTTCTCCTTAGATCCACTTTCTGCTGCCTCTTATTGCTGGCTACTTGTTGGGCTCAGTGCTGTAATTCAGTGATTAGGTACTGTATTGGATGTGGCTTGACCCTTAGCCTCAGATGTCTTTCTATCCTTACTTTTTATTTATTTTATTTTATTTTGTTTTATTCTCCTTTTTCAGTACTCAGAAGGGTATTCTCCTGATTTGTGATCTGTCTGCTGGCCCCCACTGCTGCTGCTGTTGCCACCTAGGGCTCAGCCTGCTTCCTCAGCCACCGTGGCTTCCGCCATCCCTGGTGGGCCCATGTGCACCAGCTCAAACTACCCCTGTGGTCGCCCAGGACCCAGCCACCACCAAGGGTGGGCTCATGCCATGGGCGGGATTGAGTGTGAGCTTGGACATTCCCAGTGGCTGGCACAGCTTCCGCCTCCATGGGTGGGCTCACGTGTGCCTGTTTGGGCCACTTTTGCTGTCACTCAGGCCTCGGCCACCACCATAGGCAGGCCCACTATGCAGGTGGGGTTGCATGCAAGCTTGGACCTCCACAGCACTGATGTGGCCTCTGCCTCCACAGGCGGGCCCACGTGCAGCATGTCAGACCGCTTTTGCTGTGTCCAGGCCACCTCCACCTCCACTTCCACCTCCAAGGGTGGGCTCAGGTCACAGGCAAGAATGCGCTTGAACTCAGACCTCTGTAGCAGCTGTGCGGCTCTTGCCTCTGGGGGGAAGGGCCTGCACACGCCCACTTGGACTGCCTCCGCAGTTGCCTTGGCTCAGCGGTAGGCTGGCTTATAAGCTTACTCCAACCTCTGCAGCAGCTGCCACAGCTCCTGTCTCCATGGGCGACCCGCATGCATCCCACTCATACTACCTCTGCAGTCGCCTGGGCTCATGCCACTGGTGAGCTTGAGTGCTCGCTCTGACCTCCACAGCGGCTGCTGGTCCAACTGAGTGCTGCAAGACTGCCTGCACTCAGTTGGACCACATTGACCCCTGAAGCCGGGCACTGCCACTGCCGGCCAGGCCAGCTCAAGCAGCATGGGGGGCAGTTTAGCTCAGACCTCAGCACTCATTAGCTATGTCCCTAATGTGCTGCCTGCCTCTAAGTGCCTCTTTGTTATGACTGGAGCAGGAGAGCCTCCCGTGAGAGGGGTAATTTCTTCTCTTTGCTGGTGTTGCTGCTCTGAGGCAAAAATGTTCACTTTAGATTTGGGGAGTGACTCAGCCCAGGGCTTAGGGTTTCAAAGTGTCTTCCCCCATGCCTCCAAGACCACATTCTCGTCTGGTAACTCTAGTCCTCCCAGCGCTCCTCACTACTGGAGCCCCAGGCTGGTGGCTATGAGCTAGGCTTTCTGTGTGGTCCCTTTAATATGGAGGCTGAGTCCGAGAGTTCTATCTCTTTCTCTCAAACAGTATCTAGGCTCTTTTCTCAGCCAAATACAGTCCGTTCGCCCCTTCCAGGCTTAAGGGTTCTAGGCTGGGACTCCAGTTCTGGGGCTGAGGACCCACAACTCACACCTTGCTGGTCAATCCTCCCCACGGCAAGAGTCCCTCTGGGCAGCCACTCGCTCCTGGGAGCTGGGCAGCCCTTTCTGCATCTACACCTTTCCTACCAGTCTCTGTGTGTGCTCTTTGGTGGTCCCTGGCTATAGAATCCTCTTAGTTTAGTCCAAAGTTGGTCTTTCAAGATGACTGTTTTCAAAATTAAGTTGTAATCCACTTTGGTTTTGGGATGTGGGAGTTGGAACATCCGCCTACTCCATGGCCATCTTGTCTCTTCCGCATATGAGATCCATATTCTAAAATTTTTTAAATTTCTTGAGTTGTTCATATGATACATCATTTTCCTTCAAGAACATTTCAGCAACCTTTTTAAGAATGTGCCTTGCTTTAAAAATAAAATATTTTCTTCATTTTTTATTATTTACTATTTTTATTGACACTGGTGACAAAATTATGCAGGTTTCAGGTGCAGAACTCTACAACATATCTTCTTTATAATGTATTGTGTGTTCATCCCCCAAGTCAATCACAGTATTATTGTGTGTTCACCCTTCAAGTCAATCACCATACTGTTGTTCCTGTCCATGAGTATTTTTCTTCTCTTTTTTTTTTTTGCTCAACCCCTCATACCCTCCAACAGCACCCACCCCATGATAACTATCTGTATGCTCTCTATCTGTGAGTCTAAATTCAATGTTTATGGTAAACACATACTAATATATGTGTTTACCATATATAATTTTAAAATACAGTATTTTAAAATTCAGTTATTTTTTATTTAAAATATTTTTATGTATTTATTTTATATATATGTATACACACACACACACAAACATATATATAGAGAGAGAGAGAGAGAGGGAGAGAGAGAGAGAATCATCAATTTATTGTTCTACTTATTTATGCATTCATTGGTTGATTCTTGTATGTGCCTTGCCTGAGATCAAACCCATAACCTTGGTGTATCAAGATGACATGCTAACTAACTGAGCTACCTGGCCTGGGCTTGCATCAATTCAAAGGTACATACTTTTTTTTTACTTCAACGTCTATATTAGAATGTGTCTTGCAAACTTATAGTGCCTTTTATTTGAGGAAATTATGAATTTAACTCATTTTTAAAAAATGATATTGTCAATAACTCTTGATGAAAGACCAGGGGAAAAACCCCTATTGTTGAACAAATTTTGTTTATTACTCATTTCTGGGAGGAAGAAGGCCACAGGAGTACAATGGTGTTGAAAGTGACTTACAGGCTTTGAGTTTCTGCAACAGGTTTATGCACGTGTTTATAAAAGTGAATATTTGTCTGAGATTGAATGCTGTTAGGAATTGTGGGTTATTTTATAATTGAGTACCATGAATTTTATAAAACATGGGATGTGTAGGTCAAGCCTAAGTTTGGTTTGTATTCAGGATAGAGTGATATTTAGCCAGTATTATGGCTGAGACAATGTGCACAATTATATAGTTTCTTTGTCATCTTAGCCCACATAATCACCCAGCAACCCTGCCACATGGTCATGTTCAAGAGCGGAAGCTGATGTCTCTGTGTGCATCAGGCCAGCCTCCAATTTCCTCTACAGTCAAAAGTGCACCATGACTTTACGGACACATTGTATTTCATGATGATGTTGAGCTAAATCAATTTATGTATCTACAAGCTATAGTTCATAACAGAGAGCTCTATGTGTAGTTTTTATTCTTAGACTCTAATATTCTCTGAAGTAGTTAAGTTTGAACTATAGGGCCTAGCACAGTTATCTGAACATAGTAGGTATTCAGGAAATAATTGTTAAATTAATTAGTTCCACTCATAAGGCATAGCTTTTTTTCCTCATGACTATTAATAACAGAACTCTAAATATGTCCAGGAAATGAGTGGCATACATATGTTCATTATATAATTTGTTACATTTAACAAAGCCTTTAACCATCAGAACTTCTGTTATTTACTGAAACACTGGGAATTTTTCAATCTGATTCCTTACTCGTGCCTAAGGTCTTCAAAACAAAATAAAATTACTTACCATTAGACCAAAAAACTTCTGAAATGAGAGATTTCCTGAGAGAATTATGTGAGAACTGTTTAACCTAAATGACAAATAAAAATGCAGAAGTTATTCCAATAACCATAACTCTTGATACTTCCGATGGAGAATTACTGAATGATTCATTGTGGTTCTTAATCCTTTCTAAGTCTTCGTCTGAGAAATTACAGCTTCACATAATAAGGGCTGATAGCATCTACTGTCAAGACTTAGAGACACATGGGAAGAAATGAAGAAGAAACAGTGAGCAAAGCACATATGACCTTACGCAGCAAGAATATTCCACACTGACAATGTGGTTGTTGAAGTCACTTAAACTCTTGGACTTAAACATTTTATGGGTAAGTGCATCATTTTTCCAACAATTTCAAAATGTCTTTTTTTTTCACAGCAACATCATTCTCATAAATAAAATAAACAAGAACATGTTTCTGAAAGTGTCGGTTTTTAATACCAAGAGCAGAAAGTTGTAAAATGTGTTTCTTTATATAAGTGAGGAATCAATTATAGAAAAATCATGGAATCCATTACAGAAAAAAAGGTTTTCTGAAAATTTTTCTAGAAAGTGCTATGTCTACCTTTTTATGATTGCGTTTAGCTCTGACTTACAGGACCAGTAAAACTCTCCTTCTTAAACTGTCACTCAGAGACTACACAAGTAGAAAAAGCTATTGCTGACTTAATTAGGTCTTTGGGATTTTGCGGTTTAATAGTGACAACTGCCCACACATGGACAAGAATACATATTATTGCTATTTCGATGCTCTCAAATTTGAAGTCAATAGTATCATGAGGGCAGAACAGTGTCCTTTCTTGGGTTGTACTCATGGTTTATATGTATGGAACATCATTTTTTAAAATTAAGCTTCCTTAGGTTTTTCTCTAAGACATGGGCTGAAGAAGAAGAAGGGACTGGAAAACAATTATAAACAATAAAATAAGAAAAATAGATCTTTTGTAGCATAAGGAAATAAAGTAAACTGAGTCTGAAGCCTTGTTTCCAAAAACATACTCCCTATTTTATATAACAGCTTCCTTCTGGGTGAACTCTTGTTGTAGCTGTTTATCGAAATACCTAACAGTATTTCTTGGCATATAATTAGATAGCTAGTGACTGTAGGAGTTCAGAATCTTCCTGACTAGGCAGTGGTGCAGTGGATAAAACGTCAGACTGGGACACAAAGGACCCAGGTTCGAAACCCTGATATCACTGGCTTGAGTGAGGACTTATCTGGCTTGAGTGCAGGCTCACCAGCTTGTGTGCAGGGCCACTATCTTGAGCATGGGATCATAGACATGAACCTGGCTTAAGTGTGGGCTCACCACCTTGAGCCCAAGGTCACACTGGCTTGAAGCCCAATGTCACTGGCTTGAGCAATGGGTCACTGGCTTGGCTGTAGCCCCCTGTCTCCCCCCCACCCTGGTCAAGGTACATAAACAACTAAGGTGATGCAGTGAAGAATTGATGTTTCTTATCTCTCTCCCTTCCTGTCTATCTGTCCCTATTTGTCCCTCTCTGTGTGTCTCTCTCTGTCACAGACACACACACAAAAGAGTTCAGAATCTCTAAGAACTTTATTTTAAGGTGCCATTAATGATATATTTTTCAAATGTAATTATTTGTGGTAATACAATTTACTACATACATCACTAGAATTTCTTGTTTAGAGCCCAAGATAGGACCACTTGCAAATGAAATTCCTAGTTACAATAAAAAGGAAGGTGTAAGACTATGATGAGTACTAAATGCCTACATTGCTTCCATTCTGGGTGAATAATTCATGGCTGTCATTATATCATTATTTCTGAGAGCAGCTCTTGGAATATAAGAGTGAACAAAATCTAGAAGTTTAGTACTATAGGTAAAATGCCACACAAAGAGGTGTCAGGGTGGAAGATCTCCTTACAGGACATGGGCAGGTAGGTGTGGGTGGGACAAGCTCCTGTCTGAACACAAAATTGTCCCTGATGCTACCCTGGAGAACTTTTATGGCGTCATAGTCGGTATGTCATGGAATGTATAGAAGACCTGTCCAGTCAAACAAACCAGTAATCCAAGGTCTCCTGGTGAATATATTTTTGTGTGACCTTTGGATTCCTCTTGAATCTGTTTGCAAGGCTGGCATAACACTTTGATGCTATTAGTACTTATCTATTAATTCAACAATCTGCACTGATTAACAAACTCCCCAGTGTGAGTCTTCCTACAGAAGCAGCATGGATAAACTTTGCTCGCTTGTATTCCAGTTCTGACCAGGTAAATTTTTGAAAGCCTACGATCTCCTCCACATTAAATTCTTCTGTAATCTCCATAAGAGATGAGTAAGAATCATGAATAAGAATAAATAAAGCAGCTATATTTTAATAATCCTTGCATTAGCTTGCTAGTTTGCCAGAACCAACGTGACTTATACAATACAAGTTTATTATCTTGGAGTTCTGGAGGCTTGAAGTTTGAAACCATGGTGTCTTCAGGGTTGGACCTTGAGGATTGTGAGGAAGAATCTCTTCCAGGTCTCCCTCCTAGCTTCTGGGGTTTGTTTTATTTTCACATGGTGCTCTCCTATAAGGATATCTGTCACCAAATACCCTTCTACATAAGGACACCAGTCATATTGGATGGTGACTTAATGATTTCACTTTAACTTGATTATATTAATAATCACCTTATCTCCAGATTAGGCCAGTCTCTGAAGTACCGGAAATTAGGACTTCAATATATGAATTTGGGGGGAACACAGCTCAATCCATAAAAACCCTCAAATAGAAATAACCTAAATATCCATAAATTCAGAAAAGATATATAAAATGTGCTATACATCAAAAAAGGAAAAAAATGATGTATTGACAAATGAATCAAAGTGGATGGCTCTCACAGTCATAATATTGAGCAAAAACAGCCAGAGATTTTCATGCTGATGAGATATAGAGGATTTCACATAAAGTTTCAAAATAGTGGGTACATTTTAGAGATAGGAACAGACATGACTGGAGAAGGCTCAAAGGTTGTCATTGGGGTGTTTTAATTCTTGACCTAAAAAATGATCAAATGGATGTTTTTACTTAATTAAACCGATTAATTAATTAATTAATTAAACCGTACATACATGATGTGAGCATTTAAATAGTTTGCAAAGGGGACATTATGTACTACTCTTAGTGAAGCCGCAAAACAGCTCTGATCAATCCCAATAAAAATATTTTCCAATATATAAAGTTGTGCATAGTCCAAAGGGAAATAAATGTTTTAGTCAGTATGGGGAAATTATCATATTGAGGTGCAGAGTTTGGAGCAACTAAGTTGGAAAAATATGTTCAAACTTTGAAGAAAAGGTGATTTATGAGTTGGAAAAATATGTTCAAACTTTGAAGAAAAGGTGATTTATGAGTATATTTTTCATGCATGAGTAAAAATGCTGCAGATTAAAAGGTGGAAGGAAATCTTCAGTAAAAGGCACTGACTGTGGTTTACCTGAGATTATTCACACTATATTGGGGACTAAAATATAAATTCGACATCTGCCTTAAATGTATTCAGTTAGGCAGCTGACAGGAACCAATGCAAATTCTCTGAAGAAACTCAATTTATGTTCAGATCTCAAATATCTCTCAAAATTAAAGGCAAAGAAAAATAAGCCTAAGCTCAAAATATACTAAAATATGATGAAATAAAATATAATACAAATGAATCAGGAAAATCATAAATTTTTAAAGAGACTATAAGGACAATTTTTGTTTAATATATTTAAATATATAAAAACAATTGAAAACACCAGAAAAAAAAGACTGATTTAAGCAAATTTGTAAAAGTATAATATAAACTTTCAAAAGTAAAAATATATATAAATTAAATTTAAAAAGTCAGGTAATGTTTAAATATAAGAATAGCTGTAACTCAAGAAAGAATGTATACATTGGAAAATATAGCTGAGAAATAAACAGTATTTAGAACACAGAGAAATAAATAGTATGTAATATAAAGAAAGGTTTATAGATATATAAGGTAAAATAATACTCATCAAAATTTATTTAATCAGAGATCCAGAGTAGATTTGGGGCAAAAGGTAATAGCCAAAAAGAAAATTATAGAACTTATGAAAAACTTCAATCCTCTAACTGATTGAAAGAAGACTAGTGATTAACAAAAATTTAATAATTTGAAGAAATAAAACAGAACCACGTTGAAAACAAATAGAAGACTTTAATATCAAAGATAAAAGGTCCTGGCCAGGTAGCTAGGTTAGCTGCAACATCATTCGGATGTTCCAAGGTTGTGGGTTCAATTCCCCAATTCCCAGTTGGGTCTATACAGGAATCAACAAAGAGTGCATGAATGGGTGGAACAACAAGTTGATGTTTCTGTATCTCCCTCTCTCAAATCAATCAATCAATCAAAAAAATTTTAAAGATAAAATGCATACTTTCAATTAATGAAAGATTACTTGTCTGACAGTAGTAATGGAAGCCAGAGACATTAAATATGTCCTACAGAGTTCACAGAGAAAAAAATAACACTTCACCTAGAATTACATATCTAACAAAATTTCCTTTCAAAAATGAGGATAAAATAATGGCAATATTAGCAAATAGAAGTTGAAAGATTTTATTTACTACACATCCTCAAAAAAAGATTTTTAACAGATGAATTTCAGAAAAAAACAAAAAGATTCCAAAAGGAAGGTGTGAGGTTAAAACAGAATGATAAAAATATATTTGTGTGTAAGTCTACTCAAATATTCTGCAAAAAACAACAACAGGCCCTGGCTGTTTGGATCAGTGTTATAGTATCTGCCTGATGTGTAGATGTCCCAGGTTTGATTCCAGGTCAGGGCACACAGAAGTGACCATCTATTTCTCCACCCTTCCCCCTCTCATTTCTCTCTCTCTCTTCCCCTCCTGCAATGACTTGATTAGAGCAAGTTGGCCCCAGGCGCTGAGGATGGCTCCATGGCCTCTGCCTCAGGCACTAAGAAAAAGCTCCTGTTGTTGAGCAAGGACTAAAACAGTGGTTCTTAACCTGGGTTCTATCGAACCCTAGGGGTTCGATGAGTCAGTCTCAGGGGTTCGGAGAAGCCTCTGCCGCGGAGGCCAGAGTAAAGTAATACCGTAATTTGTTGTGAGTTCATGCACTTTGTTGGTTTTGTTCTTTGAGCAAGGTGATGTTCATGCACGGCTCATTTTGTGCACCAGTAAAAAAACATATACCTATGTCTTGAATTTGGAAAAACAATCATATTTTATTTATCACTAAAGAAGGGTTCGGTGAATGCGCATATGAAACTGGTGGGTTCAGTACCTCAAAAAAGGTTAAGAACCACTGGACTAACAGCTCAGATAGGCAGAACATCATCCCCTAGTGGGCTTGCCAGGTGGATCCTGGTCAGGGCACATGTGGGAGTCTGTCTCTGCCACTCCTACTGTCACTGAATTTAAAACAATAACAATGACAACCTCTGAAATTTGTGGGGTTGCAAGATCCAGAGAAAATAAACATCCAAGAAAATAGCACGTGTCTCCCCCCAGAGGGTGATGGCATTTTTAAAATTCTCCAGTCCTTATTTCCTAAACTATCTAAAGCAACCCCTGAAAGATTATACTTTACAGTGTGCAATTTTCAAAATAGTACAGTCAAAAGGTACTATTAAAAATCAATTAAATATTTATATACTCACAACAATATAAAACACACTGCTCACAATAAGTAGGGGATATTTTATCTCATCATTCATTTTGAAATATTCCCTAACTTTTGTGAGCAGTATATTTATACTTTAAAAACCATTTTTTAAGTGCACAGCTGGGTGGCATTAGATACATTACCACCATCATCTCCAGAAATTTTCATTTCCCCACCTGAGACTCTGTCCCCATTCAACAAGAACTCTCCTCCCTCTTCCCTCCAGATCTTGACAACCACTATTTGCTTTCTGTCTCTAGAAATTTGACCACTCTACCTATCTCATAAAAGTGGAATGACAACATTTGCTTCTTTTTTTTAATTAAGTGAGAGGCAAGGAGGCAGAGAGACAGACTCCTGCATGCACCCCACTGGGGACCATCTGGCAAGCCCCCTAGGGGTAATGTTCTGCTCACCTGGGGCCGCTGCTCCATTGCTTGGCAACTGAGCTAGTTTAGCATCTGAGATGGAGGCCATGAAGCCATCCTCAGCACCTGGGGACAACATGCTCCAATTGAGCCATAGCTGCAGGAGGGGAAGAAAGAGGGAGAGAGAAGGCATAGAGGAAAGGGTAGAGAAGCA
The DNA here is from genome assembly GCA_037038555.1 of Rhynchonycteris naso. NCBI lineage: Eukaryota > Metazoa > Chordata > Mammalia > Chiroptera > Emballonuridae > Rhynchonycteris > Rhynchonycteris naso. Next base: position 192,260,253 of record CM072995.1, on the reverse strand, counting down.
GATGGTTGCTTTTCCTATGTGCCCGGACTGGGAATCAAACCTGGGACATCCAAACGCCAGGCAGACACTCAATCACTGAGCCAGCTGGCAAGGGCCTAGCATTTGCCCTTTTGTGGTGGATTTTCACCTAGTTTAATGATGAAAAGTCAGCTATATCTTTATGCACCCCTACTACCTACCCAAATATAAAAATAAGATACCATTTATAATCATATAAGCAAATGTTAAGTATCTAAAATAAATTTTACAAAAGAGGTACAAGGCTTCTCTAGAATAAAATTATAGACTTATGGGCTGTGATTGGGTATCTCAGTTGGTTAGAGAATTGTCCTGATACACCAAGGTTTTGGGTTCCATTCGTGCTCAAGGCACATACAAGATTCAACCAAAGAATGCATAAATAAGTGAAAAAACAAATGGATGCTTCTCTCTCTCTCTTTCTCTCCCTCCCTTCCTTCCTCTCTCTCTAAAATCAGTCAATCAATAAATATTGCACATTTATGAAAAAAACATAGTGATTTGTAATGTGTGTGGATAGAAAGAATTAATGCTATATAGTTTTCAATTCTTCCATGTTTAACTATTTAATTCTTCCATGTTTAACTATTTAACTACAACACATTTGCTATAAGACCACAGCAAATGTGACAATATTTAGAATAATTGCAAATACCAAGCATGATCCAAATGCCCACCAACAAGAGATGGGTAAAATAGAAAACATTATTATTAAATGATGAATATTTCATACCATCTAAATAAGAGGAAAATATAACATTATGCATGAATCTTTGCAATATAATATTATGTTGGAAACAAGTTCCAAAAACATTGTATATGTCAAATGCCTTGTATATTTAGTTGAAAACTATGTAAAACTTTTAGGAATAAATATAAAAGAGAATATATATTAAGTTAAAAGCAAGGAAAAGGTGAACTTTGAGTTAATGAAAGTGAGCTAGAACTTGGAAGAGGAGGAGTGGCAGATACAGGGTGTTTCTTATGCCCTACCTTGTGTTATAGGTGACAGTCTCACACATTGACATGATGTGATATGAGATGACACCAGTATTCTTGGCTGTAGCACTCTAACCTGCTGGGAACTACCAGTGTCTTGTTGAAGAAACCTATTCAAGACACAAACTGATGTCAAGAGGAAGAGGGGGAGGCCTGCCTGCCAAGGGAGGCGAAGAAGACCTGAATTTCCTTCTCCCTTAGCTTTTATTGATCAGAAGCAGAACAGAGGTAACAGGATTTCAAGGGAGGGAGATCAGGTGACAAGGAGAAAGAATGATTAATGGCCATTTTGCTGACATGGAGAAAGGGCTAATTTGGTCAGTACATTCTTTTTCTTTTGCTAATTAACAAGCACAAAGAAAGAGGCAATCCAGAACCTCTAGGCTAATTTTCTAAAGCCTGTTCACATGCATTCCTTTGTATCTGCAGAAAGGTCACCCACACAGCTTCTTGGTGTTTGTATTCAAGAGACATTCACTCAGGGCTTTTAACTCAAATTCCCCAATCCAAGTCACAGAGGGTTCAAGGTTAGATGGATGATTCCCTACACTTGATAAGAAATTAAAGTGGTTATGCCTGGACCATAATGAATGTGCTATGTTATAATTAACATTAGTTTATAGTTATTGGTTATCCAAATGGCATTGATCAGAAAGGAAACACTGGGTTAACGTGTCTATCTTAAAATTAGAATGTTTTGTCCTTCAAAAGTCACATATAATTTTATTAACAAATGTTATCCCAATCAATTCAATGAAAATAAAAGAAAACACTTCTCTACAAAAAAAAATGTTAAAGGGTAAATTACATGTAAAGACAATGTGTGGGTGCTAGTGCCTCTTTCCCCACACAGCGGGGAGCCATCAGTTAATCCAAGGAACAGTAACGCCCAAGTCAAGCGTGTGGTTACTTCTGTTGTATCAGAACAGCAAGAAACAAACGTCTGACACACAATCAATCAATTAGCCAAACTAAGGAATTAAGGAGTCTTTAATTAACCAGCTGCGCGGACTGTATGGAGACCTAAGTAGTTCAAATCAATGTGGTGGGGAATACAGTTTGGGGCTGGCTTTTAAAGGGAAAACTACATACTGACTGAGGAATGGGGAGGGAGGAAGCACAGCAGTAAAACAGAGCAGTGAAACAAGCTTTCTTACAATGTTTATCTATATATAGGGTTAATTCAGGGAGAAACATTCTGAGAACGCCTGCTACTTTGCAAAGCTAGTCCAAGGCCACAGTCTGGGAAACCAGCCTCAAGGCCAGGAACAGGGAGTCTTTTCAGAAAAATTAAGTTCTGCTAAAAGTCTCTTTGTTTTAGAGAAAGTAAGTTTTTGCCAAAAATTATTCATGTTAAGAGCCTTTTTTTTCTACACTTCATTACCTACTGGTTTTAATTAAATTTTAATCAAATCATTGATTCATTTTTGTTTTCATTGCTATCCTCTTGTCAATTGGTGTGTATTGATTTCTGATTACCATTCATTTGATAGAGTTTATCCGTTCTCAAACAAAACTTGTTATAAAATTGATTAAACATGATCCTACTATCAGACAAGATAAAATTAAAGTAAGAGGACCAGTTGCTGAGCCATGGTGACCAATTAAACATTCTTTGGAACCAGTTCTCTGACTGTTTAAATTCTTTTCTTCTCTTTTATGTTTGCCCTAACTAAAGATAGGTTTTCTTTAATTACACCAGAATTATTAGCATAGAAGCAACACATTTCTCCTAAGGCTGCACATAAGCCACCTTGTTGAAGGAAAAGCAAGTTTAAGCCTCTTCTATTTTGTAAAACTATTTCCTTTATACAAATAAACTTGAGGCATAAGATTTGCTAGAATATATAATAGAGGCTTATTCTGTTCCTAAACCATTCTTTTTCTTCTTCATACAAACAGCTTGCAACCTGCACAAACCTTCTGCAACTTACATAAACCCTTAGATTTCATGAACTTTCTTATCTATTCAGAAATAAGTAGCTTTCATAACAACTTACTTTTTCTCTTTTCTTTTCTTAAAAGTACATTTATACCTTATACCTTTTATTATCAAAACTATACAATCCCTTTGTATCAGACCTCTTAATTTTAAAAATCTTAACCTTCAGTGACAAAATCAGTAATAAGCAATTTTGTTTAAAAAATATGCCCCGTTCTTAGCGAAGGGACTTATACCTCCCTTCATGACTCATAGCAGCACATGTATTAAATCTTAAGTTGACTCGCTCTGGCCTTCTCCGGACTCGAGCTCCGCCCCCCCTTCCCAAAGTTTAATTATGAAGGAGTCCCACGCAGCGAGGGTCCTCAAGCTTCTGCCATGCGTAGATGGTTTGTGGTTTGTGGCTGGAGCAGCGCATGTCGTCCTTCTCAGGAACAACTTACAGGGGTTGGTAGGATCTGTTTGCACCGTCTCCAAGGGGGTCTGCAAAGGAGCCTAGGGAGAAGGGGCATCACCCTGCCTAATACAATTCTATGTGGGGTGAATTTCTCCCAGTAGGGGGTATATTTAGCTTCTAGCAAAACTAGGAGAGTAAGTCAGTCCAGTTTTTACCAGTTTCTAAAAATAAATTTAGTTAGGACTTCAGAGCTCGGTACAAGTTGAAAGAATGAACCGAACTCTGAGGCCTGTGAGCACAATGTAACTTCTAATTAATGTTGAGTGGCTTTCCTACCAGGTGTGAGACCTCAGATACAAACTCAGGCCCATTATCAGACCTAATATTAATGGGCAAACCAAATCTGGGAATAATTTCATACAGCAATTTCTTAATGACCGTTACTGCGGTCTCATTTCTGGTAGGGAAAGCCTCTACCCATCCTGAAAAGGTGTTAATAAAAACTAATAGATACTTATATCTCTGTGCTGGTGGCTTTATCTCAGTAAAATTTATTTCCTAATGTACATCTGGGAAAGCTCCTCTATCTATCTCTCTTTACAACTTCTCTATTTTGTTTAGTGTTTACTTGGGCAGAAATTACACACTTGGACACTATGCTTTCTGCAATAGCTTCTAAGCATGGCAAGTAGTAGTTTTTCTTGCATAATTCTGTTAGCTTAGTTTGGCCTAAATGAGTAGCTTGATGTAGCTGGCTGATTATCTCTGCCTAGGGCTTCAGATAAGAATGGACTCTTATCTGGCAACTCTAACTACTTTTCTTATTTCTAGACATTCCTTTTATTTTGGCAAAATCCTCCTCTAGTTGGTTATAAAAAGGTGTCTCTGGCAACAAGAGTTCTGGTCACACTAAGATTTCTAAAGGCCCTACTGGTTTTAGGGCTACTTCTTTGGCTGCTTCATCAGCTGCCTGATTTCCTTTTGCCTCTGTTGAGACCCCTTTCTGGGGTCCTGGGCAATGAATAAGTGCTACAGTCTCTGGGAACCAAATGGCTTCTAGTAAGGCTAAAATTTCTTCTTAGTTTTTAATGACCTTACCAGCAAATGTCAGAAATCCTCTCTCCTTATAGCTTGCTGCATGAACATGGGCAGCAGCAAAAGCATACCTACTGTCAGTGTAAATGTTGGCCTTCTTTCCTTTGGCCCACCTCAACTCCTAGGCTCTGTGGGGCAAGGCTTGGGTCCATATGGTCTCATCAGGAGTCACTACAGCCGCTCCAGCACGTCGAACCCCATCTAGGACACAACTGCTGCCATCAGTGAGTAGCTGTACTTCTGCATTAAACAGAGGTACATCAGTAAGGTCTGCTTGCAGTTTGAACAGAGTCTAGCACCTCAGAACAGCCATGCAAGGGCATGCCTGGATCCTCGTCAGGCATCAGGCTTGCTGGGTTGATAGCCTCCGTCTGGACAAACTTAAGGTGAGGCTGATCTATGATCAGGGCTTGATACTGCGTGATCCTAGCATTAGACATCCACCTTTCTGGAGTTCCTCTAAGCAGTCTCTACTGCATGTGGGGCTGTTAGGAACAGTTCTTGCCCCATGGTGAGTTTATCTGCCTCCTTCACTAGTATGACAATGGCTGCTATGGCTGAGACAGTTTGGCCATCCAGATGCAACAAGGTCTAGTTGCTTAGAGAGGTAAGCTATAGGACTGCACCATGGCCCTAAAGTTTGGGTCAAAACCCCCTTTGCTGTTCCCTTACTTTCGTGAACAAAGAGCTGGAGAGGCTTGGTAATATCTGGCAAAGCCAGGGCAGGGGCCTGAGTGAGGGCCTTCTTGAGGGTTTCAAAAGCTTCTTGTTCCTTATCTGTCCAAATTAACTCTTGGGTTCCTGCTGTACAGGAGTATAAAGGCTTAGCTATCTCTGCAAACCTAGGAATCCACAACCTGCAATATCCAACTGCCCGAAGAAATTCTCTGACTTGTCTCTTATTAGTGGGGGTCAGAATTCAAAGTATTGCCTCTATATGACTGGAGGAGAGAGTATGCTTCCCTGCCTCAATGTGGTAGCCTAGATAGGTCACCTTAGAGGTGCAAAGTTGTGCCTTCTTAGCTGACACCGGTATCCCAGAGTCTGCAGTGTTTATAAAAGTTCCGCATTGGCTATCCAGTAGCTTACCTCCGTTTCCGCACTTAGAAGCAAATCATCTATGTAGTGCAGCAGCGTGCATTCTGGATGTTCCTGGCGGAAGATGAGCTGGTCCTGATGTAATGCCTCATCAGAGAGGGTTGGTGAACTCTTGAAGCCCTGTGGTAATCTGGTCCAGGTTAGTTATCCTGAAATGCCTGCCTCGGGGTCATTCTACTTGAAGGCAAAGATAGGCTGACTTGCAGGGGCCAGGAGAATACTGAAGAAAGCATCTTTCAAATCTAAGACTGTGTAAAATTTCAAGTCTGGTGACAACAGGCTTAAGAGAGTGTAGGGGTTAGGCACAGTTGGGTGTATTGTCTCAACCCATGTATTTACCTCCCTTAAGTCCTGAACTGGATGATAGTCTTTGGTGCCTGACTTCTGGCCAGGCAGTAAAGAAATAGTCCATTGGGATTAGCAAGGAACAAGAATACCAGCTTCTACCAGTCTCTTAATATGGGTGGTTATTCCCTTTTTAGCTTCCCTTCACATAGGGTATTGCTTCACCTGTATGAGGATGGCACTTGCAGTAAGTTGAACAACTACTGGGGCTTGATGCTTTGCAAGCCCAGGTAGGTTGGTTTCAGATCAAAATGAAGGGACTCTATGCTGTAGGTCTGTTAAATAGTCATTTGGAACTCCTTGTTCTTCCTAGTATCTATATTTAATAGTTATTCTTCTGACAAAAGGCAAGTGACCATAAACCATACCTGGCTATCAGCCTCAGTGTGGAGCTCAGCAGAGTTATGACTAAAATAGATAGTATCCTTTAGTTTTCTTAGCAAGTTTCTCCCAAGTAAAGGATAAGGACAGTCCAGAATAACCAAGGAGGAATGGATGACAGTGTTATCTCCTAAACTGACAGTCCGCCAGGAAGTCTGTGGACAAAGAATTGAGTTCCCGGTAGGACCTTGTATGGGCACTTGCTCCCCTGAGAGTGGCCCAAGGGGGTCAGTGAGAACAGAGTGAGAAGCTCCAGTGTCAATGAGGAAGTCTACCAGGTAGCCCCCTACTTGTAACGTTACCTTGGGCTCCTGGGGGCTAACAGGTATGGAGCGCTGGCTCTGCTAGTTGTCCTTTAGGTTAAGGATTCTTGGGGTCTTCTGTGACTCTCCTTTCAGTTTTGGACAGTCTTTCCTCCAATGTCCTTCTTCTTTACAATAAGTGCACTGATTTATGCTTAATTTAGGCTTCCCTTTCCTCTTATTCTGGTGTTCTAAAACAGCTTCTGTTTCTCCTGAAGGGTGTCTCTATTGTTAAAAACTTTCTGAGCTATTTATAACAATTGGGAAATCACTATTCCCGGGAAGCCTTCTAATTTTTGTAGATTCCTCCCGAAATCTGGAGTGAATTGTGACACAAAATCTAAGTTAACTGCCCTAGCATTCTCTGGTGCTTCAGGGTCTAGAGGTGTGTAGACCTTGTAAACTTCTTGTAGTCACTCTAAGAAAACTGAGGGCGTTTCCTGGGGGCCCTGCATAACCTCTGACACCTTAGACAAATTCATGGGTTTCTTACCAGCTCCCCAGATTCCAGCTAACAGAAACTGGTGAAAAATGTTCAAAGCTTCCTGTCCCACAGTAGTATAGGGTCCCATTTAGGCTGGACAGTGAAAAACACCTTATCAAGGTGGTCCCAATTATCCTCCTCAGAGCTGTTTCTCCCCAGCATGACAGCTTTTCTTGCCTCTGATTTTATTATTTCTCTCTCTTCAGTAGTAAAAAAAGTAACTAAAAGTTTCTGGCACTCATCCCAGATGGGACAATGTGTGTACAGCACAGATTCTAACAGTCCTGTTATAGCCTGAGGCTTCTCTGAGGCAGATGAAGCTGATGGAGGAGGAAGATAAGGAGGGGGCAATCCTGAGTCTTCCTGAACAACTTGTAAAACAAGAACCATCTTGTCTGATTTGGGGGCTGTTGCTAACAAAACATGATGACCGTCTCTGACAGCACAGCCTTTTAGCCAGGGAGGAGGATTCTCTACTGGAACCCTCCACTGATCTATATATGGGAACTGGTCTGGGTGCCCCAGTGGCTTAGCTATTACATTCCATACAGCTCTGACATCTCTAGGATCTAGTGAGCCCTGCTTTGGCCACTTTACCCCAAAGGATGACCATTCTAGTTCACAAGAATTCAAAGTCTCCCCTTAGTTTTACACCAGAATCATCAGAAAATTCAATTTTGAAATTCTTAAGCATACACTCAAGAGGAGTTTGACTCTTCCTTTGACCTTCCCCCATTGTTACAAATAATATGAGTACAAATACACTTTCCAAAACCACAAAAGGGATTAAGAACCAAGGTTTGTGCTAGTTCTCTAATGTATCCCCATTGGATCATATCCTGGAGAACCAAAGGACAAAGAACTTTCAGACAAAAGGGAAGGGGTGCCCGTGAAGAGCCACACACTGGAAACTCAGGCTCAGGTGCCTGAGCTCTTTATTCACAAATTCACTCAGTGGTTTTCAACACAGAGACAGAATAACAAAACAAAAGCGAAGAATGAGATCTCAGCAGGAGTAAAATCAAAGAGGGACCCTTGAAAATAAAGGTCCTCTATGTAGAGAAGAATGCAGGAAGGAGATCCCAAAGAGGGACCAAACCAGGAGATGTCCCTTAGGATATCCTGTAAAAACAAACGGAAGTAGCAAAACAGAGGGCAGGCATACGGGAGCAACTCCAAATGTGTCCTGGGAAGCTTGAGGTGGTACTCAATCCCAGCAACTGTCCTCCCAAGAGCATACAGATCCCTCTTTCAGATAACTCTCCACCAACACCTTGGCACTGGAGAGCCTATTGTGTGAGTTTGGTTGCGTCCGATCCTCGATCACAATAGTACAGACAGCTAACCACAGACAGATTACAGATAGAGCAGATTGCAAATCTGCTCTGCTTACCTCCGGAGGCTTTCTTGATGACTCCAAATGCGTAGATGGGCATGCTGATTGTTTACTGCTGTCTCTCAGCTAGACAGAAAAGACCAGCGGGTCCCTGGAACATCTCAGGTGGTGCCTCCCCTGCTGGGTTTCTGCTGGGGCAGTCAGGCCAAGGTGGTCAACTGCCCCATTTGTGTTGCAAAGACAAAAAGACAAATGAATCCAAAGCACTCTTATCTCGTGCTTATCTAGCTGGGGCCTCCATATATTATGATGGAGCAGCAAGATAATGAGAAAACAAACGTCCTGCCACACAATCAATCAGTCAAATTAAGAAATTAGGAGTCTTTAATTTGCCGACTATGCAGACCACATGGAATCCTAAATCATTCAAATCAATGCTGTTGTGAATACAGTTTGGGGCTGGCTTTTATAGGGAGAATTACATATTGACTAAAGAAGAAGGAGGGAAGGAACTATAACAGTAGAACAAAGCAGTAAAACAAGCTTTCTTACAATGTTTATCTATAAGAGAAACATTCTGAGAACACCTGCTACTTTGCAAAACTAGTCCAAGGCCACAGTCTGGGAAACAAGCCTCAAGGCCAATAGGGGGTACTTACTCACAGAAATAGTTCTGCTAAAAGTCTCTTCGTTTTAGAGAAAGTAAATTTGCCAAAATTTACTTAGGTTACAAGCCTTTCTTTTCTACACTTCAATAGTAAAATTTGAAGGACTATCGGTTTAATGCAAGGGGATATTTTTATTGGACATACTGAATTTGGAGACCATTTAAATTGTCTGAATGGAGATTCAGACTAGTAGTTGGATGTGTGTTATTGCAAATGTCAACCATGTCTTGAGCTTCAGGTTTAGACTTAGGATATACCATTATCAGTGATATATGAAAGTGTTAGTATAAGCTAGCCTGAAACATGTAAAAATTGGAAAGAACATTGAAATAGTAGCTTGAGGAAACAGAAGAATGTCTGAAAGGGAGCTAAGGAAAAGGCAGAGAGGTAAGAAAGACGGAATAAACAAAAAGAATGATAAAGGTTTCATTGGAAGGACATGGAATGCTGGTGATTAAGATTGTTGAGAATGTGGAGTGATGGAGACTTGGACAGGACCAACTATGGCATGGTGGGCAGTTAAGTAACACTGTCCTGGGCTCAGGAGTGGACTATGATGACATGGGGTGAGTGAGGAAACCCAGTGTTGTAGCAGAAATACAAGAAAAGCCCCCTGCCCCTGTGTGCACCACCAAGGGTGAGAAAGAGTTGAATATCTTCAAATGTTGATGGAGCCAGTAGAGAAGAATATGTTGAATATAAAAAATATAGAAATAAAATATAATAATAATAATAGAAAAATATATAATACTAATATAGAAATATAAAATAAAAGTACAGAATGAAGTCGGAGCCACTAGGACACATTAATCCAATCAGGCATTTTGCTGTGGCTTTTCAACCTCTGCTTTGCCCCAGACTGTTGGGTGTAGATTCCCAGGGGTACCAATCCAATTGGCTTGTAAGGCCCATGCTTAGCATGACCTTATTTTCATCTCTCAATCAGCCTGAGGCTGATTGATAACTCCCCTCTGCTTTTTAAAGTGTTTTTTGTTTGTTTGTTTAGCTTTTAGCATCTTGCTCTTTCTGGGTTAAACATTAATGAAGCGGGAAACACCCTGAGTTTGGTATGACTTCCCTGTACCCCACTTCTCATTATTTTGGCTCATTGAGGCCTGGCCAGCAGCAAGCTCCATTTTCTGGGAAAATGAGTATGGGAGTAACAATTTGTTTCTTTTGAATATTGGCATGTGGATTCTGAAGAAATTAAGCAGCTACTTTGACATTTGTATTTGTGTGTCTCTCAGCACAAGGGCCAGGCACAGCATGCCGCCAATCCGAAGGACTTTGAGCATGAGAACCCGAACACTGCGCAACTGCACCCTGGGAGAGTTTCTTAAGTATGTACTTTATAAAAATGGAAAAGTGTAACAGTTAGGATGCCGTCCTCAAAGACATCCCCGGAAATGCAAATCAAAGAATGTATGAAAGTACCTTATAACCGCAAAATGCTAGGCAAATGTTAGATTTGACAATGATTAATATTAAGAAAAATATCAAGGGTGGTCAAAAATGCAAACTTCCAGTTATAAGATAAATAGTTCCTAAGTATCAACCGAGCTTATTGTGGTGATTATTTTGTAATATAAACAAATACTAAACATTATGTTATAGACTTGAAAAAAATATAATATTATATTTCAAGTCTATCTTGATATACAAACAATAAATATAAGCTTAAATTTGTGCTTAAAGATCATGGGAAATTCCAAACCACAATTTAATACTTTTATTGAGTAAAAGAAATTAGATTTAAATGAAGAAAATGGAATTAGAAAATAGTATTTCTTTAACATCTTAGTAGGATAAAAATCATTGTGGTCTTGTTCTTATAGTGATTTTTTCATAGTGTATAAGTACTTCCAACATTTTAATTTTCACACTTTGCATATGACGAGTCATCCAATTTATTTGACATGCTTGAAAACTTTTGGCTTCCAAATAATTGCTAATTCCACAGAGCTGTCAATGTGGGTGATCTGAAGAAAGGTATTAGCATTGTGCGGTGTTTTCATTTTGGTTCAAATCTCATTTCAATCTGAGTTAATATTGATAAAGCAATTACTCTGCCTAAAAGCTCTAACTTCGGCCTGGTTCATAGCTTATCTCTGTCTTCGGTCCATTTTCTGGAACAATCTCATTACAGACTACTTATTAGATGTTTTGATGCATCATAGCTCTTTCAACACACATCTATCGGTGCATTATATAATATACAGTGTAAGGAAGTGTGATGCCCTACAAATAGTTGCCTAAACGCTTTTATGAGTCCATCTCTAGTTTGTTGAAAGTATGATTTTTTAGAATGTATAAAAGGAAACAGAAAGAAAGCTCAACCAGGCAATCATAGGAAGGCAGGTGGACCATGTTTCTGCAGGCAGGGATGTGCTCTGTTGTTCTTTACCAGTTGTTCTGTTAGTACCCACTGGAGAGATTCTGTATTTTTCTCCTTTGCCCTTCTCCATGTGCAAGTTGAGAGGTGGATGGGTGGCAGGGGATGCTGTGAATGTCTGTGCACACAGCTGAGCACAGACCACCAGGAGTCAGCAGACACACAGCTGCCAACTCAGCACAGCCATGACAGTCACCCTGCTCGTGCCCCTCAGGGTCTGTCATGACCCCTCGGTTGCTCAGATTTCCCAATCCCTTTGCTGTAGTCTCTGGGGTAAACCTCGCAATGTGACAGGCAAAGTTTCCTGCTTTTCTGTTTTGCTTCAATATTTCCCCTTGGCGTCTCTGCTCTGGGCTTGCATGCTGGCTGGGCTCCAGCTGGTTCTGAGCACCAGGAATGAAAGATGGAATTTGTCTTAGGAACTTGTTAATCTTATTGCTAGTTAACATTAGGAAATACTCATGAAACTGAAAAACAACTGGAAGAAACCCTCACTATTTGTCACAAAAGAATACTTAGAACTTAAAACTGACCTGTGGTGGCACAGTGGATAAAGCATTGACCTGGGATGCTGAGGTTGCCAGTTTGAGACCCTGGGCATGCCCAGTCACAGAACATACAGAAAGCAACTACTACAAGCTGATGCTTCCTGATTCTTACCCCTCTTTCTCTCTCTCCTCTATCTAAAAATCAATAAATAAAAAATTAAAATATTAGTTAGAACTTTAAAATAAGAGTAATAGGTATACTCTACCCATATTGACATAAGCTAATTAAAAAGATACTTATTTTACCTCTATAAAGTAATAAATTTTAGGGGGGAAAGAGAGATTAAGTGTCACAATCCTGTTTTCATGGAAATACAGGGGGTAATGCAGACACAAATCCAGAAAAAGTGAGCATGCATCTTTGTTATGATGGGGTAATAATCTTACAAACAAAGACAATACCTTGATTGGCAAGATGAAAAAACTTCAGAGGAGGTAACATTTTAACATAGATTCACTGTATTTCAGCTGATAAAATTAAAATTAGGCCCTGGCCAGTTGGCTCAGTGGTAGAACATCAGCCCGGTGTGTGCATGTCCTGGGTTGGATTCCTAGGCAGGGCACGCAGGAGAAGCAACCCTCTGCTTCTCTACCCCTCCTCCTTCTCTCTCTCTCCCTCTCTCTTCTCTTCCCACAGCCATGGCTTGATTTATTTTAGCACGTCTTCCCCAGGTGCTGAGGATAGCTCCATGGAGTCTCTGCCTCAGGTGCTAAAAGTAGCTTGGTTGGGAGTAGCCCCAGATGGGGGTTGCTGGGTGGATCCCAGTGAGGGCACATGTGGGAGTCTATTATCTCCCCTCCTTTCACTAATATATATATATATATATATATATATATATATATATATATATATATATATATATATATATATATATATTCAGATGGAATGAATAAATTTGTTCATGAACACGGTACCTTACCATAACTAACTCAAAATGAAACAACCCCCTTTCTTTCAATAAAATTAATTAGTTTTTAATTAATGATTTATCACAATGATAATTTTAGGTCTGATGAGTTCACTGAATTTTTACTAACATTTAATGAAAACTCAATTTGACAAAACTCATGCAGAAAATACAGGAAGAGGAAACACTTAACAAACAGAGTGAGTGTTATACCAATATCAAGACCAGACAATGGCAGCAGGAAAAAAGACAGTCACTGTCTGAGCACCCTTTGTGATGATCAATTCAAAAATCTCTTTCATAATATTAGTAAGTCAAATTTAATAATATAATGAAATGACAACATACCTGACCATGTGAGATCTATCCCAGGAATGTAAGGTTTTAACATTTGAAAATCATGCAGAACAATTTTGACACAGTTCACTTAATCGCAAAAGGAAATATCAGTGAATTTGACTACACAGTAAACTAAACTATACAAAATAAGGCCAAGACAAAAAAGAAGAACTTGATTATTGATCTGGGTCAGTAATTTATTTGAATTCAACAAGTCAAAAAATTTCAACTTTTTCAGGTTGAAAATAGACATTTATAAAACATTAATGCTAAAATTTTACTCAAGAATAAAAGTAAGAACACTGTCCCATCAGACTGGAAAACACCAAGAATGTTATTACTTATATTGAACACTATGTTGGAGGTCTTTACAAGTGCACTAGGGAAAGAAGAAAAAAAAAAAACCACACACACTAGAAAGAAGAATTAAAATGGTCTTTATTAATAGACAGCCTGATCATCACGCAGAAGAGTCTTAGAAAGCTACATTTAGTTGCAAGAATGATTTTACTAAGTTTGTTTGACATAAAGTTAATATGTTAAATTGTTTTTTGACATACTAAGCAATGAAAACTCAATCAATATTTTTAAAGTTATGATTTATAACAGTATACAACATGATGTAATTAGGGATAATTAAAAAGTATGTTGCCTGACCTGTGGTGGCGCAGTGGATAAAGCGTCGACCTGGGAACACTGAGGTCGCCAGTTCAAAACCCTGTACTGGTCTGGTCAAGGCACATATGGGAGTTGATGCTTCCAGCTCCTCCCCCCTTTCTCTCTCTCTCTCCTTCTCTCTCACTCTGTGTCTCCTCTCTAAAATGAATAAAATAGAAATAAAATAAATTAAAAAAAAAAAAAGAAGCGTTTATTGTTAAAAAAAAAAAAAAAAAAGTATGTTGAGGAACGGAAGTAGAAAATTACAAAGCAGTGCTGAGAGAGAAAAAAAAGAGACCAACATAAATGGAGATATATACCTTATAAATAGATTTTTAAAAAATCAGTATTATTAAGATTTTAATTGTCTCACACAATGTTCGGTAGAATAAATTGGTACAACTTTGAAATTGCTCTGGCACTTGCTTGAAATGTTAAATGACATTTATCATAAGTATTTACATTTTTAAGCATTTGCCCAACAGAAATGAAAACATATGTCCACACAAATATTTGTATATAAATGTTTATAGAAGTGTTATTCAAAATGGCCAAAATCAGATATCAGTCTATCCATCAAAAGGCAAATGGATGAACAAGTATATTCATACAACAGATTCCTACTCAGTAATAAAAAAGAACCAACAACAAATACATGCAAAAACATGAATGCATCTCGAAAATAGTATGTGGAGTAAAAGAAGACAGGTATCAAGGAATACATGCTGTGTACTTCCATTAAAACACTAGAAACATAGAAACCAGAGTGATTTGTGATGGTGGCTGGTTTTTGCGGTGTTCTGACAACAGGCTCGCAGGAACATTCTGTAATGGTGGGTAGACTCTGTATCTTCATTTAGTATATTACATAGGTGTACACACATGGTGTATACATTTGTGAACGCTCATCAAAATGTACACCTGAAACAGCTGTGTTTTATAGTAAGTAAATTATATCTGAAAAATCTAATTAAAAAGTGGAGTATAAAAAAGTGCTTAGAGTACAAGGTCTTTATGGAGAGCGAGAAGATCAGTGAATGATATTTGGAATTACATATGCATTTTACATTCTCAGACTTTATTTAGCAGTTCAGTCGTGTAATATAAATTCGCACATTAAGTATTAGACACTCAACTTTATGAGTCATTTTGCTATTGTATCACACAACTAAACACATAAAGGATTTATTTTAAAATCTGAATATGAACTAACAGATTTACAAGGATGGATAAACTTGTCCTGATCAGTGGGAATGTTAGTTGTCTGAGGAACTGGCTTCTATCGGGAAGTCTCCTTGTGAAACTATTAGAACAAACTTAGTGAACACAGCATAAATATAATAGACTCTACTGTTCTGAATGGGACATTTTTATCCTTCTCTTTTATATTGAAAATATATTTTTATACCATTTAAACAATAATGAATCCATCTTTCTCATGTACACTGATCATCATCCATATTAATGAACTGAAGGGTGACACAACTTTACAGTTTGCAAAGCATTTTAATGTAAAAGTACATATTAGTTTTATTAGTTATATTAGTAATAGATAATATACTAGCTTTATTTATCTTGGCTTTATTACAGCTCCTATTTTAGAGATGAGGGAATTGTGCTTCCAAAAGTGAAAGGGAAGAAGACACAAACAGAACTGACATTTACTGAACGTTTATTATGTGTTGACATTAGGACACAGAGCCTGTCTGAGTTGATCCACACAACACCCTAGGGAGATAAGAAGTATGTCTCTGTTGGTAGGCGAAGAAATAGAGGCTCAGGAGCAAGTGTCCAGGCGGGTATAGAATTGGTAAAGAGCACAGCCCGTGTTTGAAGCCAAGTGTCTAGTTTAGAAAACCTGTATGTCTCACCAGTTGAACTGCCTCATGAGAACATATAAAGAAACAGTTCTAATCCAGCATCTTCCACTCAGGTTTCCTTTTCTCCACTGTGCATTGACTAGCCAAAGCTGATATTCCTTTACTCATTTCAAATTAGTTTTATAATATAGTAATCCAATTTTAAACTTTTTAAATTGATTTTTAGAGAGGAAGGGAGAGAGAGAGAGTGAAAGATCAATTTGTTGTTCCACCTAATCATGCCATCATTGCTTGATTCTTGGTGTATGGGCATGACATTCTGACCAACTGAGTGACTGAGCCAGGGCCATAATAGAGCAAGTTTTCATTAATTTACAAGCTTGCAGATTAATTTTCACCCATTTTATATGGCAAAGAATAGTTAAATTAATATATAATTTTATCAGTAACATAATTCAACTAAACTCTTAAATATTGGTCATTTTAAAAATGTTTTATTTTGTATCAGCTCTTTTTTATATTTTTCAGATTTTTAGAGACTGCATTCATAGATACATTTTCTGACACAGTTATTCTATCTTTGGTGTAACAATTTTGACATTTGGCTAGTTTTTATTTTGGAATAGCCCTGTATAATTATTGGCACATGATACAGCATGATCTTTCTCCAGAAGTCAATATTGCCTTTCCACTGTGATTTCTCTCTGAAAGTCCACACATCCTTTTCTGGGAGTCAGGACTCCAAATTTAAAGTCTCAGAATTCCATGGGAAGTCACTGGGAATTCATAAGAAGGCAATTTTAAAAAGTTTATTCTCAAATCAATAAGGTAAGTTAGTTTATAACGAGTAAAAAGTAGTAGTATAAAAAGTACAGATATAGTTAATTTCGTGTGTGTGTGTGTGTGTGTGTGTGTGTGTGTGTGTGTGAATCAGCAGACAATGAACAGGGTTATTTTGTTCCCACAATGAAACAATAAAAACAATCTTGTCTACAAAATTGTCTACAATGAAAACAAACATGGATTCAAATGAACTTGTGGGGCCTGGCTGGTTGGCTCAGAGAGCGTCAGCCCAGCTTGTGGAAGTCCCCAAGGCACACAGGACAAGTGACCATCTGCTTCTCCACCCTTCCCCTTGCCCCTTCTCTTTCTCTTATCCTCCTGTAGCCATGGTTCCATTGGAGCTAGTTGACCCTGGGCTCTGAGGTCATGCCTCAGGCGCTAAAATAGCTCAGTTGCCGAGCAATGGATCAATGCCCCAAATGGACAGAGCATCACCCCAGAGAGGGCTTGTTAGGTGGATCCCAGTTGGGCATATGCAGGAGGCTGTCTTTCTGCCTTCCTGCCTCCCACTAAATTTTAAAAAACAACAACAAATGAACTTAGAAGAAGCTTGTAATGTAGCTGAGTGACTTATATTCTCCATTTAATAATAAAGCAGCAGGGCTAGCCCTCAACCATAAAGTATCTCATTTAAATAGAACTGATAACACTTGATCTCCCACCAGACACTTTTAAAGCAGGGCCCTGGCTGACTCAGTGGTTAGAGATGTAATTCACTGGGATTAGATCTGCTCTCATTTAACAGTTGGCAGCACCTTTCTGTTTATAAATGAAAGGAGAAAATTCTGGACCCTGTGAACCTAATTAAAACTTGAAATAATGTTTAATGCGTTTATGAATTGCGTAAGTCTTTAATGGACTGTTTTCTTTCGCTTTGGTTATATAATTCATGAAATTTCGGAGAGTTAAAAAAAAACCACACACCTTCAACTTTAAACAAGCAAAAAGATTAATTAATTTATCTAAAAATTACCCAGATTTAGGCAAAACTTGTGTCTTTTTCTAGAGTTTTGTTTGTGTATGCTTGACTTCACAAAGTTCAGAATCTTACAAATTAAATTTAAGTAGATGGTCCCAGACATGTCTGTGTAGTGAGTATTGACACGTTTGGCAGTTCTGCCTGAAGGGGCAATCCTTTACTGGTAGAAGGAATCTCTAAGGGTAAAATTTTGGAGACTTCAATGACTCTAGGGAAAGAGCCAATTATGATTGACTACTTACTCATCATGTGTAAACAAGTAGTCTTTTTGCTTGCTATCAAGATAGCAACATATTGTTAACATGTCATCTTTATCTATCTTAGCCTAGTAGATAATTTAAGAAAATAGAGGCTTGCTATTTTAAACATTTCAGAACATATCTACACTGCGCCAACATCTTTCCTAAATATACCATCCCGTAGAGGTATGACACAAATTGCTATTTTTACTGGCTGATGCTAAGAATTCTTCTTTGGAAAGAATAGCCTTGATTTAGGAAAACCCTTTACTGCACCCACATGTCCAGGCTGGGGTCCGATGGCGTGGATGTGAAGAAAACCAGCAAGGAGGCAATGTTTCTGTAAAAGAAGAAAACAAATGGTAGTTGGGGAACATGGAAGGACTTGAATCAGGAGAGAGTCGGGGTCTAGGTCGTTGAAACACTGAAATGATTGAAGAGTGGAGAGTTCTATACTTTATTTACCTCCCCAAGCTGTTAAGAATTTTTACAAAAAACCCTGCTTTTTGCCAATTGCCTTATGCGCTTGCCATTTAGGGTGGAACAGCAACAGACCACTCAGTCCCGTGTGCCATACCTGGCGAATTAACAAAGGAGTCAGCGAATTGATGATCATACTTGTGTGCATTCCCTGGGACCGCTGTTGACAACTTTATAGCTTAGGTTCTAATGCTGAAAGACCAAAGACCACTCAGGCCCTAGAGAAATCTGGGCCAGTTCTTATCTCCATGACATGCGCCTGACCTTAAGCCCTGCGGGTCTTTAGGTTTGCCTTTTGCGTGTCCCTTCCTGTCTCTCTGTGGACTGTCTATTGTACTTACAAATCTAGCTGTAATATCTATTGCATGGTCCAATTTCCCTTAGTGCATTACATTATTGGTGCAAGTTGAGAACAAACCTAGGTAGGTAGTCATTTAAAATAGTGTCAAAAAAAAAGTTAAAAGGTTATGATTTAGGTCAGGGACTGTGTGAGATTTGCCGCGGACCAGCACGGCTCCTAATTCTGGGTTTTGAGTGAGAACGGTGTGGAATTAAGAAAACAGACTTATTAAGAAAAAAGGATGGGAGAACTCTTCAATGCTGATGGCAATATCTGAGCGCCCCATAGCCCCAGTTTGCTTATTATATGCCATATGCAAATCAAGGAAGTCCTTGATACAAAGTTAAACATCCAACACTAAAACAGGAACTATCCCAAGGCATAAACAGGAATACCCCTACCATGCATAAGTGAAATCAACCAACATCTGAACAAACAAAGAGTGAGAGGAAGGGCATGTAAATTGCTTCCAGCAACTTAAGAAAGCAAGTGAAGTGGGTGCAAATACTCAGTATCATAGCCAATATGGAGTTGGTGGGGGGAGAACTTAGCCTTTTGCTAAGCCTCCAATCTACAATGGCTTTTTGCCATTTATGGTGCACAACAGAGATTCTGTAACTAATTTCTATAAACTTCAGACATGGTCAATATTTGGGTTCCGCAGGTGGCCACTTTTTTCTCTTTTGTTGTTGTTCAGATATGTTCTTAATGGCGGAGATTACTATGTAATAGGATGAGCTCCTATTTGAAGAGAACTTGGCATGCTGCAGGGGCTCATAAAAAACAGAAAGTAAATCTGGGTTTAAAAGGCTGGGGGGTGTAGCAACATCCTGGAAAATGAAGATAGTGGCAATGCTTTACCTCAAAAAAAAAAAAGTTTCAATAGCAATATGTATAATAGTATAAAATTTAATTGAGATTAAAAGGATTTTGGAATGAGCCATATGAATGCCATAAAAAGAAGTATGGGTGTTATTCTATATCCCAGCTAATATACAAAGGCATATTAAATGTGTTAAGATTTATGCTCTTCTGAAAATGACACTTTTTATTCTTTATTTTTATTTTTATTTTTTGCTTAGGTATATCACTGCCAAAAAAGAATGTTAAAGAGTAAATTAGGTGAAAGTGAGCATAACAATACATTAACATAAGTTTTGAAAACAGTTCTCCATGAGGGGCAAAGGCCCTCTAAACATCAGTAATTTAACTGCACGGCTGATGCATGGGGATTTTAATACAGTATTATTTCTCTCACTTCCAGACGGTTATTGTAAATAGATGTGCATTCTTTTACACACACAGACGTTCTAGTTTTCAAAAATATTTTCTGTTTTAATAATGCCTAACCAGTAAAAGTGTTTGACATAAAAATGTATAACTTGCCTGACCTGTGGTGGCGCAGTGGATAAAGCGTCGACCTGGGAACACTGAGGTCGCCAGTTCAAAACCCTGCACTGGTCCGGTCAAGGCACATATGGGAGTTGATGCTTCCAGCTCCTCCCCCCTTTCTCTCTTTCTCTCTCACTCTGTGTCTCCTCTCTAAAATGAATAAAATTTTTAAAAAATGTAAAACTTTGAGGTAAAATGGCATTCCTACATTTACGTTGTTTTCCATGGAACTTTTGGTTATAACTTCTTTGGGTTTTTTGACAGGTTTGTGTGTGAGACTATGAACACATCCCTTTAGTTGATAGCACAATAATATGTAAGTCCATATAATACCTATTATAAAAGATAAACTATAAAATATGCGGTTCCTGCCTGACCAGGCACTGGCGCAGTGGATAGAGCGTCGGACTGGAATGCGGAAGACCCAGGTTCGAGACCCTGAGCTAGCCAGCTTGAGCGCGGGCCCATCTGGCTTGAGCAAAAGCTCCCTATCTTGGACCCAAGGTCGCTGGCTCCAGCAAGGGGTTGCTCGGTCTGCTGAAGGCCTACGGTCAAGGCTCATGTGAAAAAGCAATCAATGAACAAGTAAGGTGTTGCTACGGCAATGAAAAACTAATTATTGATGCTTCTCACTTCTCTCTGTTCCTATCTGTCTGTTCCTATCTATCCCTCTCTCTGACTCTCTGTCCCTGGGGGGGGGGGGGGTCGCGGTTCCCCATTTGGAGCCTATGGAATGTTCTATATGGAGCCATGGAATGTTCTATGTTCTGTGTTCTTATTTGCTGTTTCTTATAAGCCCCTGCGAACCCATGGAATGTTTTAGGTACTTCAGTAATTCATAGCTTTTTTTTGCTTCCGCAGTTTTCGGGGCAGTATGGCTGCTAGAGAATTTCTTAGTGATAGAGATATAGAAGAACTGCTGGAAAATGACAAACTTTTTGACCAATTAGAACAAGAAACCATTGATATGGTTGAACTGCCTCCCAATAACGTGGATGCAGTATCAGATTGTGAAGACCTTGATGAAAATATGTTTATAAGACACTTTTCCTCAGGATGTCCCTGGTCAATTAGAACTATATTCTAGTGCCTTAGAAGACATTCCATCATCTACACAAAAAATAAAACGTAAAGAGTTGCTGAAGATGACTGGAAAGAACTGGACAAAAAGTTTTCCAGCAGTACATTACAGAACGATAATGTATCTGCACTGAAATAAAAAATGACTCAATATTTGAAAAATAAATCACCTGTTGACATATTTGTAGAATTTTTTGATGAAGATTTACTTAAGCTACATAGTAACCCAAAGTGTAATGTATGCGAGACAAAACAACAGACATAATTTTGACCTTTCAGCAAAATGCCTTAGAAAGTTGACTGGAATATTTTTGTTATCTGGATACCATTTCCTACCACAGGAACAATTATACGGGTGTGAGGATGAAGATATGAATCTTACCTGTGTTAGAAACTGCATGCCAAAGCACAGGTTTTTAGAAATAAAAAGAAACTTGCATTTCAATTACAATAGTTACATAGTTGCCATGAAAAAGAAAGATAAACTTTTTAAAATGTGGCCTCTGATTGACAAATTGAATTCAAATTTTAAAAGTTTGGAATATTTGCTCAAAAGCTTTCAGTCGGTGAGCAAATGGTAAGATATTATGGACACCACTTCTTGAAACAATTTATAAGAGGAAAGCCAATCAGGCTCGGTTTCAAACCATGGGCCCTGTGCTGCTTGGAATCTGTGTATTGCTTTCATATGGATATTTATGAAGGAAAATGTGAAGGACAACAAGTTGTGAGTTGTGTAGGAACTTCTGTAATAATGAAGATGACATCTTTTCTGCAGTATCCATCAGAATATGAAGTATTTTTTGACAACTTCTTTACCAGCTTTGAATTATTATTGAGATTGAAAGAATGTAATATAAAGGCAACAGGAACAGCACAGTATAATAGAATGAATAAATGTCCCTTGAAATCTGATAGCATTATGAAAAAAAAACATGGAGCATATGATTACTGTTATAAAAAATAATGACATTTCTGCATTGATTTGGAATGACAATAACTGTGTCAAAGTTATGTCAAATTATTTGGGAGTACTACCTTTAGAAAAAGTGAAAAGATATTCTAAGAAACAAAAGAAAGAATGTTGGGTGGATAGATCACACATTGTAGGGCAATACAACAAATATATGGGTGGTGTTGACAAGCTGGACTGGAATGTCGAAAGGTATTGCATTAAATTTAGAGGAAAGATGTGGTATTTTCCTCTTTTTACAAAAGCCATTGATGTTGCTGTTGTTAATGCTAATGCTCTCTATAATGCTTTGAATGAAAGCATCTCATTATTAGACTTCAGACACAACATTGCAAGAATATATATGAAGAAAGACTCATTATCCAAACCTGAAGTCACCAGAAGACCCAGTTCAAGCGTGACAAGGAGAAG
Source organism: Rhynchonycteris naso (assembly GCA_037038555.1). Taxonomy (NCBI): domain Eukaryota; kingdom Metazoa; phylum Chordata; class Mammalia; order Chiroptera; family Emballonuridae; genus Rhynchonycteris; species Rhynchonycteris naso. The sequence continues at coordinate 192,237,787 of CM072995.1, read as the reverse complement.
CCATGTACCTGAAGGTGTTAGATTTGATCCAACTGGACGTGTACTGGAAAGGACCTGTGAGGGAAAGCAAAGGGAATGTGCTGTATATGGCACCAATGTGCGCAAGCAGTGTAGAAAATGTGATGTTGGAGTACATGTCGAGTGCTTTCCTGTTTGGCATAGAGCTTGAGGTTACCTTGTGTGTGTAATACTGGCTGTACTGTCAAAATTTTTGAGACAGAATGTTCCATAAGCCCCAAATGGGCATAATAAAAAATTATTAAAACCAACTAATTATTTTTTCAAATACAGACCCATAAATTTTATTTCCTACTTCCATTTTCAAATAAAATACACCGAAAAAATCATAAATACAAACTTGGCATCTAATGCGGTATTAAGCAAAAGAAAGCCAAGCAATAAACATGCATAGTGACTTTACATAGACTTGCTTGAACAAAATTTATTTTTAATTACTTGCCAATTGAGTCTTTGTTGGTGTGAGGGGACAGCAGGACGAGACAGGAAGTGATGGCAGTCGCAGCCCACTCCCCAACCTGGGTTAGTCTCTATCTGACATGCACATGTGAGCAATCTTATTTTTTCTCCCATATTAAAAAACTCATTGAGTATAAATATCATGTATTTCGTGTGTCCCATCAATGCACATGGTAAGTATTCAATGAAAGGAAATTAACGAATAGTTTTTTTCCCAGGAAATAAAATATAAAAATTGTATTGAAAGAAAGGTCATTGAACATTAGATATAGTGGGAAGTGAGGAAGATGCTCTAGTGAAGTATAACAGGGTTCATTGTTTCATTCAATAAATATCAGGCCCTACTGTTACAAAGGGGAACCAGACCCAGCAGCTGCCTTCAAGAAATTTTAAATTCCCCAGAGCCAAGCTGTAATTAAAATACTCACCTGTTCTCTGGGAAGGGCACCTCCTGTCCTCCCTCCTGTAACATTGGTTCACTGTGAACGAGGGGAGCACAAAGTCTTGGTTTAGTGCTCAAGGGCATGTGAAAGCAAATGTCTGTAGACGGTTTTATGAACTTGCATTTCTACTTTTAAGATATTGCTAGAAACTCATCACAGTGATGGTCGGGGGTACAGCACGATACACAGAATACAAAACAAGTTTCAAAGCAAAGCAATACAGGAGGTTGATTTAAGAATCTTGGCTGCCTCTGTCGTTGTGCAGCACTTCCACTGAATAACAGGCATTCTTTCATTTCTGGTGTACTTAAGAGTTCCAGTGCATTCATTATTTCATTGTTTTATTTCCCAGGCATTTACTGAGTGCTTCCTGGAGGCTGGGCAGTGGTGGCTCAATGAGGAATAAAAGAGACAAGAATCCTGCTTGGAAAAACCACTATTCTAATCCACAGACAGCCTATCACCATCCCACAGGGCTTGCTCAGCCACACCTGTCTACCTATTTCGGCACCCATTCAGCTTGTTCACAAGCATCCCTTTCCTGCAACCAGGCTCATTTCTTTATTCCCAGGGATTCTGGATATACCTGGGCCTTTAGGTCTCCATCAACTTTTGCCTAACTCTGGTTAACAATCTTGGTTTGTATTAGTTTGTTGTCTCTCCAAGTGTCTTCTCCTGCTTTCATCAAAATTTTTGTGTTTATTTTTTTTCTACTTCAAACAACTTTTTCAAAATATATACAAATGAAGTTTTAAGAAAGTGTTACCTAGGATTTTGCCTATGATAAAGCTCTCTGACCCACCTCCCACACCAGCGCTGAGCATGTCCAGTTCTATTTTGTGAGTTCTTCTATAATTTGAGTTTCACAAGCATGGATTGATTTTTTTCTTTTTGTATTTAGGAAAAACAATAAGGACATTACAATTTTGAGTAAGCATCAAAGAAAAATGTCAGGCAAATACATTCACAGAAGAGGTTTTCAAATATTAAATATAATTCACGGGAGCTATGGAGAGAAATGGAGAAATGTGGTGTTTTCTTATGCAGAACAGGTGGAAGTGATCGGAGGAAATGGTTCCAGCCTGCCTCCTACAGGATTAGGAATACCTACCCTGCAGAGTATGCTCCCTCCAGAACACTGGGAGGGACACTAAACAGTTACCTCTTCTCAGCATGGAACTTTATTGCTCATTCTAATAAATCACTGCAGTCAAAGATTTTGAGTACAAAAGGGAATTTTTGAGGGACAACACTTGTAGTAAAGTGAATACACTTTAGAATTTGATTATAATTTTCCAAGACCCTAAGATAAACAAGCCTGACCAACATGACTCCTGATTTTTTGTAATATTTCTATTCTAACACCCATCCCAGTCACTTCTCTATTCTTATGACATTGTCACTCCCATCACAGTGAGTCCAGAGGTTAAAGGTCAAGGTGAGATGAGAACATGGACATGTGTCAGTCATCTGTAGTCAGTGATTTAACTGCCTTTTTATTTCTTTAGACTCGTTGAGCCCCCACCAATGCCTACATATATCTCATAAAGCTCTTCCACTGTTGAATGTTTCCTGTTGCTTTCAAATAGCTCTATAACACTTGTCTATAAGCATGCTGAATATCACACCTGTCTATAAACTCATTGACATTTACGAAGTGTAATTCTGGTCCTGGCTGGTTGGCTCAGTGATAGAGTGTCAGCCTGGTGTGTGTATGGCCCAGGTTTGAATCCGGTCAGGGCACATAGGAGAAGTGACAATCTGCTTCTCCATCCCTCCACTTCTCCCTTCTTTCTCCATCTGTCTTCATCTCTCACTTCTCCTTCTATAGCTATGGCTCCATTGGTTCCAACAAGTTGGCCCTGGGTGCTGAGGATGGCGGTGTGGAGCCTCCATCTCAGGCACTAAAAGTAGCTCTGTTGTGGAACCCATGGAAGGTTTCTAGGCAGGATGCATGTAGCAGTCTGTCTCTCTGTCTCCTATCCTCTCACTTAAAAATAAGTAAGTGTGATTCTAGGACAGAATGCCATAGTTGGAAAAGAATGGAGTCTGACAAGATGTTTTCAACTCTTTTTGATGTTCTGTTTATTTGGGGTACAGAAAAAAAACCTTTTCAAATTTTTTTTAAAGTAAAGGTCTGCATTGTAGTAGTCAACTTCAAATGGCTCCAGTGAGTGCCACCTCCCGGTAGCATGACTGGAATCTTCCTTCCCACATGAGAACAAGGTTGGCCTGTGGGACCAGAGGGATACTGGGGATTGCTGCAGCTTCTTCCTTTCTTTTCTCTGGGTAAAACCAGCTGCCACGTGAAAAGAATGCACAGCAGCCTTTGCAGAGATCTTTGTGACAAAGAATCGTGTCCTCTTGCCAACAGCCAGCACCTCAGGGATGATTCTCCAGCCACTGTCACTGAATATGACTGCAGTCTTGGCCAACAGCTTGACCAGCACATAAGAGGTCCTTAGCCAAACCCTCCAGATGAACTATTCCCAAAGCAATATAAACACATTATTTTAATCTGCCAAAGTTTGGATCAATTTGTTATACAGCAATAGCTAGTATGAGCTTATTTATTAAAGGAAACACTACAACTTTTTAAAGTCTTTCTAACTTTCATTCCACTACTTTATAGCTGGAAAATATATTTTAAGTCATAAGTAAATTCTGAAAGAAATTAACTACTTTATATAAGTTTACAAACACAAAACACTCTAGGACAGACATATTTAAATATGCCTTGCTCCTGATCTTTTTTATTTTTAGCAATGCCAGCAGTCAACAGAACAAGTCTTAGTGCAGAGTTATGAAAACTTGGTCTTAGAAAAATAGTTTTATAGTCTTTGATTTAAAAATACCATCAATATTTAATTCATATGGTGTTCAATTAAAATTTAGCTCTTAATGCTTCTATTCCCAACTTAGTTTAATTTTAATAGGGTATTGTCAAAATTTGAAAATATGAATCATAAATCTATGCATCTAATTTATCTGAAACAAAGTCAAACATAATACTGGATTTTGACCTGCTAGGTTTGATCTACTTTTAAAATCTTTTAGTTAATGGTGACTAAGATGCCCAGCATTCAAAGGTAAGAATGAGTCTTATTGTGAGAATGAATGGGCGGCTGACACTGTGGTTCAATTCTTCCTCAACCTTCAGACTAGAAAAGAGACGTTGAGAGAGAACAATAACCCAGCCTCTGACTTCCTTCCTCACTAATGATGTATTCAAATGAGCTGCTGTATTTCCTTCTTTCAATACACACCTCACAGGCGATATCTATTCTGTCCTCAAAGATTTAATATATCCCTCAAAAAACATTTATTTTTTCTGAGTAATGAATTTTTTAAGAATGTTGAGGCTCAGTATATCTGAAGTATAGGTGGTAACAGAAGTAAAATGTTAATCTCACCAAATCAAAAATAACTGAAATTGTAGAGCCTGACCAGATGTTTACCTAGTTCTCCTGATTAGAATTAACAATCTCAAGAGAAGCTCGTTTCTCAACAAGTATTGTTAATGTTAAGTACAGTTGTTTCTTAGGTAGTTAGGGAAAAGCTCAGTGTATTCTGGGGATGTAATAAAAGCTTTGTAAGGTTCCCTGACTACTTGCCAATGAAAGAGGGAGAAAAATAGTGTTTTCCTCACCTGACTCCCTTAATATTAAAATGGGAGTGATATTACCTGACATTGTTTCTAAGAAATATGAGTAATTATTTTACGTGGAAAAAAGAAGTATTAAGTATTGAGAAGTACTGAGAATGCATTATTCCGAGCCAGTGGATGTAGATAACCTTGAGCTGGGCAGGCTTTGGTTCCAGCAATGTCTTCTTTCTGGGAACAACTATTCTCCTGAAAACATTAAAGCAGTTTAGCATGGATAGCCATATCTCCATTCTCTGAGCAGCTCTTAGGAGACATTGCTACTTCCTGGGGAGGTGTGAGGCAGTCAGTCTTTGACCGGCAAGGCTTCAGAGGGTGGTGTGGGTTCTGGAGGACTGATGCAAGGTAACCAGGTGTACCTAAAATATAGATTTGACTTGTTCACAAAACACAGTTTCTGAGTGGGAACTTTAAAATAACACTAACAGTTAGGTCACAGTACCAGAAAATCAGAGTATAGCACTGATCTCTGAAATCTGCTGCCGGCTCAGATACTGGGAGGGACAGAATTTGGTCTACCGGCATTCTCCCTCACCTCCCAGGGCAGGATAGTGGCAGAGGTGTGTCGTTGGTTCTTTTCCTGCCCACTGAATCTTATCACTCTTACTTATTGCAGCTGAGTTCTAATGCCAGGATCCCAACTCACAGAGCACCAAAATACCAAGACTGAGGGATGGGTCAGTAACTTGTGAACGAACATGTACAAAATGCCCAGCTTCTAGCTGGCACTTGGTGGGCACCCAGCAGATTATATTATTCCCTTGTTCTCTTCTCCACTTTGCAATGATGTATTAAACAAGATTTAAGAAAATTGCTTAATTAAATATTTTCTGTTTTGGTCTTAAAAATGTTTAATTTTCGAAGAATTGTTATCAAAATATAGTGTATGAAGTTGTGGGTGATTACAACTGTGCTCAGATTTGAGATCAATGCACTTTTTAAACATTCGGTATGTTCACATTTTTTAGTCGGTGTTTCATGCTACATATCAGTTGTCCTTGGTGTGATGTGAGTCCTTGAGCAGCTAAGGGCCAGCAGGAGGAGGGAGCCACCTGCGGTGAGGTGCTGACTGCTCAGTGGGGAGGGTGCAGTCCTTACGAAGTGGCCAAGGTGCTCATGGCTAATTCCAAACTGGTTTTATTCAGGACATCCATTTAAATGCAAGGTAAGATATGTCATGGTAATACATCTGGGGATCAAAAAATTGGGGAATGCAAGCCTGAAGAACTTTATGACCAGAGATCTGTACATAGGTACCAGGGTGTTTATGATCAAGGTTAAGGGCAAGGTCTACAAAGTTGTGGATGAAGCTGCATAGAGAGAGATCAAGGATTGAGAGAGATAAATTGCACATTTGTTCAACTTACCTGGATAAGTGTGTGAGACTAATACACCCACCGACCCATAGCTTCCTCAGCACAAATGCATTAATTTTATTACTATGTAATATTATTCCCTCTGCTTTGGTCAGAATTAATACTAAAATCACTGATATGAGTAATGCTTCGGTGTATTTTGGAAATAATACTCATTGTGGCCCTTGAATTCATTTTAAAATGTATTTATGAGAAATTTATGAATTCTTATTTTCAGAACAAAATACCTCAAAGATTAATTTAAATTTCCTTTTAAAAACCAGATAATAAAATATAGCTAAATAAATTTGTTTTTAATACAACTCTAGTAAGGGATTTAAAAGCCAGTGTACTTTCAACAGATTCTGTTTTGTTTAATATTAATGATCTTAAGGTTTTTTATTATTTTCATATAGTTCAAGGGGCAGGGGGTAAATTAGATATAAGAACCACTAAATACAATATTATAAGGGCTTAAATAAAAATGTGGATTTTTTTGGACAAAATCTTCATTTTCTATACATTTTCTTATAAAAAGAAAGCCTTAAAAAGTCTTGTTCAGACATTCATATATTTAAGGTTAAATTTATAACATATTCTGTTGACTTTTGCATTTTTCAAAGGGCAAAGTATAAGCTAAATTTATTTTGAAATTTTTAACATTTAAAGGTCTAAATTTAACATTTAACAAGACAATAGAATGTGCATTTATATGTCCTTTTGAATCTGCAGGAAAAGAAATTTAACCAAATGCTCAAGAATATTGAATTATGTATGTTAATATAGTGTGGATTTTCTATAAGACTCTCTATATATTTATTCCATAAATAAAACAATATGTGAGACTGCTAGGTCAGAGATGTATTCCTGGCCTCACAAATTGTGGAATCTAAGAAGCAGCACAGTTAATCTGACACAAATTTACTACATTTAGACAAACTAAAGCACTTATCAGAAAAGAATAAATAAAATATAACCTGAAAGGTCAGAGAAATATCTTTTGAAAAGATTACTTTAGGGGAGTCTTGAGTGAGAAGTAAGTTCTCCATACAAGAGAGCAAGGATCAGATATAAGAGAACCACTGGCTCCGGATGTTCAGGTACAGGAGGTGAGACTTAGGAGAGGCCATAGAGATAAGAAGATGGGAAGAAAGGAATGGAAGAAACAAAACTAGAATCACAAGTGATAAGGTGTCAAGAGAATGTCAGATGAAGGAGGCCTTGGTCAAAACTGCCATGGCTGTGGGGAGAGATAAGGTAGTAGAATGCTGATCGGGACCAGGCACTAGGGGGGTGGACAGTGTGTGAAATATTGGTATCATTACCTTACCACTGATTAAGGAGTATGTGGAAATAAGGAACAGAAGACAAAATATGCCATTAAGGAGTTCAGCTATGAGATCAGAACACCAGAAACTGAAAGAAAATACAGGTAGTTGGAGAAGGTTTTTGTTTAACTTTGTAATGTTCTGAGAATACAGTGCTGTTGGACATATTAATAAAAGTGAAAATGGGTTGACAGTGAGTCTTGTTTCTAATTAACAATTATATACAAAAATACTAAATAGGAAACAAGCAGATTTATGAGATGTGATTATATCTCAACATTTTAATGTCATATAAAATCTAAAATATTTTCAATAGCACTTATATTTCTCAAAATAATTACATTATTCAAATTGACTTTCATGGTGCACAGTGTAAATCCTGATTGTTTTCTCTGCTTTCACTGATGATATATAATGATATTAAATAACATCAAGTAGGAGCTACTGCTCCTTAAGATGGAAGACGTTGGCCCTGGCCAGTTGCTGTTAATCATGTAGTCAGATTTACCTTCCTCTCACTGTTTTTAGATGATGCCTGGGAGTTAGAAAGGCAGCCCACCACATCCTGTGATAGGGACTCCCAGCCCTCCTCCAGAGCTATGGGGCTGTTCTCTACATTTGGATCTCAGATTGATTTGGAAATAAATTAGTATAAAATGAATGACCAAAGTCCAAATTTGTCTTTTCACATAGATATCTTGTTACCTACATATTTAAGTCTAAAATTTGGTCACTGTCTTGGGTGCCACTTTTATCCTACACTAAACTACTAACATTTGATTTATTCCTAGGTTTCTAAGCATTACCTTCTCATATATATGTAACTTTCTGAGAGAATGAATTTCGTATCTATTAGGCTGATGATTTACTTTTTAGAATATAAAGAAAGACTTGATGCAAATGATTGCTCTTGATTTAATTTTAACCACTGAAAAATAGCTTGAAATAAGAAAGTATGAGTAGGCTTGGGAGAAAGGCAGAGCAGGAAAAGTTGTTTTATTTTTTATTTATTTTTTACCCCAAATCTTTCCCTTATTAGCCTTTCCATAATTCTTCAAACTATCACACAATGTATTCTTAAGGGTTACAGTGTTGAAGGCTCCTTTGCAAATGCAAATATTGAACTGCTTAAACTATTTCTTAACAAAATTAAATGCAGCTAGAGGTAAATCCTGAGGCACAGCAGTCACAATGCAAGATAGATTACACTGGAGACTCTTTCTGCAAACCAGGAGCCTCTCGATTGTGGCTGTTACGGTGACTTTTAGAAATGTCAGGATATATGAGTCTTCAGCCCAAAGATCTGAAGACAAAGACATCTGCTCTTGAGCCAAAGTTCATGTGGTTCAGTGGTCATTTGTTATGAAATGAAGGGTATCTAAATCCTTAAGAGAGAAGCTGAAGGGTGTCCTTACTTACTTACAATCGATTGTTTCTCTTTTATCTCCCTACCCTTTATTATATTTTACTATAGTTTTCTGCATATTTTTATTGAGTTTTAATTTATACAATAAAGTATGGGTACACTTTGCTTTAAAATTAACTTTATTAATGTGTATGTCCCAGTAGACCCCAAACTCTATGACGATCAGGCATCCCTGATTCGACTTATCCCTGCAATGGGACCCTCCTGCTTATCAGCAGGGCTGGCAGCCTCTTCGAGACTACTCTTGAGGCAGCTATGAGGATACTACTGTTAAGTGCCACCGGAGGAAAGACATGACCAACACACAAATTAGTTGCAATAATCACACAGGCAATTTATTACTCACAAATCCTCTTGGCGTGCAAAGGTACAACCTAAGGGGGTCCTTGTCGGCGTGCTCCTCTGCTGACTTTGGTCAGAGGTCAGAGTGGTGTGGAGACAGTCCACATCAACATTGGAGTCTGGGTGACTACTGCAGCAGGGGGCCCCTCAGCTTTAGTACCTTTTCTGGCTGATGCCTTCAAACAGGTGTCAATCTACAGGATTATCACTTCAAACCACCTTTTTGGGAGCTCCTTGCAGGAAATACCCCCCTACTTCAATTTACTGAAATGTTTACATCAAATCACTTTTTAAGATGTTCTTATTTACGTCAGTTTACAAAGGTAATGTAAATAACACCAAACTACTTCTTATCTAGGTATAACTTCACACACATACTAACTGGGCTCTGTTTGAAAGTCAGTCTGTTTATTACATTACAGAGCTATGGCACTAAGCCACTATATTAATTTCTATCCAAATGGTATAACTTTATTTAATTCTAATAATTATTTTTATTATCATTTTAATTACTTTTATATATCTTCTATATTTTTATATTTCTATATATTTACATAACCTTATATTACTAAAACAGTGTAACATCATAAAATAAAATGCCCCATTTTAAGAGCACGTTTCAGTGAGTTCTGACAAATATATACATCACGTAACATGCAACAGGCATACTCAAAGGCAAGAAAGGGGTTATTTCGATCAGCCCCAAAGTAGCGTCCTGCCCCTTCATGTCCTTTGTAGCAGAGTCCGCCTGCCCTGCAGGACCCTCTCTGGCCCCAGGCAACAGACATCTGCTTTCTGGAGCATAGATCAGCTTTGATTCTCTAGAATTGCATGTTAATGGGATCATAGAGTATGTACTTTTCTAAGATTCTATTTTTTCCCTTAAAAATATGTTTGAGATTCATCTGTGTGGTTCATCATCAATTCAAAGATCTTTTGTGAGGTACTTGGTTATATCTTTTACCTACTTAAATATAGTTGCTTTCTTATTAATGTAGACATCATATATTATGGTCACTAGTCTATTATCAGATATAATGCTTTGGGCATTGGAATATTTCCTCTAGTTTGTAGCACGCTTCTTCTTCTTCTTTTTTTTTTTTTTTACCAGAAACCAAACTTTCTGCTATGTTTCCTTCTAGAAGTTTTATAGGTATAGATTATTTTAGGATTAATGATTTGTTAAGTTAATTTTTCTGTATAATGTAAAGAAAAAAATGTAGTTTGTCTTTTTCCAGTTGTTCTGGCAACATTTGATGAAAAAGCTTTATTTTTTCCATTGAGTTACTTGGCATTTTTGTTAAGAATGAATTGGCTAGCCCTGGCTGGATAGTTCGGTTGGTTAGAGCATTGCCCTGAAGCATAGAGGTTGCTGGTTCAATTCCCAGTCAGGACACATACAGGAATAGATGTTCCTGTCTCTCTTGCTCTCTCCTTTCCTCTCTCTATAATCAATAAAATAAATATTAAAGAATGAATAATCTACATGTATGAGTTACTTTCTGGATCCTTCTGTTCCATTGATCTACATGGACCTGCTCCCTTAACTACTATAGCCTGTTAATTAATCCTGAAATAAAATTATGTAAATCACACTATTCTACAGGTGGCTGATTTTCTCAAAATGGTTCTAGCTATTCTAAGTCCTTTGTATCCTTTTATACTTTTTTTTAAAATTGAGAGGCAGAAAGGTGGAGAGGCAGAGAGACAGGCTCCCACATGCACCACAATTGGGATCTATCCAGCAAGCCCCTTACAGGGTGATGTTCTGCCCATCCGGAGCTGCTACTTGGCAGCCAAGCTATTTCAGCACCTGAGGCGAGGCCATGGAGCCTTCCTCAGCACCTGGGCCAAAACTTGCTTGACCATTTGAGCCATGGCTGCAGGAGGAGAAAAGAGTGAGAGGGGTGGAGAAGCAGATGGTTATTTCTCTTGTCTGCCCTAACAGGGAATTGAACCCAGGACTTCCACACACCAGGCTGATGCTTTATCATTGAGCCAAGTGACCAGGGCTTCCTTTCATACTTTTTAAGTCAATTTATAATTGTTACTAATAAGTTCTGCTTGGATTTTGTCGGGATTAGATTGAATCTGTAGATCAATTTAGATACAATTGATATCGTAACATTTTCTAAACCAGGAGCATGGTATCTATCTGAATTATTTAGGCCTTCAGCTTCTCTCTGCAATGTTTCATAGTGTTTAGGTTTTATGCATCTTTTGATTAATTTTCTTATAGGTACTTGATGGGATACACTTATTTATTTTTTCATTAATTAATTTTAAACTTAATTTCAAATTGTTTATGCCTACCATAGAGATATTAAACTATATTAGCTTGACCTTGATAAATGCATTTATTAATAATCATAGGTTTTATAAATATCATAATATGTCCTATTCCCACAATCATGTGAACCATGAATAATTGCAGTTTTGCTTATTATTTTCCATATTTTAAGGCATTTATACCCTTTAACCACTGTATTGGGCCCTCCAGGTGTTACTTTCTTTAATTTCTGTTTTAATTAAAACATTTTTCTCCTTTTAAAAATAACTTTACTAAAATATAGTTGACTAAAATACACTATACATATTTAAAATATACAATTTGGTAGGTTTTGACAAATATTTTTTTTATATATATAATTCAATTTCTTTTTATTTTATTCATTTTAGAGAGGAGACACAGAGAGAGAGAGAGAGAGAGAGAGAGAGAGAGAGAGAGAGAGAAAGGGGGGAGGAGCTGGAAGCATCAACTCCCATATGTGCCTTGACCAGACCAGTGCAGGGTTTTGAACTGGCGACCACAGTGTTCCCAAGTCGACGCTTTATCCACTGCGCCACCACAGGTCAGGTGGTTTTGACAAATATTTATATGTGAAGTCATTGCTACAATCAAAATAGGTGGCATGCCAATTACCCCAAAGCATGCCAATTACCCCCAAATGCTTCCCTTTCCCCTCCTTACTGTCTTTCTCCAAACCCATCTCATTCTCCACTACCACTGGACAGCTTTCTGTCACTAAAGATTAACTAGCATTTTCTAGAATTTTGTATCAATAGTAATATACAGTACCAACTGTTTTTTAGTCTGACTACTTTTGCTCAGCATAATTATTTAGAGATTCGTTCATACTGTGCTCTGTGTAAGCAGTTTATTGTTTCTGTTGCTGACTAATGTTTCATTGTCAGGCTGTTCTGCAGTCTTTCCACTCCCTGTGATGGACCTTCGATCATTTAAGTGTGAGCCATTAACACAATACAGCTGTGAACATCTGTATACTCGTCTCTGTAAGAATTTTTTTCTCTTGAGCATGCAACTCACCAGTAGAATGGTTAGATCATATGGGAGATGTAAATTTTCAACTGTTTTCCAAAGTTGTACCTTTTTACATTCCCGTAGTGTCTGAGAGTTCAAATTGCACCAAGTATTTGTCAATATTTGATGTGATTAGCCTTTTAAATTTTAGATAGTCTCATGTGTGTGATGACACCTCATCATAGTTTGAATTTGCATTTCCTTAATGCAGTGGTTCTCAAAGTGTGCACCAGGGCACACTGGTGCATGCTAGAAGATTTCCAGGTGCGCCCTATGGTATTCCAGAGAAATATGTGCCTGTTGGGGACCAAAAAAACAACAGAAATTTTGGAGTTTAGATTTTTGGGGAACAGAGGTGTGGGGAATTGGCTGTAAGCTGACAGTCTGCCCAACTCCCCACCTCACTTGCCTGATTAGGTTGCAAAAGGCTGTTAAGCTCTGGTGCTGGATTGTTTACACTACCCCCTATGTTCCCCGGAAAGACTGGAGGTAAGCTTCTTCTATTCTTTATTTGGTGTAAAGTTAAGATGATGTGTATGGTGGGGATTTTCTGCACTCAACACAATTGAGAATAAAAAGAGAGAAATTCTTTAATGTACTGATGAGAAAATGAGAGTTTGCCTTTCAAATATATGCCCAAACATTTAAAAAATTGCTAGGATACATCAGGCTCATGTTTCTCACAAACACAAGAATGAAAAAACTTAACACATTTGTGCCGAGACCTGCCGAATTTACTATATCTTATTAAGAATGTATCTATATAAATAAAAAGATAACTTTTTTGTTGTTTTTTATTTTTTCACCCCTCTTTTCTATGAATTCTAAAAAGCATAACTCAGAAAATATAACATAAAAGTGTTTTTTAATGTCAGAAAAAATTTAATTTTGTCATATTTATTTCATTTAATTACCATAAAAGCACGCTTGGACTTTATGTCTTTTTCTTTAATATTTGACTTAATTATTATGACATATTTCTCAGAAATTTACATATAGTGCTCCTAGAATTATTTGTAGGATTTTAAATGCACCCCGACCTAAAAAATTTTGAGAACCACTGCCTTAATGACTAGTAATGTTAACATCCTTTTATATGCTAATGCATGACATGAAATCATTATAAACTAGATAGTTAAAAATGATACATTTCTATAAAAAACGTCAACTAGAAAGCACGTAGTTATTTATTGTTTAACAGTTATAAGTAAAATAATTATTATGCATAAATTGCAGTTGTGGTTCCTTGTCATTAGTAAATTTAATCTGATTTTTTAACTGACTCAAACTTAAAACAAAGTTAGATATTAAAAAATGAGAATGGCATATATTCCCAGTACTTTTCCCTAGAATATTTCCTTCTGGTTATTTCTCTGTTTTTTTTTCCATTTAGTCATCCACCCACTCCCACACAGTTAAGAAAAATCAAAATACCTTAAATGAAAACAATATTAGACTGAGACTTTAAAAATTCTTATATATACTATTCTTTTGATATAGCATCTATGTGATATAATATGCTTAGCACATTTCTAGTTAATGAATAATTTGTTATTTTATATGACCCTTCCTGTGACAATGTCAAAATAAATTTAACATACTGCTCACAAAAATTAGGAGATAATTTCAAAATAAATATGAAGAGATAAAATAAAAAAGCATTTTATTTTTTATTGGTTTTTTATTAAACAAGAACATCATAAAAGCAAACAACAAGTCGAAGAAAATTGTTTGATTGAGTATGCAGATGAGATACAAAACCAACTTTTATTTCATTGGTGAAAATGCACTAGACAAAAGGCTGAAGCTTCAGGGGTCCCCAAACTTTTTACAAAGGGGACTAGTTCACTGTCCCTTAGACCATTGGAGGGCCACGACATACAGTACTCCATATACTGACCACCAATGAAAGGGGTGCCCCTTCCGGAAGTGCGGCATGGAGATAAATGGCCTCAGGTGGCCGCAATTTGACCCACGGGCCATAGTTTGGGGACCTCTGTTGGAGTAACTCCACGTTCCCAGATCCCCTAATTTTTGTGAGCACTATTGTTAAACGTGAAAGTCTTTACAAGGATTAAATCCATAACCATATATATATATATATATATATATATATATATATATATATATATATATATATATATATATATATATAATTTTTTGTATTTTTTCTGAAGTTAGAAGTGGGGAGGCAGTAAGATTCCTGCATGCATGCACCCGACCAGAGTCCAACCAGCATGCGCACCAGGGGTCGATGCTCCGCCCATCTGGGCCATTGCTCCGTCCCAGCCGTAGCCATTCTAGCGCCTGAGGCGGAGGCTATGGAGCTGTCCTCAGTGTCCAAGTCAACTTTAGCTGCGGAAGAGGAAAAGAGAGATAAAGAGGAAGGAGAGGGGTATGGGTGGAGAAGCAGATGGGTGCTTCTCCTGTGTGCCCTGACCGGGAATCAAATCTGGGACTTCCACACACCGGGCCAATGCTCTACAGCTGAGCCAACCAGCCAAGGCCAACCCTAACTATATTGAAGATAATTTCTAACCAACTGAGTTGACAAGTTGACCCAGTTTGTACTTTCTTGGAAATATGGATTAATGCTGAATATTTATCAGTTTTGGGCTCAGCTAGCCCTAGCTTGATTTTGAGGTCTGATATTTATAATGGATATAATTTTGATTAAGTAACATAACTGCACTTCAGTTTTATAATTTATAAAATTGTTTTAAAATATTTCTGCTATGTCAAAAGCAATAAATATAAATTTTCAGGCAGAAGTGACAAAAATATTTTAATAAACACATGTACTTGATTGTCTGTCATATGCCAGGCATGGTGTTACAGCAGAGATGTAGGTATAACTTATGTGTGTTTCTTGCCTTGAAAGTGGTTGTGTCTCAGTAGACAACCCTAATGAAATATTGAAGAATAAAGGAGTTAAACAAGGACATGAGGAAAGGAGATAATAAGGTGGAATATTTTCAGTAGTCAAAAGCCAATAATTGAGAGAAAATAAACTTACAATTTTACATTATAAGCTAAAGTTTATAAAGTATTGGGAAAGAATGGTCAAGACAGGCCTGGACGGTGAGCAAGAGGCTACACCGGGTCCATGCAAACATGTTAGGGATATTGGGGTTTATCCTAAACATAACAGGACAATTAGGTTAAGCTTTACTAAATTCCCATTTCTGTAGATCAAATTACCTATTTGGTTGAATGGCAACAAATAATAAAATAGAAAATGAGGTTAATAATAGTATCTAACATGTAGAAATAAAGATTTATAGGATCCAATATATTTAAAGTGTTAGCACATGTCATGTTGTGTAAGGGGTAGCTATGTTTGTAGGAGGACAGTGGCGGCCATGATGAAGAGAAGATGACAAATAAAAGGTTAGGGTTAGAACATCTGAAATTATTTTAAAATTTATTGCTTATAAAGGTGATAGAGTGAGTCTGAAGTTTTAAGGGTGACCTTCAGATTTCTGCTAGAAGCAAATTATCGCACTACTTTTGCCAACTAGAATGATATTCAAGCATACGCGTAGGGGAGCTCAGGTTTGGACAAAAGAAGTGGCCATGGCAATGGGATGGAGTCACAGAGGCTTCTGGCTGGCAGTCAGATGAATGTGTGTGTGTGTGTGTGTGTGTGTGTGTGTGTGTGTGTGTGTGTGTTTTATTTTGTTCTGTTTTTTTGACGAGAAGCATTAATTCTTCATTGTGGCCTCCTAGTTGTTCATTGATTGCTTTCTCATATGTCTCTTGACCAGGTAGGAAGGGCTCCAGCAGAGCAAATGACTTCTTGCTCAAGCCAATGACCTTGGGCTTCAAGCCAGTTACCTTTGAGCTCAAGCCAGAGATCATGGGGTCATGTCTATGATACCACACTCAAGCTGGTGATCTCATGCTCAAGCTGGTGAACCCACTCTCAAGCCAGTGACCTCTGGGTTTTGCACCTGGGTCCTCAGCATCCCAGGCCAATGTTCTATCCACTGTGCCACTGGCTGGTCAGGCTTCAGATGACAATAAAGTGGTGTTCAGAGTATCCATGTCATAGCTGTTGGCACAAGAGGACACCTGAAGGCCAGTGAAAGATGCTGGGGGTCCCAGGAGGAGTGTGCAGAGAGGGGAGCGTGAAGTACCCTCTAATACAGGATAGGTAGGAGGGAGAAGGAGTAGGGCAAGATACTAACAAGAGTACCCTGAGAGCTAGAGAGTGTGTTGTGTTAGAAGTCAAAGGTGGACAGGGTTTGAGGGGAAATCCCCCAATGTGGGAGGGGCAGAATCTGTGGGTCAGTTTGAGGGTCACCAAGAGGGCATGCCCTGCACTAAGATAAATGTATAAGGAAAGGTAGAAAGTTTGACAATGAAAATGTAATCATTTGATATCTTGTTTCAAAGTCATTAATATGTATTGAAAATGGAGAACATTCATCGTTTAATTCACAAATAAACAGATAAGATGGATATTATTATAATTAAAAATGTATTGAGTTGTGAATGTTAGATCACTAAGACGATGGTCTCACTCACCTGTAGTGCCTTTTGAAAAAGAGCATCGACTCCAGCACAACACTGGCCCATATGACGTTTGTCATGTTCCATGATATAACCAGCAGATTACTTTGGTGATCCTGTTATCTGTAAGTATATTAATGAAGGGATAATTTATGAACTACTTGCAGTTTCAGAAGTGATGTTACCATGAATCCTATTTGTAGTCTAGTCTTGTAAACCTTCCTATATTGTGAAATAGCAAATTATATATATATATATATATATATGTTTTTGAATAATTTTGATAAAGTGTTCTAAAATTAAGTGTAAGGTCATAGAAAACTTGCATGGTTGGAAGTTTATATTGAAAATGAAATAGTGCACCAATCTGAATACTAATGATTAAATGTCATTTGTGTCCATGGGTGGAGAGGGTTGAAAGAGGGAATCATTACTTATTATATAGCTCATATAGCATTCTACTGTGACCTAAAAATAGAACATCAGTGTTACTATCCTCCAAGAAAATGGTACAAAATAATGTGTTATCATCCTTAAATGTGGATAAGCTGGAGAGGGTTAGCAGGGCCGTTCCTTATGGCTTCCTTGCCGATTCAGGGAAAAATATATTGACCAGTAAAAAATCAATGTCCCAGTTAAACTGGCTGACCAAGCACTTATGTCTCCTGGATTCCTTTAAAGAAGGGGAAGAATATGAGAAAGTTCAGACCCTCAGTTGTGGGTAAGGAGCAGAACAGATAGCAGTGAGCTCAGTGGATAAAAACTATTAGAGACACAATTTATCAGAAGGTTAATTGGAGAAAGAAGAAAAATTGCTAGCCTAGAAGAGGAGAATAAAGGAGGATTTTAATTAACAAAGTAATTAAAATGCTAAGAAAGCGTGGAACAGAAGAAATAGAGAAAATGCTATCCTCCTCATTTGTAGATGAAGAATTATGAATTTAGAAATAACCACCAGAACCGCTGAAATGGACATTTCTGTGTATGAACTTGTATGGTTCATTCAAATGTTTAATATAAAAGCACTATACAAAAATGGGATTAAAGTAATTTGGAGCATTTTGAAGGTCTACAACATTATTGAAATAAGAACCATTTTGGTGTGGGATTTTACAGTATTTTTTTAACTTGTAGTTTTAAGTTTATCATGCACAGAGATGTGAATTATCACTGATATCAGTTATGTTTTCCAATTCACATATCCCTACCATTGCTTCTGTTAAACTGATATTGCAGATATACCAGTGGCATTTCTCCTCCAATGTCTGGTTGGATATTTTTTAAATAAATGAGGTAGACATCACCTCCACTTTGTGTAATGGTTAAGTCAAGTCAATACCTAAGGATGAGGATACATTTTCACTAAGAAAATAAATAGCAATAAAAAAATCCAAAGAATAGTAACCTTCTTTGACAGGCTTCAGAATGAAGCCTCACTCTCTAGTTCCCTTTCAGTCAGAAGAACACTTTCTACCTCTTTTTGAGACTGTTTTAAAATAAATAACCTTTGGCACTTACCTACATGACCTTACTACCTGCTCAAAACTTAATTATTCTAAAACTATTCCTTGGAAAATTTAGGGTGATAATTGAGAACTTTGATGTTATTGATTACTATGTCTCAAATAGAACATCAAATATACTTCTGGTATTTGTTTTAGGAATTTTCCAGAAGATTGACAGAAAGTTGAAATAATCCAATTCAGAAAAAGTATAAAGAAAGTGGTACACTAGATGGCACAGCGTAGGAAAATGGTCAAGAGCAGGGACAAAATCATAGGCATGGCTTGTGTGACTTTGGACAGTGCAAGTGGGAATACATTAGGAGCCATTGTTGTGAGGATTTGGTGAGGTTATTTATGTAAAGTCCACAAAATAGTGCCATCTACATGTAAGTGCTGATAGAGATACTGGTCTACAATTCACTGAGGTCAGCTAGGCATTGTGATTAAATTATAAGTGGCAAAACTAATTAGACCAAGTTCACAGATCCATACTAGGTTACGCTTAAGTCTAACAGTGGAGGCATTCTGAGGAAGCAGTAGGATCCTGTACCCTTTTGAAACCGTCTGAGTCCACTAGGTGGTATTCCACCTCCCTGCACCTGCAGTGGAGACTGGATTTCTTCTCTGGAGATACAATCTGAGGACCTGCAGACTGAGGATTAGCAGGTGCATAGAGGGTTAACATTGAGGTTTAGGAATATAAACACTAAATCAAAGGCTGAAGCCTGAAAGGAAGGTCTCCTGGGCCCTTCTCCCCCCCCCCCCACGCCTCTGTCAGAACACAGGCAGCAGGGATAATCCAGAGAGAGCGTTCCTTAGGATCTCACCATATGAGCGATCCCCAGTGGAAGTTAGCTCACCTTCTGTCCATCCCACAGGGGAGCCTATGTGTCTGTATGTCTTGCCTCTATGCCCCTGACTTCCATTAGCACAACTTGTTACTGAAGAGCTACAAAGAATTCCACTTCTGGAGTCCTAGCTGAGGGGGCTTGGTCCCCTCCACTGTGAACACATAGATATTCTTGATTAGATATATTTTATGTTGTTTACTACAGTACTCTCAATAATACATTTAAATCTTATTACAAAATCAATCAAAATCTCAAGCTTCCAATGACAAAGGAAATTGATGTGTAGCATTAAATTGGAAAAAAGAGCAAGAAACACAGATAGATTGTGTCCTACTTCCAACTTCTTGTGATGTAGGACCTCATTTACTTCTTTATTTAGGCATAAATATGACCTTATTAACAGATGGCTTCACATGCACTGTAGTCTTTATTCATTACAACAAAGAGTATATAACAATGAAACTTGTTGACCTCCTACCATATTGTATTATAATATTTATGATTTCTAATCTGACGATGTGTTGAGGAAGAGATTTTCAGCAAAGAGTTATGCCTTATAACACTATTTTTACTTCCTTATCAAGAAAAAAAGTGAGTCTATATCATGTAGGTATCCCAGTGGTCGGCAAACTCATTAGTCAACAGAGCCAAATATCAACAGTACAATGATTGAAATTTCTTTTGAGAACTAAATTTTTTAAACTTAAACTATATAGGTGGGTACATGCCTTATTGAGGTAGTGACTTCACGTGGTATTTTGTGGAAGAGCCACACTCAAGGGGCCAAAGAGCCACTTGTGGCTCTTTGTATATCATGAGCCGTGGTATACTAACCTCATCACTTTTTTGTGTGTGTGACAGAGAGAGAGAGACAGAGAGAGGGGCAGCTAGGGACAGAGTGAAAGAGAGATGAGAAGCATCAATTCTTCATTGCAGCACCTTAGTTGTTCATTGATTGCTTTCTCATATGTGCCTTAACCGGGGGGGGGGGGGAGGGGCGGCTACAGCAGACCAAGTGACCCCTTGCTCAAGCTAGCACCCTTGGGCTCAAGCTGGTGAGCCTCACTCAAACCAGATGAGCCTGTGCTCAAGCTGGTGACCTTGGGGTCTCGAACCTGGGTCCTCTGCATCCCAGGCTGATGCTCTATCCACTGTACTACGCCTAGTTGGGCTTTTATCACTTTTTAAAAATAATTTCATTGTTTTGAGAGATGGATATAGAGAGAAAGAGAGAGAGAGAGAAGCTTCAAATTGTTTTACTCAGTTATTCCATTCAGCTGTGTACTCACTGATTGCTTCACGTACATACTCTGACCCAAGGTCGAACCATGACTTCTGCTGCACCGGGTGGACACTTTATCTATTGGACCACCCTGCCAGGGGACTCTTGTCACTTTTTTTGTTTTTTAACGTTTATCTTTTCTATTGTTTTGACAAACCTACTTGTACTAGGCCTAGAAAAATTTAACCAAAGTTACAACAAATAGTTGTAATTATGGAATTATGGTGTAGATAAAATCATTTTATTACCTAGAAAAATGTTATTAGCATAAATAATTATTTTTTAAACCATTAAAAAAATAGTTTTAAAATATTAAAATATGAATTTTGAGAAAATTGTAAGATTTAGTCATCTGTTATTTTTCTTGTTGTAAGCAGCTTGTTAAATAATTAGAACACAACTTAAAATATAATTTCTCCAGCTTCTGACATCTGGTATAAGATCTCACATCGTCCCACTGTGGACAACATCTCAGGCACACACCTTATTTTTCCAGATGAAAGAAGTGAAGGAGTCAAGAGAGAGAAGAGACAGGTCATTTATTTGTTGTCTGTTTATTCCCATTTAACTGTTCTGTTATTGCAGGTCTTTCTTGGTTGGTTATAGGATGTAGCTATCATCCCAAATTTTATTTGGGGCCCAGGCAGGTGTTCTTTGTAACCTCTTGGGGAAAATACTACAGTTTCATTACATGGACAATGTACCATCTGGCTAATTTATGTTTTCTACGACCTCCTTATTTTAGTTTCATTAGTGTCTTAACCTTGGTATTATGTCTACTTGGAAGAAATACACTGCTCACAAAAATTAAGGGATATTTCAAAAGGAATACAAAGCGATAAAATTTCCCCTAATTTTTAGGGGAAATTTGAAAAGGAATATGAAGCAATAAAATACATCCTAATTTTTGTGAGCAGTGTACCTTCAAGATGACTCAGGGCAGCTCTCAAGTCAGGCACCCATGTGCCAGCAGATTCACACTTGAGAATGTCAGGATGCTTCCCAGCTTCTCTGTTCTCCCTGTCCTGGGAGCTCCTGGTCATTTCACATCCACAGCATTCCGAAGGCTCCCTCCCACGGTAGTCATTCCATGAACTGCAGTGTTAACTGCTGCAGAAAGGTTATTCACGTTTATCCCAGCAGGTACTCAGTGGATTTCACCAAAAAGTTATCTTATTTATCTCTATATATTAATTATTGGCTTGTAGATCTCTAAACAAAGAGAATGCAATGTTGGGCTAAAGACTTGTACCTGGTAGACGCCACAGCTTTTTCCCCACACCGAAGATATTAAAACCAAACCCCCTGCTCTACCTTGAACTGCAGGTGGGCTGCTTTCCATCCCCTGTCCTAGCAAAACAGCTGCCGGGCTTCCAGCTGCCGGAACGGGTAACTCCATGCTGCAGTCTGATTTGCTTCTGCCCAGGAAAAGCTGTTGTGCCACCTACCATGAGATAGCCTGTTATTGTGCCCTATTGCTGGGGTGAGGTCTTCAACTGCATATCATTGTTAGGTCAAATTCACACTAGGTTTTGAGCAATAACCAATTTTCTTTTCTTTTTTAATTTAAAGGTATTCATATACATAAAAGTAATTTTGGTGATCATAACTCTTTTTCTTGGCTTGCCATAATTCAAAAACATTTAAAATATGTCCCCCTGTGAAAAATAACATGTTTCCCATTTAGAAAAATTGTAATATATGTGTAACACTGCAGGTTGCAATTCTATCCACATTATATGTAAAACAAGAAGATAAAAGGGCTATAAATGAACAGCTCAGGACAGTAGCTACAACAGCTGTAACTTGTCATTTGTTAAATTTGTTGTAAGGAATAAAGCATAAAGCTAAAAAACTGAGGTGAAACTTCTACAATAGTTTGAATACTACATGAAGCTAATTAAGGTTTCCAATGTGTGAGTGTGTGTGTGTGTGTGTGTATATATATATATATATATATATATATATATATATATATATATATGTATATGTAATTATATATAATTACATAAATGTGTGTGTGTGTGTGTGTGTGTGTGTGTGATTGCTTTTAGAGAGACAGAGAGAGGAAGGGTGAAAGAAAGAGAGAGAGAGAAACGTTCATTTCTTCCATTTGGTTGTTGCATTCATTGGTTGCTTCCCACATGTGCCTTGACTGTGTGTGGAACCTGCCACCTTACCATTTCAGGATGACATTCTAACTGATTGAGCTAACCAGCCTAGATCAATAGATAAATCTTAACATTTGACTTTCAACTACATAAATGCATATTTTTTTAATGGCTGTTTAATAAAAGTCAGAATACTGATATTTGACAAAAATCTTATAAAGTTTCTTGCAGTTGAATGGTGATATATTTCTTAAAATGTTTTTATGAGAAAGTGGTCTGATATGTTTCTACATGTTGGGCAGATAAAATATATTATGCTCACTTTGTTAAAGATGGCGCTGCCCACGTGGAAGTTCATTGATGTTAATGTGTGTTCTGGAACAGGCTGTGGGCAGGCCGGGTGGTTATAACCTAAGGCTTAGTTTAAGAGTAAGCTCTTCCCCACACCCTTGACTGATTGGATGATGTAGGGTGGTGCACTCTCCTGAGGAATCCCATTATGCCTCAGATGGGTGGCTTTGTATCAGAGACTTTCTTATATGTATAATTGGATTAAAGGTTTGGATTTTCTATGCTATAAATTGGGGCAGTCCAGGAGCTCTCTCTCTCGGTTCCTGGGTTCCTGAGATTAGTATCAGAGAGGAGAGCAGATTAAGGCCATGTGGAGAAGAAGTAGCCAAGATGGCAGAGTGCTGAGGAAGAAGCCAGTTTGTTAAGAGTTTGTGCAGGAGGAGATGGGAAACAGAGGTGAATAAGTCTGGTGAGCTAGAAACCTTTGATTCTAGGAAACTCGGAAAGTCAGTAGCTTTGTGAGCACTGAATGTGTGGGTTTTGGAGCCCAGTGTGTGTTTTTGCTTGCCCGCCGGGTGCAAGCTAGAATTAAAGCTGATGGCTCACCAGTTCGTGGCTCCTGTGTTTCATTACCAACTGATCGAATCAAATGCAAACCTGCACGGGTCAGGCTGCTGTGATAGTAGCCTTGACTACTGGCTTTACACTACACTAATAAATTGGTAAAATTAGATACAGTGATTTTTTTCTAAGACTTTGTGGCACTTAAGTAATAGTTAGAGTTGTTTCTATAATGATATGTAAATAAGATTATAAATATAAAATGTTGCTGTTTGAAAATTGGAATAACAAGAAAAAAGTAATAATGAAATCAGAATATAGTGACAAAGGAAACTACATTTCAAACTGTTGTGCTAAGCATCCGGGCCTCAGAGAGGCACACTCCCAAGCCAGGGACCAAAACCAGAGAGGATCCCCCAATTTTGTAGGACACAAGATGGCAGCGGAGTAGGCAGACTCACAGACTCCCAGCTCACACCAACAAACTGAATTACAAATTAATTTAGGAACAACCAGCCTGAAAAACCAATTCTGGACTACAAGAACTGCTCTCAAAAACAAGGAGCAAAGAAGAAGCCACACCGAGCCCCTGGTGGGGAGTGCCGAGGAGCAGTGAGCCTCCCCTGTTTACAGGAACAAAGGGGGGGGTGTAAAACCAGTAGTCAAGGCCACCATCACAGCAGCCTGACCCGTGCAGGTTCACATTAGATTCGAACAGTTGGTAATGAAACAATGGAGCCAAGAACTGGTGAGCCATCAGCTTTAATTCTAGCTTGCACCCGGCGGGCAAGCAAAAACACACACTGGGCTCCAAAACCCACACATTCAGTGCTCACAAAGCTACTGGCTTTCCGAGTTTCCTAGTTTAAAGCCAGTATTCGAGGCCACCATCACAGCAGCCTGACCCACGCAGGTTCGCATTGGATTCAAACAGTCGGTAATGAAACACAGGAGCCAAAAACTGGTGAGCCATCAGCTTTAATTCTAGCTTGCACCCGGCGGGCAAGCAAAAACACACACTGGGCTCCAAAACCCACACATTCAGTGCTCACAAAGCTACTGACTTTCCGAGTTTCCTAGAATCAAAGGTTTCTAGCTCACCAGACTTATTCACCTCTGTTCCCCATCTCCTCCTGCACAAACTCTTAACAAACTGGCTTCTCCCTCAGCACTCTGCCATCTCGGCTGCTTCTCCTGGCCTTCACGTGGTCTTAATCTGCTCTCCTCTCTAATACTAACCTCAGGAACTCAGGAACCAAGAGCGAGAGAGAGATCAAGCTACTGCTCTCTCCCATTTTATAGCATAGACTCAAAACCTTTAATCCAATTATACAAACAAGGAAGTCTCTGTATAATGGGATTATTCAGGAGAATGCACCACCCTACATCATCCAA
This sequence comes from Rhynchonycteris naso, assembly GCA_037038555.1. Taxonomy (NCBI): domain Eukaryota; kingdom Metazoa; phylum Chordata; class Mammalia; order Chiroptera; family Emballonuridae; genus Rhynchonycteris; species Rhynchonycteris naso. The sequence continues at coordinate 192,212,919 of CM072995.1, read as the reverse complement.
TCAGTCAAGGGTGTGGGGAAGAGCTTACTCTTAAACTAAGCCTTACGCTATAACGACCCGGCCTGCCCACAGCCTGTTCCAGAACACACATCAATATCAACGAACTTCCATATGGGTAGTGCCATCTTTAACAAAGTGAGCATAATATATTTTATCTGCCGAACACATAGAATCAAAGGTTTCTAGCTCACCAGACTTATTCACCTCTGTTCCCCATCTCCTCCAGCACAAACTCTTAACAAACTGGCTTCTCCCTCAGCACTGTGCCATCTTGGCTATTTCTCCTGGTCTTCACGTGGCCTTAATCTGCTCTCCTCTCTAATACCTCAGGAACCAAGAGAGAGATCAAGCTACTGGTCTCTCCCACTTTATACTGTAGAATCAAAACCTTTAATCCAATTATACAAACAAGGAAGTCTCTGTATAATGGGATTCCTCATCAGAGTGCACCACCCTACATCATCCAATCAGTGAAGGGTGTGGAGAAGAACTTACTCTTAAAACCAAGCCTTAGGTCATAACGACCTGGCCTGCTTACATTATAGCCTTTTCCCCACACCCATCCCAAGCATAAGGGCAAATAATATCACCTGGGTGACGGGCTTCCATGTGGGCAGCGCCATCTTTAACAAAGTGAGCATAATATATTTTATTTGCCCAACACCGGACTTATTCACCTCTGTTCCCCATCTCCACCAGTACAAACTCTTAACAAACTGGCTTCTCACTCAGCACTCCACCATCTGGGCTGCTTCTCCTGGCCTCCATGTGGCCTTCATCTGCTCTCCTCTCTGATACCTCAGGAACCAAGAGCAAGCAAACTACTGCTCTGTCCCACTTTACAATGTAGAAATCCAAACCCTTAATCCAATCTACAAACAAGAAAGTCTCTGATACAAAGTCACCCATCTGAGGCATAATGGGATTCCTCAGGAGAGTGCACCACCCTACATCATCCAAGCAGTCAAGGGTGTGGAGAAGATCTTACTCTTAAAACTAAGCCTTAGGCTATAAGGATCCGGCCTGCTCACAGCCTGTTCCAGAACACACATTAATATCAACGAACTTCCATGTGGGCAGCGCCATCCTTAACAAAGTGAGCATATTATATTTTATCGGCCCAACAGGGGTGCTTTGGAGACAGGTTCCAGGATTAAGCCCTGCACAAGCTGCCGTTGCAGGCTGCTCCAAAGGTAGCAAGTCCCATGGGGCCTTTAAAGACGGAGAGAGGTGTGGGCATGCCCTAGAGAAGTGGTTTTTAACCTGAGTTCTATCAAACCCTAGGGGTTCGATGAGTTGTTCTCAGGGGTTCGGAGAAGTCTCTGCCGTGGAGTCCAGAATAAAGTAATACTGTAATTTGTTGTGAGTTCATGCACTTTGTTGGTTTTGTTCTTTGAGCAAGGTGATGTTCATGCATGACTCATTTTGTGCACCAGTAAGAAAAACATATACCTATGTCTTGAGTTTAGAAAAAAAATCATATTTTATTTATCACTAAAGAAGGGTTTGGTGAATGCGCATATGAAACTGGTGGTTTCGGTACCTCAAAAGAGGTTAAGAACCACTGCCCTAGAGAAAGTGTGCCCTGGTGTTGGGCAGATAAAATATATTATGCTCACTTTGTTAAAGATGGCGCTGCCCACATGGAAGTTCGTTGATATTAATGTGTGTTCTGGAACAGGCTGAGGGCAGGCCGGGTCATTATAGCCTAAGGCTTAGTTTAAGAGTAAGCTCTTCTCCACACCCTTGACTGATTGGATGATGTAGGGTGGTGCACTCTCCTGAGGAATCCCATTATACAGAGACTTCCTTGTTTGTATAATTGGATTAAAGGTTTTGATTCTATGGTATAAAGTGGGGAGACCAGTAGCTAGTGCTCTCTTGGTTCCTGAAGTATTAGAGAGGAGAGCAGATTAAGGCCACATGGAGGCCAGGAGAAGCAGTCAAGATGGCAGAGTGCTGAGGGAGAAGCCAGTTTGTTAAGAGTTTGTGCTGGAGGAGATGGGGAACAGAGGTGAATAAGTCTGGTGAGCTAGAAACCTTTGATTCTAGGAAACTCGGAAAGTCAGTAGCTTTGTGAGCACTGAATGTGTGGGTTATAGAGCCCAGTGTGTGTTTTTGCTTGCCTGCTGGGTGCAAGCTAGAATTAAAGCTGATGGCTCACCAGTTTTTGGCTCCATTGTTTCATTACCGACTGTTTGAATCTAATGCGAACCTGCTGTGATCCTGGCCAAGACTACTGGCTTTACACCTGGGATCCTTTGTCTTGAGGCTTTTTATCTTTCTTAAGTCATGGGAATTCCAGGGGAGGGTCTTAACAGAATTTTTATTAGCTTTTCAGGTGTGTCCTTAATATGTCGATTTATTAAAATGTGTGTAAAGAGCTGTGTTCGGCAGATAAAATATAATATGCTCACTTTGTTAAAGATGGTGCTGCCCACATGGAAGCCCATCACCCAGGTGATATTATTTGCCCTTATGCTTGAGACGGCTGTGGGGGAAAAGCAATAATGTAGGCAGGCCGGGTCATTATAGCTTAAGGCTTTGTTTTAAGAGTAAGCTCTTCTCCACACCCTTGACTGATTGGATGATGTAGGGTGGTGATGTAGGGAGGAATCCCATTATGCCTCAGATGGGTGGCTTTGTATCAGAGACTTTCTTTATGTATAATTGGATTAAAGGTTTGGATTTTCTATGCTATAAACTGGGGCAGTCTGGGAGCTCTCTCTCTCTTGGTTCCTGAGTTCCTGAGGTTGGTATTAGAGAGGAGAGCAGATTAAGGCCATGTGGAGGAGCAGTAGCCGAGATGGCAGCGTGCTGAGGAAGAAGCCAGTTTGCTAAGAGTTTGTGCAGGAGGAGATGGGAAACAGAGGTGAATAAGTCTGGTGAGCTAGAAACCTTTGATTCTAGGAAACTCGGATAAGTCAGTAGCTTTGTGAGCACTGAATGTGTGGGTTTTGGAGCCCAGTGTGTGTTTTTGCTTGCCTGCCGGGTGCAAGCTAGAATTAAAGTTGATGGCTCACCAGTTTTTGGCTCTGGTGTTTCATTGCCGACTGTTCGAATCCAATGCAAACCTGTGTGGGTCGGGCTGCTGTGATGGTGGCCGCGGCTACTGGCTTTACAAGCTGTCAGGGTTATTTTTTGGTTAGTTTTATTTTTAAAAGACTGTTATTAAAGAAGGACCAGGAGTGAGGTCAGTCAGGAGCCATTGTCATTGTGGCCATGCAGGTTCACATTGAATTTGGGCAGAGTAAAGAAACAGTGGAGCCAAAAAATGGTGGACCATTCCTTTATTGAAGTCTCGCACCAGCCAACAAGCAAACACACAGGGAAAACAGTTCCCTCTCATTCAGAACTCCCAAAACCCTGATGCATTCTCCAATTCCACAACCAGGAGGCTCTTTTTTTTTTTTTTTAAGTTTTTTTTATTTTATTTTATTGGTTTTAGAGAGAGAAAGGGAAGGAGCAGGGGAGAGACAGGAACATTGATCTGTTCCTGTATGTGCCCTGACTGGGGATCGAACCGGCAACCTTTGTGCTTCGGGATGATGCTGTAATTAATTGAGCTATCCGGCAAGGGCAACCAGTAGACTCTTCTCCAGTTTCTCCTAGATTCAAAGCCACCCTCCCCACTCAAAGCCTCACTAGGGCTCCCAAAGCCCCTCAGCTCTCTGCATGTGCACTCCTGCTCCTCTGCAAAACTGGCTTCTTCTTCAGCAGTTTGCATTCTCTCTGCTCTTCCTGCAAAACTGGCTGGGCCCACAAAGATTCCTCCTCCAGCAAACATTAACAAAACAATGGCCCCTCCCAAGCAGGAATGCAATCCACAATTTGCAATCAACTGCCCTACACTGAGGACAAGCACACACTTGGCTGCCTAGCGTCATTTTTTAACAATAATAGTGAGCAGACACAAAAAATACAAATTTTACAAACTCATTTGCCCAACACCTAGGAAAGTCTGGAATGTGTACACCATTTTTTCCAAAGTGTCCTTGGTTAGGGAAGATAAAACCTTGAGATGCACTAGTTGGCTGTAAATTTTTCAAATTGGCCTTGTTCAATTACATTGTTTCAGTTTCCCTTGTTCTACCTGTCAAGTAATTTTCCTAGCTTCTTATGATCCTGCCTCATATTTTCAAACTTTTTTGACTTCCTGGGTAGAGATCTGGTTCCTGAACATATGGGAAACAAAACATATACTCAGTATGATTCTTGGTCAGGGCATACAGGAGAAGCGACCATCTGCTTCTCTACCCCTGCCCCTCTGGCTTCTCTCTCTCTCTCTCTCTCTCTCTCTCTCTCTCTCTCTCTCTTCCCCTCCAGCAGCCATGGCTCGATGGGAGCAAGTTGACCCCAGGCGCTGAGAATGGCTCCATGGCCTCCACCTCAGGCTCTGAGAAGATCTTGGATGTTGAGCAACAGAACAACGCCCCAGATGGGCAAAGGATCGCCACCTAGTGGGCTTGCTGGGTGGATCCAGGACAGGGCATATGCAGGAGTCTGTCTCTTTGCCTCCTCTTTTCTCACTAAGTAAAAAAAAAATTTACCCAGTTTATATTTCCTTCTCAACTACAGCTATAAATAAAATTCTAGCTGCTCAGCTCTGTGGATTAAACACGTGTGTGCACACATGCACACACAGACACATGCATAATAATTGAAATACTTCTAAGGTAGAAGTAAAAGGTTAAGTGGATTATCAGATTATGATCCAAACCAATTTATTCCTGTGTTTTGAATTTTATTGTTTTCAATTAAGAAATGTGGCTATTTAAGAGAGAGGCATTGAATTATTTATTGAGAATATGATCTCTGCCAAGAGAAATCGATATAACAGGTTTCTTGATAGCTGTCCTTTGTTACATTACAAACTGTGTTTGTCATTTATCATTTATACTTCATTATTGTACTTTTGATGATTTAATTAGTCCTAGAGTTCAGCTTTTTTTTTTACACATTTTCTCTCTCCTCAGTTTTTGTCATAAAAATCATTTTTTATAAAATAGGTTTAGGAACATATTATCAAAGAGAGATTATACTTTACATTGCTTAATCTACACATCATACTTTGGAAATGCAGAAACTGGAGATGAATGACCTTGCTTTCCCCAAAGCCCATCTGCCACAGGCTCCCAATAAGACAGAGCAGGCAGGAGAGTGGATGAGCAGATGGTGTTCATAAATAAACTTCTAGTAACCAGTGGACAAATCAGTTTTAAACTGGGACTGAAGTCAGTACACATCTCCCTCTTATTCCCAAAATGTTTGACGAAGTACTGTCATATCCTGAGAGAGATGATTCTTGTCATTTTTTCAAACCAGCTGGGTTGCAGCAGTGCTGGAAGTCTCTTATTCTATCAGGACCCGCCATAAATTCCAGAGCCAGACCATTCAGCTTGTCCCTCTATGCTTTCTTGTCTTGTTGTTATCACCTTTTGTTTAGTTTGATGCTTTAAACATCCATGTCCGATTTTATAATTTTGGAAAAAATATTTGAAGGTAGCCATACAAAACAGTTTGTGTTTTACCCTTGGCATCAATGACAACATTTCAACTTAAGACCTTTCATGCCCTTTAACAGCATTCATAGAATCTAAGACTATGCAGGGATGAACTATAGGCAAGGATGCAAAACACTGTTATATTTTTATAAATTTTTAAACAAATTTAAAATATTTTATTGATTTTAGATAAAGAAGAGGGAGAGAAAAGGGGAGTGAGGAGGAGCGGGAAGCATCAACTCATAGTAATTGCTTCTCACATGTACTTTGCCTATCCAAACCCAGGGGTTTAGAACAGGAGACCTCAACATTCCCAGTTGATGCTTTGTCCACTATTCCTCCACAGATCAGGCTATTTTTTTTTCTTTTTTATTAAGTGAGAGGTGGGGAGTCAGAGAGACAGACTCCTGCATACACCCCAACCAGGATCCGCCTGGCAAGCCCTCTAGGGGGTGATGCTCTGCCCATCCGTGGCCCTTGCTCTGTTATAACCAGAGCCATTTTTTAGTGCCTGAGGCTGAGGCTATGGAGCCATCTTCAGTGCCCAGGACCAACTCGCTCTAATTGAGCCATGGCTGCAGGAGGAGAGAAGAGAGAGAGAGACACAAAGAGAGAGGCAAGTGGGGGAGGGGTGGAGAAGCAGATGAGCGCCTCTCCTGTGTGCCCTGACCGGGAATCAAACCTGAGGTTTCAACACACCGGGCCAACACTCTACCACTAAGCCAACCTGCCAGGGTAGGTTATTTTTATAAATTAAAAATCAAAATTTGAAAGAATGAAAAATAGATGAATTTTGAAGAGAAACAGAGAAATTTGGTATAAAAAATAGTCTTTGGCAATAGGTGGATTTGGGTTCAAATATTGCATTTTCTCTGCTACTTGTGCGCTGTATGATTCAGAAGTATTTTTTAAATGTTCTTGAGGCTTCAGGTTCACTTGTTTAAAGTCCGAATAAAAACATCACTTCTAAATTTTCTATGATAAAGAAGATTAAATCAATTTACATGTAAAATTATGAGCTGTACTAAGTGGTAATTGTTTTAAACTGTTATCTTTATCTTGCTGCCTTTTTGTTGTTATTTTGTTACTGTTATTCCATGAAGCCAGCTGGATTTAAGGCATGGGTGTTACCTCAAGTTTCTGAATGGTGACTAACCTATAACTTCAAACATCTTACTGTCAAATTGTATGTCAGATTTTATAAAGGTTAATACATAGAAAAAAATAAGCACTTAGGAAGTAATCACAGATCAAAACCACATTAGATAGCCTGACCAGGTGGTGGTGCAGTGAATAGAGCGTCGAACTGGGATGCGGAAGGACCCAGGTTTGAGACTCCGAGGTCGCCAGCTTGAGCACAGGCTCATCTGGTTTGAGCACAAGCTCACCAGCTTGGACCCAAGGTCGCTGGCTCCAGCAAGGGGTGGCTCGGTCTGCTGAAGGCTCGCAGTCAAGGCACATGTGAGAAAGCAATCAATGAATAACTAAGGTGTCCGAACGAAAAACTAATGATTGATGCTTCTCATCTCTTTCCGTTCCTATCTGTCTGTCCCTATCTATCCCTCTCTCTGATTCTCTCTCTGTTTTTGTAAAACAACAACAAAAAAAAAAAAACCCATATTAGATAGAGGATAAAATTAATATGGTGAGTAGTCATAGCTGAGTTTTTATTGATCAGAGTCTTCTCTTATTAGAAGAAAAAACATTGCATTTGTCTTATGGCACGAAATGAAGGGAGGAAATATAAGTTTATTATTTTAACTAACATCCATCTTTTCGTGGATATAAATTTACCACTATGGATAAAAGTATTCTAAAATAGTATTTAAATAAACTCTTGGTTAATTTTGAAAGTATGTTTGACTAATAGAAAAGTAGAAATTAAAATCTTAGTTGAATTGGAAAAATGAAACCTCTTTATTTCATGTTTGTATGTTAGTTTAGCAGTTGGTATGAACTAAAATATATGCTATGAGGTTGAGACCTTGTATAACTATGGGAAAAGTGGGGAATAATGCCAGGGGGTGTGGCTGTGGCTCAAGAAAATTCATCCACCAGAGATGACAAGCAGCTGGTGATAACGAAGTCCAGCAGGGGTTGAGGACTCTGTTTTACTGAAAGGTAGCTCTGATGTAAATAAATTTAGCAATGTGGGCAATTTTCAGACACCACAAATGAGGAAATCAACAACAAACCAGTGCTTGCAATGACAAATTGTGATCTAAAAGATCCAGGAAAAACCTGGACTCCTCAGAAAAATTGGAACCTGTCTTTCACTGCATTGAATCCCATGGAGTAGGTGACCTGCTGAAGAAGCTGCTTCCTGGCCCAGACTTCTGAAATGTGTCATGAGGACAGGGCTGTCCCACTTCACCCATCACCCAAGTGAGCCAGGCAGTCCCTGCATCATGGGAGCTTTTCCTGCAGAGAGTGCAACTGACCCAGAGCCATGCAAGGGAGACAGCGTGGGAAGTGTCCTCCTTGCTCAGCAACCTGGGCACAGTGAGAAACCACTTCAAGGTCTTAGAGATAAAGCAAGTTCATTTTGATAATTTTACTATAATAAGTTGAACAAATCATTACGAAAATATAATCTTAAGGGCTGTACTTGAGTAAATCCATAATCCAAGCATATCTCAGGCTTCTATTAGAGAGCTCCTACTGTGTCTTCTGTGTGTGTGGGGGGGGTGCACACTGCTTTTCAAAAATTTTGATCTAGCAGTGACAATGACAGGATTAAAAATAGAAGTAGGAGGAGGAGATTGGTGTCACATCTTCCTTAAACATTTAGTAAACTTGGCCAATGTGACCATTTGGCTCTGGGCTTGGCTTTGTTGGAAGTATTGTGGTCACTGACTCAATCTCTTTACTTTTCATTGGTGTATTCAGAGTTCTGATATCTTTTTGAGTCAGTTTATCTAGCTTATTTTTTGACATACATTTGTTCATAATATTCTCATAATCTTGTATACTTCTGCAAGGTTAATAATAATGTTCCCTCTTTCATTCCTTATTTTGGTCACTTGACTCTTCTTTTTTTTTTATTAGTCAGTATTGCCAAAGGTTTGCCAATTTTCTTGATCTTTCAAAGAATCAATTTTTAGTTTTATTGATTTTATCTATTGTTTTTTTCTTCTGTACTTCAATTTTTTCCCTCTAATCTCTACTATTTACTCCCTTTTATGGAGGGCTACACTTTGTTCTTTGTTTTGTTATTTTCTTTCTGTGTGTTAAGGTAAAGGTTAGGTTGTTGATTCGAGACATTCCTTCTTGCTTATGTATACTTTTGCATATCTAAATTTCCCCCTAAGTATTGCTTTAGCTGCTTCCTTTACATTTATTTCACAATATTTTCCAATTTCTCTTGTTAGTTCTTTTTTCACTCATTTGTTAATTAAGAGTGTGCTTTTAATTCCAACATAAAACTTGTTTTATGGCCTAATGTATGGTTTCCTCTGGAGAATGTTTTATATGAAATTCAGAAGAATTGGAAGTCAGGCTCTTCCCTCTGTTGTGAAGGCTCTGATATTGCTCCTCACAGTGTGTGCACAGTTACCCTGAGATGACCGTGGTTCTAGCAGGACTGCTTTAAGTGTCTCTCCTCCTGATCTCCCTGTGAAGCTGTGTGTTTCTGCTGGCATTCTGCTTCCTTCCTCCAGTGGCCGTCTGATTGTTCTATTGCTTTCAACAATGCCTTGGGCATACAGTCCGAACCTGTTAAATCCAGGCTTTTCTGAAGTGGTGGTTTTGAGGTGAGTCTTGACTGACCCTAAGGCTCTTCTGGGCCATTTTCTTCCTTGATTCTCCCTGATAAACCACATGGACTAAGTTCAGCCTATGACTCTGATTGCTTCTCTCCAAAATTGCCATTGTTTGGGGAGTAGTCTTATGGTTGAACTTCACCACACTCTTTTTCAAATTAAAGCAATTTCTAAGAGAAGCGCTTCAGAGCTCTCTATTATTGTGGACTGACTGTTTTCCTGGGAAGTAATCTCTGATCCTTTTCAGAACAGGAGGAGGAAACAGTAGCTGCTCTCTCTTAGAATGAAATCTCTGCTGTAGAGGATGGTGCTGAATGAGGGCGGTAGCCTCTAGTCTTCTTTGCTCACATTTCCCAGAGTGGAAATTTTCCCTATAAGAGAGTAGGAATGATGGGGATCAGAACCCTAGTGTTCTGTTTGCCGTTCCTGGTAATGTGCCTCTGCTTTATGAATGGGAGCTAAGTGGAAGAAAGAAGCCCCATTTTCTGGACAACACCTGCCATAAATCTAGTCTCTGCCACTTGGAGGTTAAGAGAATGAGCAATGCTGGTGTCTGATCTTCCTGGGAAAATACTGTATCCCTTACCTGGGAAATGAGAGAAGAGGGACCCCTTTTTTCTTAGCCATACCTGGGGCTGTGTTGGCAATGAGGGAGAAGAGTGAGATCATTGCTCAAGTGCCCAGACTCACACTGGTCTTAAAATTTAATACATTTTTCTAAATAATCTTTTTTTCCCCCTATATGCTCTTAAGGCAATTTCCAGGGACTTTAGCCACTCAAGGTTGATTTGTAGAGAGTGAGTATACAAGACTCCTTATACTAGTTTTAGTTCAAAAAGCTTTTATTTACCAGAGAGGTTGGATCTAAAACATAGTAATAAGATAAAATACAACAGGATAGTTTTGGAGAAGGATAATAATTTGGGGGTAAAGTACTTGCCTATGTTATATAAAGAATTATTATAAAATTATGGCAAGGAATATAAAGTAATAAGGATAGTGAGTGAACATGAAACAGATTAAAGAACTCTAAAATAGACTCATTAAAGCATAACATGATAAACAAAAAAGGGTACCCTTATCATTAGGAGAAGGGTAGACTGTCCAATAAACAGCACAGGTTAACTGATTTTACATACAAAATGACATTGAATCAAGAAGCATGAATACATTTAATATTTCTGAAAAGCTACATTAATTAATTAAATCATGGTTTTATTAAATGTATATTAATTACATTCAATAATATATACTGCTCACAAAAATTAGAAAATATTTTATCACTTTATATTCATTTTTAAATATCCCCTAATTTTTGTGAGCAGTATATGTTCCATGGGAATTTCCAGAAAGCCCTTGAGGATGGAGAAGATGAGGGGAGAAGACACTGCTCTCAAGGGCTTATTTGGGAGCAGGGATTCATAAAATTACCTACTAGTCCTTTCTGTAAGAGTTATAAAATGCCTGTGCTCCACAGTTGTTTGGGAAATATTGACAGAATAACTCATCTACTCTGATAGTAGATATAGGTAAACCTACATTCCTATCCAAGAATAATTTTCTCCTGCTCTTCGTGTGCAAGTAGATTGTGTCTTAAGCTCCCTACAGGTGAGCGTTGACATATGACTGTCCTAGCCAGTGGACAGTGAGCAGTTTTGAGGTATGTCACTATCATGCCTGGCATATAAAATCTCCTGTGCCCTGTCTCTTCTGTACAATAGATGCAAATAGGATGAAGCCTTGGAGAATGGAGAAGACACGTGATGGAAAGAGAAGGAGCTTCTGAATGACCATATAGTGAAGGTCTCCTGACCAACTTCACACCACGCCATGTCTTACATTACTGAGGCAGAAATCTGGTCATCAAGCCACTGAAAATGTAGCATCTACTTGTCAGTTCAATGCACTTAGTTCACAGGGTCTGTGTGTTTAGGATTTAAGATGATATCAAAAGAAAGTGTAAATTTAGATATTTGGAAGTAAAAGAGACTACCAATACCCCTATTTCTTACATAACACAATAAGGATATGGACAGAGTGCTAGGCTGATGAATGGCCACTAGACAGAAGATTGTTCAGGTTACCCATTGCTGTGTAATAAACTATTCTGGAACTTAACTATTTAAAGCAATAATCACTTCACTCCGTATTCTTATTGTTTAGGTTTATGAGAGTCAGGACTCAGGCAGAGGTCAACTGCATGATTCTTCTGTACCCTAAAACATTAAAAGATTGTTGGATGATGGGTGAGTCTGGCCCATCAAAAATGATTTAATTCACGTCTTGTACCTTGCTGAAAATGGCCAGAAAACTTGGTTTGGCTATAATTATGGAGTAGGGGACAGCATAGCTCTTACACAGTACCTGGTCCTCCCAGAAAAAAATGTCTGAGAGCCTTGGTTGAAATCAGCAAGGTGTCAGGTGGACTGGCTTCAGAAGTTCCAGCTCAATTTCAAGGGCAGAAAAATTAGATTCTACTACTCATTGTAAAGTGTGGCAAATAATTTGCTGTCATCTTTAATCTAAAGCAGAAGAACAAATCATTTTAATAATTGAGAAGGAAGAATTAGTTGATAAGAATGTAAGTTTGATTTTAGAATCTCTAGAAACAAAGTTGATTTTCTATTGACTCTGTAATATTTTTGAAGAAAGCCCTTGAGGATGTAATATTTTTGAGAGTTTCTGGGAATTCTGGTCCAAGTCCTTTTGGAAGCTGATACCAAGATGGGATTGAATGTGCAAAAGATTTATTTGGAGAAAATTCAGTGAAGGACAGGACAGAGTAAGAATAGTTCATGGGAAAGTTTCAGACCAAAAGCAGGACTGATAACTTTGAAAGGAGAGAGGAGAAGAAGAAGAATGATTGAGCAGAAAAAGATGACTAATGGCAGCTGAGACCATTGCAGTCAAGCAACCAGGAGTCCCTGCTGGAAGATGCAGGTACTAGGAGTCTTTGGTCAAACAGGTAGGCTGCTGTGTCCCTTCTGCCTGGCATAATCACGGGCTGGGGCAGCCTGGGGACAATGTGTCCTGTCTGCAAAGGCCATGATCCATCCAAATGTGGCAGCTGAAGTCAGTAAGCTCCTGCCAGCAGATGCCCCAGGAAGACGAGAAGAAGCAGAATATACCATGGCTACCATCAGGCGTGAGAGTAGCAGAGTGAGTGTGAACAATATTTGTGGAGAAAGGTAGAGTTGATTCAGGAGACGAAGCAATGAATTCTGTAACTGATACAGTTAGGTTTAGTGCCCATGGATTTTGAGCACAATAGACTTCCTGTGAATTTCTCTTCCTTAGCTGCCTAGGTTCAACGTTCAACTCTTATTTTCTCTTTTTCTCATTCCTTTGATGCTCCTGTCTTTTGTAAATTATTTCACCACCTACAATTGAACTGATATAGAAGACAGATTAGAATGATTTTAAAGCAAACATGCAGATAACTTTTAAAAATACCTTCCAGGTGTTCTTTTGACTACTCAGATAGATCTGCTAAAAATATTTATGCTCATGTCTCTCAAAACAAATGGCATCAGGTGAAAATATACCCATGAGTGAAATTTTTAGGTCACAGAAATGCATATGCTCAAGCGTAGAAGATGAACAGAATTCTCGCTGAGCTGAAGAATTGCTGATGCTCTCTACTTGTCTGCTATTGCTCTGGGCAAACATTTGCTTGGTTGCTGTTGTTTGGCTATTCTGGAGATGTAGTAAAATTTAATCATGTTTTAGTGTGCATATTTTCCAGATTGCTATCAATAAAAAGAATCTTTACAGGTTATTCTTGGAGACTTGACTATCTTTCATTATTTAGTTTTTGAAAGCCCTTAGACCATTACATTACTTAGTTATGTATTTTTGTTAGTAAATTCTAGGGATTCTTTGTGTTCTGAATGTGAAGTTTCAGTCAGCTTTATGTATTTCAAATACCTGGTCTGTGGCTTGCATTTTCACATTTTTATTAATGCCATTTAATAAATGTCTTATCAGTGTTTAAATTGATAAATAAATGTATTATTCATGTAAAAGAATTACATACAACAAAAATTAGTAATCAACAGCTACTTACAAAAATGCATAGATCTTAGAAATATACAGTTTATAAAATAAACAATCTAATAAAATAGTACATCCTTTATGATTCCATTGATTACAAGTTCCAAAGTAAGCAAAGCTAATCTATGCTGTTGACAGTGCAGATTGTGATTGGGCAGAGATATGGAGGAGGGGGCCAGGGTTCTGGTAACTTTCTCTATTTGATTTGAGTTGTCTTTGCAGTATTGTTTACTCTGTTGGTTGTTTAGTTGTACTAGTGTGTTCTTTGTACCTTTAGGGCACAAAATGAATAAAATAAATACTATACTTCACCTTAAAGAAAGGCTACAAGTGTGAAACACTAAATTTACCAAGAAAATGTGAAAATGGATAAGAAAAGAAAAGGCATTCTTAAAGCATATTTTTGAAGGTAGTGTTAATAGAGATGCATACAATAAAAGCACAATAAAATCAGAGAATTATTGCAACACGCTTTGCAAGTGGTATCAGCTATGATGTTACCACAGAACTGCTTTGTAGCTAATAAAATGCTTTCAGTTGTATGTTAAAAACTCAGATTCAAATTCGTCTGAACAATAAGAATACCCGTTGTCTCAAACAAGAAGTCCAGGGTTAAGGGCACTTCAGAGGATATTGAACCCCCATGCTAAATGTTAAGGTGACCAACCCTTTTATAATGAAAAGGAAGACAAAAATAAATTGAAGAAAACAATATCATAAGTAAAGAAACATTTTATTTATTGCAACAATAATACAGTATAATATGATAAATGCATAATAAAAATATTTGTAATATTTTATATTGTAATTATGTTTGCATGCCTATTAATTTTTAATAATAATTGTAAGAAAAAAATAATCATTTAGATACAAATACATCACATCACACTCAATGGATCGACTGCATCGACTGAATATAGACATTTACAGATTGGTCTTCCAGTATCAAAAAGGAAACATGTAGGACACTTTTTGAGGGAAGATGGAACTTACAGAAGAAGGACTGTCCTCCTTAAAGGAGGACTATTGGTCACCTTATAAATGTGCCTCCCCAAGTTTGTCTGTTGCAACTTTACTCTGAAGTGTAATGGCATGTTGGAATGGTAACTTTGAGAGGTAATTAAGTCATGAGGATGGAGCCCTCATGATGAGTTTACTATCCTTACTAGAAGGGATGTGAGAGAGTTTGCTTCCTCTCTCTCTGCCATGTGAGGATACAGGAAGATGCATATGTCTATTCTCTGACTATGAAAAACCCATGTTGTTTCCATTAACACAGCATTCTGTACTATATTAGCAGTCCAAACTGATGGAAACACCCAGGTTCAATCATGGCATCGGCCACCTAGATTTTCAAAGCCTTTCTGCTTTGCTGCCTTTTATCAGATTATTGTAGGCTGGTTCATCTGAGTCAAACTACAACAACCAAAGTTATAAAAGGGACTCTCCTAAATCAATACACCCAGGAAATGTTTCCTAGAAGCTTCTCAGAAGTTCCCCCTTTGTTTTGTTAGCCAAAATTGATTCCAACACACTGCTTGAATCAATCATTGTTAAGGGAAAGAGAGTCACTGCGACTGATTAGATCAATTCACACCTCCTCTGGGCGTGAGACAGGTTTTCTCACTAAGAATCTGAAAGGTCGAGGGAGCTGAGAAACAGAAATTCTTTTAGAAACAGAGAGAGAAATAAAGAAAAAATATGTGGATGGAAAGGAGGGAGGGTGAAGGGAAAGGTAGGAAGGAGGGAGGAAAGGAGAGACAAGTAAAGTTGTAGATACCATGTGTCATATATGCATTATAAATTTTACATTCCAAAAAGACAAGATAAGCATCTGTTCGGCGGATGGGATGTGGTGTGCTCACTTTGTTAGAGTTGGCGCTGCCCATATGGAAGCCCGTCACCCAGGTGATATTATTTGCCCGTATGCTTGAGACAGCTGTGGGGGAAAAGCAGTAATGTAGGCAGGCCAGGTCATAGCCTAAGGCTTAGTTTAAGAGTAAGCTCTTCTCCACACCCTTGACTGATTGGATGATGTAGGGTGGTGATGTAGGGAGGAATCCCATTATGCCTCAGATGGGTGGCTTTGTATCAGAGACTTTCTTGTATGTATAATTGGATTGAAGGTTTTGAGTCTATGCTGTAAAGCGGGAGAGACCAGTAGCTTGATCTCTCTCTCTTGGTTCCTGGGTTCCTGAGATTAGTGTTGGAGAGGGGAGCAGATTAAGGCCATGTGGAGGAGAAGTAGCCAAGATGGCGGAGTGCTGAGGAAGAAGCCAGTTTGTTAAGAGTTTGTGCAGGAGGAGATGGGAAACAGAGGTGAATAAGTCTGGTGAGCTAGAAACCTTTGATTCTAGGAAACTCGGATAAGTCAGTAGCTTTGTGAGCACTGAATGTGTGGGTTTTGGAGCCCAGTGTGTGTTTTTGCTTGCATGCCGGGTGCAAGCTGGAATTAAAGCTGATGGCTCACCAGTTTTTGGCTCCGGTGTTTCGTTACGATCTGTCCGAATCTAATGTGAACCTGCGTGGGTCGGGCTGCTGTGATAGTGGCCTTGGCTACTGGCTTTACAGCATCTTTAGTAAATGGAAAACATAGTAAATGCACTATCTATATTTCTTACATTATGCTAAATTGGGGCAATAAAGTAATTTTTAGACAAATATGTAGATAATTTTGTGGTATACAATGAAATGATAGACTACCTTTCAGAAAGCTTCATTGTGTTTTTAGTTTACTTTCCCTTTGAAATATGAATTCCTTTTCAGCTTCTAGTCTCTTTGTTTACTTGTCTTTCTTCTCCAGTTTGTTTATTGTATTTTGAGAAATGGGGTAAGGGTTGGGGGAGAAAATGAAAGAGGAAACAGGGAAGAGCCACTGAAATGCTATTCTGGTTCATAGTCAAGGTTTTACTGCAAAGATTGTTAAAATGCCAAAATTATCTCTAAGGTTTGCTTCATAACAATTGTTCTGATTCTTCTGGTGTCTACCCTACTCCCAGCCCACACTCCGGTCTCTCCTTGGATGCCCATTATCCACAGGGGATGCATGTCTAAGGGGCACTCCTGTCTGCTTCTTCCTGCAGGAGACTCAGTTTTCTCTACACTCCCATGTCTGGTGTTGCCAGTGGCTGCTTTCCTCCAATCCTATTATAATGTGAGTTATTGTTACATTGTGGGAATAATTCAGAAACTCAAGTAATGGGTTATTTAATAATAAACACATACTTTGGGGTCAAATATTTGAAATTATTGAGCTGAACATCGACTTTTATTATGCCTGCATACATATTAGAAGAAATAAAATTGTTAGGTTTTTTTCTTAAAGGGGTTCAGTTTTTCTAAAATTATGGGCCTTTTAATGTTCAATGGTTTTGAGTTCAGAATACACTAAGTTTGGAGGAAAATGTGTGAAATTAGAGCTCTCTAAAGCAAATCTGGTTCTTGTGATAGGAAAATTACTCTTCCATGTGCTCAAACCTTTTGTTTTTATAGAGTCTGAGGGATGTTTTTGTAAGGTGGTTAGCAATGGGGTGGTCAGGTGGGAAATCAGAGCCCCAGTCTTTGTCTGAGATCACCCACATGGCCAGGCGCGCGGAAACTACACTTCTCATAAACCTTTGGGAAAAAAGCGACTGTCCGTCAGCCAGTGAGATTTCACTTCGTCATATTAGCTAGACGACCCTGGGAGGGCCCCTTTTAAAATCTGGTGCCATGCAGTCCCCGGCGCGAGATTCTGGGCATTCATCTCCTGTGCCAGTGAGTCACGGCTAAGAAACGTTCCGTACCAAATAAAGCCTTAATAATTCATACTTAATAACTACGCTGATTTTCTTCTTTTTCGGTGGGGAATATACCTTACATTTTTGGTGCCGAAAACCCGGGAGGAGTTTGAAGTCTGCAACAAACCGCTCCTCTTTTTCTGTCCTCTCCAAAGAAGAACGAGGACCCAGGATATCCGACCGACCTTCCACCTTGTCACCCGGTGTGGTAAGCTCCCTGCCTCCAAACCCCTTCAGGTTCTTTTCGCTGAGGCTCCCTGTCCAAAACTCGAAAACCATAGCTACGTCAGGGAAGCCTTTTCCGTCTGAGTGCATGTGTGCTCTGGAGACGTCCTAGCATATATCCACTTTCCCTATCCAGTCCGTGGCCAGAGTCTGAGTTTTGGGATGCCAGTAACTCATCTCTTGACCATTCTCCGAGAACTGGGGTTGATCATGGGGGCAAAAGAATCCAAGCTTGACTCTAAAACACCCCTGGGGTGCATTAGCCCAAACCTCCCAAACATTGATCCCTCCCTAAAAAAGAAGAAACTAATTTTCTTCTGCAGTGTAGCCTGGCCACAATACCCACTGGATAACCGGACCAGGTGGCCTCAGGAAGAAAGTTTCGATTTTAACATCTTTATTGGTTTACAGAACTATTGCCAAGTAGTTGGAAAATGGACAGAGAATCCTTATATACAGGGGTTTCTTCAGTTGCATTCTCATCCTACTCTCTGCACCAGCTGCTCTACAATGCAGGTCCTTTTGGCCAGGGAAACCTCAGCCAAACTTTCCACTCCAGATCTTCCCTCCTTTGCCGACTCCCCTGAGGAACTTTGTTCCCCTCTTGCACCACTCCCTCGGTCCCATCTCGTCTCTTCGCTAAATCCTGTTTCTCTTCCGCTAGCAAACGCTGATCCCTCTCTCTCCTCCCCTGTTAGCGCTCACACCCGATCCCACTCCAGGCCACAAGAGAGAGCCGACCTCCTATGTCCTCTCCGCGAGGTGACCGGGACGAAAGGGGTCGTTAGGGTCCATGTGCCTTTCTCCCTCTCTGATCTGTCTGCAATTGAAAAGCGTTTGGGCTCCTATTCTTCTAATCCTGTGGTTCTTAACCTTTTTTGAGGTACCGAACTCACCAGTTTCATATATGCATTCACCGAACACTTCTTTAGTGATAAATAAAATATAATTTCTTTTCCAAACTCAAGACATATGTATATGTTTTTTTACTGGTGCACAAAATGAGCCGTGCATGAACATCACCTTGCTCAAAGAACAAAACCAACAAAGTGCATGAACTCACAACAAATTATGGTATTACTTTATTTTGGCCTCCACGGCAGGGGCTTCTCTGAACCCCTGAGACCGACTCATTGAACCCCTAGGGTTCGATAGAAACCAGGTTAAGAACCACTGTTCTAATCCTACCAACAATACCAAGGAATTTCAATATCTCACTCAAGCATATGACCTTACTTGGCATGATCTCTATATTATTATGTCTTCTACCCTTACCCCTGATGAACGAGACCGGATCTGGACAGCAGCGCGAACTCATGTAGATAAGGTCCACACCTCTAATGCTCAAATGCCGGTGGGCCCAGAGGCAGTTCCTGACACGGACCCCAACTGGGATTACCAGAAGGAGCAACCAGGTAGGAGATGACGTGATCAGATGGTTGAATGTCTTATAGCTGGCATGCAGGATGCAGCACAAAAGGTAGTTAACTATGACAAGTTAAGGGAAATTACTCAAGGACCTGAAGAAAATCTGGCTCTCTTCTTAAATTGCCTCACTGATGCTATGGTTCTCCATACTCATTTAGACCCTAATTCCAGTGCCGGGGCCATTGTATTAGCTACTCACTTTATTTCCCAATTGGCCCCAGACATTCGGAAGAAACTTAAGAAGGCAGAGGAGGGCCCGCAAACCCCTCTCCGAGACCTGATGAACATGGCATTTAAGATTTTTAATGGTCGAGAGGAACAGGCCGAGGTTTTTCGCCAGGCCCGCATGCAATAGAAGGTAGCACTCCAAACCAGGCTATTGTGGCAGCCCTTAGGCCAGAGAAACAGGGGCAAAACACAGGAGGTGCTCAATCTAAGTCTGGGCCGCAAACAGGATCCCCATCGGGAGCTTGCTTTAAGTGTGGCAAGGAGGGTCATTGGTCTCGACAATGCTCCTGCCCAAGGCTACCCACTAAGCCTTGTCCTAAGTGCAAGCAGCCTGGTCACTGTCAGAGCGAATGCCCCCTCTGGACAGCAGGCACATCCTCAGCATCTCAGCGTGGAGGACAGGCCGCTCAGATGGGAGGCCAAGCTAGCGAAGGAAACCCATCATTCGAATTCCTAGGCCTCATGGATAGCTGACACGGCCCGGACTCGGAGACCCCCCCTCACTCTCTCTGAGCCACGGGTGAAGCTATAGGTAGCGAGTAAGTCCATTTCATTTCTGTGGACACGGGGGCTACCTTCTCTGTTTTGTCACCACACTCTAGACCTCTAATTCCTTCACAGGTCTCGGTTAGGGAGGTTGATGGGACCCCTTCTCTTTGTACACTACCCCTGACATGCAGTTTGGATGGAATTCCTTTTTATTGCACCTATTCTTAGTTATGCCATCGTGCCCTGTACCCCTTCTGGGTCGAGACATTCTACACAGTGTCGAAGCCACTATCCAGCTGACAACGTCTTCCCACTTACTCCTGCCATTCCTTACTACCAAGGGCTCCCTCATAATCAATGCTACCCTCATTTCTAACCAGGTCTCTTCCCTCAATCTTGCTCCCATGCAGGATCGCTGGCAGTTTGGAACTACTGGGCCCTACTCATCTGTGACTGACCAAGAGATTGGGCCCTGCAGATTCTCCTTCTGCATCCTGTCCCTCTCACCAGGAACCTGCCACCGGAGTGAACTGAACCAGGGAGCAATGCTGTTCAGTAGGACTGACCTGATGAAAGAAGCTTCAATCTCCTCAACCGTCTGCAAACAAAAATCTCTCCTCCTACAACCTACTTAGCTCCTGATGGCAGCCACCCATTCTCACCTAGGTTGCCCCTATCCTAAATCTTCTAAATATCAATGTATAACTCATATGTGTTTCTTTTTTAAATTCTTACAGAACCGCATCCGCAAAGTTTCTCAACTCACAGCCAAACAGATGTTCCTCCTGACACCCCTCAAAGCCACCACCTGCCAACCCCCCCTCCCCACAACGCCCCTAATCAGCAGGAATCAAACAGACAGATAAACGGCGCCCCATTTCTATTTAACCAAAAAGGCTGGGATATAGGGTGGTTAGCAATGGGGTGGTCAAGTGGGAAATCAGAGCCTCTCAGTCTTTGTCTGGGATCACCCACATGGCCAGGCGTGTGGAAACTACACTTCCCATAAACCTTTGGGAAAAAGCAACTGTCCGTCAGCCAGTGAGATTTCACTTCGTCATATTAGCTAGACGACCCTGGGAGGGCCCCTTTTAAAATCTGGCGCCATGCGGTCCCTGGCAGATTCCTGGCATTCATTTCCTGTGCCAGTGAGTCCCGACTGAGAAACTGTCTTTACCAAATAAAGCCTTAATAATTAATACTCAATAACTACGCCGATTTTCTTCTTTCTCGGCAGGGAAAATACCTTACAGTTTTGTTTTGTGTCTCTTCTATGCCTGAGGAGTTAATGACGTCTGAGAAACTCAAAAAGGATGCTTCCTTTGGATAAAATGTGATGATTTCCTTCATAGAAAATTAATTTGACTAGATTTTTATTGGTTCAACATAGCAACTGCTCTGAATGAAGGCATTAACTATTACAGATAGTAAATATTCAGAATATGCCAATTAGGATTGAAACCACATAAAATTGCTATATTTTTCAGATTCAAAAAGCAACTATTCACCCTCTGACCCAAAGAATTTACTATTTGTCAATATTTCCATTTAATTTATTAAAGCTCAGAAACTCAGAAAATGTGTTAGCACAGACCAAATCAAAGAAATTTTTGCCGTCTTTATCTCAGGCAAGAAGTCACAGTACTGGAAAGAAACTAAGCTGTTTATAAAGTAAGAAATTAAACTTTCTGTATCTGAGTCTTTTACTTTTCTCTACAGAAAACAATAATAAGCAAATCTACAAACTAGTTCATAAAATCTCACTGTACTCATGATATGTGTTCATAGAGTGGGAAAGGTTTCATGGATTTCAGACAGTATAAGAAATCTACAAATGAACACCCGTACACATTTGTGTTTTCTTTTACATATCCCATATATATTTACATATTTCAATGTAAATGAGTGGATATTGCCAGCTTCATTAACTTGGATAACTGCTTCAATCTTTTACATTTTTTTGTCTTCTGTTTATTAATTTTAATGGGGTGACATTAATAAATCAAGGTACATATGTTCAAAGAAAACATCTCCAGGTTATCTTATCATTCAATTATGTTGCATACCCATCATCTAAAGTCAAATTCTATTTGTCACCTTCTGTCACCTTCTATTTGATTTTCTTTGTGCCCCTCCCCTCCCCCCTCTCCCATCCTTTCCTCCCTCCCCCCACCCCGTAACCACCACACTCTAGTTCATGTCCCATAGTCTCACTTTTATGTCCCACCTATGTATGAAATCATACTGTTCTCAGTTTTTTTTCTGTTTTACTTATTTCACTCCGTATAAAAAGACAAACCACACAATGGGAGAACATATTCGACAACATGTCTGATAAGGGATTAATAACCAAAATTTATAAAGAACTTATAAAACTCAACACCAGGAAGACAAACAATCCCATCAGAAAATGGGCAAAAGAAATGAATAGAAATTTCTCCAAAGAAGACATACAGATGGCTAATAGGCATATGAAAAAATCCTCAACATCACTAATCATTAGAGAAATGCAAATTAAAACCACAATGAGATATCACCTCACACCAGTCAGAATGGCACTCATCCGCAAAACAACACAGAACAAGTGTTGGCAAGGATGTGGAGAAAAGGGAACCCTCCTGCACTGCTGGTGGGAATGCAGACTGGTGCAGCCACTGTGGAAACCAGTATGGAGATTCCTCAAAATATTAAAAATTGAACTGCCTTTTGACCTCGCTATCCCACTTTTAGGAATATACCCTAAGAACACCATAGCACTGTTCGAAAAGAAGAAATGCGCCCCCATGTTAGTGGCAGCATTGTTCACAATACCGAAGATCTGGAACCAGCCCAAGTGTCCGTCAGAGGATGAGTGGATTAAAAAGCTTTGGTACATATATACTATGGAATACTACTCAGCCATAAGAAATGATGACATCGGATCATTTACAACAAAATGGATGGACCTTGATAACTTTATATGGAGTGAAATAAGTAAATCAGTCTTTTACATTTAATGATTGCTATCCACTGGTCTAGCCAAAGCCGAAAATTCCAAAATTTTTATTCTAAACAACATTCACACATTTTGCTTATAAGTTAAAATTCTGACAGGGTGTATGTATTCTGACTCCTGTCTCTTCCCTGCTGAAACTGAGAAAAATTCAGCTTGTAAAACAGAAAGTCAGTCAAATGATATTAAACTAAAAGAACTTGAGTTTGAGTGACTTTATCATACCTTATTGCAGTGGTTCTTAACCTTTTTTGAGGTACTGAACCCACTAGTTTCATATGCGCATTCACCAAACCCTTCTTTAATGATAAATAAAATATGATTTTTTTTTCCAAATTCAAGACATAGGTATATGTTTTTTTACTGGTGCACAAAATGAGCCGTGCATGAACATCACCTTGCTCAAAGAACAAAACCAACAAAGTGCATGAACTCACAACAAATTATGGTATTACTTTATTCTGGCCTCTGCGGCAGAGGCTTCTCCGAACCCCTGAGACCGAATCATCGAACCCTTAGGGTTCAATAGAACCCAGGTTAAGAACCACTGCCTTATTGTGTCATCAGATGGATGCCATTTATAGGGTGGATAAAAGTGTGGCTGATCAGTGTTGTGCTGTTTTTTCTAGAAAATTGTCTGAAAGCACTATAATGAGAACCACACATGTGCTTTTTAATATTCTAATAATCACATTAAAAATGAAATAAACTGATCATATATATTACTTTTAATAATATAATTTAATTAATACAGTATATAGAAAATATCATTATTTCAATATGTAATCAATGTAAAATAACTGTTTGTACCCTAATTTTTATTGATCTTTTGTGATCTAGTGTTACTCGACACTTACTGCATTCTCAGCTTGGATGAGGCATGTTTCACATGTTAACACCCACATGCAGCAGAGGCTGTGGCACATTGTAATGTGGGTACAGAGACTGAACTGCAGGAATCACAATGCTTTTCTCCCTTTTGAAGAACTACAAGGTATTTGTGTTGCTCCATTTAAAAAACATTTTATTAAGCCTAAAATATAATATTAGAATTCTCTTTGTGTTATTACCTGTAATTGTGCAGTGTTCAGAAATTTTAAAAATTAGAGATCTGGTGATAAAGATGTGCTTGTGTTATTATCACTTCAAAGATGTTTTGGAAAGGTCTTATGGGTGCGAGGGGCATATACATGTGTGAGAGGTGGAGGATACCACATAGAGTGATGTTTTAAGTCTTGGAACTTTTAATGCTTCTCTGGTAGATACTGTTCCTTTAACAAGCACAGCAATCAAGCGTGACATACTGTGACCAAAATTTTGAAATACTCACATGAGATACTTCTGTGTGTTAAGCTAAACCAGACAGTAGATTTAATTTGTACAGAATCAGTCTGGTCTTCTGGAACAGAAGGACATAATCTTAGTAGAGCTTAACATTTGGCTCAGGTCTTTACATGTGCGCATTTATACATACGGCTTCACCTAACTAGGGCGGGTTAATGTCTACACCTTGAATACAGATGTGAATTCTTATCACTATGCTGCAGAGCTGTAAATTTCTGCCTTAAACTCATTATCATTCAAAGATTATCCTCACTCCCCAAAACTTATATGGAAAAATAGAGAATAACTACTACTTGATTCTGTATACTTACAATGGAGGTAAAGAATAAAAATATGCATAGAATTTAAAATAAAGTTTATTTTTATATGTTTAGCTCTGAAGGTCATTAATGACACCAGCTGTACACTGCTCCCTTGGGCACATTTCTCATTGGGATTGACTCTGGCAGTGAGATCTTCAGAGAAACAGAGACTCCTGTACATCTCAGGAATTTCAGGTTCATCTTGTAATTGTTATGCTGTTAAAAACATTCAGCAGCCAGATTTTAAAAATATGGTCTCACTATTGATAAGAAAAAAATGTCATGAGTAGATCAAGTTAAAGTAAAATACAAAGATCAAGTTAAAGTAAAATGGAAATATGTATTCAGTGTTTCTACTAATATCCTTGAATGAAGAATGTTATATTCTTGAAAACTACCAAGAAATTTGGGATGTTAGCGGCTTTATAATTACTATAGCATGGGCAACTTTTCAAGTGTTTCTTTGAAATGGACTTAAATTCTGAGAATATTTAGCCTATTTTAAAAGGAAACAAACCTTTAAAATGTCAGAGGGATTGGGTATACTTCCAAAAACTTTCTCTCTTTTTTTTAACATTAAGGATTTAGTTACAGACAGACTGTGAAGTACATACTATTTTATTATGATAGAGAGAAATTGTTATCTGGCATGACTGGATAAAATGATGCATTATTATTTACTCTCTCCTTAAATAAACAAATAAAATTTGATATTACCTGATCTGTGGTGGTGTAGTGGATAAAGCGTAGGCCTGGAATACTGAGATTGACGGTTCAAAACCCTGTGCTTGCCTGGTCAAGCCACATATGATAAGTAACTACCATGAGTTGATGCTTCTTGCTCCATCCTCCCACCTTCTTCTCTATTCTATCTCTAAAATTAATAAATAAAATGTGTGTGTGTGTGTGTGTATTCTTCTGCATGGTGTGATAACAGAAAAGAAATGTTAACAATTTTATCTCTGGATTTCAAAAGCATAACTTAATGACAAGAACTGAGATAAAGTTAAATTGTTTTCCTGGAGAGTTGTGCCTTGTAGAACCAGAAACAATTATTACTTGAGAGGTACATGGCAATGTAGTTCACATTTTGAACATAAGAAAAAGTACTACATATCTCACAGCTTTCTCTGCAGAAAATGCCATTTTTTTAATAACCTCTTCTCATTATACAGATGGAGCACTTTTTAATTGAGGGGAATTCTACGTTCAGATTCCCTCAGTATTTGAGATGCAGGAAAGTTTGGAATTCTGAACAAGTTGGGCAAAAGGAAAGAAGTTGATATGCATATGTGTTTTAGTTCACAATAAATATATTAAAATTTCTCAGAAAGGCTATCTAAATTACATGAACTATTTATAAATTCTATGATTTAAAA
Source organism: Rhynchonycteris naso (assembly GCA_037038555.1). NCBI lineage: Eukaryota > Metazoa > Chordata > Mammalia > Chiroptera > Emballonuridae > Rhynchonycteris > Rhynchonycteris naso. The sequence goes on along the minus strand of CM072995.1, from coordinate 192,187,435 downwards.
CGTCTAATTTGAGAAGAGTAGATGCAGAAAACAAGGTTTACTTTCAGCCCTGGGCAGTTGGCTCAGCAGGAGAGAATCATCCTTGTGTGTGGATGTCCCAGGTTTGATTCCCGGTCAGGGCACACAGGAGAGGAAACCATCTGCTTCTCCATCCCTGTTCATTCTCCTTCTCTCTCTCTCTTTTTCCCACCCACAGCCCATGGCTTGATTGATTCAAGTGCATTGGCCCTAGGCAGTGAGGATGGTTCCCTGGACCTTCTGCCTCAGGATCTAAAAATAGTTTGGTAGTAAGCATGGCCCCAGATGGGCCCCTGATAGGGTTTTCAACCCTGAGATAGGGTTTTCTGACTGGATCCTGGTTGGGGCTCATGCAGGAGCCTGTCTCTATTTCCCCTCCTCTCACTTAAAAAATAAGAAAGAAATAAAAATAAAATCTGTTTTTTAAATTATGTGAATCAACACATTTTTCTCCACACAGACACACCAATTAAAAATAATTACTACCTTTCCATTATAAAAATAAAATTTATTCCTCATTATAGAATTAGAGCCATTGTGCTATACTTTGATAATTTGTACTAAGCATTTCCTAGTGTACAGGCTCTGAAAAGTATGCTCAATAGCTATGATAAGCTTCCATTCGATGGCACGCCACATATACTTTAATCAGGGGTAGGGAACCTATGGCTTGTGAGCCAGATACGGCTCTTTTGTGGCTGCATTCCCTCATTTTAATCAAGTAGTCAGCTAGCTAATTGCAGAAACCCTTTTGATGAAGAAGATGGCTAAAAGAAAAAAGGATGAGGAGTATCATACTTTTCAGCAGGAATGGAAAGAGGAATTTGCCTTTGTGGAGAGAGCAGTTCTGCAGTGTGTCTAATATGCAATGATAATATAAAATTGCATCAATGAAACCGTCAAATATAAAGCAGCACTTTGACACATGCCATACTACATTTTCATCGAAATATGCAGCAGGGGACAGCAGGAAAAAAGCATGTCAAGAGTTACTGTGCAGAGTTGCAGAGTGCAAGCTAGTCAGCAGCAACTCCATGTTTGGACCCAACAAGGTGACTGGAATTAGGCTAGTTTTGCTGGTGCTTTAGCAATTGTGAGAAACGGAAAGCCATTCACAGATGGGGAGTATGCCAAAACATTCATGCTTGATGTTGCCAATGAACTCTTTGCTGACTTTTTGGATAAAGACAAGATAATCAAACGAATAAAAGACATGCCTCTGTTGGCAAGAACTGTTCACGATTGTACCATCATGATGGCAAACAAATTGAGGCAACACAAGTGAAGGACATAAATGCAGCACCATTCTCTTCTCTCGCTTTGGATGAGTCAACAGATGTAAGCCATTTATCCCCCGTTCAGCATGATTGCAAGGTATAATGTCTGTGACACACTATGTGAGAAAAGTCTTGCTGTTTTGCCTATGAAAGAGACAACAAGAGGAGGGGATTTATTCAAGTCTTTCACTTAGTTCGCTAAAGAAAACAATCTACCAATGGATCAACTTATTTTGGTGTATACTGATGGTGCTCTGTGCATGGTAGGGAAAAACAGGATTCGTAGCGCTTCTTCGTGAACATGAAAAGAGACCCATCCTAAGTTTTCACTGTATCCTACATCAGGAGGCGCTTTGTGCTCAGATGTGTGGTGAGCAGCTTGGTGAGGTGATGTCGCTGGTCATTCAGGTGGTCAACTTTATTGTTGCCTGAGCTTTAAATGATCGCCAGTTTAAAACACTGCTGGATTAAGTTGGGAATAATTATCCTGGTCTGCTTCTGCACAGCAATGTGTGCTGGTTGTCAAGAGGGAAGGTGCTCAGCCGTTTTGTAGCTTGTCTCAGTGAAATCTGGACTTTTCTTGAAGTGAAAAATGTCGAGCATCCTGAGTTAGCTAACACTGAGTGTCTCCTAAAGTTCTACTATCTGATGGACATGACTGAACATCTGAACAAACTCAATGTAAAAATGCAATGCATTGGAAATACAGTCTTATCCCTTCAACAAGCAGTGTTTGCATTTGAAAATAAGCCGGAACTCTTCATCGCCGACATTGAAACAGGTCATTTACTACACTTTGGAAAACTGGGAGAGTTTAAAGATGCATGCACAGCAAGTGACCCTGCTCATCATCTTGATCTCCAGCAGCTAGCGGGCTTCACATCTAATCTCCTGCAGCATTCAAAGCGCTCTTTGGATAATTTTGTGAGTTCACTCACCTTTTTAAGTTCATCACCCATCCACATGAGTGTGCAGTGGACAGCGCCGACCTGAGTTACATCCCTGGTGTCTCTGTCAGTGATTTTGAGCTATAAGCTGCTGACCCAAAGGCCTCAGACATGTAAGTAAATAAGTTCAAGTCACTGAATAAAGATTTGGAAAGACTTGTGTGACTGCAAGCAGAGTTGGCGAGCAAACACAAGTGGGGAGAAATGAAAAAACTTTAATCCACAGACCAGCTGATTGTCGAAACTTGGAATGCGCTTCCCGTCACATACCACACACTGTAGTGTGTACGTATTGCTGTACTGACAATGTTTGGCTCTACGTATGCATGTGAGCAGTCTTTCTCACATCTAAAGAACGTTAAGACCAACCTATGATCATGTTTAACGATGGAAGTCTCAACGGTGCATGAAGCTTAACCTCACCACGTATCAACCAGACTACAAAGCCATCAGCAAAACCATGCAGCACCAGAAGTTGCATTAATGGTAAGAAGTACTTTATTCATCACTGGTTAGCAACAGCATAACAACGTTATTAAAAGGAATAGAGACTTACTGTACTTTAAAAGTGTTGGTCTTACATAAAATGCACATATGTACTTGTATTTAGAGTTAAACATATTGTTTGGCTTTCACAAAATTACGTTTTAAAATATGTGGCGTTCATGGCTCTCTCAGCCAAAAATGTTCCCGGCCCCTGCCTTAAGTGAAAGGCTCAGTATTCTTTAAATATGCTTAATTTTACAATGTATATAATTCAAAAACCCAATCCGGCCCTCCATTCTATAGATTTTGTGCCACTAAATACAATAAAATTCATTATTCATTGTATTTCTTTTCTTTTTTCTCTTTTTCTTTTTGTTTTCTTTTCTTACACTGTTTCTCTCATTCAACCGTCATTTACAAACAAATTATTTTATTCTTGATTCAAATATTTTCCTTGGGGCATTTTGTGGGTTCTTGCCTCGTTTTTTGCCTTTGTCTCTCCCCTCAACCATGGCCCTCTGTTCTATGTATTTTTGTTCCACTTAGCACAATAAAATTTTCAGTTTTTCTCTGCATTTTCTCACAAATTTTTTTTATCAACTCTTATTAGTGTTATTAACAATACCACTCTCAAATGTCATTAAAGAAAAAGAAATAAAATATCATGGATACAAAAGACAGTGATGTAGCTCAGATATATGAAGAAAAATATATAGAAAAAATTTTAATAGCTTAGAAACCTTGGAGTTAAATGACAGAGAATTTAAAATTGAATTCCCAAAATACTCAGGGATATACAAGAAAGCACAAAAAGGCAATTTAGGGAGCTCAAAAAACAATTCAATGAACAGAAAGAATACATAACTAAGGAAATTGAAACTATGAAAACAAATCAAACAGAGATAAAAAACTCAATTCATGAACTGAAAAATGAGGTAACAAGCTTAGCCAATAGAACAGACCAGATAGATGAGAGACAAGCAACTAGAGGTACTACAGAAAGAAGAGGAGAGAGACTCACGAATTTAAAAAAATGAAATAGCCCTACAGGAATTAACTGACTCCATCAGAAGGAGTAACATAAGAATAATGGGTATATCAGGAGGAGAAGAGAAAAAATGGAATGGAGAATATATTCAAACAAAAACTGACTAGATCTTCCCAAGCATGTGGAAAGAACTAAAGCCTCGATTTCAAGAAGCAAAGAGAACATCGAATTATCTTAACCATAACAAACCTACTCCAAGGAACATCATAATAAAATTGGCACAAACTAATGACAAAAAAAAAATTCTCAAGGCATCCAGGGAAAAGAATACAACATATGGAGGAAGGCCCATTAGATTACAAACAGATTTCTCTGCAGAAATTCTACGAGCTAGAAGAGAATGGACCCCAATATTTAAAGTTCTGAAAGAGGAACTTCCAGCCAAGAATACTATACCCATCAAAGCTATCCTTCAAATATGAAGGAGAAATAAAAACATTCACTGATACAGAAAAAATGAGGGAATTTATCAACAGAAAACCCCCACTTTAAAAAATACTAAAGGTTTTTTTTTTTCCAGCCAGACACAAAAAAACAAAATATAGCATACATAAAAGCTCCATCCAGATTGCAATAAAAAAAATGAATAATCTGTTATAAAAAATAAAACAAAAAATGAAGAGGACAAAGATTAACAGTAGCAAAGTAGAATGGTGTGCAGAAACACTCATAAGATAATGTACTACAATGAACATGATATATATGCTTTCTAATGTATGTATGTATTACTTAATGGTAATCACCCCTGTAAAAACCAACACAGAGGTAGATGGCTTAAAAAAAGAAGTAACAGAGAAAGGAACTATGGATTACAACCAAACAAAAACAAATGATAGAACAATTAAAGAGAAGAACCAAACAAGATACAAAACTATCAGAAAGCAATATATAAAATGGTAATAGGAAACCCTCAAATGTCAATAATTACACTAAACATAAATGGATTGAACTCACCAATAAAAAGACACAAAGTAGCAGGATGGATTAGAAAATAAATCCAGCTATATGCTATGTACAAGAAACACATCTAGGCCTGACCTGTGGTGGCGCAGTGGATAAAGCGTCGACCTGGGAACACTGAGGTCGCCAGTTCAAAACCCTGCGCTGGTCTGGTCAAGGCACATATGGGAGTTGAGCTTCCAGCTCCTCCCCCCTTTCTCTTTCTTTCTCTCTCTCTCTCTCTCTCTCTCTCTCTCTCTCTCTCACTCTGTGTCTCCTCTCTAAAATGAATAAAATAAAAAAAAAATAAAAAAAAAGAAACACATCTAAGCTACAAGGATAAAAACAAATTCAAAGTGAAAGGTTGGAAAACAATACTCTAAGAAAATAACATCCAAACAAAAGTATCTGTAGCAATACTCATGTCTAACAATGCTAACTACAAGACAGCAAAGGTAATCAGAGACAAAAGCGGTCATTTCATAATGATATAGAGGACACTGAATCAAGAAGGCATAACACTTCTTAATATATATGCACCAAACCAAGGAGCACCAAAAAATATAAGACAGCTACTGACTGTCCTAAAAACAAAACACAATTATACTTGGAGACCTCAATACACCACTGACGGCTCTAGATCATGCATGCAAACAGAAAATCAATAAAGAAATATTGGCCTTAAATGAAACACTAGAACAAGTAGATATAATAGACATCTACAGGACATTTTATCCCAAAGTGCCAGAGTATACATTTTTCTCTAGTGTACATAGAACATTCTCAAGAATTGACCATATGTTGGGCTACAAAAATAACATCAAGAAATTTAGAACGATTGAAATTACTGAGCATATTTTCTGATCATAAAACCTTGAAACTAGAATTCAACTGTGAAAAGGAGGTAAACAAACCCACAAAAATTTGGAAACTAAAAAACATACTTTTAAAAAATGAGCAGGTCAAAGAAGAAATAAGCACAGAGATCAAAAAATACATACAGGCAAATGAAAATAACAATACAACATATCAGAATCTCGGGGATGCAGCAAAAGCAGTAATAACAGGGAAGTTTATATCACCACAGGCCTATATGAATAATCAAGAGAGAGCCCAAGTAAACCACTTAAATTCACATCTTCAGGAACTAGGAAAAAAAGAACAAATACATCCCCAAAACAGCAGAAGAAACAAAATAATAAAAATCAGAGCAGAAATGAATAAAATGGAGAACAGAAAAACTATAAAAAATAATAAAACAAAGAACTGGTTCTTTGAAAGGATCAACAAAATTGACATACCCTTGGAGAAACTCACCAAGGAAAAAAGAGAAAGGACTCATATAAACAAAATCCAAAATGGAAGAGAAGAAATCACAACAGATATCATAGATATACAAAGAATTATCATAGAATACTATGAAAAACTATATGCCACCAAATTTAACAATCTAGAAGAAATGGATAAATTCCTAGAACAATACAATCTTCCTAGACTGAGTCATGAAGAAGCAGAAGACCTAAATAGACCCATAAGCAGGGAGAAAATAGAAACAACTATTAAAAACCTCCCCAAAAATAAAAGTCCTGGACCAGACAGCTATAATAGTGAATTCTATCAAACATTCAAAGAAGACTTGGTTTCTCTTCTTCTCAAAGTCTTCCAAAAAATTAAAGAAGAGGAAATACTGCCAAATACATTTTATGAGGTCAATATATCCCTCATACCAAAATCTGGCAAAGACAACACACAAAAAAAGAAAACTACAGACCAATATCCCTAATGAATACAGATGCTAAAATACTAAACAAAATACTTGCAAATTGAATACAACAACACATTAAAAAATAATTCATCATAATCAAGTGGGATTCATTCCAGGATCACAGGGATGGTTCACAAATTGTTAATGTAATATACCATATCAACAAAACAAAGAACAAAAACCATATGATTTTATCAATAGATGCAGAAAAGGCATTTGATAAAATACAACATCATTTTATGTTGAAAACACTTAACAAAATGGGTATAGAAGTAAAATATCTTAACATAATAAAGGCCATCTATGATAGATCATCAGCTAACATCATATTAAATGACAAAACTGAGGACTTTTCCCCTAAAATCAGGAACAAGACATGGTTGTCCACTCTCTCCACTCTTATTCAACGTAGTGCTGGAAGTTATAGCCAGAGCAATCAGACAAGAGAAAAAAAAAAAGGCATTCATATTGGGAAAGAAGAAGTAAAGGTTTCACTTTTTGCAGATGATATGATCGTGTACATCAAAAATCCCAAAGACTGCACAAGAAGACTACTAAAAACAATAAACCAGTACAGTAAGGTCACAGGATACAAAGTTAATATACAAAAGTTCATTGCCTTCCTATATGCCAACAATGAAACATCAGAAAACTAGCTCAAAAAAACAATTCCCTTCATGGTTGCAAAATTAAATAATAAATAAATAAAATTCCTAGGAATAAACATAACAAAGAATGTAAAGGACCTATATAATGAACACTACAAAGCATTGTTATGGGAAATCAAAAAAGATACAATGAAATAAAAAAAATATTTCTTGTTCTTGGATAGGGAGAATAAATATATTCAAAACGACTATATTTGGATATAAAGCAATATACATATTTAATGCAATTCCCAGCAAAATTCCATGTCATTTTTTAAAGAAATGGAACAAAAAATCATTAGGTTTATATGGAACTATAAAAAGCCCCAAATAGCCAGAGCGATCCTAAGGAAAAAGAATGAGCTGGGGGCATTATGATACCTGACTTCAAATTATATTATAGAGCCACAACAATCAAAACAGCATGGTATTGGCAAAAAAACAGACACTCAGACCAATAAAACTGAATAGAAAGCCCAGAAATAAAACCACATATATATGGTCAAATAATTTTTGATAAATGGGCCAACAACACACAATGTAGAAAAGAAAGCCTCTTCAACAAATGGTGCTGGGAAAACTGGAGAGCCACTTGCAAAAGAATGAAACTCAACTACAGTTTGTCCCTTTGTACTAAAATTAATTCAAAATGGATCAAGGACTTAAATAGAAGACCTGAAATAATAAATTACATAGAAGAAAACATAGGTACTAAACTCATGGACCTTGGTCACAAAGAGCACCTTATAAATTTGACTCCAAAGGCAAGAAAAGTGAAGGCAAAGAAAAATGAATGGGACTACATCAGACTAAGAAGCTTTTGCACAGCAAAAGAAACTGACAACTAAACAGACAGCCAAATAAATGGGAGATGATATTTTCAAACAACAGCACAAATAAAGACCTAATATCCAAAATATACAAAGAACTTAGTAAACTCAACAACAAACAAGCAAACAATCCAATTAAAAAATGGGAAGAGAATATGAACAGACACTTCTACCAGGAAGAAATACAAATGGCCAACAGATATATGAAAAGATGCTCATCTTCATTAGCTATTAGAGAAATGCAAATCAAAACTATAATGAGATATCACCTCACACCTGTTAGATGAGCTATTATCAAGAAGACAGGTAATAACAAGTGTTGGAGAGTCTGTGGAGAAAAAGGAACCCTCATCCACTGTTGGTGGGAATACAAAGTAGTACAACCATTATGGAAGAAAGTATGGTGGTTCCTCAAAAAATTAAAAATAGAATTAACCTATGACCCTGCAATCCCTCTACTGGGAATATACTCCCATAACTCAAAAACACTGGTACATCAAGACACATGCAGCCCCATGTTTATTGCAGCATTGTTCACAGTGGCAAAGACATGGAAACAACCAAAAATCCCTTTAATAGATGATTGGATAAAGAAGATGTAGTACATATATACTATGGAATACTACTCAGCCATAAGAAATGATGACATCGGATCATTTACAACAACATGGATGGACCTTGATAACATTATACTGAGTGAAATAAGTAAATCAGAAAATACTAAGAACTATATGATTCCATATATAGGTGGGACATAAAAATAAGACTCAGGTACATGGACAAGAGTGTGGTGGTTACCGGGGGTGGGAAGGGGAAAGGAGTGGGTGGGGAGAGAGGAGGGGCACAAAGAAAACCAGATAGAAGTTGACGGAAGACTATATGACTTTGGGTGATGTGTATGCAAAATAATCAAATGTCAAAATAACCTGGAGATGTTTTCTCTGAGCCTATTTACCCTGACTGATTAATGTCAGCCCATTAAAATTAATTTTAAAAAGGAAAATATAAAGAATAAAAGAGAAAAATAAAGTTAAGGTTTTTGAAATGAAACCCTCATCAAAAACAAGAACGAAGAATGTAACAACTATGGATAATGAAGTCAAAAGGAAAAGGAAAGAATTAAAAGGAAAGAAGATAAAATGTCCAAAATGAAAAAAAAAAAAAGAAAGAAAAGAGGTTATAAAAAATGTAATTTATTCTTGGTTTTGAGAGGTAGCTTCTTCTTTTCTTTTTTATTTATTTATTTTTGACAGGTCGTATTGCATTCAGGTTTTACCCCTGTGGGGCTCTTGAGAAGAGATTTGCTGTTGTGTCGTTATGGCAGTGACATAGGTTGGGCCTCAGTCCCATTGGTAGGTGGGGCTTGTTAGGACTTGGAGGCTCCAACAGTGGGAGACTCAGTTAGTTTTCCATGTGCCTCTCCCTACATTTCTTCCTCTTGAGCTAGCAGCCTGGGGACTTAGCTGTGAGGTTTCCCCAGCCACTGCTTGCAGAACAAGAGGCTCTAAGAGCAGCCAGGTCCTTTTTCCTGTACCGCTCAAAGCACAGTTTGGGGTAAGGTTGTGCCAACCAGAGTTGCCAGGGAGAGCAGGCAGGATGCTAGCCCATTGCAGATCTATCATTTTTCTAAGGACCAGCAGACAGGTCTAGCACGTCTCAGCGTGCCATGAACTGGGAGCCAATTGCAGATCAGGCACCTTTCTAAGGGCCCCCAGGCATGTCTAGTATGCCTCAGTGCTCCGTGGATCTAATCTCCACAGGCTTCTCCCTTGTGCCCTGTTTGGTAGCCCGCAGCAAGCCACATGCGCTCCCAGCCACGACTTCGGCATTACACACAGAGGTCTTCTCCCACCCACTTAGGCACACAGCACCTGTGGTCTCAGTCAGAGCAGGGAATGCAGGAATGTGCTTTGAGACCTGTATCAGCTCTTGAGGAGGTGCCCCACCAGGACAGGTCCAAGCCTTGGGATCCAGGCCCTTGTGCACTTCCCATGCTGTTGGTTGGGGAGGCAGCACTACACAAAAATGCTGGCTAGAGTCCATGCAGATGTCCACCAAGGATAATCTCAGATTGAGCCCTCCAGCCAGCGGGCGTGCATGCCCAAACCAGAGGTACCAGGTGAAGCCACATGCACACTGCCCTCGATTGTGGACCCAGGAGTGCACAAAGTCGCTCTGTGGTGGCCTCTGCTGGCACCAGCAATCTTCATCAGCGCCTGCCACCTGTGCTAACCCCATGTCCATGATCTCAGACCAGGCTGGTGCACTCCCTCCTCTGCTTCTTTCCTCTGCCCCAGATCCTCCATTTCTCTCTGAGGAAGGGCCATTTCAGGAGAAAGCGGCCCTTCCTCAGATCAGTGAGGAAAGCAGAATACTCCATTCTCTGTCTTGTTTCCTTCAGAGTGGATTATATATTCAGCCACCTTTACACCCAATCAAAGCTTTGTCTGGTGTGTGTATATTTCAGGTGCTCCTGAGATTGTTTTCTCTGTCTTTATTTGTTTAATTTGTTGAAATTTCAAGGGGAGATATTGGGAGCACCCCTCACAGCGTCATTTCTCTGACGTCACTCGATCATATGATTTTTATATTTCATTTTGTTTATGTGGTATATCACATTAATTAACTTATGAATACTGAACCAATCTTGCATCTCATAAACAAATTTCACTTGATCATGGTGTGTGACTTTTTTAATATATTGCTGTATTTGGTTTGCTAATATTTTGTTGAGGATGTTGGTATCTATCTTGATCAGGGATATTGGTCTATAATTTTTTTTGGTATTATCTCTATCTGATTTTGGAGTCAGAATAAATCTGGCCTCATAAAATATGCTTGAGAGACTTCCTTCCTCTTGAATTTTTTGGGATAGTTTGAAAAGCATAAGTGTTCATTCTATTTTTAATGTTTGGCAAAATTTACCTGTGAAGCCATATGGTCATGACTTCTATTTGTTGGGAGCATTTTGATTACTGATTTGATTTCAGTGGCAGTAATTGGTCTGTTCAAAATTTCTGGTTCTTTTTTATTCAATCTTGGAAGATTGTATGTTTCTAGGAATTTGTCTCCTTTTCAATATTGTCCACTTTGTTGGCATATAATTGTTTGTAGTTTTCTTCTCCCTATAATATGTTGTCTTTCTAATTTTATTTATTTGTGTCCTTTCTCTTTTTTGTTGGTGAATTTGGTTAAAATGTATCAATTTTATCTTTTCAAAGAACCAATTCTTCATCTCATTAATCTTTTATATTGTTTTTTAAGACTTTATTTTGTTTATTACCACGTTTATCTATATTGTTCACTTTCTTCTACTCAATCTGAACATTAAAATACACATTCTTTTTAAGTAACATGGAACATTCACTGGAAGAATCATAAGTTAATTATTAAAAAATGTTGAGTCCCTGGCCGATTGCTCAGTGGATAAAGTGTCACCTTGGTGTGTAGATGGCCCAGGTTCATTCTCAGTCAGGGCACACATGAAAAGTGACCATTTCCTTCTCTTCCCCTCTTTCCTCTCTCCCTTCTTTTTCTCTTCCCTTCTTGCAGCCAGTGGCTCAGTTTGTTCGAGCATCAGCCATGGGCACTTAGGATAGCTTAGATAGTCTGAGCATTGTCCCCAGACAAGGGTTTCAAGGTGGATCCTGGTTAGGGAGCATACAGGAGTCTGTCTCACTATACCCCCTCCTCTAACTTTAAAAGAAAGTTAAAATACTTTATATACTTTTGAAATTATATAGTTTATTTTCTGCTTAAAGCAGAATTGAAGTAAAAATAAATAATAATGAGATATCTAAGAAAGCAAAAAAAATTAAAAATTAAGCAATCTAGTTCTCCATAATCTATGGATACAAAGAAAAAATCACAAAGAATGAGGTAAAGAGCCTCTTTTGAAAGAACATGCTTTGAAGTTATTCAGACTTGTGTAAGAATTCAGCTGTGCCAACAGCTAATTTGGATTCTTTGAAAAGGTTTCAATCCTTTATTTTATTTTAAAAATAGCCAAAAGAATGTAAACTTTATTAATTTGTTGTGAATATTCAACATTTATACAAATAAAGTGCCTTGCATTGCAATATAACACACTGTCTGTTATTCCACTTTAGATAGGTTCTCTGATTTCCTCTTCTTAGTACCCAAATTTTATTTAGAAAAAAAACATGTATGGTGTGTTCTGACTTTTCTGCATGCTGTTGTTTTTTGTATGGGATTTGAAGGGCTATAAGAAGATAAAAAGTGCCAAGATACCCTGAATGCACATACTCATTTTCCCTGGTACACAGTCCCTGCAGTTCTCAGAATCAAGATCCATAATTGCTGCCTGTGAACTACAAACGCCCGGGTTTATTCAGGACAAAACCCAGGAGAGAATAAGAAAGAAACAGGAAATAAAAACAAAGTAATTTTCTTCAAAGGAAAAGAAAGACTGTACCCTAGAAATCTGTAAATGCATTTCGAATCCCAGGAGACAAATGACTGTTATGGAACAGATGGTTGCAATCAGATAAATGATCACAAGTCTTTACCCTGAGTCAGATACCATATCATTGGAGATAAGATAAAATACAAGCTTTAGTGAGTTGAAAATCAACCAAGGACTCACTCAGAATATATTAACAAACTTTTCAAAAATAATCACTTAGAACTTGCTGCCACTTTTACATTTTACTTCATGCAGTATTGTCAATTTTTTTCCAAAAATAATGAGAACATATTTGACTTATATGGAAAACATATAGTAAATGTAGATGGTTTTCAATATTTACTAATTTTAATAATTTATTTTTCCCTGACCAAGTGGGAATGCAGTGGATAGAGCTTCAGACTGGGATGCAGAGGAACCAGGTTCAAAACCCCGAGGTTGCCAGCTTGAGTGTGGGCTCATCTGGCTTGAGTGTGAGCTCACCAGCTTGAGTGTGGGATCCCTGGTTTGAGCGTGGGATCATAGACATGACCCCATGGTCACTGGCTTGAGCCCAAATGTCGCTGGCTTGAAGCCCAAAGTTGCCCAAGGTCACTGGCTTGAGTAGGGGGTCACTCACTCTACTGTAGACCTTTGGTCAAGGCACATATGAGAAAGCAATGAAGAATTGATGCTTCTCATCTCTCTCCCTTCCTGTCTGTCTGTCCCTATCTGTCCCCTCCCTGTCTGTCTCTCTCTGTTTCTTTCCCTGTCACAAGAAATTAACAGTTTATTCTTGTTTTTCTTTCTTTTATCTATATACATGTTTGTCATGTTTTATAGTTGTAGTCATTTGACTTTTTTCTTGAAACATTGTGTTTGAAATAAATACATACATTTCAAATACAATGGACACTTTATTTATATTTTGGAGCAAATTTGGTAAACTTGAAGTATGTCATTTTTTAAAAAATATTTGTTAAATACTTATTAAGAAGTCAATGGGCCCTGGCAGGTTGACTCAGTGGTAGAACATTGGCCTGGAGTGTGGATGTCCTGGGTTCGATTCCCAGTCAGGGCACATAGGAGAAGAACCCATCTACTTCTCCACCCTTCCCTCTCTTGCATCTCTCTCTCTCTGTCTTCCCCTCCTGCAGGCATGGCTAGATTAGAGTGAGTTGGCCCCAGGCACTGATGATGGCTCCATGGTCTCCACCTCAGGCGCTAAGAAGAGTTCAATTGCTAAGCAATAGAGCATCACCTCAGAATGGCAAAACATTGCCCCCTAGTGGGCTTGCCAGGTGAATCCCAGTCTCTGTACTTGAAGGAGTCTGTCTCTGACTCCCCTCTTCTCACAGAAAAAAAGAAAAGAAATCCATGAGTGTCTCATTCCATTCAGAATACGATAAAAAAGAATACCAGCCTGACCAGGCGGTGGCACAGTGGACAGAGTGTCGGACTGGGATGCAGAAGACCCAGGTGTGAGACCTTGAGGTCGCCAGCTTGAGCATGGGTTCATCTGGTTTGAGCAAAAGCTCACCAGCTTGGACCAAGGTTGCTGGCTCCAGCAAGGGGTTACTTGGTCTGCTGAAGGGCCATGATCAAGGTGCATAGGAGAAAGCAATCAATGAACAACTAAAGTGCCACAACGAAAAACTGATGATTGATGCTTCTCATCTCTCTCCATTCCTGTCTGCCTGTCCCTATCTATCCCTCTCTCTGACTCTGTCTCTGTTAAAAAAAAAAAAAAAAAAAAAAAAAAAGAATATCACCAGACTGGGTGGCATATAAACAATAGAAACTTATTTCTTATAGTTCTGGAAGCTGGAAGTCTAAGACTAGGTGTGAACATGTTTAAATTCTGGTGCAGCTGCAGTCTACTGACTTGTTGCTGTACCCTCACATGGTGGAAAGACTAGGGATATTTGTGAGGTCTTTTTATATAAGGGCATTAGTACCATTAGGAAGACTTCATCCTAATGATCTAAGCACCTTCCAAAGGCCCCACCTCCTAACACCATCACATTGGACAATAGGATTCTAACATGAATTTTGGGGACACACATTCAAACAGTAGCACTAAGCTAAGCTCTGACACTATACTAATGGTTAATGTAATAATATAATCAGTATTTATATATAAAATATTATACATACACACACAGTTAAGCAGTGGATTGATTTGCCTAGGATTGTGTTTTAAAAATATTATCTGACTGTATTATTGAAATTGGTTTTAAAATCCTCCAGGCTGGAGTCATGAATATTATCTAGGAGAATTTCCTTCATTATCTGTAAGTGAATATATGTAACTAGGGGGCTACATTGTGTTTCCATCTTCACATACCAAGGGAGTATTCAAAGGCATATCACAGTAGCATTTAAAAATACTTACCAAACAATTTAACGCATTTCCAATGTGTTCTAAGAACATGCCAAACAAATAGGGTTATAAGGTTAGATTTATAATAAAGAACAAAATTCATTTCTTATTTCTGTTTCTCAATGTCTCACCTGTGTTTTTAAGTTATTCTGTCTTCCTTCAACTACAGACTGAAGTCTCTGAAATTTCATTTCTAAACTCTATCTAGAAAGGCTCGTTAGCCATTCTTTCCCTTTAAAAACCTTGTCTTGCGAAGATAGTGTTTTTTTTAGCCATTTCTTACATAAATTAAGACAGACTTTAAATCCCAGGGGACTTTTAGTTCTAGTCTGATCCATTATCCTTTTTTTTTTCATTAAGTGAGAGTCAGGGAGGCAGAGAGACAGACTCTCACATGTGCCCTGGTCGGTTCTACCCAGCAAACGGGTGATGCTCTGCCCATCTGCGGCCACTGCACTGTTGCTTAGCAACTGAACTACTTCAGTCCTTGAGGCAAGACCATAGTGCCATCCTCAGCACCCAGGGCCAATTTGCCCAAACCATTTGAGCCATGGCTGCAAGAAAAGAAGAGAGAGAGAGAAAAAGAAAAGGGGTCAGGGAAGGAGTAGAGAAGCAGATGGTTGCTTCTCCTGTGTGCCCTTACCGGGAATCAAACCCAGGACTTCTACATGCCAGGCTGACACTCTACCTCTGAGCCTATTGACCAGGACTGATGCATTATCTTGATCAGCAAAACAAAGCCTAAGATTAGGTAAAACAGAATTTATTCCATTATGTATCCATTCAACAAAAGTTTATTGCCCTAGATAAAATTACAATCCAGTAATGCAATGATAATCTGGGAAGACATTAAAATGGTAATCAAATTAAAACAAACAGTAAATGGTTAAAAGGAAGAAGGAAAGAAGACTTTTAAAAATGAAAAGTTATGACTTCCTAATTTAGCCAATGCTTATAATGTTCTAAAGATGAATTCAGATGTAGTAACAAGTAGAGGTGAGAATGAAGATTTCCATTTTGGATTTTTTGGTTCAAGTTGTTTAAGGAACACACTATTAGAGGCATCCAGAAGACAGGCAATTAACAGTCCTAAAATTCAGGACAGTTACTTAGAGGTTAATATGGATTTGGTTATCAATAAACTTCAGGTATAATATAACACTATGGAAGACACCTGACTTCATAAAAGAAAGCAGGTAGACTGCGGAAAAAAAGTAAAAAGTCAATTATTAATATGAATAAGGGAATTACTTAAGGAAGTCAAGTTTAGAGAGCAACTTAAGAAGTTGTCCTGGAACTTTAAGAAAAAAATTATATTCAAATTTTCTTTTGGATTTCTCAGAGAAGTTGGTTCTTTGACAAGAAGCAGTTACATTTGAGTTGTAAATATTGATACCAATCTTCAAAAAGTATCAAAGGAAATGGAATCTTGGAATAACACATTGACTATAGATAACTTAACAAGTATAATTGTGAAAGTGAAAAAAATATTATGGGCAAGTATATTTTTCTATCTGTGTGTTCTATTCTATTCTTGATTCAGAAATTCCCTTGTACATTAATTTAATGCTATTGGATTTTTGGAAATACTAACTCTGTTCACATGTAAAACTCAGGTTTCATAAAGATTAGAAATGAATACAATAGTCACTATTGTTGACATTCTGATAGATGGTGAGCATTGGGGACCTATTTAACAGATAGAAGAGATGGATATTTGATGACATAGTTCTTGTCAAAGGTTGTGACCAAATAAAAGGACTGGTTCTTCATTCAATGACGTTGTTCGTTAGACCTGACCTCCCCTTTTCTTAAATTATCTAATATTGTCCAAGCCTCTATCTTACAGTCAATATTGACCTCTTTTCTACCATATGTTCAATCAATCAATCAGGAAACCTTTGGCTCTGTCTTCAACATAAACGTAGCATCTGACAAACTCTTACATACTTTTCTCTATAAGTTTATGCTTAAACTTATATTTCTAATTATGCTCTTGAAACCATAAAATCCTTTCTTAAATAACAACCAAAATAGTCTTTTCTTTTTAATTAAACCATTGTTCAGCAAAACAACGACAATTGTAAGCTGCTGGTATTAGGGGTAGATAACTCAATATTGCAAGGACATTACCAGAGTGTGGGTCCATGGCTGCTCATTGCATTTTGTGAAAGTGCATAAACATGTGGACCTAAGACTGGGCTTGAGTGATGTCCCACTTTTAATTGTGCTTTCAAGAAGACAAATATGGAAGTGTTCCTTGTGATTTGATCAGGGACTGAGATCCAAAAGTGAGATGGCATGTCAGGTCCTTGGCTCTAGCTCTATGTGCCAGCCCACCACTGCAGAAGCACAACGCCCACTGAAGGGCTGGTGGCAGCCATACAGTATGGCATTGGGATGAGATAAGCCAGGAGCATAATGTGCCTACTCCGCACTGATTGCAGAGGAAAAGGGGAACTTTGATGTGGGTCTTTAGTTGACCAACATCATTGTTTAATTGCTGGGCTGTAGCTAGTTTCCCCAGAGCTCTTGCAGGCATCAGCCCTTCTTCTGTGAGGCCAGATTATTCTCGGACAAATTAACTTTACCTCTCTGCCAGGTAATATTGCTCTCCTACTAATGATCTCCAATGGCTCCTCAAAGTCATTCAGAACAAAATTCAAGATCTTTAACATGACTACCAAGGCCCTAGATGATCCAGCGCCCTGATCTGTCTCTCTGAGCTTATTATCTAGTCTCATTGGTTGTCACTGCACTCTAATGAGTGGTCTTCCAGCTTTTCTTCATGCATGGCCTCCTGCGGGCATGTTCAGTGCCACAATATTGCTCTTGTCATCACATACTCGATGACTAGTGTTTTCCAACATCTTGACACACTTTCAGTCATGATGCCTTCCACGGGTCAGTGTGTGAATTTCTTCCTTAGTCTGTTAATACAGTGGACCCCACTGATAACTTTTTAACTCTGGAAAACCTTCTTTTAAATTATGTCATATTGGGGATATGTAGTGATATCTCATTGTCATTTTCATTTGCATTTCTCTAAAGCAGGGGTAATCAACCTTTTTATACCTACCTCCCACTTTTGTATCTCTGTTAGTAGTAAAATTTTCTAACTGCCCACCAGTTCCACAGTAATAGTGATTTATAAAGTAGGGAAGTAACTTTACTTTATAAAATTTATAAAGCAGAGTTACAGCAAATTAAAGCATATAATAATAATTACTTACCAAGTACTTTATGTCGGATTTTTGCTAAGTTTGGCAGAATAAATCTTTATAAAACAATTTACTACCACCCACCATGAAAGCTAGAGCACCCACTCATGGGCAGTAGGGACCAGGCTGACCAGCACTGCAGTCTATAGTAAATCAAGTAACATTTTCATATACTTGCCACCAGTATGTTTTAATTTAGAAAGTTTAATTCAAACATTTTATCAATTTTAAAACTGGTTAATCTTCTGAGTCTTGGAGTAAGAGGGTTTTTTAAAATATATATTCCAGATACAAGTCTGTTGTCAGATTTCTGTTTTTAAATATTTTCTCCCTATTTGTGGACTGCCTTTTTTCTCATTTGTAAGTATGTTCTAAAGAATACATTTTTCTTTCCTTTTGAAGAAATCTAGTTTATCAATTCTTTTCTTTTTATAGGGTGTGATTTTTGCTCCCTATTCAATATATTTTGGTCAAACTCCAAAGTCACTAAGAATTTCTCATAGAACTTTTATATGCTTAATAGCTACATTTAGCTCTTTGGCAATGATGGTTGTATATGATTAAAGGTAGCCATATTATTTTTATCCATATGAATATTCAATAGCTACAACAGAATTTAAGGAGAAAATTATATTTTCTTCATTTAATGTCTTGAGACCACTGTCAAAAATCAGACAATTTGGGTAAATCTATTTCTGGATTGTTTTCAGCACCATTTATCTATGTATTCATTTTTATGCAAATTTCACACTTGCTTGATTATAGTAACTTTAAAATACATTTTACATTCCTTTTTTTCTTTTTGAGAGAGGCGGGAGAGAGAGCAAGAGAGACAGGAACATTGAGTTGCCCCTACATATGCCCTGACCAGGGAATTTAACCGGCAACCTCTGACAAATCTCCAGACAACCAAGCTATCCAATCAGGGCTTTTTAAATTATTATTATTGATTTTTAGAGAGAGAGAGAGAGGAAAGAAGAGAGAGAGGTGAGGAAAAAAAAGTATTTATTTGTTGTTCCACTCAGTTGTGCATTCATTGGTCACTTCCTGTGTGTGCTCTGACCAGGAATCAAAGTTAACAATTTAGTTAACTTGCAAATAATATGCAATGTGGGTAGTATAATAATTTTTCAAGCAATATTAAAATTTACATATTAACTTCCCCCATTTATTTGATGAGGATTAATAATAAAACACACCAAGAGTCTATTTATAACATGTTTTTCCCAAGGTTTCAGTTCTCTGCTAGGGACCAATGCCTGCATTTGGTTCTATCTTCTCTGCATAGGATAGAATTCCACAATATTTTTTATATTTGACTGTTCTGTGCCTTTGTTTTCACTATTCACTTTGCTTTTTCTTAATTTTATCTTAATTATGTGGCAGATTTTAGAATTTTGCTAAGAAATAAACATATGCCATTAAGCTTCCACCATTATTTTATAAACACTCTTGCTTTTCAAATGATGGAATTAAGGAAAACTCATAGAACATTGAGGTTAAAAAGAGAATGGGACATAATAATTAATTTATTTCTGAGGCCTCTGCTTATTTCCCATCTCAGTAACTGGCATTGCAGCTGTCCTAAATTAGCTGCAAATTGTCTATTGGGAGGACCATACTAACTTCACAGATGACTTGTTTTATTTTATACTAGTTCTAATCATAAGAAAGAATGAAAAGAGAAGATGTATGTTGAGCAACTAGTCTTTTTTTAAAAAAGTGTTTATTTATTGACTTTAGCAAGAGAGGAAGGAGGAGAGAGAGAGAGAGACTGAAACATTGATCTGTTCTTGCGTGTTCCCTGACTAGGGATCGAATTGGCAATCTTTGCGCTTCCCAACAATGCTCTAAGCAACCAAGTTATCTGGTCAGGGCAAGCAACTGGTCTTTTTATTTGCAGCTTTATTTAATTTAATTTTTTAGAGGTTGTGTGTTTGGGACTTGAATATGAGCTTACAACCCATTAAAAACCATGTGTTGCCTGACCTGTGGTGGCGCAGTGGATAAAGCGTCGACCTGGGAACACTGAGGTTGCCAGTTCAAAACCCTGTACTGGCCTGGTCAAGGCACATATGGGAGTTGATGCTTCCAGCTCCTCTCCCCTTTCTCTCTCTCTCTCTCTGTGTCTCCTCTCTAAAATGAATAAATCAAAAAAAAAGAAATTAAAAACCATGTATTGCTATTGCACTATTTTTATTTCACGTTGTGTTTTTTACAATATTAAGTTGAAGGCAGGGTGCTGTGTCACCAGGGAGCAGTACAAGCAAGCAGTCCTGAGACATCTGAGGAGAAAGCTAAGAAATGACTACATCCATGTACATCAGATGGCTATAAGGAATGACTGTTAGAATAAAAAAAAAAGAATCTTGATTCTTTTCTTTTAAAGATTTTATTTATTCATTTTAGAGAGAGAGAGTGAGAGAAGGGGGGGGGAGCAAGAAGCATCAACTCCCATATGTGCCTGGACCAGGCAAGCCCAGTGTTCCGAAGTGGTGACCTCAGCATTCCAGGTCGACACCTGATCCACTGCGCCACCACAGGTCAGGATCTAACTTTGATTCTATTGATGGGTTAGAGGTGATTTTGAGAACATCACTTGCATATTATCATTGTGATGTGAATTCTCACAATGACATTATTTGTGATGGTATTAGTAAAAATATAAATGTTGTCAATGTTCTGTATGTTGTTAAATTATAAGAAATTTCTATTAAAAGTAAAAAATAAAAGACATTCATTATGCAAATTAATAGTAACAATATTACTTTATATTAATTTATGAATAGTACCCACTCAGATATGGTCCAGTTTTCTATGCAGTCAGCTTTTCATCCTGACTTTTTGTGTTTAAAATGGTGCGACATGGTTTTCTTTCCATCTTCTCTTGCATGAACAATTTTGAAGCAACAAGTCTATAATTATCCATTTGTAATTTTCTACTCTATCATCTACCTGCAGAGAAAATTAAGCGCATATCAAGGAATTATGTGCTCACTTTTGGTGCACTGCACACTTCATTTTACCTCTGGAAATGCTGACTAGAATTGTGGTCTGAGAGGAGGACTCCAAGGGTCTGTTTACATCTAGGCTGAGGTGAGCCAATTCTACATTGTCTCTTCTCTTGGGGAAAAATGTTTGACACAGTAAACTGAAATGTTAGAATATATACTTTTGTTAAAAGACAAACTATTAAGTGTTGATTTTTATAGATCCTACCTGCCAACTCTTGTTTTATATCATCTGAAATTAAAGAGATTAATCCTTTACAATCTGTCTTCTTGTTTGTACAATGATGATTACAGTGTCTAACCCATTGCATTATCATGAGAATTAAATGATATAGCACCCAACATTATTTTGTTTCTCAACAATGCTTAGCAAATAGTAGCCTTTGTTACACCTACATGCATGCTTCAAGCATGTGGCAAATGCAGCACATTGGAGCTCCGTTTTTGGTAGTTTAAAATGCTGCAAAGTCTAATTACAATAAGGGTTTGTGATCACTTTGCAGCAGTCTTCACAGGGGACTGTAATAAATTGCATATGCCTCAAGGCACAAAAGACTAAGTTTCCTTTGGCACAAAAGACTAAATTTATGGTGTTTTCTGTTTGCTCATGACTCTAATTTGCTGACTGGAGGCTGATAACCTCTGGTGCTCTCAGCTTAATTTGTCTTCCATGTAATTTGCAGCCGGCTTCACACTCATGTTCCCTAGTCATTTACAAAACATATTATGTACTTTTAAATTCATTGAATCGTCTTGATGAGAATTTCGAGAAGGGAGCTGATCACTTTATAAACATGTTGGCAGGCTGATGTTGTGTGGGTGCCCCCCCCCCCAAAAGCATCTCTTCCTCCCCTCCACCTCCTTTGCCCCAATCTTACTTTTTCTATTGTTTTCAAGAGCAGCCTGAACTTTTGGCCATGCCTTCAACCCCAGAACCCCAAAGGTTACGCTTCTAGAACAGTTATTGTTGGAGGAGAGTAAAATTGTGGCTTTCTTTTCCTATCCTTAGTCATTTCTGTCAAGCTGCAGCCAAAGATATCCACAGCACGCATTTCTACAGAGGGATTGACAAGAATTCCTATTCTTGTCAACATGGTGTCACAGCCACTAAGTTGCCTTTGTTTCTTAATGACTCGACCTGTATGTTCCTCTCTCAACACTTTCTCTTGTCTTTGCTTCATGCACTGTCTAAGAGGACCAGCCTTACATGCTCCTTTCCAAGTTCTATCTCAGCTCTTGGATTCTGTCTCCAATCCTCCTGTGTGCCACACATTCTCACTCCAGATGTCCCTCTCCTGCCACTGTCTTTCTCAAGCACCATCCTTCTCCACTGTGTCATCTGAGATATCAACCTTGTCCCAATTTTCTATTGTTTTGAATTAGAAATAGCACAGGCATATACCATAAGGCCTATTCTCCTCCAGATGGTGTGAAGGGTATTTTTTTAAAGGTTTTAGATAGATTCTTTTCAGGAAAATATCCCGCCATGTCGTGCTCTCTTCCTGAGCCATCCTAGAACCATAAATTATCAGTGATAACAACTAGAACTGCACGCCTAGAGTGGACACAGTGAGTGGCCCCGTCCCTGGGGTTTCAGGCACCTGCCTAGTGCTCTCTCATTAACTTAGATGGTGGAGGTCAGGTTTCATCCAAGATCGGCACACAGAGCTCCTCCCATCAGTCCCATAGTCGATTTCGGAAGACACCCTGGCCTCTCCATACCCACCCACTGTACTGCATGTAATTTCCTCCTGCTCTTCCAATGAAAGATTAGCCACAATGTGATAAGTGTGTGAATCAATTCCCTGCCCTCTAGGGCTCTGAACATTTAAATTTAGACCCTAAGTTGCTTTTTTTATGCTGGAAATGTAGAAAATGCTCCATTTGGATCACATTCAAGCCAAGTCAGGGGCAGACCATGGTTTTAGAGGGGATGAATGTCCCAATGCACCCTGTTATGTAAGACAGACCATTCACTCTGCCACCCCCTCACCTGGCGTGGGAAGTCACCCATGCTCCACTCAAAGTCAGCACAGAAGCTTGTCAGGGGACAGTGTCGAGGTGGCTCTTGTACTCTGGGCACATGCTCCTGACACCTTATGGTTGAGAACATCACACCGCTGCTTCACTTAAAGACCTGTATTCCTCCCCAGCTCAACGTGCCTCTGAAATGTGTTTGCTGGTGTTTCTAAATGCAAGTTCAAATTATTATGGAGAGTTTTACAGTGTTCTTTGACATGGTCGACAGTACCTGGAGTTTCCTTAGTGCTGGGAATCACTTTAATTTTCTGCCTAACACAGCAGAGCCATGTCTGAATCCTCAGGCTGCCCTTAGGGGCTGAGCGGGTTGCTCATTTGAGAGAATGAGTGCCCTGATTAGTTATAGAGCTTGGGTGGAGATGGGCTTTTACTTTTTGGACTATCTCATTCCTGCTTTTCTAGCTTCTCTCCCTTGCTTAGCTGTCTTCACTGTATTGCACAAGTGCCATGAGCTGAGACCATATCAGGAACTCATGACCACAATTCCAGGTGTGGTGAGGCCTGTTCCAGTTTAAAGGTTTATCTGGACCGTGCTGATGTGTGGTAATGCGTGAGAACAGTTTACCCCTCCCCTTTGCCAGTCTTGGCTCATGTCTAACAAGTTACCTATCCTAACACTTTGATTTATCAAAACAGCAGCATTTTGTCCTAAAAGACGTTATAATTTAGAGTTAATCATTTTCCAACTCTACCACGAACCAATGAAAAGTCTAATTTTAAACAGGATTGCACTAGACTAGATAGATGGATTACCTTCTGAGTCAGCTCTAACATAAATTCCCAAAGAGGTGAGTTATCCTTTTGGAGAGAATTACCTCCACCCCCGCAACACACACACACACACACACACACACACACACACACACACATTGTGATTAATATAAAGCATCTATCTATCTTCTATCTATCTATCTATCTATCTATCTATCTATCTATCTATCTATCTATCTATCTATCATCTTCTGTCTATCATCTATTTATCTACATTAATGCCTGGATTTGTCAAATAAGTAAGTAGGTTTTCGGAGGCCACTCCCAGGCTCTGAAGATGGCATGGGCTGAAAGAGACTGCATACCTCTGTTTTCTGAGGGGAGGGGAACATGCTTAAAGCTTATATAAAACTCATTACTTACACATAATTTTGATTAAAGACTGCCAAGGAGCCACCGGGAATTGGGTCTCTAGTGATGTGCGTTCTCTCATTCCCTACCGAGCACCGGTGTGCGGCTGCTCTGTTAGGGGCTGTGCTGGGCTCAGAGGCAGGATGCAGAGGGACAGGTGGATCGTAGTCCAGGAGCAGAGCACCTGGGAGCATCACCTGCTATGGGAAAGTTATCTGATGAAAGCTTACCATCCTCTGCCATTCAGTCCTTTCCAGTCTGCTGATTACCCAGTACTGGTCAGATTCATGCAGAGGCTGCACAGACGACAGGAAAACATGGTCTCTGCCCTTGTCTGTCTGTCCATCCTATCTAAGAGTCATTTGGCACTGGACGCATTTTTCTTTCTCTCTCCTGTCCTCAGATGAATTCTGACCATGGAACCGTTGAAAATAGGACAATGAATAAAGCAGATGTTTTCCTCCTGGGAAGTCGGCTGGGGCTCCGGGATAGACAATGGACTTATCTCTCGGCCCCAGACCCACCTGAGGGAACTTGACAGGCTTCCCAAATTGTGTCTGTTCCTCAGCTGCTAGAAGTTGGTCTGTTGTCCCTTTGCCTCAAAGTCGGTAATATTTATGCAAAGTGGCCACAGTCCTGTAAGGATGATTAAAGTGGTCACATAGGGTCTGGTCATTTCCTCAGCTCACAGCAGGTCCCTCCTTTCTGGGACCCAAGCTGTCCTCCCTGGAGCTGTGACTAAAGGCTGCTGTCCTGTCCCGTCGGTGCTGGGACCCGGTGTCCAGTATTCTGTACTCAGTGCCCTCCCCCGTCTATTCCTAAACCCTGGACTCTGTAATTACTCCAGTGATTGTTAGAGCTGTGCCCCAGTGCTGAAATCAGTGGGACTTAAGATCATGGGTTGAATTTCAATTATTTGAAATATTTCCTAACTTGGCCTGAGGAAAGTGTCAGAATTTAAAGAAGCCTGTGTCCACTCCTGTGGAAATCACACCTGAGGCTTGATTCCTACAATCCAGTGGCCGCTTTGACTCAGGCCATTTAAACAGTATCTGGCTGGGTCTGGATTCCTGTTGCCTGGCTGCCCAGGCAGACTGGTGCTAGAACATTCTGCATTGCCTTACTGCAGCTTTCTCACAAGATGGTAAAGGACACAGAGCAGGGTTTTCATCTCACTCACAGAACTTGTGAGCTGACTGGTTTTGTGCTCGTGTGTGTGTGTGTGTGTGTGTGTGTGTGTGTGTGTGTGTGTATTTGGTCTTAGTCCTGCTTCCATTCAGGGGTGGGTGGGTGGGGTGAGTAGGTAACTCAATTACCTCAAATTTTTCTGTGGCTACCATGATCTACCAAAAAATTTGTACATGGCTAGCTTGGCTAAGGTCAGTTTGCTCCACTTTTTAATGATATTATAGATTTACACACACTAACATGGAGCTGTCCATAGTATATTGGTGTATTTACTATCTATTTCCATATAACCTGCCCCTAGACTTAAAACAATAGAAATCATTTATTATCTTTCACAGTTTCTATAGGTTAGGGGTTTAGACACAGCACAGCAGTTATAACTTATCTCTGCCCTGCAAATGTCTGGAGTCTCCCCTTGGAGACTGGAAGGCTGAGGGTGAGAGTCATGTGAGGCATATTTATCCTCTCAGGTCCTCTGGGGACTAGCTGAGGCTAGGACACCCTGTCATCTCCAACATACAGTACTCTGTCAGCTAGAAGTCCCGCCCACATTCCCTTTAAAAGGAGAGGCCCTCACCTCTTTAAAACGAGGGGTGTCAGAGAATTTGCAAAAATATTTTCAAAGCACCACAATTGGCAAAAAGGAAAAAGAAAAAATCATACAAAAAGGAAAAAGAAAAGAATGAAACAAGGACAGAAAGTATAATCCTATTTGGTAAAAAGAAAAATATATATTTGAGAAGTTTGGAGAGTACATTCTCAGGAGTAATGTCTGTAACTTCTCACTTCATGTGTTTTCTAAAATGTTCAATACAGACATCTGCATTTTTATTTTCATTAAACATTATAAATAACACGTGTGTATGTTGTGAAGAATTCAAACACAGTGATATATAGTAAAGAGTAAAATTTGTCATCATGTCTGCGGTTTTGTTTTTTTTTTGTACCAGATTCATTAATATAAAGGTTTTCTTTGAACTCTGCTTTGTTCTACTATAGTGTGTCTGTAAAGTCATGGTGCACTTTTGACCTGTCACAGGAAAGCAACAAAAGATGATAGAAATGTGAAATCTGCACCAAATAAAAGGAAAACCCTCCCAGTTTCTGTAGGATGATGTGGCAGCATGTGCGCATGCGCAGATGATGATGTAATACCGTGTAAACAGCAGAGCAGCCCTGGCCATGCCAGTCGAGAGGTGGACGGTACAGAGGAAAGTTGAGTGTGTTCTGTGGCTCGCTAAATTCGAATCCGTGACCAAAGTGCAAAGTGAATATCGGCACGTTTATAACGAAGCGCCACCACATAGGAATAACATTACCTGGTGGGATAAGCAGTTGAAGGAAACTGGCAGTTTGGTGGAGAAACCCCGTTCTGGGAGGCCATCAGTCAATGACGAGTCTGTAGAGGCTATACAGGATAGCTACCTAAGGAACCCTAAAAAATCTGTACGTGCGTGTGCTCGACAATTACACCTAAGCAAGACTGCAGTTCATAAGGTGTTAAATAAACCTCTCTGTTTTACGGGGTACAAATTGCGGGTGTTGCACACTTTCAAACTGGTGGATCGACCCACATGATGAGCGTTTGCTACAGATATGCTTCATGAGATTGCCAGTGATGCGAGATTTTTGCAGAAGATTGTGTTTAGCGATGAGGCGAACTTTCATATCTGTGGACATGTTCATCACCATAACATCCGAATATGGGCTGCTGAGCCTCCTCATGCCTATGTTGAATACGAACCTAACACCCCTAAAGTGAACGTGTGTTGTGGCCTGATGCATGATAAGGTGACAGACCCATTTTTTTTCATGGAGCAGTCTGTGACGGCAAACACCTACCTTGACATGTTGGAATTGTATGCAGTGCCACAATTTCCAGAAGGTGTCATCTTTCAACAGGACGGCACTCCTCCACACTACGCCACCATTGTTCATGAGTTTCTGGGTAGAACATTCCCCTGGCGGTGGATAGGCAGGGGTTCTGTCAAGACATGGCCACGACGATCCCCGGATCTGATGCCCTTAGACTTTTACTTTTGGGGTTATGTGAAGCAACATGTGTACATTGAACGTATCAATGACATTAATCACTTAAAACAGAGAATCACAGACGTTATTCACTGTTACACCAGACATCCATACCCGTGTGTGGCAAGAACTTCACTATTGTTTAGATGTGTGTAGGGCAACAAATGGAGCCCACATTGAACTGCACTGAATAGGTATGAAACTGGGAAAGTTTTTTTTTTTTTTTTATTTGGTGCAGATTTCACATTTCTATCGTCTTTTGTTGCTTTCCTGTGACTGGTCAAAAGTGCACCATGACTTTACGGACACACTGTATTTCCTTAGTGTTCACAGACTGATGGCTTTATCATGTACTGAACACACTGGCCATTTGTTACGTCTGGCATTGGGTTTTTTCTCCTTCTAAATACCGACCTCTGTCACTCTAACTTGATCATTCACCAATCTGAGCCCCTTCCGCCTAAGACCTCCCCTTCCACTTCAGGTGCATAATCAAAACCCTTCCTTGTCTCTACCTTGTGTTACCATTATATCAGTAAGTGAGTCTCTGACCGTGAGTCCTGATCCTCTTAACCTGCCTCGCACAGTGCCCAACACAGAGAGTGCTTGAGAAATTGTCTTTGAACAATGAATTTTACTTTTGCTTCCATGAGGAGGTGTGCCCCTTAGTCTCACCAAGGAAAGTACCAGATGAATGGGGAACCCAAACCGTCATAGTCAGCCTCCTGTGATGACCTCAAAAGAGACCTCAGGGTGGGTAAGTTAGAGTTTACTTGTCTATGATTATTGTCATCTATAGGTTGACAGCATGCTATGCTGTTTAATAACTTTTGCTATTTTTGTTTCTGTGTCTATACATTTAACAGCTGTTGTATCTTTTAGGGGTGCTTGGCTTAAATTCTAAGGGAATTTATTACCACACACACTAGAAGTTTGGCAATAGGTTGATGTGAAC
Source organism: Rhynchonycteris naso (assembly GCA_037038555.1). Lineage (NCBI taxonomy): Eukaryota > Metazoa > Chordata > Mammalia > Chiroptera > Emballonuridae > Rhynchonycteris > Rhynchonycteris naso. The sequence goes on along the minus strand of CM072995.1, from coordinate 192,159,122 downwards.
AGAAATCCAAGTATGTTTCCATATCCTCCCTGTGACCTTAGGTTCTACATTTAAATGTACATACAAAGGACACGAGCTATTGTAATGTTAGATGTCACAGCCATATACAAAAATACCTGAGGATAAAGAACGAATCCCTATAGCTCTCTCTTAGGAGTGAGATTTTACCAGATTCTCTCAGGAGGAATTCTCCAGTCTCCAACCCAGGAAGTATCCACAATTTCACTCCATAACAGGCTATTAACAGAGGATGGGATGCCTCTTAGATCCAAGAGGCATCATTCTAGCATGGCGTGGGGTCAACCTCACTTGAACATAGACCTGGTATCTGATGAAAAAGACAGTTCTGCTGAAAGGAGGGTGGGAGGGGCCCCATATAGCTCATTTATTTTATTTTGCGGGAGAGGTTACAGGTTAATTTCTGCACTGCGCTGCACATAGCATATATACAGTGTGTCTGTAAAGTCACGGTGCACTTTTGATTGGTCAAAAGTCAAAAGTGCACCATGACTTTACGGACACACTGTATTTAGTAGCATCCGGTGGTGATAACGTGGTAATAATAGCGATGATGTCAATGTTGAGGATCTCTGCCATTTTTGTGTACATTTTAGGTATACTGAGAGGAGAGGCTCCCTGTCTAGCTGTGGGGCTCAGTCCTGAGATCATGGCTTTTCAGTTATATGTCCTGTGCAAGTACCTGGTGAATCATGGAGCCAAGGTTGTTAAACGGAACACAGTCATGATATTCTCAAATTAAAGTGGAGAAAATAAAGAGGAGTACTAGGATGGAAAAGCCTGGAGTGGAGCATCACAGAGAAAAAGGCATGGGTTCAGAAAGTCTTTGGAATCAGAAAATGTCACATCCAAATTTGGATTACCGAGTAAGTAGATTCACACATGCTCCAATTGCTTTCTGGGCTCCAGAGAGGCTGTAAAGTCATGGAGCAGAAAGTCAGATGCTGAGCTCTGGTGAGGGGAATGGGCAGTCCTGGAAAACAGAATTTGACCTACTCCTGCTGCCTTTGCTGACTCAGAGCAGGAGGAGGGCTGTGGGAGGCAGCCCGCCCAGTGCCAGGGTGCAGCCACCCAGTGCTGTTTTCATTGGTGAAATATTTATGGAAGGGCTACTGTATACACTGTGCTCAGCTATGTGGTATCAACTTTATAAAACTCAGAAATCTTATTTTTTTAATATGCGGATAATATTACTCCCTTCATAGTTTACTGAGAGCATTAATAACCCATGCAAGTTCCTTACACTGTGTCTGCACTAAAAATGGTAATTAGTTCATGCTTTCTAAACATTTATTTCCAGAGTTAAAATGTACAAATTAATCTTTTCCTTTCAACACCTTCTGTTTCATAGAAACCTTTTTCTTAGATAAGGTTACCAGGGTAAACTCTGATTAATTCTGTACCTCATTTTGTTTTTAATTTTGCCCAGTGCATCATTAACATGAAATAAATATTTATTACAATCATAATATTTCAATAACACTGCTTTTGTGCTCTGCCCGCTTTTGCATTAATGTATTCTGTTATGCTTTGTCATCAGACCTCTGCTGGGAAAGTCCCTTCATTGTGCCATTGTATTTCAATTATTAGAGTTTCTATATTTTTATTTTGCAGCCAAAGAAGATGGTTTCTTCTTTGAGGCACCAGACAATTTTTTTAAAGGCTAAAGTGACAATTTAGGACTCTTATAATGCAAACAGCAGGGTGAAGTGGGGGAAGGACTCACTCACAGAAGCACAGACCATTGAGCCCATGGCTTCTCACCAAAGGCACTGAGTCACCTGCAGGAACCGCAGGGAACCGGTGTCATGTTGCAGGAGGCATGCTAATAGATTGAATTAAGCTTGTCTGCGTGGTAATTGCAGAAACGGTTGACTCATTAAATTTAAATATGCATTTGGCAGAGGGTTTCTCCCAGCCTTCTTTATGAGTGGACTTATTCAGAAGTTTTCTGTCACCTGTCTGTAGCTTCTTGGGTGACAGTGAGATTCCAGGTATAAACCCTGAAGGGCACAAGATGCAGCATCAGAACATTGTCATGAGTGTGGAACCCAATTCAATGCCTAATGCAGACATGACAGGCTCATATAATGCCGTGGACCCCAGCTCAGTCTTCCCACTCCCAGGATCTTTCTTAGGAAGCTCAGTCAAAATGCCAGCACATGCTGCTTTTCCCACAAGGGTCAAGTAAAAGTCACCTTCTATAGCTGATTTTTCTTGTATGCCTGTGGGAGGTCACAAAGCTATCATGATTCTAATAAATATTTATGTTAAGAATGGGCATTCTGATCATCCTCAGACCCAACCTGTTCTTATCCTTTAAAGGCTATAGGCCTCTTGATAAGAAGCAGACAACATATTCACATGCAGGAATACAGCAGTGTACGGCCAGTAGCCACGACCACCGTCACAGCCGCCTGGCCCGTGCAGCTTTAGGTTGGCATTTACTTTGAATCGATCGTAGAGAAACAACAGAGCCAAGAACTGGTGGGCCATTTTCCTTTATTCATCTAGACTCATACCAGCCAACGAGTAAAAAACACACACACAGCCACAAAAACCCATTCTTTCTGGTTTATTCCTAGAATCAAAGGCTCCCACCTCTGTTCACCTCCATTTTGGCAGCCTCCTCCCCTCCCACCATATGGGCTCTCTCCCCTGGAACAATGTGGTCTCTCTCTTCAAAACAGCCTCCTAGTTCCTCCTTTTAAAACTTTTCGGCACAAAAGCCCTTTCCCAACATATATTAGCATAACCAAGCTCCTTTCCAAGCATGAAAGTAATCAGTCACCCCACGTGGGCAGCAGCCATCTTTAATAAAGTAAGCATAAAATTAGTTTACAAACTTATCTGCCCAACAAGCAGCAACACTGCACAGGAAAGCTGAGGAGGTGGTCACTTTGTGAACCCGAGGACCTGCACACAAGGCTCATTTCTGGACTGACAGGCACAATGCTGTTGAAGTCAATTATTTCAGAAAGAGCGATTGACTGGGCAATAACAGATCTGTTCTTTTTATACTGCTCATAAAAATTAGGGGATAGTTCGAAATGAATATGAAGCGATAAAATGTCCCCTAATATTTGTGGGCAGTATATATGGTTTAGGTCATACCCTTAAGTATTTCTATTTGGAGTATTTTCAGCCCTTTTATGGTCCTGTCCTTTTTTAAATTTTAAAAATTATTTATAAATGGCACTTGCGAATATGAAACAAAAGGGCAAACAATAAATGCAAACAGATTCAAAGTGGAAAATGGCATCCAGAGAAAAGTAGAAGGAGACATAATTTTATCTGGCAAAATAGATTCCAAGATAGGGTAATGAGAAAAAGATGGGCATTTTATAACGTTAAAGGGGTCAATACATCAAGAATACATTAACACTTGTGCACAAACACAGAGAGTCTGAGAGTACCAGAATACATAAAGTATCTGTCCCAGTAGAGCCCAAGCTCTATGTCGATTAGGCATCCCTGATTCGACTTCCCCATGCAATGAGACACTCCTGCTTATCAGCAGGGCTGGCAGCCTCTTTGAGACTACTCTTGAGGTGGCTATGAGGATGCTACTGATAAGTGCTGACACTAACTGCCACGGGAGAAAAAGCATGAAACCAACACACACAGAGTTAGTTGCAATAATCACACAGGCAATTTATTACTCATAAATCCTTTTGGCATGCATAGGTACAATTTAAGGGGACCCCTGTCATTGTGCTCCTCTTGGCTGGCTTTGGTCAGAGTTCAGAGCAGTATGGAGACAGTCCACATCAACGCTGGAGTCTGGGTGACTACTGCAGCATGGGGCCCTCAGCTTTAGTACCTTTTCTGGCCAATGCCTTCTAATAGGTGTCAATCTACAGGATTATCACTTCAAACCACCTTTTTGGGAGTTCCTGTAGGTAAACCCTTTTATGTTAATCTACTGAAATGTTTACATCAAACCACTTTTAAAGATGTTCTTATTTATATTAACTTACAAAGTTATGACATCAAGCCACTTCTTATCTAGTTATAACTTCACACACATACTAACTGGGCCCTGCTTGAAAGTCAAAGTCTGTTTATCACATCTGCACCCGCTATATTAATTAAAATTATTTAATTTTCTTAATTTTTAATATATTTTAATTACTTTTATATATCTTCCATATTTTTTATATTTCTATATATTTAATTACTATAACATTATATTACTACAATAGTATCTACTAACAGAGAGTGGTGTGTACTGTAGAGGTGAACTAATGTTGTATCTATTGCCAGAGCAAGGAGGAGAAATGCTTAAGACCTTGGGCTTTACCCAGGCTGTCTGGGTCTGTATTCAGGTTCTGCCACTTGCCTGGAAGATGGCAATAAGGGGGCACAATACTACTTGTAGAAAGAAAATGGGGATATCAGAGACAGAAAACCTAAAAGAATGTAAGAGCCAAAAATTTAAAGCCAAAAAGATAAATTTAGTTCTTATTTCATGAGTGAGAAAGTTAAATCTGTAAAGATTAAATGCTTTGCCAAGAGTCATGGTTAGTATCTTGGTCTGAATATTCTGGGTGAAGATGGGGGTGGCAAGGGCTGACATTTTCTATTAAATAATTTTTAGTGCAGATTTAATCAGGTAGAAGAAAGAGACAGCAAAAATGAAGATAGGACAATAATTTATTGAATCTGAGGAACAGAAAAGAATAAAGTAAACAGAGCCTGAGGGACTTGTGGGAAATCACATGTGAACCAACATATCATTGTCAGAATTTCAGAAGAAGAGTGAGACAAAGGGGCAGAGAGAGTATTGGCCTGAAAACTCGTCTAATGAAAGGCATGAATATAAACATCGAGGAAGCTAAATGAAACCCACACTAAGACATTATAGTCAAACTGTCAAAAGCCAGAGACAAAGAGGATATTGAAAGCAGCAAGGGAGAAGCAACTCATTACGTACAAATAATTAAGATGATCAACCGATTTCTCATCAGAAACTGTGGAGGCTAGAAGGCAGTGGCTAGAAGCATTCAGAGTGCAAAATTGCTGTCCTACAAAGTGACAAATTCAGACATTTCCAGATAAACCAAAACCAAGGGACTTTGTTACCACTATATCTGCAAGATACATTCCAGGGTATTCTGGATAGTGAAATAAAAGAACACTAGGCAGTAACTCAAAGCCATACAGAGAACTACAAGAGGGCAATACAGGTGAATATAGGGCAGTTATAAAAGCTAGCATTACTATAATAATGGTTTGTAAGTGTTACTTGTTTTCTACATGACTTAAGAGATTAATGCTTTTTTTTTTTTTTTACAGGGACAGAGAGAGTCAGAGAGAGGGATAGATAGGGACAGATAGACAAGAATGGAGAGAGATGAGAAGCATCAATCATCAGTATTTTGTTGCAACACCTTAGTTCATTGATTGCTTTCTCATATGTGCCTTGACTGCGGGCCTTCAGCAGACCGAGTAACCCCTTGCTCAAGCCAGCAACCTTGGGTCCAACTGGTGACCTTTAGCTCAAACCAGATGGGCCTGCGCTCAAGCTGGTGACCTTGGGGTCATGAACCTGGGGCCTCCGCATCCCAATCCGATGCTCTATCCAATGCTCCACCACCTGGTCAATACTTCTTTATGAAGTAAAAAAAATCACCCTTAATAAAGTAGCTTATAATCACCATTTCCCTCATGGTTGTGGTAGAGTAGGAATTCAGAAGAAGCTCAACTGGGTTTTACTAAATTGGAGTCTTTCATATGGTTGCAGTGAGAAGTGGACTGAACTGGAGGGTCTCCCCCAAAAGATGCTCACTCACAGCTGTTGGCTGGGGTCCCCAGTCCAACTCCACAGGGCTATTATGTCCTTGGAGAGACATAACAGCTGGTCTCTCCTGGGCAAGTGACCCGAGGGTGTAGGTAGTGACTGTGTAGTCTTACCTAACCTAGGACCAGTGACATATCACTTTTGATGTGTTCTGTTGTCACAGGGCCAGACTTAGAGTAGGAAAATACATAGAACACTGTATTAGAAAGGAGGCTGGCTACCAGTGTTTGTAGCAACTTTATTACTAATAACTACAAAATGGAAACAACTCAAATGTCCATCACTATGGAAATTGATAAACTAACATTTTTAATGTAACTTAGAACATAAAAGGAAAAACTGCCAACACATACAATATAGATAGATCTCAGATATTAGGTCAAAGACTCCAAGCACAGCAGAGTGTGTATTATTCTATTTAAACGAGAGCAGGCCTCTCCTCATCTACCATTTGGTACCTGTGTAAACAGTCAAGGGCAGGGAAGAAACTCAGATGTATAAGTCCTCAAAGTTAGCCACATGCATTGTTTTCTCAAGTTGATACAGAATGATATCCACTACTAGAGCTGGGTAGTGAACCCAGAGACAGAGCCCAGGGGTTATCCTGGGAAAAAGAAGGGCTGAAGGAGAGAGTCAGGCTGCCAGCAGTGAGTCTGGAGAGGTCACTCCACAGTAGACCAAGTGGTCGTATTGTCATGTGAACAAAGATAAATTCGTGCAGGCACACAAAGAAACTAAGTTAGCAATTTTATTCACAAAGCCCCCAAATATACAAGAATGAAATGTGTTACTCCAGTTAGAGTTGAACAATCTTCTATGCAAAGTTTCAAGAGTTAACTAGAAATAAGTCTCATTTAATTAGGAGGAAAGGTGAAGGCAGGGAACAGTTTGGGGTGTTGGTATGAGTCATATATTAAGATGCCACTAGAGAATGGCTCAAGTTAGACAAACTCCAAGAAGTGTAGAAGTTTGAGAATGGGCCTCTAGTGATAATCAGGCTCCCAGTGTGGCTAAGCGGATGCATACACCAAGAAGTTACTGCATTAATGGTCCCAAGCAATATTTCACTTGAGAGCAGTGACTCAAACCCAAACGAGGTAGTTTAGGCCAGGGGTGCTCGATTCACAGATGCAGCGATAACTTCCCCTGAAATATTCCTTTCTCCCTCTTGAACTGGCCAAGTTTTCATAAGTATTCCAGAGTAAAAAACCAGAAACACTCGATCTACAAAAGCTTGTTCTGCAGAACATTATTGCCCTACGATTCTCTGAAAAGGGCTTCCATGGCCAAATATGTTTGGGAAACAAGTCTTTAGCTCCAGTTGGAGGGTCCAAGGGCATTAATATAATCAGCCTGAGAAGCCCCCTCAAGAGAACCTGGCAGGTTCTAGGTCAAGGCTTAACCACTAGGTTTTATCCAGTTCCATCCAGATTTTATATAAATGCTACCACCCTCCCCTGAGGAAAAAGAAGACAAAGGTATAGGCCTGACACTCTGCTGCAACAGCCTACTTTGCCCCAGGGAATTGGACAGTGGCTTTCCAAATTAGTTAAATCAGTTTCATTTAGAGGAAAACACACAACTTGCTTTGTTTTAGAGGGGAGCCAGGAACTCGCCACCAGCTCTATTTGGTTTTCTCATAGAAGGCAGCAGACGTGACTTGGTAGTTCCTGTGTTGTTTATCGCATAATATTTGTCTGCCTCAGTTGCTGGGCAGCTTCCCTGGATTCTGTTGTCTTAGTATCTGTCACATATTCTGTCCAATACAGGTTTAAATTAAATAAACTTCAGTCATGCTGGGGCTCTCAGCTGAAGTGGCTTCACACCAAATGCAGCAACAGACACTTGAAATGTGGTGAGCACAATTTTTTTTTTTTAAATTTTAAAACAGGTATTCCATTCAGCTGCTAAACAACTTTAGAACAATTTGGGTTTGTGAATCATTTTCAACTGAAAATTATAAAATCTTGAAAATGTAGTTACTATTTAACCTGAAAATTGAGATTTGCTCTCAATACACGCTGGATGTGAAAATAAAGTCAATTATATGAAATGTTTTAGATGTATTAAATACAATTAAAATGTCTTACCTATGCAAGATGGTCAAGGTGAATTACTTACAGGGCTCAATGAGCAAGCTGACTAGTGGTCTTCAAAGACCACTGCCCTTCCCCTGAAATGCCAGGCCTTTAGCACAGCAGAAGACAGTTGGTAGTGATTTGCATCTAGACATCTAGCTTAGCCAGAGCTCCCAAGCATCAGGCAGATAGGCAAGCCCCAGAAAACCTGTCAAGCTGAGCCTGTACTGCTGAAAACTGGTGCCATTGAAGAGGTGAGTATTCTCAGTACAATGTGGAGTTCAGAGCCTAGTTCTGGGGTTAGAGATTTGACTCCAGCTGTTAGCATTTGACCCAGTGATCCTGGCTTGTCTCAGTTCCATTGAGGAGCCCACTCACTGGCTTTGTTTTAGAGGGTGAGTTATTTGAACTCTGTCTGTCCCAGATCCTGGAGATTGGGGATGAATGAATGCCCACCTTATTAAGTTTTCATGAGACACAAGAGTGTTCTTAGGCATCTAGAATATTTCCTGTCCCGTGAAAAGCATATAAGGTCAAGTAAGCAAATACCTGTTCCCCGATTAGCAGTTTGGAGTGTGGTTGACTTGAATACAAAGCAGCTGTTGAAAAGCCAAGATTAACACCTTTTAGTTTGCTAAAAGGTCAAGTGACAAAAAATTCCTTTTTACAGATGAGTAGGAAAACCTTATTTACCTGGGTTACTGTCAGAGCTCCCGGTGTAAAGGTAGGACTGCCCTAGAGCTCTTGAGAAGTCTCCCTTGTGTTTCTACTAGTCTTAAGAACTACTAAACTAGGAAATGACTTGGTTTTGATTCAAAACTAAGCCACTTCTGATCAAGCCACCTTTAGTTAACCAATCAAGCCACCTTTAGTTAACCAATCCCTCCTCTTAGTCAATGTTCTAGACATTGATATTCAAAGCATGCTTTTTAAAACAGGAAGATCAGTATCGCCTGAGAAATGGTTAGAAATTAAGTTCTTGCCTGACCAGGTGGTGGCGCAGTGGATAGAGCATCAGACTGGGATGCAGAGGACTCATCTTTGAAACCCTGAGGTCTCCGGCTTAAGCTCAGGCTCATCCGTCTTGAGTGCAGGCTCGCCAGCTTGAGTGAGGGATCATAGACATAACCCCATGGTCATGGCTAGAGTCCAAGGTTGCTGGTTTGAGCAAGAGATCACTTGCTCTGCTGTAGCCCCCGGGTCATGGCACATATGAGAAAGCAACCAGTGAACAACTAAGGAGACTAAGGAGCTGCAACAAAGAATTTATTCTTTTCATCTCTCTTCCTTCCTCTCTGTCCCTCTCTCTGCCTTTGTCACACACACACAAAAAAGTTAAGACTCAGCCTAAATGTAATCAAAAACTCAGGGTAAGACCAGCCATCTGTGTCTATCAGCCCTCCTTTGGTCCTGATACTTCAACTGAGAGAGTGATCTTAGGATTCAGGACTAGCTCCAGAGGCAAATTTAATTGTGGGCACACCCAGTATGTGCCCTGGGCCCTGACTTCTGAAGGGCTCTGCAAAACCCCACTTTAAACTTTTTTCTAATGTAAGGGGCTCAATATTTTCTTCTATACCCAGGGCCTCAATGAACCTTAATCCACTTCTGACTAGCTCTAGACTATTTCTGACTCAGTTTGCTCTTGAGCTTATAAAATCTCTGCTCAGCCGAGATATTTAGTTATTGAATATACTGTTTGAGTTGTCAACAATGACGTTCTACTGAAATGTTATATTCAGAAGTTAAAAGAGCTGGGATAGAAAGATTAAAAACCATGAGATTAAAAACCATGATACCCTATTATTGGGTAAAACAGCTTTCCCACCCACCCAAGATGGAAAGTTGAGATACCAACAACAGGGAAAGACATAACCTAAAGGCATCAGCCTTTCAAATAAGAAGCTGGGCACAAGTTGCTAGAGAATCTCATTTTATTAGCATTTTGAATAACTCATCTCCGTTTCTTGATAGCCACATAGGACACTAACATGACGCCAACAATTAAGGTCCCGGAGACACCTGCCACCCACAGAGCTTGAGAATCTATCGGAGAACCTGGTGGGTGGAAAGGGAAGTTATTGTTATGACCTCAGTCCTGACAGAGACTAGCAGTCTCTAGCCATAGGAAAAACAAGCTATTCATGTTTTGAGATCCATGCTGATTATGTAAGTAAGGTAGAGGAAATGGGTGAGGATGTAGCTTCTTGGCTAATGGGTCAGGTCATTAGTTAAGCCTTCTACTCACTTGAGTATTTATGACGCTTGTCTGAAGTGCCCCTAGTAGCTTGGAGTAGAATCATGGGGCCCTGACTGGAAATCCGTGCAGTACTGTTGTGGAGATGGATGGCAGAGCTTCTTCTCCCTGTTGGAGAGATGAGCTAGGGACTTGTTAGATTTTTGCATGTGGGGTTGGGGGGGCTAGGATGTGAAAGTCTAATAAAAGCCAGGTTCCTCAAGATGTACAGCTCTACTCCATGCCTTAAAAAACATTCATTGATGTGTTAAGACTTTATATACTTATGTGCTAATACAAATCTGAGCAAGATCAACTGTTACCTCAGTTTCACCAGGATTGGGGAGTACAGATCATGAAAGCAGACTATGCCTGAACTGTTATTCTTTCTTAAACAGTCACTTAGATAATAGCATATTAATACCAAGACCCTCTCCGATGTCACAAAGGGAACTAACTGGTAATCAGTTAACAGTAGAGTACTGTTTGAATCCAATGTCTTTTGCCAGTTAAAGCACTTTGTAAAAGTTAATGTAGGTGTGTTTTAGTCCTCTAGAAGTATAGATTATGTCATTGAAGTTAGATGGTCAATAGGTCATGTAGTATTTTAACTATCATTTAATTACCCTGAGATTTTACACACACACAGTAGGAGCTTTGGGCCTCACCAACTAGCATTCATACTCCAAGCCTTCAATCATGTCCACCTGTTGGTCTTTAGGTCACAGAGCCCAACCTGCCTCCAAGCAGGTGTAGAAGTTTACATCTGTGAGCTAGCCAGAGCTTTTTTTTTTTTTTCTTAGTTGGGCCACATGTAGGCCATGCCAGTTTGATTCCTGGTTCAGTGAGAATTCATATGGAAAAAGCTGAGGCTAGAGTTACTTGAGAATTTTCAGCTTTATTTAAAGAGCCTGGATTTTGAAGCAAGTAACCTTTCTGTTCTATTGCATCCTAAGAGTACTGTACTTAGAGAAGCCTCAATCATAAGACTGAATCTCCATTTTGAGTCATTTGTGCTCAGAGTGAAAGGTTAGACCCGGGACTCGAGTGTAGACAGCTTGATACTCACTCCGGGCAGCAGGACAAGTGACACAGGGCAGCATCCCTGCAGGCTGGCAGATGGACACGCTGCAGTGCAGGTACACCTGGAAGTCAAGAGAGTGGGGATCGCGGTATGGCCCCTCATCACGAGGAGAGGCTGACACTACTCCATCTCCCCGGGAAGGAGCAGAGAGCAAGTTAGTCTTTTTTTTTTTTAATTTTTCTTTTTTTTAATTTTATTTTATTCATTTTAGAGAGGAGACACAGAGTGAGAGAGAGAGAGAAAGAGAGAAAGGGGGGAGGAGCTGGAAGCATCAACTCCCATATGTGCCTTGATCAGACCAGTGCAGGGATTTGAACTGGCGACCTCAGTGTTCCCAGGTCGACGCTTTATCCACTGCGCCACCACAGGTCAGGCAGAGCAAATTAGTCTTGATAGACCAAGCCCTGACACAATAGCACTTAAGAATGAGGGTCTAATTCAAACGTCACTGATGCCATGCGTGTCAAGGATTGTTCTGAATCAATACCAACAGCCAGAGTTAAAGGTTAGCCTGAGCTGAGGAGTGTCATGATGTAGAAGCAACCGAGTTGGGTCAGAGGGTCAATCCCTATTAAGGAGCATGAAGAAGGAGTCATACCGGTCCCCTGAGCGCCCTCTGGGCCACCGCATCCATAAAGCTGAAGGTGAAGATGCCGAAACGCTGATAGTGGGAAGGGAACAGCTGGCCGGTGGCATTAGGGACAGGGATCAGCTGGGTCTGGTAGTTGTCTCCAGAGTAGGGGCATCTAAGCAAATATATCCAGTCAAGGTAGGCTTCCCAGAGGGACCCTACCACAGCTACATGGAGAGCCACTCACCCCTCCACCAGCAGGGCCCACTGCAGCTGATGCAGGGGGTCTGGGCTGGGTGTGGCCCAACACTGATGCAGCAGCAGCCCGAGGTCTGGGTCGGTTCTGTGGCGGATGGAGACCTCCACGAAAATAGGGTCCCGGAGTAACTTCACTACTGGGTAGTCACCAACACTGTAGTACGAGCTATAGTTTTTATCTGCAAGAGGCCAAAGTTGAGGCAGTCAAGACAGAGATAGGAAACTCTAGACTGCTTAAGATAGACCTAAAAACTCCTCTGGTAAGCATCTTATAAACAAGGCAGAAGCTTCACGGCCAGGAGAGTGACATGACTCAGATGTAAGCCAGGCGCTCAGCCCAGAGGGTTGTACCTTTGGCAATCTGAAGTTCCAGAGTGAGGGGTCCGGGCTGGGTCTCAGGAAGGGGCGGCGGGAAAACAAGAACCTGGACATTCACTGGGAGAACGCTGCTGCTCACAGCATAGGTGCAGCTGACTTGGAGCCTGCAGAGAAACAGTTGCCAGCCCGAGTGGGTGGGTCATGTCACCTTTTATTTTGTGCTTGAGGAGACATTAGTAACAGGTGCTGAACAAATTTGTAAACATGTCTGCTTTGTTCCTGGCTTTGTGGGAGTTCTTTTAGTCGGAGGGACCTATACATAAGGGCATCAATGTTTAAGAGTAGAATATACAGAAACACAAGTAGCATGGGCCTGAGAAACGGGTGCCTTCGGAGAGAGCAGGCAGGGAAGATCTTGCAGGATTTGATGTGAAGGAAGATGACACAGTCACTGGGTGGTACTCCTGAGGAAAAGGACAGTTGAAAAAGAACCACATATGGAGAAAAGAGTCTGAGGTCCTTTGGAGACTACAGAAGGCTGTCGGGCTGGAGCAGAGTCGGTGCAGACTGAGGACGTGGATGAGGTTAGGCTGGAGAAGGGTCCCGTAGGTCACACCCTGAGATCATGTTAAAGATCTCTCATTGTCATCCCATGGCTTGAAGTGTGCTATCTGATCTGAGGTATTAAAGAGCCCCCTTTTCCCACAGCATGGACTGCGAAGGTAGATGGGAAAAGCCAAAACTAGGGACAGGAGATGTGTTGTTAAGTGAAACAATCTCAGGTGAGTTTGAGACTTAGATCAAGTTGGTGGCATCACAGGTCAGCAAGGCTGGACAGCCAAGTCAGACAGGTTGTGATGGAACGTTCTATAGATTCAGGGCTTACCTATCAACTCCTGCTTTACGCAAGAAGGGAAGTCATTCTAGCCAAGCAGTCAGGTTAGCGAGACCTTTACCTGAAGATGCTGTCACGGGTGATAGAACCGTGGCTCCAGCTTCTCACATCCCTGGCTGCAACCAGTTCATTCTCATATATGGCCTGGTGTCCAGTGATCTGGAAGAGCAGGTGAATATGGCTTGTCACTTCTGCTGGCCACAGCTGCTTCCTCAGGACCTGCGTTGGTCCAGCTCTCAGTGACGCTACTTAGTTATTGTATGTTGCATTTTCTGCTCCGTGAGCAGAAGCAAAGGCAGGTGGCATTGACTAACCTGGGACATTACTTCACCTTCCTTGAGGACAAAGGAAAGGAAGGGGCTTGGAGTGTTCAGATGAGGCAATTAGGAGTGTTACCACCATCTCAGGTGAGGCCATGCTCTATTCGCAGGGCCATGTGTTAAGAAGAGCCCATTTCTTATTCACATCTACCTGGTGGGTGTGCCATTCCTGTGGGGCACAGCTGGGATGGTCTATTCCCATAGGAAGTTTCACAGTTCCCAGTGATAAGCTCTCTCCTGTCCTAGGGGCCACCCCACACGGAGCAGCATCAGGTATACCCCTCAAGGCTAAGTATTCCAGCTCACCCACTGGCATTAGAACATTCCTACTCAATTTCTAGTTAGAACAAAGTGAAAGGTCAGCGGTTCTCACCCGCCTCATGGTGCCACAGGAAGTAAATGGAAACCGGAACAGGGCAAATGCTTGTGTTGCTGTCACGGGGTTACAGTCACTGTCATTACTGAAGGCCAGGTGCACAGAGCTCAAGATCAGGGGCGGCGAGGTCACATTCCGGGCCACGGCTATGGAGAAGTGGCCATCCTGGGTGCAGCGCGAGGTCACTGAAACACCAGAGGCTGGGCTGATGGCAGGCCACCTCTGCTATTCAACCCACCAGACAAGAGGCTAAGGACCTGGTTTTGATCACTCCCCTGAGTAGGTGGCATTCCCAGGTTTGAATCTTGCCTCCATCACTTAGTGTGTGACCTCAGGCAAAATATTGGACCTCCTTGCTTTAGCTTCACCCGGAAGTGGGGACAGCAGTGCCGGTTTTGTGTTACTTATCAGTTATTTTCAGAGCTTAGAACCAAGTGTGGCCCATGTTCACTGATGTTTGCATTAGAAAACCTTGGGCCAGGACTTGGGAAATCTAGAGAATCTGTCTTTGAAATAAGGCCCTCTAGACACTTAATCAGACCATCAGCTCCTGGAGGGAACAGCCTATTCCTTGGTCAGGTGGTATCTCGCACCCAGACTTAGCTTCCTGAGGTCATTGCTATTTATGTTTGATTTTTAGGAGCTCAGATAATAGAAGGCTTTGAAGAAAGCTCCATCACTGAGGGTCAGGGGTTCCAGTAGGCATGGCTTATGCCATCAGCCTCTCAGCATTGGTCACCTTGAGTATCTATCTGCCTTCTGACAGTGGTGGGTTCTGACAGTGGCAGGGTGAGGGTGTGCCTAGTTCTCCAGGTTCAGCTGCAGGTAATGGGCACTTTTCCTTAATTTGTTTCAGAGAGGCATCACGCACCTGTGTTTCCATAGTAACAGGAGCTCTCATTGGCATCGTAGCAGCAGCCCAATGTGTTGCACTCTCTCTGTGTAGTGGGTGAAGGGGCACATGGCAGCCTGTCCCATACAGGGACAGAGTCACACAGCTCAGCCCCTGGAGCACGTAGGGCTAGATTTTGGAGAGAAGAGCAATTAAAGACATAACAAAGCTTAGGGATCGTTACAAAGCATGAAAACTCCCGTCAACGTCCAGACCATCTGAGCAGAAATGTCTATATTACGTACTAGATTAAGTCACAAGAAGTTAAGTATCAGGAAGTTGAGCAAGTATTAAGTCACCTTGCAAGCAACGGTCCTTGAAAAATCAGTACTTTTTGAAAAAGTTTAACATTGTCAGTAGAAGCTGTGGGCTCCTCAATTTCTTTCAAGTAAAGAGTTCCATCTTGGAGGCTTCTCAGCCTGGTGCCCACATGTTACTCGCAGCTGCTCCCGACATGCAGGTCAGCTTTACCCCTCTGGACAATGTTTTGAGTAGCAAAGTTGATGAGCAAGTGAGTTATAAGTTTGAATCTGTGTGACTGAGTGGGGCTCCCAGGTCAGCAGGCAACATCTGAGTAGCCATCTAGTTCCCCAGCTAGGTGATCGAGTGCCTGCATGGAGGGCCGAGTCCTGTTCTCAGTGCTTGGCTGCTCCTCGGGGCCAGGACTCCGGACAGCTTCCACATCCTTCCTGACCTCCCTCCTGACCCAGGAGCTCCTGGTGCCAGGCCAGTTCCTGTTTGAGTCCCACCTGGGAGGGGTCCTTGGCAAGTTCATTCTGAGGCAGTGATAGCACTCGGGGCACCAGCTAGGGTCAGGGAGGGAGCACACCGAGCCCTGCCCCCCAGTGCCCCGTGCTGAGCACTCTCAGGTGAAAGTTATCCTAATGATGTGTGGAGGGGAGGGGTAGCAGACCAGGCTACATGAGTGCCAGGTGCCACTGCGCACAGCACTGACCTGGGAGAACCTTGGGACACTTGAGCAGCCTGGTCTTCGCTGCTGTCCTGTGTCCAGGTGCATCGACCCCTTCCACTCTGACAGGCATGATGTGGTGGGAGTCCTGGGGAGAGAGGTCCTGGCTTCAGCCCGGGTGGGGGCACGGGATGCTCAGTGTTCCTGGGACTGGGTCATACTCACCCACTGGGTGACATAGCAGCTGCTATAGGATGCCTCTAACACTGCAGAGCCGCCGGGGCCCTCCATCACCAGAATGCCGCAGTCAGAGTCGTTCTGCATACTATGCGGCAGCCCGTGGTCATCTGGGGGTGGGGGTGGGGAGGGGCAAGAAGCACAGTGGTCAGTCACCACAGTGACCATGCAGAGAAAGGACAACCCCAAGGAACAACCACCAAGGAGGGAGAAGAACCAGGATCAGATTCAGTGGTGGGGAGACATGTCCTGGTTGGAGAAGCTGCAGAGTTTACCAACAGGACTGCATTAGGACAGGAAACTGGGCTGGTGTTAGGCGGTTGAGGTGAACCATTGCCCGCTCAGCCAGGTGAGTCGTCAGACCTACCCCAGGCGGTCAGTGCGGGAGAAGTTCCCGTCTCTGAGCTGGAAGAGTGTGCAGTGAACCTAAGGCCTTGGGGCCCACAGTGGAGTTCGCCAGCATCTTCTGGGACCTCAGGCTCATGCAGGCCACTCATAGACAGAGACAGGGGAAAGCAGAGCAGGAGACACCACAGCCACATGGTGCCACCAGGAGCCTTCTGCCCACAAGGCCCACACATCAGTTGCCAAGCCAGGCTTCCAAGCTCTGGAGGGTCCCTTATATACAGGAGGGAAGCTGGGCTCTGGTGTACCACTGGAGCAGCAGGTGGGCCTCCTGAGGAGGTTGATTCCTTTAGCTTCGTTCATTGAGGCACAGCCTGCAGCTGCATCTCTTTAAGCAGCTCAGTTCAGGCGGCCTGCAGCGCGCGGGCAACCTGTGCTTTGGAGCTCATGGGGGCTCCTTCAAGGGTGTTTAGGGCAGCACTGGCTGCTTGTGAGCTTCAGCAGGCCTGCCTCTGGAATTGTGCATGTTCCGGAGAGGCCCAGCTCTGCCACTTCTGAGCTGTATGGTCCGGGTACATCACCAACTGGCAGCCTCAGAGTTCTCATCTGTAACTTGGGCGCAGTAGCTCCTGGCAGGAATGTGCCTGTGAATGCGGGACAGGCTGTGTCATGTGCTGGCACAGGTCTTGACCAGTGCTCTTCAATGTGGACAGGACCCACCAGTACCCTGCCACCTTCCCCACGGGTTCTAAGCTTTCATGAGAAGTCACTGCATAATCAGAGCCTGGCTGGAAATCCCAGGAAAACATAAACTTGGATCCTGAGATAAGCTGACTCAGTCTTTCCTTGGTCCCAGGAGAAAAATCTTGCAAATCCCAAAGCTTTTCTTTGCCATTTACATATATTTCAGTCACATTTTCATAAATATGTTGAGGTTTCTTGTTTGCTTTCCACATTTTTGTTTGCCTACTTGTAAGATCCGGTTTATGTGCTCTGACCACTGTGTGGTTTAGTCAGAGTCGGGCCAGGTTGCAGATGTGTCCTGAGAGAGGTAGGGATGGACGGACCCACTCTTCCCTGTGACATGACAACATGGACTTCCACCAGTGTCCCCAAATGCTCATCTGAGTGTACTTAGCCTAATATTTATCATAAGAAAGAATGTCCCAAGTTGGCTAAAAGTCTTAGCCAAAGCACTGAGAATGACAACCAAGTGTCTCTAATTCTCTTTCACTAATAAAAGAGACCAAATGAGCATGTGTTTTTCCTGGGAAATTATGTGACCTGTTAACCACATGATGAGAAGCAGCACTGAGGGACTGTGAACTCCACTGGGGTGTGGTTAGCCACTGGCCCATCACACCCCATTTCCTTACTCACAGGACTGGCTACCTTGGACTGCGAGACCACTTACTAACTCAGTGTCCTGACTGGCTGTTGGGGACAGGACTTTGTTTTGTTTGTGTTGTGCCCTGGATGCCCGTGCGTGCTCAGAGGCACACAGTGAGGAGTGGATCAGTGATGTGCTTCCCTCGCAGCATGTCCCAAGGCTCACTAACCCCCCCTTGAAGATGTGGTTTCCGAACTGCACACGCACCTCATTTTTTTAAAAAAAACGATGAGCTCAATCTCACAACCTTTAGTAACTATGCATGTAACTGCAAGTATGAGAAAGATTGGCAATTGAATTTGTGGGAGATGCCAGCAGTGAAAAGCCATTCTCCCAACTAGACTTTCTAGGGTTGCTCTTTAAAGAAGTAGAGTCGAGGAGAATTACCCTCTGTGCTAATATTGGAGGCAGTATAGCCTAGTGGGTATATGGATTTCGACAATGAGGGAGTCTGGATATAACTTTTGAGTAACCATTTGCTAGCTCTTGACCTCTGTCCATGAGTTACAGTTTTTCCATTTGTAAAGTGAGGATAATAACACCAACCTCATTAGGGAGGTATTCTTACAACTACCTGATTGTTGTGAGATGAAATAAGATAATGTATGTACAGTACCAATTTAAAGCTTGCTGCAGTCATTACTCATTAAATTGTCACTAACATCATCAAGATCAGTATACATGCTTGGGCGATAAAGGTGAGACGGGAAGTGGTCAGGATACAGGTGCCACGCAACGGGCATCTTTGATTGGTGGGGAGTTTGTGGGATAGCCTATACCTGTGGGATGCACCCCTTGTGAGGTAACTTGTTTACTTTATAGTCAAGAAACAAACTTAAGCCTGAAACTGTGTTGTGGTATCTGGAAGTCCTCCCAGGCTCACATTGTCACCCTGATACAACAAGGGGCCAGGATGAATCCCCAGATAATGCCAGCAGGGCTGGGATTAGATGATATCATGCTCACACCTGTTCTAAGTCCTCTAAGGAGGTATTCATTCAGCTCTGCCACTTGATTTCAGGAGAGAAAATGCCTGGATAACCTGTGATCCATCTTGAGAAGCCCCAGGTTTAACCACTAAACTATCTTAGTCTTTATTATCTCAAAAGTTCTGGTCTGGGGACATTTTTCTTGAGTCCCATATGAATGTTTCCATTTAGACTAACGACAAGGGTAGAGCTGTGCAAGTTACTAATGTGCCTTTTACTGGAACGTAGGTATACCCATCAATGTCTCTAGAACTTGGATGCATTTTGACAGCACAGGGTTGTTGGGGCACTTCCTGGCTTTGGACCCATGATTCTCGGGATGTGACATCTACAGTGGTCCCCATGCTGTGACTGGATTGTGTTCTCCTGACTAGAGGGTGAGGTATTAGGTAAACAAAGCCCCAGCAAACCCTCGTCGAATGTGAAGAAGCAAAACTCAAAACTGCCGCAAATGTGAAGGGACGCTGAGGCCATGGTGCTAATCAGTGACTTGGGAGCTATGGAGGGACCTGGCTATGCGCAGCCCGTGGTGAATGGGACACATCTCTGCTGAAGGAAGATACGCATGTTTTCCCTTTTCAACAAGAGAGGATGGAGTGTGAGCGGCGTCAGCTGTGAGGTGGTAAGCCCATCAGCGGGTCTCCCTGCTGGGCCACATGACCTACCTCCCCAGTCCCACCAGCCTGGCTACCCTGCACCCACTGCTCAGGTGTTTGTCACCCTCCAGCCCCAGCCCTTCCTCTGTGGCCATGACCACACAACCAGCAGATGCTACAACAAAGGACTTACCAATGAGTTTGATGTGTTTCTGGCCCTTAGAGGTGTCTCTCTTGGAAGGCACATGCCCTCCTTAATTACGCTCACTTGCTTACAGGTGGGACCCCAGTCACATGGATTAGCACCCACACAGATGGCCTCACTTCAACTTGGTTACAGTTATAAAGACCTTATTTTCAAATAAGGTGACATTCTGAGGTACTGGAGTGCAGACATCAGCATATCTTTGCTGGAAGGTACACAATTCACCCGAGGACACCTTGCACACCATCATCACTCTGTATTAGTCATGCTAACATTGAGCCCATTTGATTTTATTTCTAGATGAAATGAGAACTGTGTGTCCGTGAATGCCACTGTTTCTGTACTTGTACAACTTAATTTCCTTGTTAAAACTCCTTCTGAAAATTTCTAGCCTTGCTTTGGCTCAACTGAAGTGGTTTTTAGATTTTTTTGTTTAGGGGACAGGATCAGTTATGCCCCAACGGCTGGTTGTTTTGGTTTGGAGATCAGGAATAGGGGCAGGAGGAGAAATTGAGGAGGAGGGTGCAGGCCACGTGGAAGCCTTTCTTCCTCTGGCACTGCCATACACGCCTAGTAACAATTCTAGCACAACCGCGCTCGCTCAGTGGAGCTGATGGGCTCATTATCTACTGAGGCTATCCTCAGGTGTCTCATTCTGTCCCCAGCTCGACTGTAAGCAGCACATAGCCCTGCTTCTCCGACCACACGCCTGTATGTCGGTGCTTTCCTCCTGCTGGGATGCCTACAGCCTCCTCACCTCTGGTGGACCAGTTCCTCACTTC
The DNA here is from genome assembly GCA_037038555.1 of Rhynchonycteris naso. NCBI lineage: Eukaryota > Metazoa > Chordata > Mammalia > Chiroptera > Emballonuridae > Rhynchonycteris > Rhynchonycteris naso. Next base: position 192,138,819 of record CM072995.1, on the reverse strand, counting down.
CCTGAGGCCAGAGTCCTCCATGTCCTCTTCCTGGACCGGCAGCCTCTGCCTCATCTGACACTTAGTACAGATGTAGTTTTGGGGGCCTCACTTCTGACCTGTGGATCAGACACTCTATGTGGGGTTAGCTACTTAACAAACTTCCAGGTGATCCAGACACGCACTCAGGCCCCAGAGCCATGGCCTTGAGGCTGAATTTCCACAATAGCTCAGGAAGCATAGCGTCCGCAGCTGGAAGGGTGCCGGCTCCTCTGTCTGCTGTGCAACAATCTCTCCGTGTTCCTCTTGGAAGAGTGAAGATGCTGTTCTTCCCTTGCCCTTCTTGAGCAGAAGGTCTTAAAGGCTGTGTCATTCCCCCCTTTGTATCCCACGTTGCGGAATCCTGCGCTCAGACATTTTTGAGGTTCGTGAACTTATTATTTAAATGATTGGCATTGGGCGTGGCAGGACTGACTAGGAACCCCAGCAGCAGGTGAGTGGACCCCCTGTTAGCACAGTGCCCCGTCCTCCTCGGTGTCCCTGCCCACAAGTCCAGCGTGGCCTCCTTCCTCCAGGCGGCTGGTCACTGGGCCTCTGAGGTTTCTCAGACCCTGACCTCCCTCTGCATCCAGCTGACCCCTGGGTTGTGGGCTGGGCTGCAATCTCTTCTGGGACATCCTCTCTTATTCCGTCTGCTTGTTTGCTTCCGCTTGGCTTATTTTTACTTATTTCATTGAATTTTATTCTTTCAAAAAATCTGCCTGAGGCTGTGTCCCCTGAGTACTTTATGCCTTTTCTTCTCAGGACCCTTTGGGGCATTTCATTGTCACTCTCTCTGCCTGAGTCCTTCTCAGCCACAGTGTCTTGGAGTGCAGGTTCTATCTCCTCTGGCTCAATGCCTTAAGCAGAGTAAGGTCTCATATGTTTATGGAGTGGCCGGTTGTGTTCTGGGAAGTCAGCTTCAACAACATTTAGACCCCGTTGCAGACCCCTAGCCCCTTGCCATGCTGGTGACTAGTAACCGTCCTGTAAGGTCGGGCGGACAGCCTTCCCTGTAGCAGGGCTAGTTAAACAGTGCTGCCTTTGAGCATCTGTGCATGTGCAGAAACCCAGTGAAGAAGGCCAGCTGCTGCTTAGACTTCCTTCCAACTAGATATCAAAGGAAGGGTAAAGTCTTTGGGGTGAGATGTGTTTTATCCAGCCTGGACACAGACCACTCCAGTTACACAGTGAAGTAAGTAAGGCTTGAGGAATAAGTCACATTCATTCCACTATGCGTGTAGACAATATCTAACACACACAGGACTCAACTCTGGTCAGATGTTTCCCTAAATGCTGGGATGGGATGTGGCCCCTCCTGCCCCCGCCCTCAGTTTTTGCTTCTTTCTCCATCCCTGTCTGGCTTTCATCAGGCGTGAACCATACTAAATTCATAATCTAACGATAACTAGTAGAGACTCAATCTCACAGAGCTGATGGATAATAGTCTGAGCAGTAATTAACCCTATGTGTTCCCTAAGCCTTGGCCAGTACCTGGCAATGGATGTGTGTGAGTGAACAAATAAATGGGGGTGTAAAATCACAGAAAGCTAATTCCAAGCATTTGTACACATTTTACGGGAGAAGCAGAGGCAGTTCGAGTTTCATGGGTGCCTGTGACTTTCCCCTCTGATGATGCTAAGTGTCCAGAGAGACTGCCGCATCTCCTCTCTGTCCTCTCCACTCTCCTTCCCCTTTTTTTCCTCTGTGTGGCAGGTAAGTAACAGGTTACAATCAGAGCCAGAGAAGCCATTTGATGCTGCTTTTTTTTTCCTCTCTAAAATCCTCATTTTACAGAGTCATCTGCATTACTTGACATTGACTTTGAAATAGGGTTTCTCCAAATTCAGCAGGAGCCTGCCCACAACCAGAGTATAATCTGATGACTGTTATGGGGGGTCATGGGTCCAAAGGCCACATGGGCTACTCCTGTGTGTTCCCCAGAGCTCACCGTGGCTTCACCTGACTTCTCTGATGGACAGCAGGCCACCCCGCCACACTCCCAATCACCTTTCCTGGTGAGGATCCTGACAAAGTTAGACTCTTGCACAGGATTCTCTAGAACTGATGGACAAGGTTGCAAGGATGCATTGAGATAACACCTTGTGGAAGGGAGGTGCAGATTGGTTTCAGCATTGGGTGATGGATGGTCCTGGTCCAGGTGATGGACTGGGGTCAGGCCTCTTACAGCCTCACGCACTGCCAACGCTGTGGGAACAGGCCATTGGCAAGGATTTGTCACTGATGCATTAAAATGTCATTAGTGAAAAATTTATATTAAAAAACATTTAAAAAAAACATTTTTAGAAGGGCCAAAGCAACCTTCTGACTTTAGTAACAGAGGACAGTTCTCATAAATACCCTTTATTTCCCCTTGAGCAGAAAAGGAGGAACATGCTAGGGTTATCAGATTTCCCCTCATTTCAAACTGCAATCTGAAACTGTTGATCATTTCACTTTTCTTCTTAAATTGGGTCGGGTTGTTGGCTGGTCATGTGACAGGCTGCACCTTTCCTTTTATTTAAGAAGACAGGAGACTGATGCCCTTTGGAGGTAAAGGAATTGCTTCTCATCGGTTGAAAATTATAAGCTTTGAAGATGGATTTTTAGGAAGCTGTTTGCTTCCAGTAAGTACTGAGCTGTGTTTATATCATTCTCTCCCGTTGTTGAAGAGAACAAAAAATGGATGCTCTTAGTTTAATAGCAAAGGCCTTACTTAGGAGGTGAGGGAATTTCCAAAGACACCTCATTTTAACCCTTAGGATCTGGCTACCTTTATAGAGCAGCCAGGGGAATGAGCTCACTGACCTCATTTATGCTTTCTCCCTGCTTGGGCATTTATTAGGTTGTTTTGTTGTTGTTTTTATTTTGTTAAAAAGGTAATAATAATAATAAAAATCAAAAGAACAAACCTGAATTTTTAACCACTAAATAAAATCTTAGACTTACAGACTATTAGAGCTGGAAAACATTTTAAAACATCTCTTATTTTTATGTAAGGAAATAGAAAATCATTGGTTTCCCTCAGGGTAGTTGAGAATTAAGACACAAAACTAGGACTTTGGTTATTTAGAGAAGAGGTTTGGGACTTCGATGGGAGCAAAGCAAACCCAGTGAAGAAATTATTTTTTAAATATTTTATTTTTATTCATTTTAGAAGGGGGGAAAGAAAGAGGTAAAGGGGGAGGAGCAGGAAGCATCAGTCCCATATGTGCCTTGATGAGGCAAGCCTGGAGTTTTGAACTGGTGACCTCAGCATTCCAGGTCAAGGCTTTATCCACGGTGCACCACAGGTCAGGCACAGTGAAGAAATTAATAAATAATACAATAATTCCCAAGCACTAACCTGAGATGTTACATAAACAAGTGAAAGCTGCATGATTCCAGCAGAAGGGGCTGGGACCCCAGGCGGGGCCAGTGGCACTGAGGGTGACACTGTCCAGAGGTAGGGTCTGAGGATGCCTGGAGGAGGACATAGATGGTCAGGAAAGAGGCTGGTCTACATCAATGGATGAATGACTAATGAGACCTAAATGATTCAAGAGACAAATAAACACTTAGAATAAGGAATCAATGGGGTGCAGGTGGGAGGTAGGAGAAGCTCACACCCAGTGGAGAAAGAGGTCTCTGCCGGAGATGAGTTGACAAGTGATGTTGTTTTACCTCCTCTCAGGTGCCAGGAACATCAGGACAGGGACTGGTAATTTAGATCTGGAGATAGTTACATTCGAATGCCAGACCAGGAGTCAAAGCCCAGTTCTCCTAAACCCCATCGAGGGACCGGCCCCAGAAGCACATCACCTCTTACACCCGTTTTCTCTGGTGGTGTGTACACACTGGCTTTTCTCTGAGCTCCAGCAAAGCTTAGATTCATGCTTGCCAAGACAGACAAGGAATCTCTTTGTGTCTCAGTGCTGAAAACAATCAATGAGTTATAAAAATAATAAAATCTGAGAGGACAGTGATGGTGATGGTTCATGGAAAACTCACTGGGGTCAGTGGCAGGAAGAGAACTGGAAGTAGATACAGTTGAAATAAACACTGAAACCACCAGGAAAGGGAGACCATTCTGCACACCTCACATTTATCTACTTGCTAATACCTTTCCCCAAAACCATAAAGAATTTATTGTGGTTGAAAATCCCAAGGTTTTCCCAAGTGACCAAGTGCATCCCCCCATCGCACCAGCAGCTTTTTTTTTTCTGCTTCTAAATGATGTGGCAAAATCATATTTCTGCAGCAACACAGAAAGAAAAAAACTTACTATTTATTTATTTATTTATTTATGCACTGTGTTTTTATGCTCTGAGGCACAGAGGATTTAGTGGCAGCTTGAAATGAAGGACAGAACATTCAGAATCATGTGGGAATTTTATAATTCTGTTGAATTCAGTTATTTGTGTGACTTAGGAATTTTCCAAATCTTTATTTTCAAAGAGGTTAGGAGTCTAATGGAATGTAAGTGACCCATGATGGTGACACTCTCAGATATTACATAGCATATACTTCCTGTCTCTAAGGGAGCAGAGGCTCATCCAATGGCCTGTCCTTTCCAGGGAGAGAAGCATGCTGGTCTGGGAATGAGGAGGACTGGGTCCTGGTCCCAGGAGATGATTCCAGGCATACTGCATTCCTCTTGGGATTGCGCGCCCAGAGCTGGTGTGTAGGGATTATCAGCTAATGTATGGGTGAATGAATAACAAGCCAGTTGTGGAACTTTGTGCATTTGCCTTTCTGGGTCTCACTTTACTCCATTGGAAAATGAAAGCATGCTGTTGACCATCTTTACTAAAATCCTGTGCCTTAGGCCTTATGAGATTCGAGCTCATGTGGTTTATCAGTCTGATTTACTCCGATCCAAATGTTAGCTGCAACCTGTGATATATGAATTGAAAATCTTTCTACTAGTTTTGATCATGATGACAATTCTGATTAAAGCAATCACTATTTTCTTAAAAATCATATAGATGAGTATGAATTGTTTAGGCAAAGAGACTGTCTTTGCCTAAACGGGAAGCTTTCAGTAAAATGTATAAGTTGGGACACATTACCTTGGTAATTTAAAAAATTAACCCAAGTGGGTGATTTCCCCTTTATGAGTTACCCAATAAGATACAGGTAATTTCATGGAAGTGTTTCCTGACTCAAGGGTTTAAGAAACGCACATCAAGTCCATGGGTCAATGGGGGATGTGGGTTTGCTGTCATCCATTTTGTTATTTTTATGTATCCTTTATAGCTGAAGTGGGGTGCTCCTAAAAATTAAATTGGTACTTTTTCCCAACTGAAAGAAGAGTTAGAGAGGGCTCTGGGCCCCTGCAGGAACTGTTGGTTTCTCAACATGGGTACCAGTCCTCAAGGTTCCTGATGGGTCTCCGGGCTCGTTTCAAAGCTTCCATTATACTATCCCCCGAAAAGTGGCTAGTGGTGGTAACAGAAAAATCTAAGCCCTCAATTCTGCAGACTTGGGGGTTTATTGAGTTCTTTTCACATTAAGGGAGTGGGTGGACCTACTGAAGAGAGGCTGCATTGGGCAGGCAGCATGCCCCAGGGCTCAGATCCTGCCCTTGGATCCTGCACAGGGATGAAGGCTGCAGGGGGTTGTGGGAAATCTCGGGCTGCAGGGGACGGAAACTCTGCCCTAGAGGTGAGGGACAGCTCAGAGTTAGAGAATGGACTTCCTGTAATGACAAAAATTGGGGTTTGAATCATTACTGAAAATTAGTTGAAAAAGTGACTATGGCAACTTGAGTTTATGGAACAATTCATACTGTTTGTGTAAGTAATATGAACTCATTTATAAAATGTGAAAAATGCACGAAAGTAGGAAAAGAGTAAAAATCATTCAAATTCCTAAATCCAATGACAGTCACTGTTAACATTTTGGTGACTATTCTTTTAAGAAAAGAGTATTTTAACAAAGAGACTACACATATTCCGGAGGCAACTAACTGTGTATTATTTGACAGAGGACATTGTTTGCAGAGTGGTAGGTGGGTTTTGCATGGACTAAAAGCCTGGTGAGGGGTCTTGTTTTGTTATCTTCTGAGCCCCAGCAGCTAGAACAGTGGCTGGCCCCAAGCTGGCACTCAAAATATATTTATGAATAAATGAATGAATCAATGGGTGGATTTTGGTTAGGGTTATCATGTTTATCAAATAAATACTATACGGCACATTCAGTAAATTTAAATTTTCTATAAAGCACAAATAATTTTTATTATAAATATATCTAAATATTGCATGAATATACTTAGATTAAAATTACTTATCTGAAATTTAGATTTAAGCGGGTGTTCTATATTTTATCTGGAATTGTTTTGATGAGGTTGAGTATTTCTGTTACATTTCCTCCTGCCTTGTTAGTGAGATAATTAAGCTGTCCTTCCTAGGAGGAGGGAGGCAGATGACTGGCATGTGACTTTCATGGAGCAGAGGGGGCTTGTCATAGACTCTTCACATGAGGAGTCCTTTGCCTGCACTGACCAGGCAGATACGTGTATGACACACCTGTGCTGCCAATCCCCGAGAAAACCATGCCTTGGGAACCCAGGGAGTGAGCTCAGTGGCAACTGGTCATCAATGTAAACAAGTACTTGTTTAACCTTAGACTAGGAATCAGGAAAGGTAACAGTACATCCATGAGAAATTTTATATTCAGGCCTGTCCATATATCAGGAGAAAACACAAGTGTAACTTGGGAAAAAATAAACAATACCTTTCTGTGGTGATTACCAGAGGGAAAGAAGGAGGGGGAAGAAAGAAGATGGTAACAGAGGGATAAAAGGTCAGGAAAGAAGGCTTGACTTGGGGTACTGCACACAACACAATATACAGATGGTACTCCTGAAACCTATATAACTTTTTTATTAAAAAATTGTACTTTTGAAACCTATATAATTATTAAAAATTATACTCTCAAAATCTATAATTTTAGCCTGACCTGTGGTGGTGCAGTGGATAAAGCATCGACCTGGGAACACCGAGGTCGCCAGTTCAAAACCCTGCACTGGTCTGGTCAAGGCACATATGGGAGTTGATGCTTCTAGCTCCTCCCCCCTTTCTCTCTCTCTCTCTCTCTCTCTGTGTCTCCTCTCTAAAAAAACAAAATGAAAAAAACCCTTATAGTTTTATTAATCAATGTTACCCCAATAAATTCAATACAAAAGTAAAAAATAAAATACCTTTCCAAAGCCACTTAAGATAGTCCATTTTGGTTTAATTTCCTCCACCTTAACAACTCTGCACACTCTCCCTTGGGGACCCATGAGTGTCAGCTCTCCCAGGGTCTTTTCTGACCTATCTCCCTTGTCACTCTGTCTGAGCTCATGCACTCCTGGAGTTTCAACTAATTAACCACAGATGTGCTGTCTCCAAGTCACCCAGTTGATGTGTGAAGAAAACCTGCTATGTCTGAGTGTAAAGCTTGCGGATAGACCAGTGGTCGGCAAACTCATTAGTCAACAGAGCCAAATATCAAGAGTACAATGATTGAAATTTCTCTGGGAGCCAAATTTTTTAAACTTAAACTATATAGGTAGGTACATTGTTATTAACTTAATTAGGGTACTCCTAAACTGGCCTTTGCTAAAAACGTCCTCAATCTGATTGAGGTACATTCGCTCAGGTTGACCCCTACCAATTCTCCCACCCACACTCTTGTATACTTGTTTCATCTATCTCCTTTCGTTCATCCTCCCTGTATGTCCAAACCATCTCAAAATGCCTTTCTCAATCCTCGACACTACATCTTTCACTCCACAGCGCTCCCTAAAATTAACTTAATAAACTTTACTTAAAGTTTTAAGTCTTAGTTAAACTATAGGTACATTGAATAAAACTTGATATCATACTTAATAACAATATTATTTATTAATAAAATTAAATTGTATCTATAAAATTAAATCATGACAATGACTGACAGACACTAATGTGAACAATGGTTTTGCATCTTCTTGGAAAGTTTGGGTAAGTCAGGTTTGTATGTTGTTTTTAGTGCTAGGCACAATTCCAGGTTCTCATCAATAAGACGACTTCTCAATTGACTCTTGATAAGGTTCATGCTTGAAAATGATTGTTTGCTTGAATATGTAGAACCGAATAAGGAAAAAAAAAGCAAACACTAATTTTTTTTTATTAACTTTAATGGGGTGACACCAATAAATCAGGATACATATGTACAATGAAAACATCTCCAGATTATTGTATCATTCAATTGTGCTGCATACCCATTACCCAAAGTCAAATTGTCCCCTGTCACCTTCTATCTGGTTTTCTCTGTGCCCCTCCACTTCTCCCTATCCCACCCTCCCCTCCCTCCCCCCACCCCGTAACCACCACACTCTTGTCCATGTCTCATAGTCTCACTTTTATGTCCCACCTATGTATGAAATCATGCTGTTCTCAGTTTTGTTTTGTTTTTTTTCTGATTTACTTATTTCACTCCGTATAATGTTATCAAGGTACATCCATTTTGTTGTAAATGATCCGATGTCATCATTTCTTATGGCTGAGTAGTGTTCCATAGTATATATGTACCAAAGCTTTTTAATCCACTCGTCTTCTGACGGACACTTGGGCTGTTTCCAGATCTTCGCTATTGTGAACAATGCTGCCACTAACATGAAGGCGCATTTCTTCTTTTCGAACAGTGCTATGGTGTTCTTAGGATATATTCTTAAAAGTGGGATAGCTAGGTCAAAGGCAGTTCGACTTTTAATTTTTTGAGGAATCTCCAAACTGTTTTCCACAATGGCTGCACCTGTCTGCATTCCCACCAGCAGTGCAGAAGGGTTCCCTTTTCTCCACATCCTCACCAGCACTTATTCTGTGTTGTTTTGCTGATGAGTGCCACTCTGACAGGTGTGAGGTGATATCTCATTGTGGATTTAATTTGCATTTCTCTAATGATTACTGATGTTGAGCATTTTTTCATATGTCTTTTGGTCATCTGTATGTCTTCTTTGGAGAAATTTCTATTCATTTCTTTTGCCCATTTTTTGATTGGATTGTTTGTCTTCCTGGTGTTTAGTTTTATAAGTTCTTTATAAATTTTAGTTATTAACCCCTTATCTGACGTGCTGTCGAATATGTTCTCCCATTGTGTGGTTTGTCTTTTTTATTCTGTTCTTATTGTCTTTAGCTGTGCAAAAAATTTTTAGTTTGATATAGTCCCATTTGTTTATCTTGACTTTTATTTCATTTGCCCGTGGAGATAAATCGGCAAATATATTGCTGCTACATATGTCGGAAAGCTTGCTGTCTATGTTTTCTTCTAAGATGCTTATAGATTCACGGCTTATGTTTAAGTCTTTTATCCATTTTGAATTTGTTTTTGTGAATGCTGTAAGTTGATGGTCTAGTTTCATTTTTTTTCAGGTAGATGTCCAATTTTCCCAGCACCATTTGTTAAAGAGGCTGTCTTTACTCCATTGTATGTTCTTTCCTCCTTTGTCAAATATCAGTTGTCCATAAAGCTGTGGGTTTATTTCTGGGTTCTCTGTTCTTCCATTGATCAATGTGCCTGTTCTTATGCCAGTACCAGGCTGCCTTGAGTATAATGGCCTTGTAGTAAACCTTGATATCCGGAAGAGTGATATCTCCTGCTTTATTTTTTCTTTTTAAGATTGCTGAGGCTATTCATGTTCTTTTTTGGTTCCATATAAATTTTTGGAATATGTTTTCTATATCTTTGAAGTATGTCATTGGTATTTTAATTGGTATTGCATTGAATTTATAAATTGCTTTGGATAATATAGACATTTTAATGATGTTTATTCTTCCTAGCCATGAGCACGGTATATGCTTCCACTTGTTTGTATTTTCCTTGATTTCTTTTATCAATGTTTTATAATTTTCCGAGTACAAGTCCTTAACCTCCTTGGTTAAATGTACTCCTAGGTATTTTATTTTTTTGGCTGCAATAGTGAAGGGGATTGTTTCCTTAATTTCTTTTGCTGACAGTTCATTGTATATAGAAATGCCTCTGATTTCTGAGTATTAATTTTATATCCTGCCACCTTGCTGAATTCATTTATAAGGTCCAGTAGTTTTTTTGACTGAGACTTTAGGGTTTTCTATATACAATATCATATCATCTGCAAATAGTGACAGTTTTACTTCTTCTTTTCCAATTTGAATGCCTTTTATTTCTTCTTCTTGTCTGATTGCTAGAGCTAGGACTTCCAGAACTATGTTGAATAAGAGTGGTGAAGTGGGCAACCCTGCCTGGTTCCTGATCTTAAGGGGATTGCTTTTAATTTTTGTCCATTTAGTATGATGATTGCTGTGGGTTTGTCATAGATGGCCTTTATCATGTAAGGAATGTTCCTTGTATTCCCACTTTACTGAGAGTTTTGAGCATGAATGGTGCTGGATTTTATCAAATGCCTTTTCTGCATCTATTGAAATTATCATGCGATTTTTGTCCTTCCTTTTGTTTATGTGATGAATCACATAGATTGATTAGCAAATATTGAACCAGCCTTGCCTCTCCAGAATAAATCCTACTTGATCATGGTGTATGATTTTTTTTCATATATTGCTGGATCTGGTTGGCTAATATTTTGTTGAGAATTTTAGCGTCTAAATTCATCAGGGATATAGGCCTATAATTTTCTTTCTTTGTGTTTTCTTTGCCTGGTTTTGGGATCAGAATTATGCTCACCTCATAAAAAGAGTTTGGAAGTCTTCCTTCCTCTTGAATTTTTTGAAATAGCTTGAGAAGGATAGGAGTTAGTTCTTCTTTGAATTTTCGGTAGAATTCACTTGTGAAGCCATTAGGCCCAGGACTTTTCTTTTTTGGGACTTTTTTGATAACTGTTTCAATCTCATCTGTTGTAATTTGTCTGTTTAGGTGTTCTGATTCTTCCAGATTGATTTTTGGAAGTTTATATAATTCAAGAAATTTGTCAATTTCACCTAGATTGTCTAATTTTTTGGCATAGAGTTCTTCATAGTATTTTCTTACAATGCTTTGTATTTCTGTTGTGTCAGTTGTTATTTCTCCACTGTCCTTTCTAATTTTATTTATTTGAGACCTCTCTCTTTTTTTCTTGGTGAGTCTAGGTAAAGGTTCGTCAATCTTGTTTACCTTTTCAAAGAACCAGCTTCTGGTTTCATTGATCCTCTGTATTGTTTCCTTAGCCTCTATGTCATTTATTTCTGCTCTGATCTTTATTATTTCCTTCCTTCTACTTGTCCGGGGTTTTATTTGTTGTTGTTTTTCTAGTTCTTTTAGCTGCAGGGTCAGGTTGCTTATTTGAGCTTTTTCTAGCTTCTTATGATATGCCTGTAGTGCAATGAACTTCCCTCTCAGTACTGCTTTTGCTGTGTCCCATAAATTTTGAGTTGATGTATGCTTATTATCATTCGTTTCTAGAAACCTTTTTATTTCTTCTTTGATCTCAATGTAAATCCATTCATTTTTTAATATCATGCTATTAGTTTCCAAGTGTTTTGAGTATTTTTCAGTTTTTCTTTTGTGGTTAATTTCTAGTTTCATGGTATTGTGATCAGAGAAAATGCTTGATATGATTTCAATCTTCTTAAATTTATTGAGACCATATTTGGGTCCTAACATGTGGTCTATTCTAGAAAACGTACCTAGAGTGATTGAGAAGAATGTATATTCTACTGCTTTAGGGTGAAAAGTTCTGAAGATATTTATTAAATCAAGTTGATCTAGTGTCTCCTTTAAGTCTGCTGTTTCTTTATTAATTTTCTTTCTTGAGGATCTATCCAGTGTTGTTAGTGGGGTATTGAAATCCCCTACTATGATAGTATTGCTGTTAATCTCGCCCTTTATATCCATCAAAGTCTGCTTTATGAATGTCGGGGCTCCTATATTTGGTGCGTAGATATTTATAATAGCTATATCTTTCTGTTGAATTGTTCCCTTTATCATTATGTTGTGTCCTTCTTTATCTCTTACTACAGCCTTTGATTTAAAGTCCATTTTGTCAGATATAAGTACTGCTACCTCGGCTTTTTTTTCATTTCTATTTGGATGAAATATTTTTTTCCATCCCTTTACCTTCAGTTTATGTGCATCTTTTGTTTTAAGGTGTGTCTCTTGCAGACAGCATATGTATGGGTCCTGTTTCTTTATCCATGTCCTTACCCTATGTCTTTTGATTGGATCATTTAATCCATTTACATTTAAGGTTATTATTGATATGTAGTTGTTTATTGCCATTTTGTTCTTTAAAGCTGTATTTTTTTTTTTTTTTTGCTATATTCTTTCTTCCCTTTGAACTGTTCACAACAGGCCCCTTAGTATCTCTTGCAGAATTGGTTTGGTTTTAATGAATTTCTTGAGGCTTTCTTTGTCTGGAAAGCTTTTTATTTCTCCTTCAATTTTAAACATTAGCCTTGCTGGATAGAGTAGTCTTGGTTGTAGGTTCTTGTTCTGCATTACTTTGATTATATCTTGCCATTTCCTTCTGGCCTCAAGTGTTTCTGTTGAGAAGTCCGATGCAATCCTAATGGGGGATCCTTTGTAGGTGATAGCTTTTTTTTCTCTAGCAGCTTTTAAGATTTTTTCTTTATCCATTAGCTTTGGTATTTTAACTATGATGTGCCTTGGTGTAGATTTTTTTGGGTTTCTCTTTAATGGAGTTCTGTGTGCTTCTTGAACATGTGGAATGTTTCCCAGCCTTAATTTAGGGAAGTTTTCTGCTATGATTTGATTGAACACAGTTTCCATTTCCTGTCCTTTTTCCTCTTCTTTAGGCACCCCTATAATGCGAATATTGTTTGTCTTCATGTTGTCACAGAGCTCCCTTAGAGTTTCCTCACATTTTTTGAGTCTCTTTTCCTTTTTTTTCTCTGCTTCTGTAACTTTGTTTATTGTGTCCTCTAACTCGCTGATTCGATCCTTAGCGTCATTTATCCTGCTCTTAATTCCTTCCATTGTGGTCTTTCTGATACTGTATTTGTCATTTCTGTCTAATTCTTTTTTATTATTTCAATTTCGTTTTTTATACTTGTTATCTCTTTATTTAGGTGTTCATAGTGACTATCCATTGTTGCTCTAATTTCTTTGAACATCCTAACTATCATTATTCTAAATTCTGCTTCTGGTAGTTTGGTTATATCTGGTTCATTCAGGTCCTTCTCTGGGGATTTCTCTTGATTCATTTGGTTTGCATTCCTCTGCCTGCCCATTTTATCTGTGTATAAGCAAGTTGTGGCCACTGGAGTCCAGTAGGTGTTGCCTTTGTGTTCTCTAGGTGTGGTCTGTCTGCAGGCCCCCCACACCCTCTGCCGATGCCTAGGGTGGTTGGGTATGAGCATTGCCAGCGCCGGCCCACTGTGGCTTTTGCTGTGATTTCTGCCTCTCCTCCGCGGGAGGGGCTGTCACTCAAGCCACAAGCCTTAGCACCAAGGGTTGAGGTGAGCACCTTTGCTGAGCTACGGACCCAGCCTGTTTCCGGACTTCTGTCCAGAACCCGCAGTCAGAGCCTGTTTGCCACAGTTTCGTGCATTGGGAGGGGCTTTTGACGTGCTCTCAGCTGTGAGCCTTTGCCCATCCAGAATTTAGCCTCGCCCTCCAGGCCAGGCCCTGCGCAGGGTTGCAAACCGCCGTTTATTGGGCCGGGCGTGTTTGCTGGCGTGAGCTCGCCTGCTAGCTTCTGATCATTCCGGACTCTACCCCTCCCCTACATTCAGAGCCAGCTCGGGCACGTAGGATGCCAATCCGAGGTTTTTCCGGCCAGGTGGGGCTAGCAGCATGAGCTCAGCCGCGAACTTCTGCTGGTCTCGGTGTCTCCCTCGCCCCTGTGTTAGAAGCCCCCCACTCACGCACACAGGATGGCACACCGTGGTTTCTCCGTCTGGGTGGGGTTGGCAGCATGAGCTCAGCCATGAGCCCCTCGCCCGTCCCTGGTCTTATCCCCATCCCCATGGTCAGGGCCGGCTTGCGCAGGGTCGCAGAGCAGATCTCTGCCCGTATTTTCCCCCACAGGTAGGATTACAGGCGGGCCCACAGCTAGAGGATTACTTTTGCGCATCCCCTCTGCCCCTGCTAGGCTAGACCAAGCTCACACCGGTTCTGCCTCTGCCCACGCCAACAGGACCGCGTTTCAGCGTCCTGCCGCCACCATACCCTTCAGCAGCCCTCAGGGAGATGGAAGTGCCCTAAGTCTCCACACTGTAGGCCTGGGAGCTCCCTCCCTCTAAGCAGCTCTGCTCTAATTGCCACGGGAGAGCTTGTTTGGCTAGTGTCCTGTCTCCCTTTGCTGGTATTGCTAGTTCCAGGAGAAATATTTGTTTTTGATTAGGGAAATGACTTAGCCCAGGGGTTAGGGTGGCTGTCCCTCAGAGTGTCTGCGTACCTTCAGTCCACTCTTTGTTCCTGCTGCTCTGTTCCTCTCCTCTGTCCCCGTTTTCCGGAGCCCCGGGTGCGTGGTTGTGAGAGAGGGTTTCTGCACTGTCCCTTTGAAAAGATTCTTGGGTCTGAGAAAACTCTTTTTCACAAATAGTATCCTCACTTGCTTCACAGCTCAATACTGTCTAAACACCTCTTCTAGGCTCTGGGACTGCGTGCTGGGGCTTGGTTCCTGGGACCCAGGTCCCTCCCTCTCCGCCAAACTCTCCTCCCGCCACGCGGGTCTCTCCGGGCTGCCATTTGCTCTAAGGAGCTGGGCAGCCCTCTTCGCATTTTCGCTATTCCTACCAGTCTCAATGTGGCTTCTGCAGTGTTCCTTGGTTGAAGAGTCCACTTAGTTTAGTTCAAAGTTCGTTTATCCAGATGATGGTTCTTAAAATTGAGTTATAATCCACTTTGGTTCTGGGAGTTGGAAGTTGGTACGTCCGCCTACTCCATCGCCATCTTCCGTCTCCCAACACTAGTTTTTTGTAGCTGATTATATGAGTCAGGAATACTATTCCAGGTGTTAAAATCAATATATCTTCCTTCTCCTGGTCATTCAAAGCAGACCACTTGTGCTGTAAACTAAGTTCACATGTTTTTCTCCAATATTTCTATATCAGCACAAAGACGTTCAAATTTTGAGCTCCACAATTTATTTTTTAAATCCAGCGATTGCATTTCAAAGTTGCAAATGTCAATATTAATGGGAGAAAAATTTAATTCTGTTCCAGTAGCACTGAGAGGTTTTTTAACAAAGGCTAACATCACTTTGCTGTTTCTGAATTCCTGAAACCTGTTGGGAAAAGATTCCCTCATGTTTAAAAGTGTTGTTTTGAAATAGCAAATGTCAATATCAGATTTTCTTGGCGATGTTTCAACAGGCTTGGAAAGTGGATCAAAGTTTCTCTTTCAAAATCTTGAGCAAAAAGAGATAATTTGTTATTGAATGAAATAACTTCTTCTAACATCGAAAGAATTGTTTTCTTTCCCCTGTAGTTTACGATTGAGCTGATTTAGATGAGACGTAATGTCTACCAGGAAATAAAATTTTTGGATCCACTGATCATTCATTAGTTATGGATAGTGAACATCCTTCTTAAGCAGAAATGCTTTAATTTCTGTTAATAAGGAAGCAAAACGTTTCAAAACATTTCCTCTTGATAACCAACGTACCTTGTTATGCAGCAACAGATCTGCATACTCACTCTCCATTTCATCTAAAAATTCTTTAAATTGGCGATGATTAAGAGCTTTATCTATAATAGACTTGATAATCCTAATCACCAATTCCATAACTTTGCAAATTTCTTCTGGAAATGTCTATGTACAAAGTGCTTCTTGATGAGTGATGCAATGGTAAGTAAGTATCTCATGATTAATTTTTTCTTTCAAAATAGCAACAAACCCGTTTCTTACCGCAGTCATACTTTTTGCCCCGTCTGGTGAAATTGAGATAATTTTATCGAGTGGAATATGATGTTTTTCCATGCACTCAATTACAGCATTTGCTACATCCTCTCCACGTGTTTGACCTTTGAGTAGCAATAATTCTAAAAGTTCTTCTTTAGGACCTGTAGATGAAATAAGTCGTACAAAAAGTGAAACTTGCGCTGTATCATTTATGTCACAAGATTCACCAACTGCTATTGATAAAGCTGAAACCAATTTTAAGATCTTTGACTTGCTGTTTGGTTATATTTGAAGACATTTTGACTGTTCTATCTTTCACTGTTTTAGCAGACAATAGTAACCCTTTAATTTTTTAAAGAATAGTGGTTTGATCTTAAAATTCCAAAATAGCTCTTCAGATGAATTTGTAAAACAACTTTTTATGTATTCCCAGTCTGTATATGGTTTTCCTCTCTTAGCAATCTCTTGACTAACCACAAAACTTGCAATACTAACATTGTTGCAAGATGGCATCCAGAAATTAAATACAGAACTTGATTTTTCTTGACACTTCTGAAGTTTCTCAACTGCTTTCTTCCTTGCATCACCGACAGGATATTTAGTACTAAATGACATGTGTTTAGTTGTAAAGTGTCTCTCCAAATTTGACTTCTTGTTATATGCCAATTTTACCTGACAAATAAGACAAGTCAGAAGGCCATTTAAGTTTTGAATAAACGTGAAAGTCTTGGTCCATTCAACTTTAAATTGATCTTCTGTTTTTCTTTGCTTCTTCTTTGTAGCCATGTCAGACAGGGCACCAAAAAAACGTTTTATTTTATAATAATAAAGCCACCAAAACAAAATAATTACAATTCTTAAATCGATGACAGAAATACCTGTAGGGGAGGAGCAAGATGGCGATGGAGTAGGAGGACATACCAACTTCCAACTCCTAGAACCAAAGTGGATTATAACTCAATTTTGAAAACATAATTTGGATAAACCAACTTTGAACTAAACTAAGTGGATTCTTCAACCAAGGAACACAGAAGAAGACACATTGAGACTGGTAGGAATATTGAAAACTCAAAGAGGGCTGCCCAGCTCCCTGGAGTGAAAGGCAGCCCAGAGAGAACCGCGTGGCAGGAGGAGAGTTTGGCGGAGAGGGAGGGACCTGGGTCCTAGGAACAAAGCCCCAGCCTGCAGTTCCAGAGCCTAGAAGAGGCGTTTGGATAGTATTGAGCTGAGAAACAAGTGAGGATACTGTTTGTGGGAGACAGTTTTCTCAGACCCAAGATTCTTAAAGGGACAGCGCAGAAAACCTCTCTCACAGCCACTCACCCGGGGCTCCGGGGAACGGGGTCAGAGGAGAGGACCAGAGCAGCGGAAAGAGAGAGAGAGTAAACT
The DNA here is from genome assembly GCA_037038555.1 of Rhynchonycteris naso. Lineage (NCBI taxonomy): Eukaryota > Metazoa > Chordata > Mammalia > Chiroptera > Emballonuridae > Rhynchonycteris > Rhynchonycteris naso. Next base: position 192,121,629 of record CM072995.1, on the reverse strand, counting down.
GGAAGCCACAGGGAGAAACACTCTGAGGGACAGCCACCCTAACCCCTGGGCTAAGTCACTTCCCTAATCAAAAACGAATATTTCCCCTGGAACTAGCAATACCAGCAAAGGAAGACAGGATACCAGCCAAACAAGCTCTCCCATGGCACTTAGAGCAGAGCTGCTTAGATGGAGGGAGCTTCCAGGTCTACAGTATATAATGTTAGGGTCTCAGCTGTGGGGGGCCTTCTCACTCTGCTCAGGGTTGCTGGAGAGATGGTGGCGGCGGGATGCTGAAACGAGGTTCTGTCGGCAGGGATGGAGGCCCAGCCGCTGTGAGCTCGGTCTAGCCCAGCAGGGGTAGAGGGGACTCACGAAAGCAGTCCAGCAGCTGCAGGCCTGCCTCTAGCCCCACCTGCAGGGGAAAAGCGGGAGGCCAGGAATGGGCAGAGATCTGCTCTGCAACCCTGCTCAAGCCAGCCCTGACTGCGGGAACGAGGCTAGGACCAGGGACAAGCGGAGGCTTGTTACTGAGCTCACGCCAGCAGCCCCACCGGCCCGAGAAACTGCGGTTTGTCATCCTGGGTGTGCAAGATGGCTCTGAACATGGGGGCGGGGCTAGAGCCCTGAATGAGCGGAAGCTCGCAGCTGAGTGCACGCCAGCAGCCCCAACCAGCCAAAGAAACCATGGTTTGCAATCCTGCATGCATGAGTTGGCTCTGAATGCGGGGCAGGGTTAGAGCACGGGAAGAGCGTAAGTTTGCAGCTGAGCGCACGCCAGCAGTCACGCCTGGCCCAATAAACCACGGTTTGCAATCCTGCACAGGAGGGCCCTGGCCTTGAGGGCAGGGCTAAAGCTCCGGATGGGCAAAGGCTCACAGCTGAGAGCACGTCAGCAGCTCCATCCAACTGGAGAAAATGTGGCGAGCAAGCTCTGACCACGGGGGCTGGGCGAAATCCTGGAAACAGGCTGGGACCGCAGCTGAGCAAAGGTGCTCACCTCTACCCTTGGTGCTAAGGCTTGTGGCTTGAAGGACAGCCCCTCCCGCGGAGGAGAGGCAGAAATCACAGCAAAAGCTGCAGTGTTCCGGCACTGGCAACGCCCATACCTAACCACCCTAGGCAGTGGCAGAGGGGGTGGCGGGCCTGCAGACAGACCACACCTAGAGAACACAAAGGCAACACCCATTGGACTCCAGTGGCCACAACCTTCTTATACACAGACAAAATAAGCAGGCAGAGAAATGCAACCCAAATGAATCAACAGAAATCTCCAGAGAAGGACGTGAATGACCCAGATATAACGAAATTACCAGAAGCAGAATTTAGAATAATGATAGTTGAGATGTTCAAAAAAATTAGAGCAACAATGGACAGTCACTATGAACACCTAAATAAAGAGATAACAAGTATAAAAAACAAAATTGAAATAATAAAAAAGAATTAGAAAAATACAAATACAGTATCAGAACTGAAGAACACAATGGAAGGAATTAAAAGCAGGATGAATGACGCTAAGGATCGAATCAGCGAGTTAGAGGACACAATAAACAAAGGCACAGAAGCAGAGAAGAAAAAGAAAAAGAGACTCAAAAAATGTGAGGAAACTCTAAGGGAGCTCTGTGACAACATGAAGAGAAACAACATTCGCATCATAGGGATTCCTGAAGAAGAGGAGAGAGAGCAAGAAATAGAAACTTTGTTTAATCATATCATAGCAGAAAACATTCCTAAATTAAGGCTGGGTACTCTTCTCGGTATCAAGGTTTACTACAAGGCCATTATACTCAAGACAGCCTGGTATTGCCCTAAGAACAGGCACATAGATCAATGGAACAGAACAGAGGATCTAGAAATAAACCCACACCTTTATGGACAACTGATATTTGACAAAGGAGGAAAGAACATAGAATGGAGTAGAGATAGCCTCTTTAAAAAATGGTGTTGGGAAAATTGGACATCTTCCTGCAAAAAAAATGAAACTAGACCATCAACTTACACCATTCACAAAAACAAACTCAAAATGGATAAAAGACTTAAACGTAAGCCGTGAAACCATAAGCATCTTAGAAAAAAACATAGACAGCAAGCTCTCTGACATCTGTAGCAGCAATGTATTTGCTGATTTATCTCCACGGGCAAATGAAATAAAAGGCACGATAAACAAATGGGACTATATCAAACTAAAAAGTTTTTGCACAGCTAAAGATAATAAGAACAGAATAAAAAGACAAACTACACAATGGGAGAACATATTCTACAGCACGTCTGATATGGGGTTAATAACCAAAATTTATAAAGAACTTATAAAACTCAACACCAGGAAGACAAACAATCCAATCAAAAAATGGGCAAAAGAAATGAATAGAAATTTCTCCAAAGAGGACATACAGATGGCCAGTAGGCATATGAAAGAATTCTCAACATCACTAATCATTAGAGAAATGCAAATTAAAACCCAATGAGATATCACCTCACACCAGTCAGAATGGTGCTCATCTGCAAAAAAAACACAGAACAAGTGCTGGCGAGGATGTGGAGAAAAGGGAACCCTCCTACACTGCTGGTGGGAATGCAGACTGGTGCAGCCAGCCACTGTGGAAAACAGTATAAAGATTCCTCAAAACATTAAAAATTAAACTGCCTTTTGACCCAGCTATCCCACTTATAGGAATATACCCTAAGAACACCATAGCACTGTTCGAAAAGAAGAAATGCGCCCCCATGTTCGTGGCAGCATTGTTCATAATAACGAAGATCTGGAAACAGCCCAAGTGTCCGTCAGAAGACGAGTGGATTAAAAAGCTTTGGTACATATATACTATGGAATACTACTCAGCCATAAGAAATGATGACATCGGATCATTTACAACAAAATGGATATACCTTGATAACATTATATGTAGTGAAATAAGTAAATCAGAAAAAAACTGAGAACAGCATGATTTCATACATAGGTGGGACATAAAAGTGAGACTATGAGACATGGAAAAGAGTTTGGTGGTTATGGGGCGGGGGGGAGGGAAGTGAGGGTGGGATAGGGAGGAGGGGAGGGGCACAGGGAAAACCAGATAGGAGGTGACAGAGGACAATTTGACTTTGGGTGATGTGCATGCAACATAATTGAATGATAAAATAACCTGGACATGTTTTCTTTGAACATATGTACCCTTATTTATTGGTGTCACCCCATTAAAATTAATAAAAGAAAAACAAAACAAAAAGAAATACCTGTAGGATTTGCAGCTGTTTGGAAAAATACAGGTAACTTTATGCTTGGAGTAGATACTTTTCTCACTCGTGCGATTTGCGGAGGTGACTAGTGCTGACCACTGCACATTGAGACTGCTGGCTGACTGGCTTAGGCAACTTGTGCATGAATAGTGCGCGCCTCCCCTGCACAGCGTAGCCCGGATCGCCAGCACCGTGTCTCCCGGCATCTGACCTACAGACACTCCGATGTGTACGTGCATGCCCCTGCAGGTGGTATTCTGCAGGATAGCCACACTCAAGGGGCCAAGGAGCTACATGTGGCTCATGAACCATGGTTTGCTGACCACTGGGATAGACTATTGAACAAAATACACCTGATTTTGACCCTGATTATGAAAATAGTCTTTTGGAGTAAACAGATAATCAACTACTCAAAAAAAACAGATACATAAAAATTGTGATAAATGCAAAGATCAGCAGAGTGCTAAGAAACTGGGTAAGAATAACAGAGAGAAGTCTGGAGTAGGGAGAGAAGGGGGCTGGAAGGATGGTCTAGGGCGTGGAGAGCACACTGAGAATTTTGTTCCTCATCATGAGATCCAGGGGGTACATGAAAAGGTTTTCAGCCAGAGAATTAAGTAACGGGTTCATGTTCGAGATGTTTACTGTGGCTGTGCCGTGAAGCCCGCATTGAAGATTGATTCTGGATATGGACAGGGCCAGTTAGAGAGCGTTAGCAGTAGCCCCGGTAAGATACAGTAGTAGTTTGGTCTAGGCTGATGGGTGCAAAGAGAGGTGGATAAGTGGAAAGTAGGTGAATGGCAGGGCTTGGTGATGTGCAAAGTGGGCTGGAGAAAAGCATGGTGGTGTCCGGGTTGGCTCTCGGGTTTCCAGGTGCACAGCCTGTACAAACATCTCCATGCCTTCTGCTGAGATGTGGAAGACTGCAGGGGGACAGGGTTTGCCAGGAGAGACTCTTTAGTTTGGAACATGCTGTGTATAATGACCCTTCTGATCTCCACGTGGTGATGCTGGCTATGCAATTGGATGTGTTACTATTGGAACACAAAGAACAGGTCTGGGCTTCATGCTTAAAATGAAACTCATTGATATCTGGGTGGTGTCTGAAGCCACGAAGTTGTCTAAAGGAGGAGTATAGAGTGATAACGGGGGGGCCTGATGCTAATTCCTGAGGAGCCCATTGTGTACAAGGGCACACAGAGAAGGATGGAGCAACCATGTGGGCTGGGAAGTGGCCAGAGGAAAGCACTGGGTATGGTGCTGTCAGACCCCACAGAAGGGGACAATTTAATGAGGAAAGTGGACAGCTCTCTTGAAAGCTAAAGTGAGTTGAAGCCTGAAAACTCCCCATTGGATTTATTGTCATCGCTGTCACTGAGACTTCTGTGAAGTTGTTTTGACAGAGCCTGGGGACAGCCAGGTTGAAGAGAGTGACTTTGGGAGGTGAAGAAATGAAGGCAGTATGTTGAGAGAACACAACGGTGACTCTCTTTTTTGACTCAAGGAGAGGAGACAGGATGGCAGCCAGGAGGGAAGTGGCACAGGCAGAAAGGAGTTCACTTGATGCAGGAGACTTCTGACATTCAACAGCTGATGAAGTACAATCAGTAAGTAGAAAAAAATTCAGGAAAAGGAGAGGTTGTTGGTGTGAAGTATGGGCCACAGCAGACAGGCCACACAGACACTGAAGAACTGACCATAGATAGGAGAAGGTATGTTTCCTCAAGAGTAATGGGCAAAAACAGACGCAGTTTACCTCCAAAGTGTGTGTAGATCAGACATTAGCAAGTTGAGATCCTGATGGAACCTGTTCTTGGGCAGCAGGAGATGAGTCCACTAATCTCCTGCTGATTGCAGGAGAGGGACCTGATTGCATACCCTGTGTCCTCATGAGCTCTAGTGGTTACCAAGGACCTCCCACCAGAAGGAGCGAGAAGCTTTGCTGGCTAACTGATGACTGAAATGGAGGCCGTGTGAAATGTGTCTTTTGAAAACTTGCTGATGTGGACACCATTAATGTTTTATAGCTCCCAATATGTTTTAGATGTTAATAATCTATTTCTGCAAGCAAGCTATCTAATATGAAAGAGCTGCAATTCTCCTGAAGTATAATTAATTTTATCACAAGGCTAAAAAATTAGACGTGAAAAGTTCTTTTCATTATGTAACTTAATGATTGTCTAAAAATGTCTTATGTGTTTCATTTTTATGCTTAAGAATGATTAGCAATTATTATCAACAACAAAACTCTTTGCCGAAACCACTGAGTGGAATTAGTTTTACCATGGCATATGTGATATTAAGAATATAAATGATCAACGTCAATGAGTGAACAAAATATAACCCATTTTGAATTCTTTTTCTTTAAACTATATCTTTCTTTTAAGAGTGCAAAAACAAAGTAATTATAAAAGACCAATCTTTGAGGGAAAAGTGAAGGTTGGGGTGCTCACTGAATAAGAATATATCTCAGAAAAAGTTAATTTTTCTTGGACTTTGAATTAAATGGAGCAGAAATTACATCAGACTATTTTTTTCTCACTTAGCAATTTGAAATTTATGCAGATTATATGTACATATATTTAAAACTTCAATGGTACTATTGTTCATTTGTCTTAATGCAAATGCCCCAAAGTTAAATTGGTGCTGAAAACCCTTTGTTAACCTTGTCCAAACTCACAGCAATTAGTTACTTTTTGGTCAACAAAACAATTCCAGGCCTGGCCTGTGGGGGCGCAGTGGATAAAGCATCGACCTGGAATGCTGAGGTCGCTGAAACCCAGCACTTGTCTGGTCAAGGCACATATGGGATTTGATGCTTCCTGCTCCTCCCCCCGTCTCTCTCTCTCTCTCTCTCTCTCTTTCTCTCTCTCTTGCTCTCCTCTCTAAAATGAATAAATAAATAAAGATATAAAGATTTAAAACAATTCCATAAAGTCTTTTGAGCAAGTCGCTGTGGTCTGTGAGCCAATTTTCTCCAATCTTCTGACGTTTATTTTTACAGACTTTTGTTAGGGACTATCAGTTCTATGTGTATGTGAACTTCTGTTAATTAGGTCACTGGAGGCTCTTAGGAGGAACAAGTAATTTTCTTTGCAATTTGGACCACATCAAACAAGATGATGGAGCTAGAAAGACCATGAAAATAAGTGACTGACATATATGTGAGTATGCAGGTGAACATGCAGGACTCTGACCAAATGCAGGAGTTTTAGTTGATATGGTCATTAGGACTCACCAAGTAAGTATTTACTGGGGACATACTGAACTCTAGGCATGTACAGACAAATGCTGAATGTGTATTTTGCCCTTAAGTAGCTAGAATAACCAATAACTGGCTTGTGAGAACAGACTCGTCAACTCTTGCTCATTTGAGAAGACAAAAGAGAAAATAATGTTAGCTCAACAATCAGTTAAGCAAATCATCTAGATAGAGACACTCTGGACACTCAGTGCTCTCTTCCTTCAGTAGGAGGTACAGAAATTTTTCTCTATTTCTCTTTTGCCAAGTGCACTCAATCCTATTCCTCACTCGTAGCATTTTCTTTAGTTTTTACCTCTTTATATAGTCTTCCCTGGTGGACTGGCCAAGGCACCTTCCACACCGGCCCAGCACACAACCAGTGCCATCTGCCCTCACTCACCACACTATTCTTCAGACTGGTTACTCATCCAGTCTTTTGTTTCACTCATACATTTCATCAGTGGTTAGTTGTCTGTTCTTTTATACTTTTCATCTTCTGTTTCTCTTCAATCTTCCAGTTAAGTACATAGTTACTTCTAGTGTGGCTTACCATCCACTAATTCCCACTTCTGTCTTTGACTGTGTCTAACATACTTTTTAGCCTGTCCACTGCAATTTTAATTTTAAAGGTTATATTTGATATTTCTAATAGTTATATTTAGTTATTTTTAGATCTCCTTACACATTTATGATAGCCTCTTCCTGCTTGCTCATTTTTTTTGTATTTAATTATTTTTCACACATTATTTTCTGTTCTGTATCCAGTAATTCTACTATTAATTGGTGCTAGGGGCTTGACATTTATTATCAGATTTGTTTCCTGGCAGGTTCAGTGATCTTCAATTGTGATTTCTTATTCAGTGGACCCTCTTCTGTGGGGTTGTGAGGGGTGAGTTGGGGGGCTTCCTGCCACATTTGCTCCTGGCTCTGCCATTTTCTCAGTTGGTTGGGAGAGATTGTAAGCCATTGTTGTATTTTTCATACTGCTCTTATCACTGTAATGTTTAAAAAATAATATTTTTTAACAGAATTAAGCACAAGTATAAAATGAAAATAATTTTAAACCTTAAGAAATTTAGTGAAAAATTTATGGAATAGGGACTTAATTGAGGGGTGTCAATGAAATATCAGAGGACTTGCTCTTCCTACTGGGTTGGGCTCTGGGAAGGGTGAGCACTGTAGGACACTCCCAACCCCCATCAGAGGACCCAGTAGCATAGAAGCTGGCCCTGCAGAGCTGCTGGGGCTTTGAGGGTCCTGGGTAATAGACACAGCTTAGGCCACCGCAAGTACAGAAGGTCTGAGAGGCACTGAGTACCCAGGTGGCCTTGTTGCTGGGGGAATGGGGACAGCACTGACTTGATGTCATTGACATGGGCCTTAATTGCTAATGTTTTAGTGTCCTTGAACAACTCATTGGCCTTCCTCAAGGAAACCTGTGGTGGCGCAGTGGATAAAACATAGACCTGGAACGCTGTGGTCTCTGGTTTCAATCTCTGGCCTTGTCTTGTCAAGGCACATACAGAAAGTAACTACTGTACATTGATGCTTCCTGCTTCTTCCCTGTTGTCTTTCTTTCCCCTCCCTCCTCTCTCTAAAAAATCAATAAATAAAATCTAAAAAAAAAAAAAAAAAGAAAAAAGAAAACCTCGGTATTGTCCTCTGTTACAATGGGACAGCTACTTTATTATTATTGCCACTAAGTAGCTCCTAGGTGGTTTCATTTCATTTTGCAATGAGATTACACACACACACACACACACACACGTAGCTATTATTATTAATTCACTGGGGGAAATTCCATCTTTGACACCCACATTGTCGCTTGCTTTGCATTCCAGGGTTAAAGACTACCTTCCCAATCTAAATGCTAGCCTGTTAAACCTTAGCCCACGTACAACTGCTTGGTGAGTGCTTCAGGGTTCTGCCTGCTGGCACCAGGCCCATCGTGTGTTAATGGAAGTCGGAGGGGAGGAGAAAGATCCTGGACCTGGAGCAAGGGAGCCTGAGGGCACTGAGCTCGGGAGCTGGGACTTGGGGAGACATAGGTCCATGCAGGGGCCTCAGCAGACAGCCCTAGTTTGCAGGTATGATAATGAATGGAGTAATTCATTTTGTCCATGGGGCTGGGTGAAGGAGGTGGAGGGATAGAGAAAAAAAAAAAGGCCAAAGAAAGAAGTTATGGACACAGACAACAGTGTGTTGATTGATGGGAGGGAAGAAGTGGAGGAGGGTATGAGGGGATTAAATGGTGATGGATAAAGACTTGACATGTGAGTTAAAATACTAAAAATCTAGCTATTCCATGTCACCCAGAAAAATATACCACCAGATTTCATGCCTCACAGAATTTGGGGGAATACAGAATTACACCACTGGTAAAGTTTAAGGTCAAACGAAGTAAGAGTTAGGGAGACAGAATACTGCCAGGGTGTTCATTTATGGCCTACTCCGTGTGGCCTGGGAACCCAAGATGGGACCCTGCCCTGGAACATTCTAAAGGATGCAAGGGTGTAGAAGGTATTGTGGGAGGCTAACCTAGGCCATTTAAACTTTATGATAATCCTAAGGAATAGAAATGCTGATTAACAAGTCCACTGTGGCAGAATTAAGGAGAGAAGACTGAGTAGATTAATAATAAGCCTTAAACAAACATGAATGACAATGAAGGCTGCACAGTTCTGATGAATTTTATCTAGTTGAGGAGACAAATTTCAGGATGTGTGTCCCTGAGAACATGGGGCTTTCTTTATCTGGCTTCTTAAGGATGTGAATATTTGATTAGAACAACAGAGGGAGAGAAAGGATGGGACTGACAATCAATGAATTCTAGGTTGGTGGTAAAGAATGAAAGATCTCAGGGGCGGGAAAACCCTAGCTGCACCCGGAGGATGGTTGATGAGGGACTCAGGTGGAACCCTGGCTTTAGGCAAGGTGGGAATGGGAGCCGCACTGGTGGCTGGTAAGCAACATCCTTGAATAGCTGGCTGTTGGGAAGGTTGTGCAGAGGATAGATTTTATATATTCTCAGGAGTGAAGTGAATTTAGGAGATTAGGAGATGGGGACTGGGTGGTCTGGTCTATCTTGTCCTCTGCAAATGGGAGAGTTGTGTAAGATTATTCACTAGTGTCAGGACACATGAGAGTTGGCAGCAGAGGCGGGTGGTGAGGACTCTAGGGTGAAGTGCAAATAAAAAGAAAAAGTGTTCTGGGCAGGTTGTGGCGATGCTGACCCTAATTGCCCTGCATCCTGTATGCCTTTCCTGCAGAGGAGCAGAACCTGCTTTTCCATGGGCACAGGTCCAGCTGGCAAAGACCCTCTATTGTCAGCCCACATGCTGGTTGATGTTACACTGGTCTGAGTTCTGTCCCATGAGTGGAAGCAGGCGTGTGGACTTCTGGGAGAGGCAAATTTATTCGGTTACTACTTTTTCCTGTTGGCCTAGAAGGGCCACGTGATGGCAGGAGGGAGAATTAAATAATCTTATTTAGATCACTCTTAGTTGGAGTTTTCCTCTTTTAAGAAAACAAACTTAGCCCTGGCTAGTTGGCTCAGCTGTAGAGCGTTGGCCTGGCGTATGGAAGTCCTGGGTTCAATTCCCGGTCAGGGTACACAGGAGAAACACCCATCTGCTTCTCTAGCTTTCCCCTCCTCTTTCCTCTCTCTCTTCCCCTCCCATAGCCAAGGCTCCATTGGAGTGAAGTTGGCCAAGGCACTAAGGGCAGCTCCATGGCCTCTGCCTCAGGCACTAGAATGGTCTGGTAGCAAAGGAGCAACACCCGCCCCAAATGGGTCGAGCATCGCCCCTTGGTGGGCATGCCGGATGAATCCTGGTAGGGCACTTGTCTCCAACTATGGAAATGTCAGGTAACAAAAAGAAAAGAAACGGTAGATGCAAAAATTAATAAGTGTTTGTTGGAGGGCCGCCAGATTGCTAACAGCAAACGTCTTTTTTGTTAAAGTGGATCACTTGAGACTTCCGGGCATTGGAGGGAAGACAGCTATGTGCACACCTTCTTAGAAAGCCTTGTGAATATCACACTGCTCGTATTCATTCTGGGAATAGGCATTCAGGCATATTTGCTCAGGCGAAAAATTAATTTTCCTAAAATTTATGTGTATTAGGTCTCTTCCTCATTGTGATATTTTCAATTCTCCCCATCCAGCCACTTCTTCTGCTGCTGTGACTCCCCTGTCATGATTGTAGAGACATTAACACAAGAGGCAAGAGGGACAGCTTTCACAGTTCCATTTTGGGAAGGCTGCCCCAAATTCTTCCTCTCATGCGCTAGACTTGTATATGTGCCTCTACCCCAGCTTCTTGCTGCAGGGTTATGTCCACCTAAGATGGGCTGAGCACTTTGCTAAGACAGTCACACATCAGAGGTAATTAGTCCTCTCTTCAAGCCACAGGGGTAGGTGCTCCTATTGTAGGTCAGGGTCCCTGAGAAGCAGACAAGGAGATACTAGTGTATAGGGTGTTAGTGCAGGAGAGCTCTTGGGGTGAACACAAGGGGAAGGGGAAGGAAGGAAGCAGGCCTGGGAAGAAGATGTTAAGTGGCCATACAGTCCAAACCAAGGCCTCTGCCAACACCAAAGGGCACAGCAGAAACACCATTCTCTTTAGAGCTACTTTGAGCCAGGTGGAGGGCTGGGTCTTTATGCCTTCTATATCTGGGGGAGAGCTGGAAGGAGATGTGACTTGGGTGGGGACAGTCCTCACAGAGACACCCTGCAGCAGCAAATAAGCTCTTCACTCTTGATGGGACACCAGAGCAGTGCATCTGAGCAGCATCCCAGCAAGCAGGGCTTGGAGGGGCCGGGCGGTCTGAAGGCTGCTGCAAACATCAGAGGTTGGGACAAGTGACTGGATTTTCACTATTGTAAAGTTGTGCTAACAGATACAACATGTGACAAGATAGAATAAAAATAGCAAAGAAAAATGTTGATGTTTGGCCTGAGTGACAGGAAGGACAGGGTGACATCCCAGCATCCACCACGGTCTTTATGCTGCTTAGAACTACTTCTTTGTGTAACTTGGGGTCAGGCCCTCCGGGCCCCGGGGCACCAATTCCAGGGAAAACCTAAGAGAAGAAAGCTATTGGACATACTGCTGCCTTCTTTACAGTACTTGGTTTTGGGGTCTTGGTCTTGTCTACTTACCCCCCACTGGGGCAGTGGAGTACCTAGAGGAGCCTACGTGAGTACCTGGAGGTTGACATGTCCTCCATCTGCTTCTGCCACAGCAGCCCGTTCCTATACCTGTCCAGGTGCTGACTCCTCTCAGTGCCTGCTGCTCTCTCCCTGGCACGAGGGGCCTGATGTGCCCAGCTGGCAGCCATAGATAAGAATTTGTGGAACACTTGCCAGGTTCCCTGGTAGAAGTGTTCCCTTTTGGGAAGCAAGACCTCTAAACCCAGAGACCGGGTTTGTAGGAATAGGAGGTATAAATTCACCAGTAGGTCACTGGGAATAATGTTAACTAGGGAATACTTCTTCCCATTTGTTCCTGGACCCATGTATTCTACCTAGTGGGGTCTAGATGGCACCCAGGGGATGACACCCCGTCCTGGGAAATATACCACACTTGTGTGCATGTGTACATACAGATATACAATGAGGACAATTTTCACACCAAACGTCTACTAAATTGTCTCTTTTAGAAAGTATTGCAAACAGAAGCAGCTTTTTGGTTCCTTCCCAAGTCTACTTGCCTGGTTTGACATCCTTGCCTCCATTCCAGGCTCTACCATCTCCACAGGATGACCCAGAAGATCTACAAGGTGTCCTCCCCTGGCTCCCGCGCCTTTGGCAGCAGCTCCTGCCCAAGCGGGCCCAGCACCACATTGGTTTCTTTGCCCAGGTGGGCAGTTGTGACTGGGTTGGGGCCTGGGTGCCAACATGAACCTGGCCAGGGGTTACAGCAGGGCTGGGAGTATGGGGAACATCATAGCTGTCCAAGGGAACCAGAGCCTGCTGAGCTCCTGAAGCTGGAGGTAGAGCCCCGCACCCAGGCCATGCACAGCCAGGAGAAGGAGCAGACCCAGAGCCTCAACAACAAGTTTGCTTCCTTCATCGACAAGGTGTGAGCCTGGAGCCACGGAATTCTAGAGACCAGTAAACCTCCTGCGTCAGCAGTAGATGACCCACAAGTAACATGGCCAACATGTCCAAGAGCTATACCTTCAGTGGCAGCTGGACACGCTGGCCCAGAAGAAACTGAGGCTGGAGATGGGGACTGGCAGCACACAGGGGCTGGTGGAAGAACTGAAGGATAAGGACAAGACGAGCTCGACAAGCGCAGAGATGGAGAATGAATTTGTCCTCATCAGGGAGGATGTGGAGGACACTTGCATGAGCAGGGTAGACCTGGAGTCCCCTCTGGAAGGGCTGACTGGGGAGATCCGCTTTCGCAGGCAGCTGTGTGAGGAGGAGATTTGTGAGATGCAGCCCTACTTCCGATAGGCCCATGGTGCTGTCCACGGATAACAGCCACTCTCTGGATCTGAATGGCATCATCGTCAAGGTCAAGGCCCAGTCCAAAAAAACTGCCAGCTGCAGCCAGGAAGAGGCTAAGACCACACCCCAGATCAATTTTGGGGAGCTGCAGATGTCGGCTGGGCAGCACAGGAATGACTTGTGTCACACAAAAACTGAGATTTCTGAGATGAACCCGAACATCAGCCAACTCCAGGCTGAGATAGAGGGCCTCCAAGGTCAGAGGGTTTCCTTGGGCCTGCTGTCACTGATGCTGAGCAGAGTGGGGGGCTGGCCCTCATGGTGGCAGAGCTGGAAGCTCCTCTGAGCTGCTTGAGTATCTGGAGCTCAAGAACCTTGAGCTGGCTCTGGACAGGGAGACTGCCGCCAACCCCAAGCTGCTGGAAGGCGAGGAGAGCCGGGTGAAAGCTGGGGAGGATACTTGACCATGAGTATACAGACCAAGACCACCAGCGGCTACTCAGGTGGACTGAGTCCAAACCTCAGCTACAGCCTGGGCTTCCAGGGTGACTTGGGCTCTTGGGGCACTGGTTCCTTCAGTCACAGCAGGGCTGGTTCCTCTAAGACAGCAGACGCAAAAAAGATTGAGATTCGCGGTGGGAAGCTGGTGTCTGTCTGAATCACCTGATGTCCTGCCCAGGTGCACAGCTACTAAGGTCCCCCCTTGTCCTCCGAGTCTGTGGGGAAGGGGCTGTGCAGGGCGTGGGGGTCACAGGAGACCCCCTGAGGATCAGCCCCAGTGCTCAGTTCACTACCTGGGGGACTGCCTCTTACCCATGCCCATAACTAAAAGCCAAATCAACCATTTTTTCCCCTAAAATAGAGCATCAGCTGACTCTGCCAACCCTACCAAAAAGAAAAAAGAATAAGTATCAGACACATCAATTTCATAAGCTGTAGTCAGTATAAATTAAATCATGGTATTTTAATAAGAGATATATTTATCAAGATAACTGAATATTCTTTAATTTAGTAAAATTAAAACAAACATTGTGTCTGAGGCAAGAATCTCTGAGGCAATGATCCTGACCCCTGTCTCTCCTGACTGCTGGAGGGTGGGACTGAGGCTGGCTGCCTGCTGGGGGTGGGCACCTCTCCCCACCACTGCATGGGCTTTGGGCCGCTGTTTCTGCATCTCCTTACCCAACTCCCTGAACACGATTTGGGCTCCGGGTGGACACCCAACCCAGGATGGGTCCTTTCAATTATTCCTCAGGAAATAGAACTGGGACTAATAGCCAGCAAGCCCATTTCTGCAGAGAAATGGGGTGGCCGTTGCACCTTGGAAACCAGAGCGAAGCAGGAAACCCTCAGAAACAAGAGAGACAGTGAAGCAAGGAGACAGAAGCAGGGACTCAGAGCTCTGAGAACCTGGCGGGTTCTGGTTCCATCACCTTCCTGAGGTCCAGAGGCGTTTCTCTTCACAGTTCATGAAATACCATCTTTCCTCCTAATAAAGCCTTTACCGCTTAGGCTAGATTCATTGATTTCACTTAATTTGCCACTGAATGATCTTTACAAAGAACTCAGACAATATTATTGTTCTTTTGGAGTGTGGCAGTCTGAGCCCTTGGCATGGGTGACCCACTGGCACACAGAACCTCGAGGCACGTGGTGGTGTGTTTTCCAGGGCACAGGGTGCACCCAGGACTCTCCCTTCTCACCACACGCATGTCAGCTCACGCCAGAACCTTTGGACGTTGACACAGCAGTGGAAATACTGTACTTCTCAGCATTTCACATCTCCTTCAACATTCTAGACTGCTAAACGGGGGTGTTTTTGATTACACGAACTGGTATTTTGTTGTGTTGTGAAAAATCACCGAACTGGAAAAGGAATCACACACACTTGATGAGTGGGTTAACCAGGCAAGACTGCAGTGGTGACACCGCCCCAGGGGTATTACCACCCTCGAACCCAGGCGTCTGGCTCCTGCCGCTGTTACCACATGTGTGCACCTGTGTTCTTACATGCATCGAAAATGCTACTTCCGGATCCGGAAGGCTTTACTTTTGTAATTTAGGAAGGAGATACCGGCTTATCAGGGAAGCAAAGCATTGCTGCATTTATTTATTTATTTATTTATTTCTGCCTGCTTTTAGAATAACTTGAACTTTGTTCTCTGCTTTCTATAAACCAATCAGTGATTTAAAACAGGGAAAGCCAAACTATGGCCTGCGCACCACATGCGGCCCCCTGAGGCCATTTATCCATACCTCCCCCCACTTCTGGAAAGGGCACCTCTTTCATTGGTGATCAATGAGAAGAGCACAGGATGCATCCACAGCCATAGTACCCATTGAAATACTGGTCAGTTTGTTGATTTAAATTTACTTGTTCTTTATTTTAAATATTGTATTTGTTCCCGTTTTGTTTTTTTTTACTTTAAAATAAGATGTGTGCAGTATGCATAGGGATTTGTTCATAGTTTTTTTTATAGTCCAGCCCTCCAGCGGTCTGAGGGACAGTGAACTGGCCCCCTGTGTAAAAAATTTGGGGACCCTGATTTTAAACAACAACAACTTTGAGACAGAAAGAACTTAAAATGTTTTATGCTTCATGTGAGCTTAAAATGTAAGCTGCTTGTCAAAAGCTGCGGGTCAAGTCCAGCTGCTAAGTGCAGCCCCAACCACAGCCCCCAGACATGGAAGAAGGGGGAGACTTTAGGTACTCGAGGCTCTGTAGTGAGGGGCCAGGCAGTGTAGACATGTTAAAGGAAAATTGAAATTCAGATGCTTCCTCGGTTATTCATTATAGAAAAATGGGTGATTAATCTGCCATATTTAAGTAATCTCGTGTGTAATAAATTGCTTGTCACGAAGCATAAAGCACTAAAGGAAGCACAAATACATCAGTATTTCACAGACGGATATTGATGCCTGACACAACTTTCTATCTATCCACAGGTTAGTCAGAATGGGAGGTTCTTGACTTGCTATTAGCTTAGCTTATTTAGAAAATGATTAATGGGCCTGACCAGGCGGTGGCACAGTGGATAGAGCGTCGGACTGGGATGCGGAAGACCCAAGTTCGAGACCCCAAGCTTGCCAGATTGAGCGCGGGCCCATCTGGTTTGAGCAAAAGCTCGTCAGCTTGGACCCAAGGTCGCTGGCTCCAGCAAGGGGTCGCTCGGTCTGCTGAAGGCCCGCGGTCAAGGCACATGTGAGAAAGCAGTCAATGAACAACTAAGGTGTTGCAACGGCAATGAAAAACTAATGATTGATGCTTCTCACCTCTCTTCGTTCCTGTCTGTCTGTCCCTATCTATCTCGCTCTCTGTCCCTGTAAAAAAAAAACCCAACAAAACAAAAACCGGAAAATGATTAATGGTTCTTACCCCTTAGTTAGAAAAATGGTCTTTGGCCTCATTTGGCTGTTGGATGGAGGCCCCCAGGGCGACAATGACAGAACAGCATTCCTAGGGGTAAATCTAGACTTCTTTGCATGCCTCTCCCTTCTGCATGGTGGCAGATGATTCAGCCTCAGAGAGACTCTGCAAGGCTCCCCCACTTGTCAGCCATGACAGGGTCAAAGCAAACGCCTGCATTGGCCCTCAGGGTGGCTGACTGGGGCCCAAACGCGACGGGGCATGTGACCTCAGCTAGTGCCAGTCGCATCAAAGACAAGTTGATTTTTACTTATTTTTTATTTTTATTTATCTTTTCTAAAGATTTTATTTATTCATTTTAGAAAGGAGAGAGAAAGAGAGTGAGAGAGAGAAAAGGGGAGGAACAGGAAGCATCAACTCCCATATGTGCCTTGACCTGGCAAGCCCAGGGTTTCGAACTGGCAACCTCAGTGTTCCAAGTCGACTCTTTATCCACGGTGTCACCACAGGTGAGGCTTGCAAGTTGATTTTTAGAAAGTATTTTTCTTCACTTTATTTTTGGTACATTTGAGGAAAAGAAGGTTCCATTTGGAACCTGAACAAATATAAAGTTGCTTTTTGCTTAGATTGCCTATTATCAAAGCTAGGTGTTAGACTAGCTGGTAGTGTTTGACATTGTGTAAGTAATGACTGTTCTGTGAATATCTGTGTTTCTCAGAAGAGATATGGGGCTCATGTCTATGGACATGAACAGGACTAGGGTAGGGGATATGTTAATTACTCAGGGACAGACTTTTTATTTATTTATTTATTTATTTTTAGCCAGAAAGAAAGGGGGGAGGGAGAGAGAGAAGGAGAGAGAGAGAGAGAGAGACAGGAGCATATATCTGTTCCGGTATATGCCCTGACCAGGGATCGAACCGGCAACCTCTGTGCTTCAGGCCAATGCTCTAACCAACAGAGCTATCTGGCCAGGGCAGAGACAGACTTTTAAAAGAACAAACTGTCTACATATTTATCTGAAAAGATAACTTTTAAAGTTAAAAATAGTAGATTTCTATACTTAGATTATATACTCAAAATCACATTGAATATGTTAATTTTGTTATCAGCTCTTAGCTCCTGTTTCCTCATTGGAGGAATAATATAAATAAATGGTTTTCTGCCAAATAGTATAAAATAAGTTTATGAAATTTGTACTAGCACACAACGAGCTGCTCAGCAAAGGAAACATCCACTGCTCAAGAAGTTTGGGAAATGCTGTATTTTGTGTTCTCTCGCTCAGGTTTGCAAAGCTCATTCTGAGCAAAGTCTTTTAATAAATGTGTTTAGCCGGGATTTCCCAAGCACAAACCCTTTTCTAAATAATGTCTATGAACATGTCACAGAATCACTGGGGGAAAGCCGGTGGCGATGTGGTGGCTGGATTGTGCTGAAGCCTCTCCCAGGAGCTGGGTTTCTACTCGAAGTTGTTTTCAGGTGTTGATGGTGTATTCAAAAGCCCCGCCTGCTGTCCTAGTCCTCTGAAGAACATGATCCTTTCCTGTGGACCCTCGTGCATTTGGGATGAGGTTTCTCAAGCGGCTGCTGGGCGTGTTGGCAGATGGCTGACAGGTTGCTGTCCACCAGCACAGTTGCTCACTGCGTGCCTAATAGACCACTGATAATAGCCTACATTTCTTCCCTGTACAAAATGTGGATGCTGGGTGTTATGTATTCATTTAACAAATGTTTCTTGAGTGCAGACATTCTTCTAGACACTGGTACAGCAAGGAAATACCAGATGATCTCTGCTCTATAGCTGATGTGGGGTGTACCAAGCAACAAACAAACACATCAATAAATAAATGAGTGCACTGAGTAGACATGAAGCAGGCTAAGAGGGCTAGGAGTCTGCAGGGGCAGCCACAGCCACCGTGGATGTGGGATTAACTGATCTCCTGTGTGGTAAGAATATGTGCTTCAGCCTAAATGTCTAGGTCTGTTTCTCAGTGACCTGACACAGGTAAAAATGCCAATGATGTTATCAAGCAACATGCTTACAATACAAATGATGCCATCTTGGTAAAATGCATCTGAACTAGGGGGTTCTGTAGATAGACTCTTATGTGTCCAGTGGAGGGGCTATGCTTTGGGCTTCTCTGAACCCATGAACCTTTCTTTTTTCTTTCTTTTTTAATCAGTGAGAAGAGGGGAGGCAGAGAGACAGACTTCTACATGCGCCCCAACTGGGATCTACCTGGGTAGCCCACCAGGGGGCAATGCTCTGCCTATCTGCGGTGTTGCTTCGTTGCTTAGCAACCAAGCTCTTTTTAGCACCTGAGGCAGAGGCCATGGAGCCATCCTCAGTGTCCAGTGCCCAGAGCCAACTCACTCCAATGGAGCTATGGCTGCAGGTCAAGAGAGAGAGAGAAAGAGAGAGATAAGTGACAGGGCAATGGGTGGAGAAGCAGAGGGGTGCTTCTCCTGTGTGTCCTGACCAGGAATCAAACCTGGGACATTCACATGCTGGGCCAATGCTCTACCGCTGAGCAGACCGGCCAGGATCTAGCCCATGAATCTTAATGGTAATGTTGGTTTTAGGGACTCTGTAAGGTACACCCAAGAATTTATTGCAAGTGTTACTGGCTCCAGTGGGGTTGGGAGGCTTTAATCCTGAACAGCTCCCTCATGGTCAGACATGGATCTCCTGAGTCACTTCAGGTCACCTCTGTAGAATAGGGGTTCAGTTTTGCTCCTCCCAGGAACCTCATGCCACTTATGGTCCATGGTTGTCTCCTGAAACTGAACATCTAGTTTAACCTCAGAAGGTTTCAGAGAGCATCACAGAAGAGATGGTACTGGTGAGCAGAAAGGGAATGAGGGAGTGAGCAGGGAAAAGCATGTCACGCTGGGGGAACAGCGAGTACAGTGTCCCTGAAGCAGGAACAAGTTAGCATGATTGAAGATAAGCAAGAGCGTACTTCACCCTAGGTGAAGAGCTTTAGAAGTTTTTACTTCCACAGTTTCAGCCATGAGATTAAATTTGTAGACAAATAGGTGTGGTTGTGAGGAACCCTCCATGTTGTTCCCTAGCTTCCACCGGGAGTCCCTTTTTCTTTCCTTTCTAAAAATGTTCATGCATGATAAAAAAAATTGTATTTTTATGGTTTTTTTTTTGAGGAAACTAAACTGATATTTATATTTTATAATATATACAGATGCTTTCTCTATAGCTGCATGTTTTCCCCAATCTGAGAATTTGAGGGAGAGGTTGCTGCCCCTCTGATACCCTCTCCTGCTGCAGCTCCCCCTTCCCTCATGTATTATATAAACAACATCACCCCAGGGTAAGGTCAGTGTTATTGTCTACAGTTTTCAGGTGCAAAAGTTAAAAGTCTACTGAAAGTATAAGGTATGAACTTAAATCCTGACAATTTTCCTACTGCCGTTAGTGATTGCGGCTTAGATTCGTGAGATTGTACCTGGCTTGCTCAGTTTTTATCTATGGGTGAATTTCTTGGCTTTGAATCTTCCTGTGATTTCCCTCTGCCTCCCAGAGAATCAGCTTCTACTCTGAATCTTACTTTTGGACCCCTAACAACCATCTGACTTGCTCTAGCTACTCCCACTATGGTATCAGCTGGTCTACCTCTCCTGCCGTTGCCCGTGCTGTGACAGTTGGTGAGCTGTCATCAGGAAGGGTCTCCTACTCTGCTGCCTTATCTATCAGCTGCTGGGGGAAATCTTTGAGCTGGTTGAATGCCCTGTAACAGAGGTGTACTCCCAGTCAAAGGAGAAAGGCTTTATTTTCCTACTTTCCCATTACAAATTTGATCACTCACTTGTATCTCTGAAAGAAGTCTTAAGAAACTAATCCTGCTGGGATTTGATGGGCTTGGCTAGAATGGAAATCCAGCTGAGAGTTCATCGGTTTCCTGGCAACAGCAGTGAGCAGCAGAGAGTTGTTGCGGGAAGTTTTGGTGGACTGAGGGGAAAAGGAACAGCTGAGGGAAAATGGAAGCCAGAGCCAGCAGCCATGGAAGACTGGGAGAGTCCAGCCTTGAAAATGGAATGTGCAGCCACAGAAGCGAGGAAATCAGAGAACTCAGTAGAAATATAACTAAGCCTCAGATATGAGCTATGTCAGTTTAAATTTCCTAGTAGCCACATAACAAAAAATAAGTAAAAAGAAAGAGATGAATCTCTATTTTAACAATATAATTTACCTAACTCAATTGTATCTAAAACATTTCGATGTCAACATGTAACAACATGAAATGTTATTAATGAAACACTTCACCCTCTCTTTTTTCACAGCACATCTTCAAAATCCAGAGAGTAGTTTATACATACAGCATGTATAAGTTGGAACCAGCCACATTTTGATGTGCTCATGTGCCACATGTGTCCTATCCAGGCAGTGGCACAGTGGATAGAGCATTGGTCTGGGATGCTGAGGACCCAGGTTCAAAACCTGAGGTTGTCAGTTTGAGTGTGGGTTCATCTGGCTTGTGTGTGAGCTCATCAACTTGATTGCGAGGTCACTGACTAGAGTGTGGGGTCATAAATATGACCCCATGGTCGCTGGCTTGAACCAAAAGTCACTGGCTTGAAGCCCAATGTCACTGGCTTGAGCCCAAGGTTGGTGCTTAAACAAGGGGTCACTGGCTTGGCTGGAGTCCTCCAGTCAAGGCACTTATGAAAAAGCAATCAATGAACAGCTAAAGTGCTACAACTATGAGTTGATGCTTCTCATCTCTCTCCCGTACTGTCTGTCCCTCCATCTCTCTCTCCCTCTCCCCCCCTCTCTCTCTTTAAAAAAGAATAAAATGAGCCACATATGGGCTCCATCTCAGACATGATAAAGTGAGAATAAGGGCAGAGGAGCAAGCAGGACACTCAGGGAAAGAAAACCAGGAGCAGGTGGTGCTGGGAGCAGGGACAGCCATGACTGGCTCTGGACTCTTGATAAAGTGACAGCTTGGAGCTTCATTCTTCAACTTTGCTTTTGAAAGTTAATTACATTAAAAACAATAAAACTCTTTATCTTATTTATTTTAAATTTATTTATAATTTTATTCTAAAACTTCATTTTTATGATAAAACTCTTTAAAAGGTGTGGGTAGGAAGTATAATATCTTAGTTAGAAAGTTTCCTTTGTGAATTGCAATTTGTTTTCAGGTCTGGACTGAACTGAGACAATCTGTTGTTCAGTTGGTTGAAGCTGCTCAGACCACTGGGCTGAGTAGGATTCTGAGGTTGTGTCTTGGCTCAGGAGGGAAGTGCACTGTGTTTTTCTGCTCCAGGAGACGGCACACATCAGCTTCCTGGGAAGGCGAGAGACTGGTCCTAGCAGCAGCAGTTAAAGTCATTTCACGTTTCACCTGCTTCAATTCTGTCATCTTTGCTTCCAAATCATTTTATTTCCTGCAGCCAAAATGAGTCTTTGGACTTTTCAGTCTTTAATCAGAAAATTCATTATTTCAGAAACATGCCTAGTTTTATGATTAAAATACGTCAGACTGCACACATTTTATTTTCCCCATTAGAACACAGCAGCAGGCAGCGAAGACTGTCAAAGGCTCACTTCTAACAGATGTGGAAGCAGGTACTTCAAGTCCTGAGCTGTCGAAGGGATTCTAGATTCCAAGGATTTGTGTATTGAAGTTGCTTCTCCTTTCTTCTCCTTCTCCTTGTTCTCTTTTTCCTCCTCCTCCTTCATTCTAGTAGATCTTTAAAATTCCACTGTGAAGCCTTCTTTCTCTGTGTCTGTTGTTTTCAATTTTTAAAATTTGCACTTATTTTACTTTGTGACCTAAGCGAACATGTAGACACATAACTAAAAGCAGAGCTTCATAATTTAACACCTGCTTTTACTTGATATTTCTCCATTTCTCTCTCTTCTAATAGATTGATCTAAAAATGAAACTGATTTCACAAGCTGCTAAATGATTGTGGCCCGCAGTCTTAAGAGGCTTCTTTGGACAATCCTTATAGTTCCATCTAGAAGGTTTTCAAGGATGTGTCCTTATTATACTTAAGAGAAACCTCTGTCAGAGCTGAAACTAACCACTAGTTTGCAGCAAAAAATGGATCATAAGGTCCCAACATCAAAGGCAGAGAAGGGAGAATTTAGCTGGGAGTGGTGTTTGGTCCAAAATGTCCAAGTGGAAGGTCAATACAAATTTCCATTGAAGATATTCATTCCATGTCATTTCATGCAATATATTATTAGGCATATTTAATAATTATGTTTCTTAAAGTAGTAGATTTTTATGATACCACTAAAGGTAAAAAAAAGTCACATATGATAGTATATATAGTGTGATCCTCTTGTGGAAAATAAACATATTTATATAGCTATACAAATATATAAAATATTTGTTTTTTATGTATACAGGTATGTGTCT
Organism: Rhynchonycteris naso; assembly: GCA_037038555.1. NCBI lineage: Eukaryota > Metazoa > Chordata > Mammalia > Chiroptera > Emballonuridae > Rhynchonycteris > Rhynchonycteris naso. Next base: position 192,098,953 of record CM072995.1, on the reverse strand, counting down.
TGTGTATTGTGTGTATATGTATATATGATGGGATATAGATTTTATTTTGCCTTATTATTTATAGTGATTAAAACTTCTTTTTATTTTTCAGTTTTAGTTGACATTCAGTATTATTTTATATTCAAGTATACAGCATAGTGGTTAGACATTTATATAACTTACAGCATGACCCCCTGATAAGTCTAGTACCCATCTGACACTGTAAATAGTTATTAGAATATTATTGACTATATTCCCTAAGCTATATTTTACATCCCATGACTATTCTGTAACTACCAATTTGTATTTCTTAATCCCTTCACCTTTTTCACTCTGCGCCCCCTCTAACTCTCCTCCCATCTGGCAACATCAGTCTGATCTCTGTATCTGAGCTTTTCTGTTTTATTTTGTTTTTGTTCTTTATATTCCACATATAAGTAAAATCATATGGTATTTGTCTTTCTCTGTTTGACTTATTTCACTTAGCATAATACCCTCTAGGTCCATCCTTGTAGTGATAATAGGTAAAATTTCTTTATTTTTTAATGACTGAGCAATATTTCATTGAATATATAAACCACTTCTTCCTTATCTATTAATCTATTGATGGGCACTTAGGTTGCTTTCATATCTTGGCTATTGTAAATTATGCTGCAAGGAACATAGGGTTGTATATATCTCTTCAATTTAGTGTTTTGGATGTCTCCAGATAGATAACCAGAAGTAAAATTGCTGGATCATAAAGTAGTTTTATTTTTAATTTCTTGAGGAACCTCCATATTGTTTTCCATAGTGGCTGTACCAATTTGCAGTCTAACCCACCAACAGTCTAAGAGGGTTTCCTTTTCTTCACATCCTCTCCAACACTTGTTGTTTACTGATATATAGATGACAGTCATTCTGACAGGTGTGAGGTGATATCTCATTGTGGTTTTAATTCACATTTCTCTGATGATTAGTGATGTTGAGCATCTTTTCATATGTTTATTGGCCATCTTTGAAGAAATGTCTATTCATGTCCTCTGCCCATTTTTAATTGGATTGTTTGGGTTTTTTGTTTGTTTGTTTGTTTGCTTGTTTGAGGATTTTTTGGTGTTAAGTTATATGAGTTATTTATAAATTTTGAATAAAAATGTATTTTTTGCCCTTACCAGATATATCATTGGTAAATATATTTTTCCATTCAGTAGGTTTCCTTTTTGTTTTGTTGGTGGTTTCCTTTGACTGCAAAAACTTATAAATTTGATTTAGACCCATTTGTTTATTTTTTCTTTTTTATTCTTCCCAAACAGATTTGTCAGAAAATATATTACTAAAAGCAATGTCAAGGAGTTCACTGACTATGTTTTTTTTTTAGGAGTTATATGGTTTGGGGTCTGACATTTAAACCTTTAATCCAGTTTGAGCTTATTTTTGTATATGGCATGAGAAGGTGGTCTAGTTTCATTTCTTTTCATGTGTCTGTCCAGTTTTCCCAACACCATTTGTTAAATAGACTGTCTTTACCTCATTGTATGTTCTTGCTTCCTTTGTCATAGATTAATTAACCATATAGGTGTAGGTTTATTGCTTTTCTGTTTCATTGATCTATATGTCTGTTTTTTATGCCAGTACCATAGTGTTTGATTATTGTAGCTTTGTAGTATAGTTTGATACCATGATGCTTTCATTTTGTTCTTCTTTCTCAAGATTGCTGAGACAATTAAAAAACCATTTATTATTAAATATAAAGATATTTTACATTACTCTAACTCCACAGACTAGTCCCAGGTTCTTAGTGCCATGTAACATTCAGTGGGGAAGACAAAAGAGCCATAAGATGTCTAGATGGTGTTGCTGCTCTTCCTTCAATAGAGAAGGCAGGAAGATGTAGAGAGAAGATTGTGAATTTTGTTAATGCAGTTGTTATCCCACCCTGACCTTGCTTATTGGTAGTGAGACATGGACTCTTTTCTGTCTAGTCAACTGGTACTCACCAACAGAAAGGTCACCCAAGGCTGCCCAGGTTGGGCATTTTATCATTAGCCATGAACTTAGATAAAACTAAGTGACTCATGTGGGGTCAAATCTTGTATGCCTTATTAGCATCTTGTATGACCAGTGAACTTAATAGTCCATCTGTAATTTATGAGTGAGTACTAACAGCTCTGCATACAACTATTCATTCTTATTACTTTAGTGTGAGAATCTGGGAAAGTTGTGCAGTGGGATCACCCTTGCCAAAAATACCCAGGGGATTCACAAGGTTTTTATGACCCACAAACCAGGTTTAGTTGAATTTTAACAAACCTAGTCTATTTTCCCTCTACTTTGTGTATGCAACATATGTAGCATTAGCTTCAAATGATTGGCAAGGCAAGCAGCTTCTAATCCATTCTTATCATGTCACTATGTCCTTAGGGTATCATTGACATACAGCTCTCTGACACAACACAAGTTAATGCCTCTATTGAAACTCTTAGACTGTGACTTAGTACCTATCCAGGGAATCTTGTGTGTTGTGCTTCTGATGCAATGCACCATATTGGTTCCATGCATGTAGTTAGGGTTTATTATGCCATTTTGTTTGTAGGGATCACAGAACATACTGGTCCATGTGAGCTGACTAGTAACAGGTATTTAATGATTCCCAGGTATGTTGCTGAGTGCAGATAATTAATGTTTGAAAAGATGTGCTTGAGGGAAGCTGCCACGTGTTGGAAATGAGATGACCTACACCTGCTCCCCAGCTGCCACATGACGACGGGCTGCACCACTCGTCTCCGTGCTGTGTTGTCGCATGACATTGCTCTTCTTATGTTTGTTCCAGGATAGCAACCATCTCCTCAACAGAAGTTACCTTGGTGTCCCCATGGCAGTGCCTAGTAGCACACCTTGCATAGCACCAGTGATGCCCTGTGTCTTCCGTGTGAGCATGGAGCTGAGTCCCCGTGCCCCTGTGCATACTCTGCTTCCTCTTTTGGCAGTGCCTCTACTGCTTTGACTTAAACACAGATAGATTTATTGATTTAAATTCTCCCTTTAAGGAGTTCATAGAAAAAAACACACTTTATCCAATCATAAAATATAAATGAGAATACAAATGTTACCATCAGAGAAATAGAAATAAAAGATAAAAATAGAAAATTAAAACAACAAGGAACACTTTCTTCCTGGAAAGCTCTTACCTTTTTGGTTTAAACCTCTTTAGAAACTAAAAATGCTGGAGAGCTCCAAGCCAGAAAAAAAAAAGGCAAACTAAAACCAAACAAACAAACTCTTCACCCCTACCCCTCACAGGTCTCCTTGGATTCTCTGAAATCCAAGCATGGACCCATGTCAAGGAGCAATGGACCCACATTAAGACCCATGCTTAAGCCTCACTTTTTTTTTGCAGAATATTAGCTGAGATGATCAGGAGAAGTCATGGAGAGAGAATATCCTGTGAGAACACGGCTCACAACGTGGGCTCTGGTGTTAACATGGACTGCACTTTAATGCTAAGGAATATAGAAAATGACCAGATGCAGGTTCCAAGGGAATATATTGCATGTCATTTTCTGAATTTGGTGCAGACCTTGACTGTTGGCCTTGGTGACTTATTTGCTGAATTCAGGTTGTAGTCTTCATGAACCACAGAGATGACAAATGTCTAAATAAGTAAGTACTTATAGAATATTGGAGCCTTTCTCCCCTGTCCCTTAAAACACAGCGGAGCTAACCTTTTCTCCTCCATGATTACTGATTTCCTAAGTCATCTTAAAGATGGTTTAATTAATGTCCTCCTAAATGCAACCTCCCAAGTTTAGGATAGGAGACAAGCCTGTGTAGGTGGAGGGAAGAAATGTTCACCTCACGTGTTTCCCTCATCCCCCACATACTGTAAGCAGAGTGTGGCACATGGGGTATGGGTACTGGGATGGTGGAAATATTACGGGCTTCAATGCAGGACAATTGAAAACCTGACCTTACCACATAATAGCTGTGTGACCTTGGTCAATGTCATGTTCAATATATAATAGCTTCCCAGCCTTCCTATTCTGTCTCATCCCTTCCCCTTCAAAGGCTCAGGGCAATTCACCAATGTCAAGAAAAAAGAATTGATGAAATCCTTTGTTCATCTGTTTATTCATTCATTCACTCAATTCAGCAAACAGACTTTGAATACTTTCATGCAGTAGGTATCAAACCGAAATGAATGAGTTATGGCTTCTGTTTGCAAAGTAATTATGGCTTGGGGACATAACAAACCCTAGTTATGATGTGATACTTCTCTAAGTTCCAGGGCTGGATCTCCTCACTAAGCCTTTTCCCTTTTGTGAGGTCCTCACTACATTTCTATATTTATCTCTTAAGACAACAGGAACAAGGGAGTTTTCAACTATGGCGTGGGGAGAAAAGGCTCTGACAGCCCCACAGTGAGCAGACTGGAAGGCGTGGGATGATGAAACAGCTGCACTGCCAGGTGATCTCACCACTGCTCCAAACACCCAGCTAATCAATACAAAAGTCGAAGTATTGGTTTAGTTTAATCACTTATGAGCCTAAATAATGCTAAGTTGTGTATGCATTATTTAGTGTTAAAGGTGATAATTAATATCTTAAGAATGCAAACATATGGTGAGAAATATAAAATAAGGACATAGTAACCATTAATGACTTTGGTTCTCAAAAATTCTTTCAGTTTAAAAAGACATTCCTTTTGTTCGAATGGCTCCCTGATACAATTAGAAGAATATTAAGGCCTTATGGTTTCCTTTAGTCTATGTTAGTTTCTTCAGGCATCTAACTTCAAATAACTTATGTATGTTTCAGGGAAAAGAAAGTACATTATTTTTTTCTTTCTTTTTATTTTCTTATTTTTCCAAGTAAGAGGAGTAGAAATAGAGAGACAGACTCCTGCATGTACCCCTACCAGGATTTATCTACCTGGCAACACCCATCTTGGGCTGATGCTCTGCCTATCTTGGTCCATGCTTGCAGCCAAGCTATTTTTAGCACCTGAGGTGGAGGCCATGGAGCCATCTTCAGCAACTTGCTCTAATCAATTGAGCCATGGCTACAGGAGGGAAACAGAGAGAGAGAGAGAGAGAGAAAGAGAGAGAAGGGGATGGAGAAGGGTGGAGAAGCAGATGGTCACCTCTCCTGTGTGCCATGACCAGGAATCAAACATAGGATATCCATACACAGGGCCAATGCTCTACCACTGAGCCAACCAGAAGGGCGAGAGTACATTATTTGCAAAGACTTTAGTTTTATAGATATAGTTTTATTCTTTAAATAAGACTCACAGGTAACATTTTTTCAGTTTCAAATGTTAAACTCAATGCATATTACTTGCATTTGAAATGAGAAAATTATAAAAACCCTCAAAAGTTGCACCAGGGAACACAAACATTAAAATGCCAATGGAAATTAATGGAGACAGTTTGAGTTTTAATTTTGGTAAAGCAAAAACATCAGATCTCTCAAAAAAAATTAAAAAGGAAGAAAAAGACCTCTAGATTTGGGAGTTTTGAAGCTCTCAGAAAAATCAATGTTGGAAAGAGCTTTACTAATTTTATTAAAACTTTCTGAAATAGAGTACAAGAATCAACACCCCCCCCCCCAAATATGCTACCTATAAAGAGGAAGCTCCCAATGTCAAGGCAACCTATGTGTGTGCAACCATACATGGCTGGAACACAGCACCATTTTCTGTCAATGAATGTAGTAAGGAAGTAAGAAGAGAGAAGATTCATGTCCAAAAATTTGTGACCACTTTTGAGTCACAAATGTTTACCAGTTCCTAATTTCTAGTTTAGTCCTTTTCTCCACAAGAATATGCTGTTTCTCTTTCTTTCTTCAATGACTGTCTGATGTCATGAGTTCTTTTTTTTTTTTTTGTGACAGAGACAGAGAGAGACACAGAGAGGGACAGACAGGGATAGACAGGAAGGAAGGGAGAGAGATGAGAAGCTTCTTTGTTGTGGCACCTTAGTTGTCCATTCATTGCTTTCTCTTATGTGCCTTGATGGGGGGGGTACAGCAGACCAAGTGACCCCTTGTTCAAGCCAGCAACCTTGGGCTCAAGCTGGTGAACTGTGCTCAAACCAGATGAGCCCGTGCTAAAACTGGCAACTTCAGGGTCTGAAAGCTGGGTCTTCCACGTCCCAGGCCAATGCTCTATCCACTGTGCCACTGCCTAGTCAGGCCTGTCATGAGTCTTGATGGTGTTTCCACTGTGCTCTTTTCCAAGACAAATTTTCTCCCCTAAGGTAGTAGAATGCTTTGCAATCTTGGAAAACACATCATTTTTGTTGAGAAAAGGACAGAGCTTCTTTTATCTGGCAATAGAAAGCAATTTAAATTTCTAAGAATTTGCATAACAAGGCCAATTTTAAGGGAGAGCATTTATAGTAAAGGCAAGAAGCTGATATTGTCAGTAAGCATGATGCTGCCTGCTGTTTTTGCCTCAGATGCTGCATGAACAAAAGCCATTCTGGTCACTATCCATCTTCCCTGTTTAGCCAATATATATATTGGCTAAGATCTCACTTATAGATGGTAAGATCTCACTCAAGCCAGTGACCTTGGGATTTCAAACCAGGGATTTCCCTGTTTAGCCAATTATATATATAATACCTTGCCATCAGTTTGGAAGTGCCTGACTACAAAAGTAATTTTGTGCTAAGTAAGTTTGACCCCCATGGGGAGGCTCATTGGAATCTTTGTAACTTCAACTAAATGTGCTCCTATGAGGCTAAAAAAATTTATAAGTTTATGTAATATTCAAACAAATAACATGTGCAGAGCACATGGCTCTTTTTAGCCATTAAATTAACTTGCCCTTCTGTTCGTCACCAGAAGCAGCCACAGCGAGTTTGCTGGCCCTGGCCAGCTTCCATGTTTCCTCCTTCTCCTTGTATTCTGTATGCTCCCTCCAAGCAGGAGAACTACAGAGAAAACCATGTGAGATTTTCTGGGTCTACACTGCTCCTCACGTCTTGTCACCTGTGTCAACTCATGCCAACATTTTCCTAATTCTTTAAGAGCTAACTCGTGTGGTTCATTGTAATAGAAATGATAGTGTTGCCACATATGTTCTACACTTTACTTTGTTCTAGAAGGAGATGCAGGTCCCTGGCTGACCTGGTGCTGGGCACCCTTTTGTTTCATGTGGCTACGTGCTCTAAGATGGACACTGAACCCCCATGGGACAACCAGATTCTTAGAATAAGGTACAGAAACTTGAACATGGAGACCCAGGGCTTTAAGACCAGACTTATCTCTTCTCTGTTTGACTATTGTTCCCAAACTTGCCTAATTTTCCTACATGATGGTAAGATCTCACTCAAGCTGGTGAGATCGCACTCAAGCCAGTGACCTTGGGATTTCAAACCAGGGACCTCAGTGTCCCAAGTTAACACTCTATCCACTGTATCTCCACTTGGTCAGGCTGCACTGTAACATTTTTAGCTTACATAATAGAATAATAAAAACTCAGTCTCTAATATTTCAGGTAAAAGTCTCTAAATTATATATGATTAAATGGAAACATCTTGTGTTTGTGTGCATGCATGTATGTGCATATGTATGATATTTCACTGTCTCTATCTCCCCTCCAAGCTATAGCTGAGGCATATATGTACATATGTTCCATGCTGAGTTTAGACTCTAAATCAGTGGTTCTCGAAGTGTGTGCCAGGGCGCACTGGTGTGCCCTAGAAGATTTCCAGGTGGACCCTATGGTATTCCAGAGAAATATGTGCCTGTTGGGGACCAAAAAACAAACAGGGTTTTTGAAATTTAGATTTTGGGGAGACAGAGGTGTGGGGAATTGGCTGTAAGCTGACAGTCTGCCCAACCCCCACCCCCGCCTCACTTGCCTGATTAGGTTGCAAAAGGCTGTTAAGTTGTGGTGCTGGATTGTTTACACTACCCCCCCCCCCATGTTCCCTAGAAAGACTGGAGGCAAGTTTCTTCTATCCTTTGCTTGGTGTAAAGTTAAGATGATATGTACGGTGGGGGTTTTGGATTGATGATTAAATGTAAGAAATTGTTTCTTGAAGCCTTCTGGATTTCTATAAAAAAAGAATAGGTGGCAATATCTGAAAAAGCTTTGAACATTTTACTACAATTTTCAACATCCAATTTATTTGAATTAGGATTTTCTACCCTCAACACAATCAAGAGTAAAAAGAGAGGAATTCTTCAATGTATTGATGAGGAAATGAGAGTTTGCCTTTCAAATATATGTCCAAACATTGAAGAAATTTCTAGGACACATCAAGCTCATGTTTTTCATAAACACAAAAATGAAAATACTTAACACATTCATGCCAGGACCTGCTGAATTTATTAAATCTTACTAAGAATGTGTCTATATATGTATATATAAAAAGATAACATTTTTGTCATTTTCTTATTTTTTAATCCCTCTTTTTTACAAATTCTAAAAAGCAAAACTCAAAAAATGTAGCATAAAAATGTTTTCTAATGTCAGAATAAATGTAATTTTGTCATATTTATTTTGTTTAATTACCATAAAAGCATGCTTGGACTTTATATTTTTTCTTTAATATTTGACTTAATTATTATAACATATTTCTCAGAAATTTGTATATAGTGCACCTACAATTATTTGTAGGATTTTAAATGTGCCCTGACTTCAAAAAGTCTGAGAACCACTGCTCTAAATCAATGAAATGATGGCCAGATAAACTCTACTGAGTGTTTTCAGAAACTATTGAGAAATTTCTCACTTTTGGTTTCTTTCACTACCCTCTGTGATCCTCTTCCCCAAGCTGACATTTTCTCTTTGCCAATCAGAGCCAGTGCCTTTGCTTCCTCAGGGAGTGCCATGTCTTCCAATTTGTTTATGTTCATAAACTCAGAAAGCCATCACAAATGTGTGTATTGGTGCAGTGTGATTCCATCGAGAAGAAAGACCCTGGACTTAAAAGTCAAGAGTGCTACATTCCATCCTGCATGGATCTGACATGAGCCAGCTTTGGGACCTTGGGCAAGTTGCATAGCCTGACTGACCTCAGGTCCTTCCTCTGAAACTTGAAGATGTTAATTACAACTCTAACTCCCTCACAGGACTTTGTGAAGAGCAAATGTGCCAAAGTTTGTGGAAAGTGTTTACTGTGTGACCCCAAAAGTTCACTGAAATTTTAATAGATTTCCTTCTTTTTATGGCTGAATAATATTCCATTGTGTATTTCTTTATCCATTCATTTGTGGATGTACATTTAGTTTGTTTCAATATTGTGGCTACTGGGAATAATGCTGCAATAAACATAAAGTATGTACAACCATCAAGATCTTGATTTCAATTATTTTGGATATATGCCCAGAAGGGGAAGTGCTGAATCATACTGTAGTTCTGTTTTTAAAGAAATTTCCAAACTTTTTTATAGTGGCTGCACCAATTTACATTCTTACGAACAGTGTACAAGGTTTTAATTTCTTCTCATCCTTGCCAACACTTATCTTTTTTAAAAATATTGATTTTGGAGAGAGAGATGAAGAGAGAGAGAGAGAAGGAGGAGGGGGGGGGAGAGAGAAACACATTGACTTGTTGTTCCACTTATTTATGCATTCATTGGTTGATTCTTGTATATGCTTTGACCAGGGATTGAACCCACAAGCTTAGTGTATCAGGATGATGCTCTAACCAACTGAGTTACTCAGCCAGGACTCATTTTTTTTTTTTTAATTACAGTCATACTAACACGTATGAGGTGATACTTCACTGTAGTTCTGATTTGCATTTCCCTGGTAGTACTGCCATTTATCACAACCAGCATAAACCTATAGGACATTATGTTGGATGAAGTAAGGACAAATCCTGCATGACTCTACTTGTCTGAGGTATATGAAATAATCAACGGTTAGATGCAGAGGATATAGTAGTGGCTGCTAGGCTGGGGAAATGGAGAGCTGTTATCAATGGTAAAAATCAATGGTGCAAAGTTCCACTTATGGTGCATGAACGGTTCTAAATTTCTGCTCTACAACAGAGTGCCAATAGTTAACATTATTTTGTTGAGTGTATTATCCTCTGAAACATTTGTTAAAAGGTGAAACTCATGTTAGGTGTTATTAACACAAAACAAATAGACAAACAATAACAAAAGAATAAATGGAAACTTTGAGGGTGATGGAAGTGTTCGTACCTGGATAGTGGTGATGTTATCATGGGTGTTTGCCTATGAGGCTGACCTCATCAAATTGTGCATATTAAATATATCCAGTTCATTATATGTCAGCTCTTAATGTTGACTGAGTAGGAAAAATAATAGTATTACTACTAACTGCGGTATGAACAATAATAAAAAGAAGAAAACCTAGAATTTAAGTGGAATTTTTGCACACTCAAAGGATAAAAATATATAGAATCTAAGGAGATAAAAATAATTTCATCAGTGGTCATTTTAGGAAGGGAATTATAGCTAACCCTTAAACAACATGGGTGTGAACTACATGGGTCTACTTATGTCTGAACTCTTCATATTTACAAAAGTATGCATTTCATTTCAATACTGTATACTAAACAGATGACACAAACACAGTATTTATAACACAGTACAATACTATAAATATATTAAATGTATTTTCTCTTACGATTTTTTTTTCTTTCTTTTTTTCTTTTTCTTTCCAAGTAAGAGGAGGGGAGATAGAGAGACAGACTCCTGCATGTGCCCTGACTGGGATCCACCCAGCAATCTTGTCTAGGTGGTTCTGCCCATTAGGGGCCATGCTCACAACCGAGCTATTTTTAGCACCTGAGGTGGAGGCTTGATGGAGCCATTCTTAGTGCCCGGGGCCAATGTGCTCAAACTAATCGAGCCATGGCTGTGGAAGGGAAAGAGAGAGAGAGAGAGACAGAAAAAGGAGAGGGGGAGGGAGAGGGGTGGAGAAGCAGATGGTCACTTTTTCTGTGTGCTCTGACCAGGAATCAAACCTGGGACAGCCACACGCCAGGCCAATGCTCTACCATTGAGCCAACTGGCCAGAGCCTCCTATGATTTTCTTAACATATTTTTTTCTCTAGCCTACTTATAAGAATGCAATATGTGTGTTAATCAACTGTGTGTTATCGGTAAGGCTTCCTGTCAACAGTAGGTAATTAGTAGTTAAGTTTTAGGGAAATCAAAAGTTATACTCAAATTTTTGACTGTGCAGGGGGTGAGTGTTCTGATCCTATGTATTGTTCATAGGTCAGCTGTACATATGTCAGTAAAATTTTTCTGATGAGTGCTTGGGGTAAAAGAGAAGAGGAGACCTGGGTGTGTGTGGAGTTGATCAGCACATGGTATGGGAGGCAGCTTTTCAAACACTTCAGGAAGGAAGGATGAGTGATGAGACAGAGGAAGAAAGTGGGTGGATATAGAGCCCCAGAGATGGCTGGTTTTGTCCCTCCTGTGGATCCTATGTCATTACTCCACCCAAAACATTTCTTGTGGAGCTGTGAAGGTACCACAGCACCTGACATGTGTGGCACAGGAGGAATGAGGTGGAGAAAAGCATGTGCCCCTGAGCCAGAGGGACTTGTGGAAACTCTGGGGACTATGGGAAGTCACTGTGATGGAATTGAACTTCAAGTTAGCTCTCTGCAGTTTTCTGAAAGGCAGTGTATATCTGGGATATACTACACACCAAACTTACCATCGTTACACCAACCTGCCTCCCATGTCTGCTGGTGGCTTTACCTATAGTTTCTTTTTTCCTGTTGTCTCATATGTAGACAGTACCCAGTACCTGGAAATTTTTCATTCAACTATAAGCAGAAGTTATTCAAAATATACACAAATCAGTCATTTCTAAACCTGACATTCTTTTTACTTGCCAATTTAAATTGGTTTCAGGGGAGTCTGGACTACATTTAACATTTAGAGTTATTAGATTTAATGCTATCATTTCCTGCAGAATTGTGGATAGCCTGTCCACTGTTTGTTTAGGACAAATAGTCTCATTGTAATGAGCAGCCATTAGTGTTGCTTTTATTTACACATGCTACCACAAGAGAAAGCCAGCCTGTGCAGGGAAAGGATGAGTGATGAAGGAGTTTGCAGGGTGCAGGGTCTGCAGCAGAATAGTCGAGTTCTGCCCAAGGGTTCAGTGTCCCCTCAAGGTTGTTTTTAGACTAAACAACAACCCCAGTTTTCATCAGATGTTGGATCTCTTTGTTGTTGTTTTCAAGCTCCGAGGAGATAATCTGCCTGTCACCCTTCACCCTGGTTTATTTTCTGCCTTCATTTTAATCAGACTGCCCAGAGAAGGGAAATTGTTGCCCAGGGCACTCTGAAGCAGAAAGCTGTTGGCTGCTTGTTCCATAGTTTCAGCACTAAGGCCGAAAGGAGTAGAAATAAGGAACTAGATTCCTTGTCTCCCCACCTGGCTGTTGTCCTTCCAAATATTTCCAAAGGAATTTCTCACTGGGATGTTAACAACCTTCCAAATCCTTTCGTTCTTTTGAAAACTTAAAGATGTTCTCCTAATAGTTAAAATTATTTGTAGTCTTATACATACAGTCTAGGATAGTGATTTTCAACCTTTTTATACTTGGGGACCAGTAAAAATAGAACTGTTTTTGGGACAGCTAAAACAGAAATCACCTTGAGTATAAGCGAATTTGATTCAGATCATTGAGTCTATAGTCTTCATACAATATCAGGGTGGCGAACTCTTTTACAGACCAGCGGGAAATTGCTGGCAGAATGGTCCATAGACCATTGGGTGAAAATCACTGGTCTAGGGAATGAGTTTGATCAATATAGACAGATTTAGTTATTCTGTCCTGATTTATCTTGGGTTTATATTTTCTTGTCTGGACACTTATAGTAGTGAAATTAGTTATAGGATTAGTGATGGTGTTTAAAGCAGAGGAAGCTGGGGAAAGGGCTGCAGGACACAGTAAAAAGGGGAATAAATTAGCAAGAGCACTGATCTGGGTGCCACAGAAAGTCCAAACCCTTTGCTGACAGGTATATCCCAGAGGGGACTTGATGGAGCAGGGTCACTGTCAGGGAAGGAGGGAAGGGAACCAGATCTCTAGGCAGATGCATGACACTGGGACCACATCAACACTGGGTGAAGGAGTGCCGGAGAGGAGGATCAGGGACAGGGGCAGGGGCAGGGGTAGGGATGAGTTGACAGGATGTGCACCTAGAGGGAGGCTCGGGAGCAGAGCAGCAGGAATAATTGACCTCAGCCCATGGAAGAGAGCAAACTCCAACCTTGGCCTCTATCCACACAGGAATAAAGGGAAGTTTGTGTCTCTAAAGATTTTGAGAGCAAAGGACTAGAGGAGGCTCAGGCAAGCAGATCAGCATCTTGAGAAAGCACATCTGCAGTGTCACAGAAATAGCAGCTTGATGTCTGAGATGCCAGGCAGCCTCTGATAGGTGGGCAAACAAGTGTGTGAAGGACCAAGGTGTCAGTTAAATATTGCCTTCAACAACGCAAGACATTCTCAGGTTTGTCCCTTGGTTTTGTCTTCCCTGTATTCTGCATCATCTCAAAAACAAGGCTGTGTCTTATTTCCCTTGGCTTTTCTCCCCCTGGCACGTTCTTGGCACCGGTAGGCACAGTTGTTCCTTGGCAACTGTAGGATATTATTGCTAAGATGCCTGTGGATCTCCAAATATGGTATTATTATGTAAAATCAGGCCCTCTATATAAAATGCTATAGTATTTGTGTATAACCTAGGTACAGCTTCCTGTGCGTGTTAGATCATCTCTAGTTTACTTAAAATACCTACCACAATGTCAATGCTGTGTGAATAGTTGTTATGCTCTATTGTTTAGGGGATAATAACAAGAAAAAAATGTCACTACAAGTTCAGCACAGATCAAATGATCATAGGCCTAACCACACATTTCACATCAGCAAAAAAATAGTATGTTTTTTCAAATTCTTTTGATCTATGGTTCGTTGAATCCATGGGCATGGAACCTGTGAATTTGGTGGGCCCTGTATATTGAGAAAAGTTAATGAACTGCATTAAGTCATGGACTGATTCAAAGGCACATACCAGGAGCTAAGAAGCGGAAGTTGCACATCAGGGAGGACGAATGGAAGCATGACTCAGTGCTAGGCACATGTCTAACCATCTGAGGACATACGCCCAGAGTCTGGAGTACATGGCACTTACAGGCATCTAGTGAAGACCCTCTTGCTGCGGAGTCTGAAGTGTAATGACAGTGGGTGGTTGACCATTAGTTACAATGATTTGTTTTGGAGTAACTGTCTCATAGGGGATAAAAAGAGAAAAGATGGGTATATTAGTTACCATTTTTGCATAGCATTCCACTCCCAAACTTAATGTTGTAAAAGAACAAACATTTGAACTTCCTGTGATTCTGTGGATTTTCCCAATGGTTCTGCTAGTCTAGGCTGGTCCTGCTAGGGCTGGATGGCTGATGGTGGCCTCACCCACATGGCTGGTGTTTGGGAGGGTGATTGGTTTGGGAGAGGCAGTCTCAGCTGAGAGAGCTGATCTCTGCTCCACGTGGTCACCCATCTCTGAACATGCTAGCTTGCACTTTCCACATGGCAATATCAAGGCCCCAAGTCTCTGCTTGCATTTGCTTTTCTCCCATTGGCCAAGGCAAAATAATGGCCAATTTCAGACTCAAGAGGAAGATAACTGGATCCCAACCCTGAATGGGAGAAACTACAAAGTCGCATTGCAAAGAGGTGAGTGTACACTATGGAAGCATAGATCTTCTGCAATCTACATGGTAATTTCATAGGTAAGTGTGTATATTTTAGTTCTGTAGGTTTATATGGAATAAAAGAGAAAAGAAGAATAAGAAGTGGAAATATTAATGCAAAAAAACCCCAGTATTTTGCAGGAAGCAAATTAATCTGAAAAAACATGTTTCCTGTAGAAAGACAGGCATGGTTCTGAATCTTAGCTTTGTTAAGTAACAGGTAATAGTAGTCTGTTATCTACATCTGTAATTTTGGACTAACTAATGGTGTCTACCAGACTTCTCCACTGTAGATTTATTTTTCTCAATCCATAATCTATTCTTTGGAATTGAGTTAATGAATCATTAAATCCTGCTTACCCTCAAGTGCAGGGTAATGCAGGTCTACCGTCAGGGGCTGAATCACAAAAGTTGTGTGGAATTCTTCTGTAAGGGACAATTGTCCATTAGTCTTCTTACATTTTAAGTGTCCTGAAATGTCTCTGGAATAAAAGTTTTTATTCCTGTTGATTATTTGTGTTTTCTTTCTTTTGTCTTGATTAGTCCTGTTTGGTTTTGTAACTTTTTATAAATATTTTCAAAGAAACTACTTTGGTTTTAAGGAAACTACTTTTAGATTTTTCTCTGTTGTGTGTTTGTTTTCTATTTCTGTTTATTTTCTTTTTTGCTTTCTTAATTCTACATTCTCCGCTTTTATTTTGCAGCTTTTTGAGTTGGATTATTAGAGCATTAGGTTTTTAGTTTTTCCTCTTTGCTAATATATTTATTCAAGGCCACAACATTTCCATGAATTTAGCTACAGCCCCAATTGGTATGGCTTATTTACATTATTATTTCATTCAAAATATTTTCTAATTTTTTCTTTGACCCATTGGTTATTTCTGTCTCTCTTCTAATTTATTCTCTCTTTTCTTTCTATCAATTATTAATATACTCATGTGAAAATCTTTAATTATAAATGTGGCTTTCTCTACTTCTCCTTGAGATTTTATGTTTGATTTTGTATATATGTTAGGCCATGTGATTAGGTGAATATAAATTTCAGATTATTAGGTCTTTATTTATAATTTACCTTTTAGTTTTAAGAAATGTTCTATTCCATACCTAGCAATGCTCCTTGTCTTAAAATATACCTGTCTTATATAACTAAGTCCACATCAGCTTTTGGAGTTAATATTCATATGATATATTTCTGTTGTTTTTTGTTTAACTCTCAAACTTTTTATGTCTCTCTTGTCAGTAGCATGTAGTGTTAAAACAATTAGTCTAACAGTCTTTTTAATTAGAATATGTAAAGCTTGTAATATAATAAAATGCTAACATATTTAGTTTATACCTGACATTATTTTTTTTATTTGTTCTATCTGTTCTTTGCTCTTTTTTCCTTTATTTCTTGACTTTAAATTAATCAACTATTTTTAATTTATTTAATTTTTCTTTATTTGCTTTATAACTACACATGCTTTTATTCTACTTCTGATTGTTACTACAGTAACTAAAATATATCCATCTTCAATGATTTTTAATCCTGTTTGGGACTATATATTATATATCCTCATAAGCAGGGTAGGGTGACAATATATAACTTACTGATCAGACTTGTGGCAAAGAGTGCAGTTTATTTCTGAGTGAGAGGGGGCACTTTTCATAATCATGTTGGGATACAGATAAAAACAACACCTTTCCTGGGTCAACTTCATCATATTATCATTGTCTGAACAAGATACCCAGTAATAAAGTTGCCATATAAAATTTCTGACCACTTGTTTTAATTAAGAGATGGTTCCAAGGGCTACAGGGTTAAATAAAATATTGTTTCTCCTTGCAGTATTTTGTACTTCTCATTGAATTATAGTTGACATACAATATATTACTTTCAGGTATACAACATAACGATTCTGAATATTTATACCTTACAAAATGATCACAATAAGTCTAGTTACTCTTTGTCACTGTACAAAGTTATTAGGATATCACTGATGCTGTACATTATTACATCTCTGTGACCTATCTATTTTATAAGTGGAAGATTTTAAACTTTAATGTCTGTATACCTGGGTCTTTTCCTCACATCTTTATAAAAGCCTGTGTTGGGGTGGGAGGGCAAATCGTATTGCCGCAGAAGATAGCAGAGCTGGGGGAGGCTAATAAAGACCTGGCCGTGTGCAGGATGCATGCAGCCTGGCACTGGGAAGGAAAGGATGGGGATAAATGGGCCAAAGGTAGCTGAAAGTTTTATAAGCTGGAGGAGATCGTATCTAGAAGGAAATGAAAGAGCTACTGGAGAGGGAGAAGCTTGGATGCTGCTGGGGTGGAAATAAGATCAAGGTTCTTTGGGAAGAGAGGAATTGAAGTCAGAACTATGCAAACACCTCCATCTGATTAGTGATGACACCTCTAGCTCGAGGACACACATTAGGAAGACAATGTATAATTATTGTTGTTATTTTTTGGAAACACTGTTTTATTTCTTCAATCATTATTTGAGCCAGTTGGTTATAGAGATGCTTTACCCCAGGGTCCCCAAACTATGGCCTGCGGGCACATGCGGCCCCCTGAGGCCATTTATCTGGCCCCCGCCGCACTTCCAGAAGGGGCACCTCTTTCATTGGTGGTCAATGAGAGGAGCACAGGATGCATCTGCACCCATAGTACCCATTGAAATACTGGTCAGTTTGTTGATTTAAATTGACTTGTTCTTTATTTTAAATATTGTATTTGTTCCCGTTTTGTTTTCTTACTTTAAAATAAGATATGTGCAGTATGCATAGGGATTTGTTCATAGTTTTTTTTATAGTCCGGCCTTCCAACGATCTAAGGGACAGTGAACTGGCCCCTGTGTAAAAAGTTTGGGGACCCCTGCTTTACTCACTACCCAGGGGATAGCAAGAAAACTATCAATTTACAAAACTCTGGTCGGTCTCAAGAAATGGAATACGTGATCAGTGTTCATTGTAAACATGTTAGTAAAAATGCCTAGAATAGTGTGATATTTTGTTCAAAGAAATAAACTCAGTAAAGTTTTGGTGTGTGTGTGTGTGTGTGTGTGTGTGTGTGTGTGTATGTGTGTGTGTGTTCTTTCCATTCCCTCGATGTTCATACTATTGGAGGATTTATAACAGCGTCAATCTTCATTTGTGTTAAATAATATTATGAGAAGCCTTGCTAGCTAGCTTAGATAAAACGCGTCACTAACCTACTCCAGTGGCCAGAGGTCCAGTGTTGTTTGTCTATGGACTGAATGTTATCCCACACATCTGCTTGAGAAGTTGCTTTTGAGAGAATCTGTTTTAATACCAGTGCCAAATTTCACCTGGCTTTTCTTCTCGCTCTGAAAAAAACTTTGTCAGGTTGGAAAAATGCAATAGTCTGTGTTCAGTAACATGGCTTTGAGTCATTTCCTAGGGACGTAACTGCCACTTCGATTCAGACCAGTTGGTAATTTCACCTGGAGCCAGGGCGGACAGGTGCGGACCAAGCTCCAGTGTCCCCTCGGAAGTCCCATGAGGACCGTCGGTGACAGGGTTTTATACTGTTAGGATTTTCTCTCTTCATTCGGGTAAAATAATTTAAGTTTCCTTCCATCTGTCATCTGTGTTAAAGTCGCTGAAGTCTTCTTCCCCCAGTTATCCCTGTTTCTGCTGCCACTTGCCTTTAAAGGCAGCTGGGCTCATGGAGAGTGGGAAGAGGGGAGGGGTAGAGAATGGGGTAGGACAGATGGTCTGTCAAAGGATATGAATGCCAAGCTATAAAAATTGTAAGGCATATTTTTTATGACAACATTAATTCCTGACAGAATCTAGAAGCCTCTGTGTTGGCAGCTGTGAATGTCCCTCCAAGGCCGTCACATGTGACTGTTATCAGGAAAGCCCAACTGTCTCACCATCTTTTTCCTGATGGACACACCATGTTGATTAAGTAACTTCTGATTCACGGGAACTGGTGTCATTTTTACCCTTAAAATAAGCTCTCCACAGCATATTCAGGGATGAAACTTGCCCCAACTAAATTTGACACAAGCTAAGCAATTTCTAAAATGTACTATGTTCTACGTTCTTGAAATAATTTTAAAGTGACTGTAATATTTGTGTGAGTGTCTGTTGTGGTGCCTCAAACAAGATGAGTGCATATTATAAACAATTTAGTACATAAAGAAAAAGTTTGGGTTAAAAAAAGGCATAATGTGAAGATTTTGTTTTGAAATAGCTATTTCCAGCTTTCTGAGCATCGTATCAATAACATTTGTGACAATATTATTTTACCTTGTGCAGGACTTATATATAAAACAAAATTATATGGGTTGCTTTTCTATAAGGACTTCATTCATTTCTTTTTACAGGGAGAGAGAGAGAGAGAGATAGGGACAGACAGACAGAAACAGAGAGAGATGAGAAACATGAATCATCAGTTTTTCATTGCGACACCTTAGTTGTTCATTGATTGCTTTCTCATATGTGCCTTGACTGCAGGCCTTCAGTAGACTGAGTAACCCCTTGCTCGAGCCAGCGACCTTGGGTCTGAGCTTTGCTCAAAACAGATGAGCCCACGCTCAAGCTGGCAACCTTGGGATCTCGAACCTGGGTCTTCCGCATTCCAGTTCGACACTCTATCCACTGCACTACTGCCTGGTCAGGCAAGGACTTCATTCTTGATGAACATGCATTTTGCTAAAAGCTTAACAGTTATAAAACTATGCTGTAAATTAAATGTTTATCACAAACATACAAATCATTGTGTATTGCAAGGTGACTGGAATATTAACTTTTTAGTCTTTGTACAGTTATAATAAGTTTTGTTACAGATGCTAAAACTCAACTCAAATAAGCTTTGAAAAAGAAATGAATTTACTATATATATAAATGAGGAGTTGAATAATAAAGTCACAAGGGGTCAAGATATAGCTGGACTTTCAGAGTTTTTGAAATCAGAGTTTGAACACCTCCAAAATATTCTATCACCAATATGTGCATCTGTTTCTCTCAATTTGCTTAATTCTCATTCACTGAACAAGTTTCTTACCTGTGGTGGGGAACATGACAATAATAACTTCTGATGTTCACATCTTGTGGTTCTCAGCAACAGAGAAGGGTGCCCTGAGTTTGTAAGTCCAGGGGAACGATTTCATTAGTACAGCTGGGCAAGTATAACTCTAGATCAATCAACAATGGCCAAGACAGGAAGGTGCTAGAGGGGCCCAATTTGGGTCATTTGTCTACCTTTGATCCAATAAATGTGGCTCAGGTCAGAATTGTCAAGAACCTGGAGGCTTTAATGGACATGAGGTTGACATACGAGCAGCTCCATAAGAAGAAAGAACGGATGGAAAGATGATGTCCTAAATGCTCCCTAAAACTCACTGGTGTTATAAATAGGTGAAAGAGATGGTTACACAAAAGGGAAGGGAAAGATGTAACATTGCTTTTTGGACCTTACTCACCAAGCCTCATGCCCTGAGCATGCCGTCCATATCAGGCTCATGAATAGTTTCTTCTTGGACATGTACTGAGGTTGTTGTAAGGTTCCTGTAACCCTCTCTTCCTGCCCATCTTGGATTCTGTAGCTGTGTTTCATTTGAATAGTGTGAATGAGACTAAGATGGTATGCAATTCAAATGATTAAGCAATTCTCCATCTAATCTTTTGGAAGAAATGTGAAGAGTAGGGTTTTCATAAGATGAGAAAGAACACAATAAGGTGGACAAACTTCCCTGAGCAGAAGAAACACATAGTTCTGGATGTTGAGTGCTTTGAGAGCACTTTTCCTACTTCATCCTGGAGGGGTGCAAGGAGGATCGGCTCAGGATCTCAATGGGACGCTTTAGGTCTTTGAGACCAACCCATCCAGAGACAGATCTTTTCCTTCACAATGCTGACCACTCTCCTAGTATAATCACTTGCATAATTATGGGAACAACCCCTGTATATGGAGACCACCTTCCACCAGCATTGGCAGAAGAAGAAAGTGGAGTCATAATTTTGGCTTGCTGGAGACTAAATGACATGAGATTGAAAATATTACTTTCTCTATTTCCCTACCTTTAGTAAAAATAATAAGTGTAGTTAACCGAGCGATTAGAGGCTTAGTTAAATTCACTTTGATGAAGCTGTGTGGGCTGTTACAACGAGGTTTTCTGCAGACTACAGCCGGTGCTCACTGAGGGGAAGAAAGAGAGTGCATTTCAGGTTTACAGAATGACTTTATGTCAGTTGCCTCACAATTGATTAGAGACACTCCAAACACCAGCCATACCACTGATTACATCACTTGCCCTGTACACACTTCTGACGTGCAAAGTTCAACTCCCCTCACAGACGCTGACCACCCAAACCCGTGATGACAGGGTTGCACAGCAGCTGTGGTCATGCAGTGGTCAGGGCCCTTCTGTACTGACTTCAGTGGTGACCACTCACATGTTGATGTGCCAAGAAACACACTATTTTATGCTTGCATTGCCAGGCGACACCCCTTCTCCTCCCTTTTCCGGCCACACGCTCTGAATGTCCAGTGAGCCAGTCACACTGTCACACATGAGCTAGGTTTGTGGCGGAGGAAATATCTGTAGGTCAGCCCAGGTTTGGAGACAGCAGAGTATAACAGAAAAGCATGAACTTCCGAATTATGTGAAATTGTCTTTGCCAACTGCCTTCCATTACTCTTCTTATTATAAAAACAATTAGGACTTTGGCAAGAAATCCAAATACTCTTAACAAATTATAAAATAAAAAGTTGAAGTCTCCCGCCTGCAACCCATAGTTACTGTACAGAGAGGGTCCTTATGATTATTGAGTTCTCCTAGTTCCCGTCATAACCCTAAATTAAGTATTAGCATGCATTTAGGTAGCCATTTGTCAGTTGTAAACATTGTCTCTTGACTGCCTTGCAAAACTAACTACCCTCCCTAGCCACTAGTTGAACTATTGCACCGGGGAACAAAATTGTTGTTGCACCCACAAAAACACTTGTTCTTACCTAATTAGATGTGCTGATCTCAAATCTGACATTAGTTTTTCTCTGTAAACTACAGTTTTTTTGCAATTCAAGATTTTAGGTTTTTATCTTATTGTAAAATTTTCAACATTTACTTTAACATAATGAAGTAGAATGTCTTCCTGGGCATCATCTTTGTGAAAATATAATAATTTATATAATGCAATAAATATACTAATACACTAAAAGATATGATTGCATCAGAATTTGTCTACAATTTCTAAATAGAACATTAAAACACTTATTTTAATCATAAAATTTGCGCAAAACTTATTTAAATTCTATTCAGGCAAAAATTTGTGTTTGTACCTCTTGCGTTTGTGTACATGTTGAGGAAAATCTCGTTTGATGCTCTAGCTGTAGTCTGCTCAACACCACCAGCTCCAAGATTTTCGGGAAACTTATCAAGGTTCAGGAAGTGAATCTAATGCTCATGTTACATCCAATGTCGTGGAAAGCCAACAGCATCCTTTGAACCAGAAGTTCATAGTTTTCTGCTTTTATGTTGCCAAGGAAGTTCTTTGTAACTCCCACAAAAGACTGCCATACTGCTTTCTCCTCCATATTCATCTTCCTGGCAAATTCTTCGTTACATATGAGGGTTCAAATTTGAGGTCCATTGAATACACCTGCTTTTATCTTCTCGAAAGACAAGGCAGAAAAAGCAGAAATAATATGTTGAAAGCATTCACTTTCTCTATTCAAAGCCTGAACAAACTGCTTCGTTAAGCCCAGTTTGATGTGAAGTGGGGGGAAATGATCCTGTCTCGATTAACTACAGGTTCATTCACAATATTTTGCATCCCTACTTCCAGAGCTTCATGTTTTGGCCACTCCTTCTGTGTGCAGTGTTTCTCCCAAGCTTGGCTATCCCACATGGTTCCACAGTCAGGCAGAAACGAGGTCTGGGTTAGCCTCTGAACACAGACCATTTTAGCTCTTATTTGATCACAGGGATGGTGACAATGGTGAGGACTCCAGCCCTTGCATCCCACACCTTCAAGGTATTTGGGGGCTTATTGGGGACTTCCCATGTGGCCATGGCATGGAAGGCACTCCAGAGGGTGTGGGTGACAAGTTATCAAGCTGGGATCCAGCAGACTGGCCACACAACAGAGAGAAGAGACACACCACATAGGGACACTAATCCTTCCTCCCAGGAGTTGCCTGTGACAAATGTCACCTTTGCCAGGTGGTTTGCACATTTAGGGGTTGATGAGGTTTCTAGGCAGTTTGACAACAAAGCTGTTCTATAGGCTTATCCATAATCAATCTGGTGGCCTTGGGTGTTACTCCAACACACCTCCCTGCAGAAGGACTCAGGGAGGAGTGAACCCAGCAGGAGCACCCCACCTGCCCAGCCTTGTTTGTTCATACTTTCCTTTGAGAAAGTCAACAAACCTCTCTTCTGCAGTCTTCCCTTTCCATTGCCCTGTTTCACACTTATTCTCTTTCATTCTTTGTCCTAATTTCAAAGACTTCAGAGGGGGTAGAAGCTACACACAAGTTCTTAATTCCTGGTCTGAACCTTTATTAGCTTCTCAGAGCCCTGAACTCTTTCCTGAAGCAAAGGGACAGTCATGTTGAGCTTTAAATCTCTCAAGAGCTGGCATTCTGCCTACTAAGAACTCAATAAATACCAACTTTTCTTCTTATACTTATGTGATATAGATGGTGGCCACTTTAGTGACAATAAAAGCAACACTCAAATGAGCTTTCATTGGGGCTATTCACAGATATTCTAGAGATTCTGGCTATTTTTTGCAAAAGGCACATAGTAGGACTATACCCCTCCCACACTAGGAGTTAAGGGTATCTGCAGGACTTGTTTTAGTCCATTCAATGTGTGTGTGGTCATCTGGAAAAGAGGCCATGGGGCAAAACCTTTTCACCCTGGTCTTGGTGAGTTGAGTACTTTAAGGTCATGGATGAGGGATTATCCTGGTTCCTAGAAAGCCAGTTGAACGTAAACTGACCCATGGTGACCTTTAGCATGGCAAAGAAATAAATCTCTGTGGCATTAAGACCCTGAGGTGAGGGGCAGGGGGTTGTTAATAGCATAATCCAACCATTCTAAATGATCCATGTCACATTAGACTCTCCCTTCACCTTCCCAGCCAGCCTCCTCCATGTGCACATCTCCCTCATCCTCAGCATCAGACGTCTTCCCTGGTAATGTCTCAGGTCCACGCACAAGCTGGATAGCTCCTGCTGCCGCCTAGCTTGTGAACCGCATTTTGAGTGTGAAAAGGATTACAATTCTTATTGTTTCCCATGCTTTAAACAATGATGAATTGATATTGGTAGTTTTCTGAGACACTATTTTGTATGGAAAAAGTATGATTTTGAATCCAGACAGACCGAAGTTGACTGACAGACCTGCCGCTCACTATATGGCCATGTACACGTATCTAAACCTCTCTAACATTTCGTTTCATAACCCAAAACAAATAAAAACATCTGAACTTTTAAGGTTTGGGCACTTTATTTTGGCAAGTAAATTTTCTTTCCACTGTCATCATGCAGAAGCATCTACATCCACAATGAGTTTATCTCTGATTATCAACGTGAGCAGACCCCACATGAAAGGGGCTCTATTAAGTCTTGTCCTAAAATCCATCCCTCCCCATGAGCCAGAGGCAGGTCATGTTCACATGGTTTTGAGGGCAGTGTCAGTATGCCAAGAGGCAATGTGCACATATGGAAAAGAAGATGAGCTGGTCATTTGCTCCCAAGCTATAGTGACATCTAGTCACTGCCTGATGAAACAGGAGAAGTTGCCTGTTCTATCTACCAAGGTAAATCAAACCGGAAAATGTCCTGTTCCATCCTGCCCCAGAATCATAGGTCTGCTTGCCTCGCCAGTAGAGTAATCACAAGCAGAACAAAGATCACTTTGAGTAGCTGGTTGACCTGTCTGTGTTGGTTGTGGTATGGGTCACAGCTTTGTTAGGGGTCTGTCCATTTCTTCATTGGCCCTGGTTTTCTAGGGTTTGCATCTAACAGCAGGAAGAATTTCCTGGACCCACCCCCATCCCATCCCTGGGCCACTAAACTCATCTTTGTCTCATGAAACCAGTGAATCCCCATTCTGCTTTTCAGAGCGTTTGTGCTTAGGATTTTATGTGCCTCCCACTCAACCCCCAGGCATGGACATGACCCTGGAAAAAAAAACAGGCTGCTGAGCTGAGGCTGCAGGAGTCTGTGTCAAACCTCTGCTTGTTACATCTTTCCTGACAGCTGCCCTTGGAAGGACGAAACCCAGATCCCCATGTCTGTGCCCCAAATCGGCCATTGCTTTGTAAATCAGTGCAGTCAACTCCACCCACCATTCACACTTCTAGTAACTCTCTCGGCTGCCTCCAGATACGTCAAACCCACATTCCTGGGTTTCTGCTATTTATTTAACTTTTTCTATATAGTTATAGTATTCTCAATGGATGGCTGGTCCCCCAGCCAGAAGATTTATAGTTTTGCTATTCCCCTTCTTGCATTTTTTTTTCTTTTTAAAGTGAGAAGCGGGGAGGCAGAGAGACAGACACTCACATGCGCCCTACCAGGATCCACCCAGCATGCCCACCAGGGGATGATGTTCTGTCCATCTGGGGTGTTGCTCCATTGCAATTGGAGCCATTCTAGCACCTGAGATGGAGGCCATAGAGCCATCCTCAGTGTCTAGGCCAACTTTGCTCCAGTGGAGCCTTGGCTGCAGGAGGGGAAGAGAGAGAGAGAGAGAGAGAGAAAGAGAGGAGGAAGGGTGGGGAAGAAGACGGGTGCTTCTCCTGTGTGCCCTGGCCGGGAATCAAACCCAGGACTTCCACATGCTGGTCCGATGCTCTACCGCTGAGCCAATCAGCCAGCACCCCCTTCTTGCATTTATTTATTGATCAAATAGGAATGCTCTATGTGCCTCATCCCACAGATCCCTTCTGTTACTTAGAAGTGTGTCTCTAATCTTCAGAAAGAGTGGAATCTTTGGATTCCATTTCAGTATTTTCAGGTTTTATGGTAATCTTTAGACACACACACACACACACACACGCACACACACACACATTTGATGTATGTAAATATTGTAGTTATCTATTTATCTATCATTTATCTATCTCAATTTTCTCTCTCTTTTAATTTGCAACATAATATTCTAGTATTCCCAGGACAATTGTGCTCCATT
The DNA here is from genome assembly GCA_037038555.1 of Rhynchonycteris naso. Taxonomy (NCBI): domain Eukaryota; kingdom Metazoa; phylum Chordata; class Mammalia; order Chiroptera; family Emballonuridae; genus Rhynchonycteris; species Rhynchonycteris naso. The sequence continues at coordinate 192,073,128 of CM072995.1, read as the reverse complement.
CCTAACACTTTCTCTTTAGATTGGCATCAAAGTGATTTCATTGTTAAAAAGTTTATTTATTTTAGTATTATAAACATGACAAATTAAACAATCCTGATAGATTGATATGTGCTTATAATTTTCATAAATAGTTTGAATGGCATCTCATCATACTGAACACTCAAAATAAAAGATCATGGTTTCCAGCTACGTCTGTAATAACAGCAGGAACAATGGAGAGAGTGAGGTCTCCATGTGGTTGCATTCTGTTTTTTGGTTTTATCTCCATGAGATGCAGGTAGTACCAACTACTGAGTCAAACCCAAAAAAGGGAGTGCTTGTACTTAATAAAAGGGTTATTTGAGGGAGGGAATTAAACCAGATTATGAAGGAATATTATGACAATGATGTGAAATGAGGCATTTAATTTTCTTAGTTTAAGGAGTTACAATGATCTTGAGTCATGACAGGCAAGGTAGGATTATCAGTTATATTTCTCCTGGATGGGTGACATATACTTTACATACTCTTCAAATTTTCTTGGTAACTTTGTAGTTAAAGCAATTTTGAGATATATTTTTCCAGAAATTATAACTTGAGTAGGGCTGTTATTTAGAGATAAATGATGTTCTGATTGGTTTAATGTGCTTTGTGCTTAGACAATGTACCAAAAGTGTTGTCATGCTTACTGGCATTTTTGCTAAAGTGAAATAAAATATCAGAGATAGAAGGAGGGAGATGTAGAGAGAGGAAGTGTGGGAGAGAAAGAGGGGTGGGGAGAGGGAGGAGAGATTAACACTAAGGACCTGGCTCACATGAATATTGTGGCTGCAGATCTGAAGCCTGCAGGTCAGGCAAGGAATCTGGAGACCGGAAAAGAGTCAAGGCTGGAGGGAGCCCAAAGACACCTGGAGGCAGAGTTCCTCTTTCCTGAAGGACCTCAGATTTTCTCATCCGCTGATTGGATGAGGCCCACCCACATAGGGAAAGTAATCTGCTTTGCTCAACTCCACTGACTTAAATGTTACTTTCCTTTAGGGAAACAACACAGTGACATTCAAATAGGCATTTGACCAAACAGCTGCGCACAGTGGAACAGCAAAATTGACTTGGAAAACCAATCACGGCAAACCTATTGAGCAAACAAGACAGATTTAGATATGGTTGAATATACAGAATAAATGTTAATCTCAACAATATAGAATTTAATATCTAGGTGGCTGAAAGTGGAAGACAGGAGGATGGAGGAGAGGTGGTTGGCATTGTAACCTAATGGGGAGACACAGCAGATTGTCCAGAGTTGAAGAACCAAAAAACACAAACTTAATATAAAAGTATAGAAAATTAATTTAGCAGCCTAAGTATGGAAAGAAGGATGAGGAAAGAGAGTGTCAGCATATATCAGAAGGTGCATTGTGCATGGTGGAGAGTCAGTGTGCAGGTTAAGGATAGTGGTGTGAGCACAAACATCATTGAGCTTTCTAAGTAGGAGTTAGAAGAAAGTAATGTTGAGGGACAGGCATTCCTGAGAACTGATTTTCCAAATTTCTTTATCCCTACGTCATTCTCTCCCTACCCAAGCATCAGGGACCCTGCACTGCCTCCATCAGCTTTGTGTGAAGCATTAATTCCTTACCCCGCTACATTTTGTATCACAAAGTGAATATAACTCACATCACGCTTGAAACACATTGGCATGAGGTCACTTTTCCAGGACAGAACATAGCTATTGCTAATTAGTTATAATGTTTTGTTGCATATAGCAATAAACAACAACTATTTATGTTGTCTAGACAAACTGCACAGGTTTTGTATGTCCCTCAGCACTGAGTTTGCCAATTGTCAAGGTGAAGAAGACTAAAGACAAAGTTTTCCTGTGGGGCTTTCTCGGGGAGAGTATGATTTGTGACCCCCAAAGAAGACAATATGTGGAAGCTGGTGCTTGCTTCTAATTTCAGATGAGAACATCACGTTAATTTAATCTACAAAAGGAGAAACAGCACTTATTATGGACATCTAAAAGCTACCAGTGTTTCATTTCAGAAAGCAGTGTTAGCAGAATATCTTTTTACTGGCTTTCTTTTTTGGTAACTTTCAATTAGTAGCTGGATTCAGTTTCTCTTTTTATCTTTCTCTACTTTCCCTCCTTTGGGTTTATATCCCACCACTCATTCACCTAATGGATTTAACATCAGCTTTTGCCTTAGAATTAATTTAATTAGAATTTGCAAAAAAAAAAAAAAGTATCATTTTTTTCATACATTTATTAACTGGAATTCTTTTAAAGAGCTTTCCTTTGCTGACAGGGGTATTTGGTTATCCTGAAGTTCAGTTCTCAGTAACTGCTTGATTCTTTCCTTTTAATTATTAATTTTCAGATTGAAGAATTGGTTTAACAATCTCTTCAGTGGTAAAATAAAAAAAAAATTCTTGGCTTTTGTGAGTGTTATTGGGGACTCATGCATGTCCAATCAATTTAATGTTATACTCCTGTCATTATTTCAGCCATTGGAAGCCCCTTCAGGCTGGTCACTATACTCTTTTGACATGACATTAAAAGGGAATTTTTGTTTGTTTTATGACCCATTAGGATGTCCGAAGCCCACCTCTTGCCAAAATGCTTGTCCTTGGTGTGAACATTGTTGAGGACAGGTGTGTGTGAGCTCTTGGAATCTGCCACATGTATATTGATAAGGGGGAAAAACACAGAACAAATATTTATTTGGTATTTATTATCTGTTCTAGGTTCTGAGAATATAGCAATAAAACTGATATACACTTTCTGTGGTTTAATGAACTTTATATTCTAATGAGGAGCTGGAAAAAATACTTACATGAGTAAATATTGTACATGAATTATTACAAGAGCTAATGTGGAGGGGAAGTAGTAGCACATATTGGAAAGAAAGGGACAGAATATTCCTGGAGGTAAAAAGTATTTAGACTTTTAAAAAAGTTTTTTGTGTGTGTGTGCATGTTTTTTTAGTGAGTGGAGGAGAGACAATGAGAAAGACTCCTGCATATGCCCTGATCAGGATCCACCTTACAAATCCCCATCGAGGGCCAGTGCTTGAATCAGCTGAGCTATTTTTAGTGCCTGAAGCTGATAGGCTATCCTCAGTTCCTGGGGCCAACACTGGAACCAATCAAGCCACTGGCTACAGGAGGAAAAGAGAGAAGGATGGGGCAGGGGGAGGGGGAGAGAAGCATATGGTTGCTTCTTCTGTGTGCCCTGACCAGATTTCGAACCTACAACATCCTTATGCCAGGCTCACACTTTATCCACTAAGCCAACTGGCCAGGGCCAAAGAGTTCATCTTTGTGACTTAAATGTGAACTTCCTTGAACATATTATCTGAAATACCCATGTTGTTGCATTCCCAGAAATATTCTTCTTGAAAATGTATTCATTCCTCTTTTTTTATTTTTGGCAAATATTAATTGATTGCCTGTTGTACAGCAGGCATTTTTACTTGATTCATTTTCTTACTCTAATTTTTTTATTAGTCAATGAAAATATTTTATCATTTACATATGCAAAGGGTAGCTAGTAACTTTACTGAAGGATTGGCTTTGTCTCTACTACTGGAGTTTGCTTATAAGAAATCACATTGAGAATCTTAATTGCTATTTCTTTCTCTGTAAACAATTACAATGATTTAATGTGATCACACTATGCCTAATAACAATGAGCAAAGCATTAAATGACAAAGAATACGGAAGAGTGAATTTAATTTCATGGCTATTTGTTTTCAATAACTTATTGGTGATACAAGTCTAATACACTCAATATCATTCAGTCCTGTTGAGCTTTTGGGTTTATTGAAATTATTGATGTAGGATGCAGCAAAGCCCAGGCAGAGCAAAGCATAATAAAGGCAGAATTATCCCAGGACACTGCTCACCTTGGCTGTTATAGTGAAATTATTGAAACCAGGCATCGATATTTACTATAACATAATTTATAAGTCGTTCTTTACCTTGAGACCTTATGAATGTTATGATTTAATATAAATTGCTGACTCAAACCCTGAAGTAATAAATCACATAAATCGTATACAATGAATTATAAAAGCTTTGTGGTATATTCTAACCACAGAAGAGTTCCAGACTGGGTCCATGTTTCTGAAGAAAATCAGAAAAAAACTGGAATTGTGATTTTCTTTGAGGTCAATGAAAGTTTAGTACATGTTTACAGCAGTCAGAAATGCCGAGTGTGGGCAGCCGTTTCCTGTCTCCAGTCTCTCCTTGCTCCTGGGCCCTGTGCTTGAGAACCTGGCCTGGTGGCCATGCTGGCTGGTGACCATGACAGAATGGCTTCCTCAGAGCCCGCCTGGGAGACTGTGCTACTGTGGGGCCATGTCTACTCAGAGGGCACAGCCAGTGTCCCTGGACAGTCACGCGTACCTCATTCCCTGTCTGTCTGACTCAGAGTAGGTGTTAAGCCCTTAATACTAAACTCATGTTCCTTGAGCCCACTATGATGAAGGCTCTATTTGTGTAATAAAATATTTTAAGAATTTTGTCTCTGTTGAATCAACTAAACCTTATGACAATAGAGATGAATACGTTATCAGCACATAGAGAGATTTTGTGACAACATCAACACAATTAACTCAATATGACAAAGTGAACTAAATTCTATTGCACAGTAACGAGGGGGAAGCAATCATAACTATGTCCTCAGACTTAAAGTGTCTTTTGAAAGGTTTTGTCCCTCAATAATAAATTTTGCAAGAGTGTTTTATCTGCACTCTAGATTAAGGTGACCAGATGTCCCGCTTTTGGGGGGACAGTCCCGATTTTTAACAATTTGTCCCGAGTTTCACGGCATTTTAAAGTCCTGATTTAAAATAAATATATTACAATACTATTTTTGCATTCTATGAAAATTTTTTTTTGCTCCATATAGACCAAATTTTTAATCAAGAACCCCCCCGTCAATGGTGTCCCACTTTACTAATTTTAAAATCTGGTAACCTTACTCTAGATGCAAATTGATTACCAAAAACTACTGTCTCATACACCAAGTAGCAAGCATACTAATTTCACCAGCTTCCCATAAATGCGTTTGCTTGTTCAATAGTTTGTATTCTAAATAAAATACAACTCATTCTACTAAAAAAAAATTGAGAAATGCAGAGAGATTGAAGGAGAAATGATATCTAGAATGCATTCCTAGAAATAACTATTTTAATAGCTTTTTATATTCACATCTTTATTTTTCTACATAGTGAAAGTGTACATGCTTAACTTGAGCTTTTGTGATTTTAATCTAGTGTCTCACTGGAACCTTTCCTCATGTTTAGTCCAGGTGAATTTGAGTGGCATTTATTATAGTTGCTCATCTACCCTTTATGCCTTCAATGAAAAGCTGGAGATAAGCCCAGGAGAAATATGAGTGACAGTCTGTGGTGTATACTATGGGTAAACAAAACCCAACAATTAATGGCAAATATATATATATATATATATATATATATATATATATATATATATGCATGTGTGTGTATTATTTATATTATATTACATTACATTACATTACATTATATTATATTATATTATATTATATTATATTATATTATATTATATTATATTATATTATATTATATTATAGTATATGCCTTGAAAATTAGAGACAAAAAATGCTTACTAAAAACAGACACCAAAAGCCCATAAGCTAATATTTTTTTCATTTTTTTAAAATTTTTATTCATTTTGAAAGGGAAAGAGAGAGAGATAGGAAGGGGTGGGGAGAGGGAGGAGCTGGAAGCATCAACTCCTACATGTGCCTTGACTGAGCAAGTCCAAGGTTTCAAAGCCCAGTGACCTCAGCTTTTCAAGTTGAAACTTTATCCACTGCGCCACCACAGGTCAGGCTACAAGCTGATTTTTGAGCAGTGTCTGAAGCAATATTAAATGGCTTTTGCAGCCCTGGACAGTTGGCTCAGCGGTAGAGTGTCAGCCTGGTGTGTGGTTGTCCCAGGTTCAATTCCCAGTCAGGGCACACAGGAAGAGAGCTGACCATCTGTTTCTTCACCTCTCCTCCTATCCCCCTTCCTTCTTTCCCTCTCTCTCTATCTTTTTTCCCCTCCTGAAGCCATGGCTAAGTTGGAGCAAGTTGGCCCTGAATGCTAAGGCTGGCTCCATGGCCTTGCCTCAAGCACTGAAATAGCTTGGTTGCCAAACAATGGAACAACTGCTACAGACATGGCTTGCCAAGTAGATCCTGGTGAGGCACATGCAGGAGTCTGTCTCTGCCTCCCTTCCTCTCACTTAAGAAAAAAATGGCTTTTGCACTGTTTTGTCTTTTAATGTCAAGGGCATGGAGTTGCTCGTACCATATAAAGGCATTAATGCTACATAATATAAATAAACAGGATGAACAGTCATCACCTAAATATGATTTCATGATGAAGTGCTTAACAAATGGAAAAGACAGGAAAGAAATTAATAGATTTACACATAATTCTACTGTGGTTTATGCATTGAACTTCTAAACATTAATCTGAGTTCAGGGCACTGGAGAGCATTACAGATCATGACCAAATCAATCTTCAGGGAGGTAAGATTTTTGGTAAAGTATTTCACTAAGTGACACGATTACCATCTAGTTGTCTGCTGCTTAACTATACATCAGTTCAAGTTTATGTTACATGATTTTCTGCTTTGTCTGAAAAACAACCATAAATGTGGAACCAAATCTTCTTAGCTAACTTTGTCCGAAGCAAAATGTATCAACTGTTGTTGGTGGAGATTTAGGAATATAAGCAAATCAAACAGTAGGTAGGATTGTTGTGATAAATGAGAACCAAGAAAATCCATCCCAGGAAGAGAAGGAACACTGGAAATTGGTTTTGTCAAAGAAAGGAGATTCGCTCACGGTTAAGGTGAGGGTTTCTAGTGAAGATACACATATCCTGGAACTGGGACAGTCAGCATCAAAGGCAGCCCGGGCATCAGCTTCTTCCACATGGCCTACCTGTTTCCCAACTGATGATTAGCTCCACTAATACCCAATCTTTTCATTTTTCTAAAAACTTCTACTTTGAATGTGTTTGGCTTACCAGGGGCTCAGCTTGCCCCTTTACCTTTATTTCCACTACCAGGCATCTAAATCTCTGTTTCCCAATCCCTTCTTCTGTAAAATGGAAGAAGAAAAGCCAAAAGTACATTTTAAAGACTGACTGACAAGTGGCAACTTTATTGGCCACTCGATTTGGATCAGGGGCCAGAACTGGTTCACCAGCCATTGCCAGAGAGTACATGGATAAGAGGCACAGATGTGGTTGGAATTGGAGCCATGTGGGTGGTCTGCATGAAGAGATATAGGCAGGCAAACATGTAAGCAAGGAACAGAAGCCAGGCCAGGAGCCAAAATCAGGTGTATTATATTTATTATATATATATGATATTGCAGTAAAAAATTGATTTGTGCAGTAGACAGACTCTTAGGTGACTCCCAGTGTCCTCACTTCCTGGTGTTCATGTCCTTATAAAACTCCCTGCCCTTGAATGTGTGACTTCCTTTTAACCAAGAATATGGTGAAGGTGAAGTGATATCCCTTTTGTCCATACATTATGTTATATAAGCATTTGCCTGTCTTTCTAGCAGCCTTACTTTAGGGATTCTATCTTCCTTTCAGCTTCAGTAAAGTGATTGGACATCTTGTGGTTCTGTGTGGTCAAGAGTTGTGGTCATGTCTAGAAGCTGCAGTGACCTCTAGTACAGCCAACATTGAGCCAAAATCCTTGGTCTTGCAGCTTCAAGGAAATGAACTTCACCTTCCCCACTTGAGCCCACGAATGAGACTCCGGTCCTGCTGCAGCCTTGGAGAGAACCCAGCGAAGCTGTTTTCATGCTGACCTACAGGGATTGTGTAGTTTTAAGCTGATGAACGTGGTAATTTATTATACAGCACTAGGTAACAAGTACACACTCCCTCCTGGTTTAAAGGTATCAGAGCTGATGTGATTTCAGAATCATGCTTGCCAGCAAAGCCAGGGTGCCTATACCTTTCCTGCCATTTGTAACCTAGACATCTGCCACTTTCCATCTGAGTATCCATTCCACTCTCCAGACTTCTCTGCCCTGCCTTATGACCAGCAGGCTGACCTGCATAGGTGGCTCTCTGGCTTCTGGTTTCTAAAACAGTTCTGTTGGCCTGGAGGAGAGCAAGCCATTTATTTCTTCGATACCGCCCCTCCCCTCACTCCCTGGCCAGGTCAGTTGTGGACCTCTACTGACAATCACAGATTCTCTCAGGTGACCTTTCCCCAACAGCTCCCTTTGGGCTGGGAAACTTCACCCAACCCTTTCCTTGCAGACCAGGAAGAAGGCTGGCTCCCCTGTTCTGAGTTCCACAGTCTGCAACCACATCTTGTTGCCTGCTTCCTCCCTTGTAAATAGTCTTTTGATTAATCTTGGCTGGTTTGCTCAATGGTAGAGTGTCAGGCCAGCATGTGGATGTCCTGGGTTCGATTTCCAGACAGGGCACACAGGAGAAGCCATAATCTACTTCTCTACCCCTCCCCTTTCTCTCTTTCTCTTCTTCCTTCCCACAGTCATGTCTCTACTGATTTGAGTGTGTTGGCCCCAGGCACTGAGAATGACTCTGTGGAGCCATTGCCTCAGATGCTAAAAATAGCTCAGTTGTAAGCATCAGCCTCAGATAGGCAGAACATCAGCCCTGACTGGGGTTGCTGGGTGGATCTCAGTTGGGGTGCATGTGGGAGTCTGTCTCATTATCTCCCCTCTACTCACTTAAGAAAAAAAATAGTCCCTTGATTAAACTACCATTGCATTACCCAAATTGAATGCACCATCAGTTTTCTGATAAATAATACAAAACTCAACAATGTTTCCATATGACATTGTCTAGAAGTAGAAGTGAGATGTCTGTACATCTAGGCTCTGATCGGAAGGGTCATTCCTTGTCAGGCTTTACAGCTCCAGAGGATGGTGACCTGTCAAGGAAGGGACAAGAAATGCTTCCCAGGGGCCAGGTGTGTAGACTGCAGCCCAGAGTGGGGAGTGTGACATGTTTGGTGTTGTAGAAGCCTGCAGGGAGAACACTCTATTCTTTAGAAAGAAATTTGAATACAGGCTGACAAGGATTAAGGAGAGATACTAGGATCTTTTCCATAATCTTCAGAAAAGGAGAGACAGCCCTTTGTCTGGCCAGCAGAGGCACAGAACTTTGTGGGCAGTTCTTTTATTAATTTCTCTTTTTCCGAACTTTAAAACCAAATGTTAATACAAAATCATGGAATGCTATGTACAACATTCTAGCTCAAATGTGTATAACTCAGAAGTGAGTCTGGAACTCAACATGGTATCTAGATTTTAAAAGAACCTAGCTTTTCCCTAAGTTCACAAAAGATAGGAACAAGAGCAACGCCACTGAGAGCCGCATCCTAGTGCCCTGTGACTATCTGCAGCTCTCCAGAGAGGCCCAGCATGGGTCCTGCAGGGACAGAGATGGGCCCTGCTTCCACAGAATGGAAAAGTCAGGGGAGATATGCCTGCCCCTCACCCTGCGCCCCCCACCCCACTGAGTCTGTCACTGAACTTGGTGTGGAATATTGGAGCTGGGAGAGAATTAAGGGGGATCTAAGCCACTGAAAATAACAGCTTTGTCTCAGCTCACATTGTGTGTGTGAGTTTAAGCCTAACCTACTATTTCCAAGCAGGTTCTTCTCCATCCAGGTAACTGGATCTGCCCAGAAAGCATGCACACTCAGGATTGCAAGTGGAACTCAAACTAGCTTTGGTGCTGTTGCCTGTGTTCCTGAAATCTGTGGGGGGAGACTGAGGAGAATTCTTAGCTAAGGAGAACTGTCAGCATTGTCACCACCAGGCAGGGTTCAGCCCCCTGCAATGTCACAGAAAGTAGCAAAGTGACGTGTAGGGTCCTGAGGGAGCCCAGGCCTTCCTGTTTCATGGAGGAAACAGTACCTGCCCAAGCAGGTGCTTTGTCCTAGTGGGAGGGAGGGCACTGGGTTCCATTCTGGGCTCATTAGGAGTACTCTGGGGTCTCCCTGGCAAGACCTGGCAGCCAGGGCTGGGCTGCTCTGGGAAATGAATTCACCAGTCTTTTCTAGATACACTGCAAAATGCTTCTCACACACCTATATTTCAAATACTATTTGTGTTTCAGTTCAATTTGCTGAATTATAATAATTACTGTGACAAGTTTTATATCTAATATTAATAGTAATACTCAATTAATTCTGAGTACCAGAGAAAAAACCAAGTTACACACAGGTAATTTTAGGCAAGGCCTGGGCTACTTCCCCAGAATAAGTTGCCCCAAAGCACTTGCTCATGACCTGTGCAACACATTCATACACCACACAGCCTCTCTCACACATACAACCCCACACACAGACATCACACACGCACACACACACAGCCATACTGACCCCTCCTGGGCTCCCCTGGAGCTTCTGTCTCAGAGCAGTGCTACTACTCATTCATGAGAACAACATAAGGCAGTACAATACTTTCACCTTGGCCCACACACTATTTTCAGCTGAGATGAAGTGTTAGTTTCATATACAACCTCGGCTATGTAAGAATAGCACTTCCTTGTTTTTTTAAAATCAGCTTAATTTTTATCTTGTGCTTCCATATGGTGAGCAGTAGACCCCTCTCCCGGGGACTCTCACTCCCAGGCATGTGGGTACCTGGTTCTCTTTCCTTGTTTGTCCAGGCATTTTCTGAAAGGTCACCATCTCTCAGGTCCTCCCTTCTCTTGGGTCGCAGCTGAGTCATCCCTCATTCTTGACCCTCAGCTACTTCAGGGCCCTTCCGGGCATGTGGGTGTCCTTGTGTGGCTATCTTCTACATGTGGGCATAGGAAATCTGGTGACTTTCTGAGGACTGGGGTCCCTTCCCAACAAAGCCACATCTCTCCCAGGGCATTTCACTTGGGAAAAAGCCCTTAGACTCTGCAGAGCTTTCTGGTTTCTGTCAGACCCCACATTCCAGAAGCAGTGTGCAGTTCCCTCTCAAAGCCCAGGCTCAAGCTGTCCTTGCTTCCTGACCCTGTCCTGGGACTCTTGATCTAGTCGTCAGACCGGAAGCCTTGCCCCGACTCATCAGAACGTCTCCTAAGTGTATTTTTTATGCTCATGCTCCTTAAAGGGTTTCAATTTTAAAAGTTTAAGGGCTTCTTCTCTGTCTGCTCAATCCCTCTCTGAAGTGGTGGACACACATGGCTCTGTTCATTGGGGGAAGGTCTGGGGAAGAGGAAATAGGAGAGCAGAAGTCTAGGTCAGTGTTTCCAAAATGTGATATCACCATAGAGGTCTTAACAAAGGCATCTTATTGTGATAAGTCCATACTCCCAACTCAATACATATCTACACTAACAATGAGGTTATGAAACTTTTACAGTTGGATACTTCAATATTGTAAGTGTGAACATGGACTTGAGGTTATGCTCCAGTTTCTGTCAACTTGGGTGTTCGGTGGGCAGCTCCAACTGATAGCCAGAAAGCTTACTTTCTTTGCTCCCTCAAATTACTCCCTTGTATCACAATCTCCATCTAAACCTCTTTCTTGGGGATCCAATATAAGACATAAAGGGACAGTCATAAACATAAAAGTATCCAACACCGAGGGGTCAGGTTATTATTTGGGTGTCACCAGCATACATCATGAGACCAGAGGCTGCCACTCAGGAGTGCTCTGAGTGGACACAGGAAGTCCTGTGGGAAGGAGAGGGGAGAAAGAGGGACAGAGCGGAGATTAAGGAAAGTCCTCAGTAAACCCAAAGGAAGAGGGGGTGTCACATATGCACAGGGAGGAAAAAGTTCAGCTAATTCATTTAAACCAGAAAAAATAAAATAATTTATGTGACAATTTTACAAGTAGGATGTACCTGGTGAGGGATCTCACTGGGAAGGTAGAGTGAACTCTGAATGGCAGGGAGCTCTGGAAGTGGGTAACAGTGAGGTTACAAGTGGGAACATTTTTTACTTCTAATTTTTCAAAATCAGAGAATCTTGAGATGACTTATTTATAGTCAGAGGAGAGAGAATCTGGAGAGAATCAGGACTAAAATTGGAGATGCAACATTAATGGGGTTAGGACTGGAGGTCACAGAGTATATGGCCAAGAACCCGCTTTCCAGCTCAGCTGGATCCAGCACACAGTCTTTGGTGTAATTTCACTCATTTATTCATTCATTCATTCATGAGTTTGTTTATTCATTCATTAATTCATTCATCAAACATTTATTAAGTATGTATCATAAGCCATTTTAAGCATAATTGTTTTTAAATGTCAAGATTCCAACCCCACAGAAGTTCACAACATTAGTCATTAGACTTTACTGGAAAAATGGGCAGAAAAACAATCACAAAGCAATGTGATAATTTCTGTAAAAAGGGTAAAAAGAATATGCTCTGGAAACTCAGAAGTAAAGAAACTGATTCTGAAGGTGGATGTCAAAACAATTTGCAAAGGAGGTAAAGTTTGTACTGGGACTTAGAGGGTGAGTTTACAATGTCCTTGGGACCGGAACGGCGGGTGTCTGGACGTGTGAACAAGGCCCAGACTGTGTGACGAATCAGCTGGTGAATCAGTCAGCATTTCATGTCAGGCACTGATCCATCTTCCTACCTCAAATTGCAATGTCCATCTGGACATGACTTAAATTTTTTGAAAAACAAACAAAAAAATCTATATCCAAGAACAGTAGAAAGAAGGTAAAAGGAAGAGAAAACGAGTCATTTTTCTCCTGGCAAGAGGTCTTACAGAATTGTTATTCTCAGGAAGAGTAAGAAAACTGGCTTGTTTACACTTTTGAATCAAGCTGACATCCTTGCTGCCTCGGGTAAATGGCAGACAGATCTAGACACATCTATACAATATTTAAGCAGTCGACACCTCAGTCAGGCATGGCTCTCCAAACTTCCTTACCTGTCAAAATCCCACTTGTGCTAAAAATCCTCAGTTAAGTGTCAGATGTTCCCTAAATGTCATCTTGTTACTGGCAGCCCACAATTGCTCTCTAAATCTGTTCTTAGCAGAACTTACTTTCATTGTTATTTTCAATACTCTCATGAACTCAACATATCTGTGTTTGTCCTAAGACACTTTTCTACTGTAGCCGTTAAATGTATTAGCTGGCGCACTGGTCAGTTGGGATGTAAGTAGTAACATTGTAGAGAATCAGTTGTTAAACATGCATTAATCAGAGATTCAAAGGTTATTGATTTGAATGTCAAATTATAAACATTTCCTTTCCAGTGATTTGATGTGACTTAATTCTGTTAAAAAGCAACCTCCAAAGAATGAGAACAAGGCCCCATTGTCCATCCTGCAGGCGGGGTTGTGACCCATTTCCTTCTCCCATCCCCCAACTTACCTGTTTTTAGCTAGCAATCACTGCCAACAGTTAACCAACCAGAAGAAACAGTGTATTTAAGAACCAGTCACTTTGTATTGGCTGGAATATGGATGAGGAACATTTATGTTCCCAATCTAATTCTTGTCTTTCTGACTTTTCATCTGGAGTGTATCTGATTCTCAAATTTAGTATGCACATAACTTGTAAGGTATTTTTCCCCACTGAGGAAGAAGGAAGGGCGTAGCCACGAAGTGTGGAATAATAAAAGCTTTATTTACTACAGCGTTTCCCAGACGATGTTCCCTGGTCCTGGGGACAGAGGCCAGGGAAATCGCACAGATTAAACTGTGTGGGGAATATTTAAAGGGTCGTCTAGCGTGGTTGAGCTAATATGACGTGGTGAAATCTCACTGGCTGGCAGACAGTTGCTCATTTCCAGAGGAATCCTAGGAAGTTTTCTTTGGCGCACATGGGCGTGGGCAGTTCTAGCCAAGTTCCTGGGTTTGGATCCTCACGTGACCTTCCCCCATTGCCCACCGACCTTACATTCTGACCTTTTGTGTTAAATAGGGGTGCCATTATTTGTCTGGCTACTTCCTGCTGGTTAGGGGCGTCGTGGGGAGGGGAGATTGGAAGGCAGTGGTTTTGAGGGAAGTCATGAGGGACATTTGTTTGACCGTAACTCGAGAAACTTTGCGGATATGGTCCTGTAATGATTTTTTTAAAAAAAGAGGAGTAATAGGGGAATCTTCAGGGTCCAGCCTTTTGGTGAGCCGGAGATGGGTAGGGCCCAGTGGTTCCTACTGCCAGTGGTCCTGCATGGGAGCAAGCTTGAGGCAAAAACTGCATGTCAGGAGTGGTGTGCGAAGGGGAAACGAAGGGGTCCCATCCATTCCCATAACCGACACCTGTGAGGGAACTAGAGGTCCAGAGTGTGATGGCAAAACAGAGAAGGTAGCTCCCGTGTCCACAAGAAATGAGATGGACTTACCCATTATTGTAGCATTACCCGTAGTTTGGTGAGGGTGATATGGATCTCCAAGACCAGGCCACGTCAGTCCTCCATGAGGTCTAGGAGTTCGAGCGGTGGGCCCGCCTGGCTGGCTTGGCCTCCCATTTGTGGTTTGTCCTCCACGTAGAGGTGTTGAAGAAGAGCCTGTTGCCCAAAGGGGCAATCACTCTGCCTGTGATTGGGCTGCTTGCAGTCAGGGAAGGGCTCAGTGGACAGCCATGGGCAGGGACCCTGCCAAAACCAGTGACCCTGCTTGCCACATTTAAAGCAAGCTCCTGGTGGGATTCCTCCTTGCGGCCCGAACTTGGGTCGGGTACCTCCTGTACCTTGCCAATGTTGCTCTGCAAGCCTCAGGGCTGCCACAAGAGCCTGGGTTTGGAGTGTCACCTTCTGCTGCATGCAGGCCTGGAGAACAGCCTCGGCCTGTTTCTACTAGTCACAACCATTAAAAACTTTAAATGTTCACAGGTCTTGAATAAGGGTTTGAGGGTGAGAATAACAGGAGGGGCGTTCCTGGGGAGCCTGACACCAAATTCCAACTGGAAACACTGGAGTGAGAGGCAGGACAGGGCCAGGCCTTCCTGCAAGAAGATCAGGTTGGACCGTGGGGTCAACCGGCATAAGGGCCAATGATAGGTGGAGAATGGTCTGACAGAGGAGGAGCTTAAGAACACAGTGGAGAAAGGGGGAACCCCTGGCCAGTAGGGGAGGAGAAAGAGGGACTGGTATTTGCAGGTGAATGAGAAACAGGATCCTGTGAAGGGAGGGGAGGGGGCTCCTGGAGGGAAGAGACCTGAGCGAAAGAGGTCTGCAGAGGGACCAGAGAGGGGTCCTGAGAGAGGGGCGCCCCCGGGGGTCAGGCAGGAGTGGGAGAGAGCTGGGGGTGAGCAAAAGGAGAAAAATCAGAAGTGGAGGGTTTAGGTGAGGTTTCTCTGGCAAAAAAGGGCCTGCGCCGTGTAACAGGTGGCACAGAGATTAGGACAGGAGCACAAATACTAGAAGCCCTGAATGTAAGGGATCTCCAACCAGTTCCCAGTTCTTTTGGTGATAGTTAAATTGGTGAGGATGTTAAAATCAAAAGTCCCTTCAGGAGGCCACCTGGTTCAATTATCAGTGGGTTCTGTGGCCTGGCCACAGTGGAGAAGAAGAACAGTATCTTCTTCTTTAGGGAGGGAGAGATTCCGGATAAGGCACTCCAGGAGTGTTTTTGAGTCAGGTTTAGATTCCTGTGCCTCTATGGCTGCCCTCAGCCCTCGGAGTGATCAGAGATGAGAATTGGCGTCCTGCAACTCAAGCTCTGGCCACTGGAAGGTTAGGTAAAGTGGGAGTGACTGGGACATCTCCACAGGCACACATGCACTCGGAACGAAAAAGAGGTCCCTGATGCAGCTGCAGTTTTGGACAAGGAGTCTCGGCAGAAAGAACTGAGGGGAGGCTGGAGGCAGGGGACTCACCTCACTGAGTGCCAAAGTGGGTGGAAGGTCGGAGATCCTTGCGGACTTCAACTCCTCCCAGGTTTTGGCACCAAATGTAAGGTATCTTTCCCCCACCAAGCCACGAAGTGTGGAATAATAAAAGCTTTATTTAGTACAGCGTTTCCCAGACATAATTCACCTATGCTGTATGTGAAATGCAGAGCCTTGGCTAGTACCTTGGTGTTCTTATTCTTAGTTTTGAAGTGAGGCCCTAGAATCTGATTTTTTAAAAATGTCTCAGGAAATTTGTTATGGCCAGCCTGCAACCCACCCTCCGTAGAAATGTCTCCTTTTGTTTCCTGTAGGGATCCCTACATGGATCCTCAAACCCAAGAGACTGTCTCATTTGGATTCTGTGGGTCTCACTTCCATAACCAATCAATTTCATTTTTGAAATTTAAAAGGAAGTGGAATCCGACGTATAAATAGCACCTTTCAGCATCTTGCAATCCACTTACCAGTCCAGAGGTTCTTTGTGTCTGTGATCATATTTAATCTCTTGCTCACTTGTAGGAAAGGGCATGAGTTCCTTTGTGGGGAGGAGCAGCCAAAGTGGGCTTGACAGCACACATACAAAGACTGCTGAGGTGTCTTTAAGGATCCTGAGCAACACAGTTCTGCATGTGTTACAGAGAGTGCATTACCTAAAGAAATGCAGACCTCCAGTTGTGAGGGTAGATGGACTGAACAACAAAATTACCATAGAGAAAATTACATTAAATAAAATTTGCAAAGCACATATTCTTGGGCATCTCATAATTTTAATTTCAGAAATGTTTTTTTTCTCTTTTTCAGTTACAGTGAAGAAAAGTGCCTCAAACAGGAAAGTCATCTTCCAGAGGAATCCGTGTCTGGTAAGAAGCCCTTACAAATAGACTTAGCATCAGCATGTTTCTCAAGCCAGCATAGATGAAATTGAATGGTAAAGCAAGATGATATTTATTCAGAATGACTGTTAGAAACATCAAAACCTCTTTTTTATGTTATTATAAATTTAAAAGTCACAGAAAAATTATTTTTCCTAAGTATCTTTTGCATAAGAACTCTTGAAGAAAACTTAGCATGGTGCTGACCAGTTGGCTCAGTGGTAGAGAGTTGGCCTGGTGTGTGGATGTTCCAGGTTCAATTGCTGGTCAGGGCACACAGGAGAAGTGAACATCTGCTTCTCCACCCTTCCCCCTCCCTCTCCCCTTTCTCTCTCTCTTTCTCTCTCTCTCTCTCTTTCTCTCTCTCTCTTCTCCTCCTGTAGCCATGGCTCAATTGGTTCAAGCGCATTGGCCCCGGGCACTGAGAATAGTTCTGTGGAGCCTCTGCCTCAGGTGCTAAAAGTTGGTTCTTTGGGAGAATGTCCCCAGATGGGCAGATCATTAGCCCCAGATGGGGGTTTCCAGGTGAATCCCAGTTGAGCCGCATATGGGAGTCTGTCTCGGTATCTCCCCTCCTCTTACTTGGAAAAGAAGAAAAAAATTAAATTAAAAAAAAGAAAGAAAAACAACTTAGCAGGTGAACTATTGAGAAGTAAAAATTATACAGTGACAATAGGGATTCAGCAGAGGAGCTGACTGGGGCTCATCAGGAAGAGTCCCTAAATTGGGAAACTCTGGGCAGACAGACGGATGATGCTTAATGCTGTATCTGAAGAATGGGGACTGAGTTTGTCTACAGGTGAGAAAGGGGTGCATAGAAGCAAACACATTGTTCGAATAGCAGCTTAAATCCTAAAATAAAGTGCTGTATTCCTGGGCATGGTGTCAGAAATGTGATGAGTTGACAGAGACTCACAGATTGTATTTCTTTTCATTGCGTTCTACTTACAAAGATCATGGAGTAGAAAAACAGTAGTTGTGTGATGTATGTAAAGAGCACAATGCAGATGAGGAGATATCTCAGTTGGAGTTCCTCTACTTGGGTGAGTCCTATGTTACTGAAAGACGGAAAGAACCATTAACATTTTCTCATTCTCATAAAACTATCTGAGTTTATTGAGCACATGGCACGTTCATGATTAGAATGCAATTGCCAAGAAAACAGACCATTTATTCGCATTTAATCACCAGTGCCTAGAGCAGTGTCTGGTATAGACTGTTCAATAAATATTTGAACCCTTAAATTAATTGGTGAGCACTGAACTATGTGCCGTGGAGGAGAGAAGTGATCAGCGACATTAGTTCTTATCTCTGGGAAGCAACTGCTCTTCTTTGTAGGAACTGGAAAGATTAAAGGCAGATTGCTTATGAAAACTGCACATAGGGAATATAGGCAATAATATTGTAACAACTACATATGGGGCCAGCTAGGTACTTGAAATATTGGGCAGGGGGACCACTGTGTAAAGTGCATGATTGTCTAACTCTGATGCTGTACACATGAAACTAATATGACATAATATTGAATGGCAACTATAGTTAAAAATGAAAGCATGCACTCACGATTTTGCTGCAGTGACTGCAGTTTTTGATGTACTCTGGCTTCCCCACGAACATACAGTTTCTCATCCTTGGTCACCATCCGGCTGGGCAGCATCTGTCCCTGCCTCCAGGGGACCAACCAAAAGTAACATGAGGGCCCAGGATGGATGAGTTGGAGATGCTCAGATAAGCCCTGCATGTTTATAAGCACATTTTCAAATCTTGCTAAATTCAAAAAGAAGAATCAACATTAGAAAAGATATACTACCTTGTTTTCCCGAAAATAAGACTTAGTGCAATTTTTTTCAAGCTTAGAAATATAAGGCCTCCCCTAAAAATAAGACCTAGCGCATCTTTAGGAGCAAAAATTAATATAAGACACTGCCTTATTTTCGGGGAAACAGGGTAGATTGTTGTACATGGAAATAGAGTCACAAGAAATTCTTGATGGAATTCAGAGTTTGGCTGATCATGCTGATGTTTGTGATGACATGACTACAGTATATTAATAAATGTTGATTTTTTGTTCAACAATAAATGTGAATTCTTGTTCATAGAAAAATAAGATATCCACTGAAAATAAGACTTAAAGGGTCTTTAGGAGAAAAGTTAATATGACACACTGTTTTATTTTCGGGGAAACACAATAATCATCCCCATGGGCAATGATATTGCTCCATAGGCAGTTATATTAGGTAAAGCAATTTCTCTTCCCAGAAAAAATAATGCGCTTATAGGTTGAGCAAGTACACTTGGCTATGCAAATGGCTGTCCATGCGGTAAGTGTGAACTGTACATCAGGAATACTTCTGCTAGAATGAAGCAAAAAAGATCTTCTTGGAGTAATGAGTGCCTAGTTCAGGCGAAGTAAACACTTAACATTTGAATGCTAACTATTATTACTGCTGGAGAGTGGCCTACATTTAAATTATATTTAGAAAAGAATACATGTGGTTTTTTCTTATGGGGTTTCTTGTCAGTATTCCTGCCAGACTTCATTAATACTTATGCATTCCTAAGAGATCTACATGATTAAAGAATGGAGGCTCTGGTGTGGAAGAAGAGAAACAGCTCTGACAAAGTTAAAGTAGCCTCATCTTCCCCTCAACTTGGAGAAAAAATGTTTGGCACCAGCCGAGGCTAGGCAGATTAAATAGTTAAAGTGGGAAGAAGCTTTTAAAAAAATTATAGTTAAACCTTACCATGTTGTGGCGCAGTGGATAGAGTGTCAACCTGGGATGCAGAGAACCAGGTTAGAGACCTCAAAGTGTCCGGCCTGAGCATGGGGCTCATCTGGCTTGAGGGAGGGTTCACCAGCTTAAGCCCAAGGTTGCTGGCTTGAGCAATGGGTCACAGGCTCAGCTGTAGCCCCCCATCAAGGCACACATGAGAAAGCAACCAATGAACAACTAAGGTGCCGCAACAAAGAATTGATGCTTCTCATCTCTCTTTTTTCCTGTCTGTCCCTGTCTATCCTTTCTCACACGCTAAAAAAAAAAAAGTTAAATATACATAAGATAAAATGTATTATGTTAACCACTCCAAGTGCACAGCTCACTGGCACTGAGAACATTCATTGTTGTGCAACCAGCACCACCATCAATCCTCAGAACTTTTCATTTGACAAAAATGAAACTCTGTCCACATCAGACAATAGTTTCCCATTTCCTTCTGCTCTTAGCCTCTGGCACCCACCTATTCCACTTTCTGTCTCTGTGGATTTGGATCCTCTAGGTCCTAATATGAGTGGGAAGGTACAGTGTTTGTCCTTTGGGATGGGCTTATTTCACTGAGCACAATGTCTTCCAGATTCATGCATGTAATGGCAGGTATCAGAATTTCCTTCATTTTTTAAGGCTAAATAATATTCCATTGTATGGGTGGTCCACACTGTGTTTATTTATTTATCCATTGATGGATGTTTGGGTTGATTCCACCTCTTTATTATTGTGTATTATACTTCTCTGAACATGGGTGACAAATATTTTTTAAAGTGCCAGTACTTACCAAGAACTGAAGCTGCTGTATCATATAACAATTCTATTTTAAATATTTTTTATGATTTTTTAAATTAATTTTAATGGGTTGACATTAATAAATCAGGGTACATATGTTCAAAGAAAACATCTCCAGGTTATCTTATCATTCAATTATGTTGCATACCCATCACACAAAGTTAAATAGTCCTCTGTCACATTCTATCTCGTTTTCTTTGTGTCCCTCCCCTCACCCTTCTCCCATCGTCTCTTCCCTTCCCCCCACCCCGTAACCACCACACTCTTGTCCATGTCTCATAGTCTCATTTTATGTCCCACCTATGTATGAAATCATGATGTTCTCTGTTTTTCTCTGTTTTACTTATTTCACTCCATATAATGTTATCAAGGTACATTCATTTTGTTATAAATGATCCGATGTCATCATTTCTTATGGCTGAGTAGTATTCCATAGTATATATGTACCAAAGCTTTTTAATCCATTTGTCTTCTGATTGACACTTGGGTTGTTTCCAGATCTTCGCTATTATGAACAATGCTGCCATGAACATAGGGCGCATTTCTTCTTTTCGAACAATGCTATGGTGTTCTTAGAGTATATTCCTATAAGTGGGATAGCTGGGTCAAAAGGCAGTTCAATTTTTAATTTTTTAAGGAATCTCCATACTGTTTTCCACAGTGGCTGGACCAGTCTGCATTCCCACCAGCAGTGCTGGAGGGTTCCCTTTTCTCCACATCCTCGCCAGAACCTGTTCTGTGTTTTTTTGCAGATGAGTGCCATTCTGACTGGTGTGAGGTGATATCTCATTGTGGTTTTAATTTGCATTTCATTAATGATTAGTGATGTTGAGCATTATTTCATATACCTATTGGCCATCTGTATGTCCTCTTTGAAGAAATTTATATTCATTTTGTTGGTCCATAATTTGATGGGATTGTTTGTCTTCCTGGTGTTGAGTTTTATAAGTTCTTTATAAATTTTGGTTATTAACCTCTTATCAGTCGTGTTGTTGAATATGTTCTCCCATTGTGTGGTTTGTCTTTTTATTCTGTTCTTATTGTCTTTACCTGTGCAAAAACTTTTTAGTTTGATATAGTCCCATTTGTTTATCTTGACTTTTATTTCATTTGTCCGTGGAGATAAATCGGCAAATATATTGCTGCTACTGATGTCAGAGAGCTTGCTGCCTATGTTTTCTTCTAAGATGCTTATGGTTTCACGGCTTACATTTAAGTCTTTTATCCATTTTGAGTTTGTTTTTGTGAATGGTGTAAGTTGATGATCTAGTTTCATTTTTTTGCAGGTAGATGTCCAATTTTCCCAACACCATTTGTTAAAGAGGCTGTCTTTACTCCATTGTATGGTCTTTCCTCCTTTGTCAAATATCAGTTGTCCATAAAAGTGTGGGTTTATTTCTGGGTTCTCTGTTCTGTTCCATTGATCTATGTGCCTGTTCTTATGCCAGTACCAGGCTGCCTTGAGTACAATGGTCTTGTAGTAAACCTTAATATCTGGAAGAGTGATACCTCCAGCTTTATTTTATCTTTTTAAGATTGCTGAGGCTATTCGTTTTCTTTTTTGGTTCCATATAAATTTTTGGAATATGTGTTCTATATCTTTGAATATGTCATTGGTATTTTAATTGGTATTGCATTGAATTTATAAATTGCTTTGGGTAATATAGACATTTTAATGATGTTTATTCTTCCTAGCCATGAGCACGGTATATGCTTCCACTTATTTGTATCTTCCTTGATTTATTTTATCAATGTTTTATAATTTTCCGAGTACAAGTCCTTAACCTCCTTGGTTAAATTTACTCCTAGATACTTTATTTTATTGGTTGAAATAGTGAAGGGGATTGTTTTCTTAATTTTTTTGCTGACAGTTCATTTTTGGTATATAAAAATGCCTCTGATTTCTGAGTATTAGTTTTATATCCTGCCACCTTGTTGAATTCATTTATCAGGTCCAGTACGTTTTTGACTGAGACTTTAGGGTTTTCTATATACAATATCATATCATCATCAAATAATGATAGTTTTACTTCTTCTTTTCCAATTTGAATGCCTTTTATATCTTCTCCTTTTCTGATTGTTGTAGCTAAGACTTCCAGAACTATGTTGAATAAGAGTGGTGAAAGGGGGCACCCCTGCCTGGTTCCTGATCTTAAGGGGATTGCTTTTAATTTTTGTCCATTTAGTATGATGTTTGCTGTGGGTTTGTCATACATGGCCTTTATCATATTAAGGAATGTTCCCTGTTTTCCCACTTTACTGAGAGTTATGAGCATGAATGGATGCTAGATTTTATCAAATACTTTTTCTGCATCTATTGAAATTATCATGTGATTTTTGTCCTTCCTTTTGTTTATGTGATGAATCACATTGATTGATTTGCGAATATTGAACCAGCCTTGCCTCTCCAGAATAAATCCTACTTGATCATGGTGTATGATTTTTTTCATATATTGCTGGATCCGGTTGCCTAATATTTTGTTGAGAATTTTAGCGTCTAAATTCACCAGGGATATTGGCCTATAATTTTCTTTCTTTGTGTTGTCTTTGCCCGATTTTGGGATCAGAATTATGCTCGCCTCATAAAAGGAATTTGGAAGTCTTCCTTCCTCTTGAATATTTGGAGATAGCTTGAGGAGGATAGGAGTTAGTTCTTCTTTGAATTTTTGATAGAATTCACTTGTGAAGCCATCAGG
Source organism: Rhynchonycteris naso (assembly GCA_037038555.1). Lineage (NCBI taxonomy): Eukaryota > Metazoa > Chordata > Mammalia > Chiroptera > Emballonuridae > Rhynchonycteris > Rhynchonycteris naso. Next base: position 192,050,182 of record CM072995.1, on the reverse strand, counting down.
TCCAGGACTTTTCTTTTTTGGAGATCTTTGATAACTGTTTCGATCTCATTTGTTGTAATTGGTCTGTTTAGGTGTTCAGATTCTTCCAGGTTGATTTTTGAAAGATTATATGATTCAAGAAATTTGTCCATTTCACCTAAGTTGTCTAAATTTTGGCAGAGTTCTCCATAGTATTTTCATACAATACTTTGTATTTCTGTTGTGTCATTGTTATTTCTCCACTCTCATTTCTAATTTTATTTATTTGAGTCCTCTCTCTTTTTTTCTTGGTGAGTCTAGTTAAAGGCTCATCAATCTTGTTTACCTTTTCAAAGAACCAGCTCCTAGATTCATTGATCCTCTGTATTGTTTCCTTAGCCTCTATGTCATTTATTTCTGCTCTGATCTTTATTATTTCCTTCCTTCTACTGCTCCTGGGTTTTATTTGTTGTTGTTTTTCTAGTTCTTTTAGCTGCAGGGTTAGGTTGCTTATCTGAGCTGTTTCTAGCTTCTTTTGATATGCCTGTAATGCAATGAACTTCCCTCTCAGAACTGCTTTTGCTGTGTCCCATAAATTTTGAGTTGATGTATGCTCATTATCATTGGTTTCTAGAAACTTTTTTATTTCTTCTTTGATCTCATTGTTAATCCATTCATTATTTAATAACAAGCTATTTCGTTTCCAAGTGTTTGAGTATTTTTCAATTTTTCTTTTGTGGTTAATTTCTAGTTTCATGGCATTGTGATCAGAGAAAATGCTTGATATGATTTCAATCTTCTTAAATTTATTGAGATGAGTTTTGTGTCCTAACATGTGGTCTATCCTAGAAAATGTACCATGAGCGCTTGAAAAGAATGTATATTCTACTGCTTTAGGGTGAAAAGTTCTGAAGATATCTATTAAATCAAGTTGATCTAGTGTATCCTTTAAGTCTGCTGTTTTTTATTAATTTTCTTTTTTGAACATCTATCCAGTGACGTTAGTGGGGTATTAAAATCCCCTACTATGATAGTATTGCTGTTAATCTCGCCCTTTATATCCATCAGTCTGCTTTATGTATGTCGCGGCTCCTATATTTGGTGCATAAATATTTATAATAGTTATATGTTCCTGTTGAATTGTTTCTTTTATCATTATGTAGTGTCCTTCTTTATCTCTTACTACAGCCTTTGTTTTAAAGTCCATTTTGTCAGACATAAGTATTGCTACCCCGGCTTTTATTTCATTTCCATTTGCATGAAATATTTTTTTCCATCCTTTTACCTTCAGTCTATGTGCATCTTTTGTTTTAAGGTGTGTCTCTTGTCGACAGCATATGTATTGGTCCTGTTTATTTATCCATGCAGCTACCCTATGTCTTTTGATTGGATCATTTAATCCATTTACATTTAAGGTTATTATTGATATGTAGTTGTTTAATGCAATTTTATTATTTAAAGCTGTATTCTTCTTTTGCTATATTCTTTCCTCCCTTTGAACTGTTCAAAATAGGCCCCTTAGTATCTCTTGCCGAACTGGTTTGGTTTTAATGAATTCCTTGAGGCTTTTTTTGTCTGGGAAGCTCTTTATTTCTTCTTAAATTTTAAGCATTACCTTTGCTGGATAGAGTAGTCTTGGTTGTAGGTTCTTGTTCTGCATTATTTTGAATATATCTTGCCATGCCTTTCTGGCCTCAACTGTTTCTGTTGAGAAGTCGGATGTCATTCTTATCGGGGCTCCTTTGTATGTGATAGCCTTTTCTTCTCTAGCAGCTTTTAAAATTTTCTCTTTATCACTTAGCTTTGGTATTTTAACTACGATATGTCTTGGTGTAGATTTTTTTGGGTTTCTCTTTAATGGAGTTCTGTGTGCTTCTTGAACGTGTGAAATGTTTCCAGTCTTAATTTAGGGAAGTTTTCTGCTATGATTTGATTGAATAAAGTTTTTATTTCTTGTTCTCTCTCCTCTTCTTCAGGAACCCCTATGATGCGAATGTTGTCACAGAGCTCCCTTAGAGTTTCCTCACATTTTTTGAGTCTCTTTTCTTTTTTCTGCTCTGCTACTGTGCCTTTATTTATTATGTCCTCTAACTCACTGATTCGACCCTCAGCCTCATCCATCCTGCTTTTAATTCCTTCCATTGTGGTCTTCAGTTCTGATACTGTATTTGTCATTTCTGTCTGATTCTTTTATATTATTTCAATTTCCTTTTTTATACTTGTTATCTCTTTTTTTAGGTGTTCGTAATGACTATCTATTGTTGCTCTAATCTCTTGAACATCCTAACTATCATTATTTTAAATTCTGCATCTGTTAATTTGGTATATCTGGTTCATTCAGGTCCTTTTCTGGGGATTTCTCTTGATTCATTTGGGTTATATTTCTCTGCCTGCCTATTTTATCTGTGTATAAGAAGGTTGTGGCCACTGGAGTCCAATGGGTGTTGCCTTTGTGTTCTCTAGGTGTGTTCTGTCTGCAGGCCCACCACCCCCTCTGTTGCTGCCTAGGGCGGTTGGGTATGGGCGTTGCCAATGCTGGCCCACTGCGGCTTTTGCTGTGATTTCCGCCTCTCCTCTGCCGTTGGGGCTGTGTTCTGATGCCCAGCTCTACAAGCCTCAGGCTGCCTGGGCCTTCGCCTCGACCCCACAGGTTGGGTTGCGCACTGCACTCAAGCCACAAGCCTCAGCACCAAGGGTAGAGGTGAGCACCTTTGCTCAGATGCGGATCTCGTCTGTTCCCAGGCTTCTTCCCAGCTACCGTGGTCAGAGCCTGCTCACCACAGTTTCTCAGGTTGGACGGGGCTGGTGACGTGAACTCAGCTGTGATCTTTAGCCCCGCCCCTGAGGTTAGGGCCTGCCTGCGCAGGATCACAAACCATGGTTTATTAGGCCGGGCGTGGCTGCTAGCGTGTGCTCAGCTGTTAGCTTTCACTCATCCGGGGCTCTAGCCCCACCCCCGCGTTCAGAGCCAACTCTTGCTAGCAGGATGGGAACTGCGGTTTCTCTGGCCTGGCGGGGCTGCTAGTGTGCACTCAGCCATGAGCCTCCACCTGTCCCTGGTCCTAGCCCCGCCCCCACGGTCAGGTCCGGCTTGCGCAGGGTCAACCGTCACAGAGCAGATCTCTGCCCATTTCTGGCCTCCCGCTTTTCCCCCGCAGGTGGGGCTACAGGTGGGCCCGCAGCTGCCGGACCGCTTTCGCATGTCACCTCTACCCCTGCTGGGCTAGACCGAGCTCACACCGGCTGGGCCTCTGCCCCCACCGACAGAACCATGTTTCAGCGTCCCGCCGCCACCATCTCTCCAGCAAGCCCTCAGCAGTGTTGGTAGGGGCACTGCAGCTCAGACCCTAACACTCCATACTGTAGTCCTGGAAGCTCCCTCCGTCTAAGCAACTCTGCTCTAAGTGCCGCAGGAGAGCTTGTTTGGCTGGTGTCCTCTCTCCCTTTACTGGTATTGCTAGTTCCAGGGGAAATATTCATTTTTGATTAGCAAAGTGACTTAACCCAGGGGTTAGGGTGGCTGTCCCTCAGAGTGTTTGTCCCTGTGCCTTCAGTCCACACTCTTTTCCCACTGCTCTGGTCCTCTCCTCTGTCCCCGTTCCCCGGAGCCCCAGGTGAGTGGTTGTGAGAGAGGTTTTCTGCACTGTCCCTTTAAGAAGAATCTTGGGTCTGAGAAAACTGTGTCTTTCTCACAAATAGTATCCTCACTTGTTTCACATCTCAGTACTGTCCAAACGCCTCTTCTAGGCTCTGGGGCTGCAGGCTGGGGCTTTGCTCCTGGGACCCAGGTCCCTCCCTCTCTGCCAAACTCTCCTCCCGCCACGCAGGTCTCTCCAGGCTGCTGTTCGCTCCAGGGAGCCCTCTTCTCGTTTTCGCTATTCCTACCAGTCTCAATGTGGCTTCTTCTGTGTTCCTTGGTTGAAGAGTCCACTTAGTTTAGTTCAAAGTTGGTTTATCCAGATGATGGTTCTTGAAATTAAGTTATAATCCACTTTTGTTCTGGGAGTTGGAAGTTGGTACGGCCGCCTACTCCATCGCCATCTTGCCCTCCTCTATTTTCAATATTTTTGAGGTATGACTGCAGTGGTTTCCACAGCAGCTGTAGCCATTTTTGAGCTCCAGACAAGCAGTTCTCCATAGTTTCTTAACCCTTGTAAGAAGACATGAACTGGTCCATGACTGCACAGTATGCACACCATCATATTTTTCCTTAACTGTGTGTGTGTGTGTGTGTGTGTGTGTGTGTGTGTGTGTGTGTGTGTGTGTATGTGTTTTAATTAAGTGAGAGAAGGGGAGGCAGAAAGACAGATTTCTGCATGTACCTAGACTGGGATCCACTGAGCTATTTTTAGCACCTGAGGTGAAGGCCAGAGAGCCATCCTCAGCACCTGGGGGCCAACTCACTGAAGCCATTGCAGACATGACTTTGGGAGGGAAAGAGAGAGAGAAAGAGAAAGAGAGGGAGGGAGAGGTGGATAGCAGGTGGTCAGTTCTCCTGTGTGCCTTACTGGGAATTGAACCTCGGACATCTACACACTGGGTAATGCTCTACCACTGAGTCAAACAGCTGGGGCCCTCTTTTAGTTTTCAAGTGAAAAATTAAATGTGGCTTTTAGGTTGCTGTGGAGAGTGCTAGTTTCATTAAAAATGACTGAGGGTATAGTTGAATTATTGCCATGATACTGCATCACTTTTTATGAAATTACTTAACAATTACTGAATATCTACTATGTAACCAGGACTTCATAAATGTGGAAAAATGGAATTTGTATTGTGTTTTAAAAATAATCTCTTTGATTCACTTATTTTATTTTTACTCCCATAAAATAGCATGCTTACAAATCAATTTCTAACTTAAATTTTTAAAAACTTAGGCCATATATTATATTATGTTTATCTTAAAGATCTTATGTTAATTTAAGATCAAAGAGGCCACAATTAACAGGTTTCTTTTCAAGTGATATATGAGGAAAAAGATATATTTCAATTGTCATTCTAATTTCTTCTTTGATCCATCAGTTAATTTAGATACAATTTTTTTTTTTTTTTTTTTACAGGGACAGAGAGAGAGTCAGAGAGAGGGATAGATAGGGACAGATAGGAATGGAGAGAAATGAGAAGCATCAATCATTAGTTTTTTGTTGCCATTGCAACACCATGGTTGTTCATTGATTGCTTTCTCACATGTGCCTTGACCGCGGGCCTTCAGCAAACCGAGCCACCCCTTGCTGGAGCCAGTGACCTTGGTTCCAAGCTGGAGAGCTTTTGCTCAAGTCAGTTGGGCCCACGCTCAAGCTGGCGACCTCGGGGTCTCGAACCTGGGTCTTCTACATCCCAGTCCGATGCTCTATCCACTGCACCACCGCCTGGTCAGGCTAGATACAATTTTTGATTTTTGAATTATTTTGTTGTTTTTTATTGTCAAGTAGTTGACTTTTAATGTAACTGCATTTGGCCAGACAAAATGGACTGTTAGATACTAATTTTTAAAAATTTGTTGAGACTTGCTTTGTGTCCTAAAACATTGCTAAATTTTCAGTGGAGACCATTTTTAATGTCTTCCTTCAATTGAAAGCTTATGTTGAAAGCAGTCTCTTGTAATTTGTCAGGCAGCACATATTTTTTACCAAGTCACTATTTCATTGTAGGTGTAGAAATTGTGAGCTTGAAATTTGTATTAAGAGCTAATCTCTAGCTGCTAACCCTCTGAGTGGCCAAGATTTTGTCTGTCTGCTGCTCTCTGTTTGTGTGTCAGTGAACACTGGAACCTGACACCTGCTATTGTCACATGTTCTCAGAGAGCACAGCTTCAGGGCTAACTCATCAGTCCATGCAGCTCCCTCTTTATTTCTGTCCCAAGTTTTTTCTACTTGGTTGGATTCCAAGAAACTCAACTATGCTCTAAATAGATGTTTGTTAACATATATTCATCAAGATATTTTGTAGCAGGAAGGATTATCAGAATATCTGTTCTACCATATTTACAGAAATGGAAGATCCTTATCCTCCACATCATTTATTATTAAAAACAATTACCTATGACTTTAACCATCATTTTAGCCAGGACAAAATGATACAATATTGGGTTTATGATAAGGCTACTTCACTTGGTTTTATGCTATCTAATCTCAAGTTACTTAATCATCTTCATGATAACTCTAGGAAATATACATTGCCATCATGATTTCTTTTTTAGTTAAGAAAAACAATAAGTTGTCCCAATTCCCATAAGTGGCAAATCCAGAGTTGATCTCATGTAGATCTGGATTCATAGATGATGCGTTGCTTTCAAACAAAATGCTTAGTACCTTTCCATTTAAGTTTTCATACATAGACACTGAAGTTTCTATGACATGTGAGTTGTCGTTTGTTATATTTGTAAGACTGTGCTAAGTGCTAGGTGGTAAAGATATATTAGAAAAATTCATTACTGTAGAAGAGTAAGAAATGGCACAAAACTTCAAAATAATTTGGTAAATGCCCAGATGTAGGCACAGATCTGAGAATGAGATTCTAAAGTGATGAGTGTTGTAACAGCTAGCAGTCTTATGATTTGCTGTCTATGTTTTTGAATAACATTTTAATTTTAGTTTTGAATATTATTTTTGTTTATAAAATTCAAGATGGACAGATTACACATAACAAAACAAAAAGTTGTAATCACTTGAGGTTTCATCAAGTGATTGGAATATCAATATAATAAAATTTTAATCTATGATGATATTCCTTACCTTTCAAGGCTTTCTAAAATAAGAATAAAATAAAGATTATCGAGTAGAATATAAAATAGATGCATGCATTTTGATAGGGTATTGGAAGGCAATATGTTAATTGACTGAATTACCTGAGGTTTTGTAAAACAGTAACAATGATGAGATTTTTACGAACTTCTTTGCTACCTGTTGTTAGGACTATGATGATGAGATGATCAGACTCTTATTAAATATTGCCCCTTTGTAAGTCACATCTGAGGCTACAGCTGTCTTTTACAGATAAATAATTAAAGAAAATATAGAACTCAGTTCCTCATAGGACCAAGTATCTCTGTCTGATGTCTGTGGAGGTTGGATGTTTGTGTTTGCGTAAATTTAGAAATGCTTGTTGATGTTATAGGGCAGGGGTTGGGAACCTTTATGGCAGAGAAAGCCATGAACGACACATATTTAAAAATGTAATTCCGTGAGATCCATACAATATGTTTAACACTAAACACAAGTAAATGTGTGCATTTTATGAAAGACCAACACTTTTAAAGTACAATAAGTCTCTCAATTCTTTTTAATAACATTTCTTTGCTGTTGCTAACCAATGATGAATAAAGTACTTCTTACCATTAATGTGACTTCTGGTGCTGCATAGTTTTGCTGATGGCTTTGTAGTCTGGTTGATATGTGGTGAGGTTAAGCTTCATGCAGGCGTTGAGACTTTCATCTGTTCAACGTGATTATAGGTTGGTCTTAACATTCTTTAGTTGTGAGAAAGACTGCTCACATGCATACGTAGAGCCAAACATTGTCAGTACAGCAATACTCACACACCGCAGGGTGTGGTATGTGACGGGAAGCGCATTCCAAGTTTTGACAATCAGCTGTTCCGTGGATTGAAGTTTTTTTATTTCTCCCCACTTGTGTTTGCTCACCAACTCTGCTTGCTGTCGTGCAACTCTCTCCAAATCTTCATTCAGTGACTTGAACTTATTCACCCACTTGTCTGAGGCCTTCAGGTCTTCAGTTTGTAGCTAAAAGTCTCTGAGAGAGACAACAGGGATGTAACTCAGGTCGGTGCTGTCCACAGCACACTCGTGTGGATGGGTGATGAACTTAAAAAGACGAGTGCACTCACTAAATTCTCCAAAGTGTGCTTTGAATGACTGCAGGAGATTAGATGTGAAGCCCGCTAGCTGTTGGAGATCAAGATGTTGAGCAGGGTTGCTTGCTGTGCATGCATCTTTAAACTCTCCCAGTTTTTCAAAGTGTAGTAAACAACCTGTTTCAATGTTGGCGATGAAGAGTTCCAGCTTGTTTTCAAATGCAAACACTGTTTGTTGAAGGGATAAGACTGTCTATCCAACACCTTGTATTTTCACATTGAGCTGGTTCAGTATTCAGTCATGTCCACAAGATAGTAGAACTTCAGGAGACACTCAGTGTTAGCTAACTCAGGATGCTCGATTTTTTTCATTTCAAGAAAAGTCTGGATTTCACTGAGACAAGCCGCAAAACGGCTGAGCACCTTCCCTTTTAACAACCAACGCACATTGCTATGCAGAAGCAGACCAGGATGATTATTCCCAACTTCATCCAGTAGTGTTTTAAGCTGGTGATCATTTAAAGTTCAGGCAACATAAAGTTGACCATGTGAATGACCAGCGACATCACCTCATGAAGCTGCTCGCCACACATCTGAGCACAAAACATCTCCTGATGTAGGATGCAGTAGAAACTTAGGATGGGTCTCTTTTCATGTTCATGAAGAAGTACTACAAATCCTCTGTTTTTCCCCACCATGAATGGAGCACGATCAGTATACACTGAAATAAGTTTATCCACTGGTACATTTTTTTGCTTTAGTGAACTCAGTGAAAGACTTGAATAAATCCTCCCCTCTTGTTGTCTCTTTCATAGGCAAAACAGCAAGACTTCCCTCACATAGTGTGTCACTGACAGCATACCTTGCAATCACGCTGAACTGGCATAAATGGCTTATTTCTGTTGACTCATCCAAAGCGCGAGAAAAGAATGGTGCTGCATTTATGTCCTTCACTTTTGTTGCCTCAGTTTGATTTGCCATCATGATGGTACAATCGTGAACAGTTCTTACCGACAGAGGCATGTCTTTTATTTGTTTGATTATCTTGTCTTTATCCGAAAAGTCATCAAAAAGTTCACTGGCAACATCAAGCATAAATGTTTTGGCATATTCCCCATCTGTGAATGGCTTTCCGTTTCTCAAAATTGCTAAAGCACCAGCAAAGCTAGCCGAATTCCTGTCACCTTGTTGGGTCCAAACATGGAGTTGCTGCTCAGTAGTTTGCACTCTGCACAGTAGCTCTTGACATTATTTCTTCCTGCTGTGCCCTGCTGGATATTTCGATGCAAATGTAGTATGGCATGTGTCGCTTTATATTTGACTGTTTCATCGATGCAATATTATCGTTGCGTATTAGTCACACTGAAGAACCTGCTCTTTCCACAAAGGTGAATTCCTCTGTCCTTTCCTGCTGAAAAGTACGATATCCCTCATCTTTTTTTCTTTTAGCCATCTTCTTCATCAAAAGGGTTTCTGCAGTTAGCTAGCTGACTACTTGATTAAAAGGAGGGAAGTTTACTTCCTGACCTCACAATGACCCGTTTATGTTACGCATTATCTAATAAAAATTTGGTGTTGTCCTGGAGGACAGCTGTGATTGGCTCCAGCCACCTGCAACCATGAACATGAGCATTAGGACATAAATGGATTGTAATACATGAGAATGTTTTATATTTTTAACATTATTATTTTTTTATTAATGTTATTACTTTTTTTTAATTAAAGATTTGTCTGTGAGCCTGATGCAGCCATCAAAAGAGCCACATCTGCTAGGATGCTTATGGTTTCACGACTTACATTGAAGTCCTTTATCCATTTTGAGTTTACTTTTGTGCATGGTGTAAGTTGGTGGTCTAGTTTCATTTTTTTGCACAAAGCTGTCCAATATTTCCAACACTATTTGTTAAAGAGACTGTCTTTACTCTATTGAATTCTCTTGCCTCCTTTGTCAAATATCCATTGTCCATAAAGATGTGGGTTTATTTCTGGGTTCTCTGTTCTATTCTATTGATCTATATGCCTGTTCTTATGCCAGTACCAAGCTGTTTTGAGTACATTGGCCTTGTATTATAACTTGATATCAAGAAGTGTGATACCTCCACTTTATTCTTCTTTTTTAAGATTTCTGAGGCTATTTGTGTTTTTATTTTTTGGTTCCATATAAATTTTTGGAATATCCATTCTATATCTTTGAAGTATGTCATTGGTATTTTAATTGGTATTGCATTGAATTTATAAATTGCTTTTGGTAATATTAATCTTCCTAACCATGAACACAGTATATGCTTCCACTTGTTTGTTTGTGTCTTCCTTGATTTCTTTTATCAATGTTTTATAATTTTCTGAGTACAAGTCTTTAGAAGAAAACATAGGCAGTAAGCTCACTGACATTTATCACAGCAATATATTTGCTGATTTATCTCCACAGGCAAATGAAATAAAAGACAGGATAAACAAATGGTACTATATCAAACTAAAAAGCTTTTGCACAGCTAAAGATAATATGAACAGAATAAAAGGACAAACCACACAATGGGAGAACATATCCAACAATACATCTGATAAGGGGTCAATAACCAAAATTTATAAAGAACTTGTAAAACTCCACACCCAGAAGACTAACAATCCAATCAGTAAATGGGCACAAGAAATGAATATACACTTCCCCAAAGAGGACATACAGATAGCCAATAGACAGATGAAAAAATGTTCAACATCACTAATCATTAAAAAAATGCAAATTAAAACCACAATGAGATACCACCTCATACCAGTCAGAATGGTGCTCATTAACAAAACAACACACAATAGGTGCTGGTGACGATGCAGAGAAAGGGGAACCCTCTTGCACGGCTGGTGGGAATTCAGACTGGTGCAGCCACTGTGGAAAACAGTATGGAGATTCCTCAGAAAATTAGAAATGAAACTTCCCTTTGACCCAGCTATCCCACTTATAGGAATATATCCCAAGGACACCATATCACTGAATGAAAAAAAAGAAATGCACCCCCATGTTTATGGCAGCAATGTTCACAATAGCGAAGAGCTGGAAACAGCTCAAGTGTCCATCAGTGGACGAGTGGATTAAAAAGCCTTGGTACATATATACAATGGAATATTATGGGGCTATGAAAAAGAAGGAAATATAACCTTTTGCAACAATATGGAGGGACCTGAAAACTATTATATTGAGTGAAATAAGCCAGGCAGAGAAAGAAAAATATCATATGACCTCACTCATATGAGGAATCCAAGGAACAATGAGAACTGAGAAATGTAATTGAGACAGAGGAGGGATAAAGGGGACTAGAGGAAAAGGGAACAGAGGGAAAGGGGATAATAGGATGGGATAAACCTGAAGGGAAAGGGTGAGGGTGCTGTAGGGAGGGGGGCAAAGGAGATGTTGAGGGGTATATGGGGGAATGTATTTGGGGTGACCCTAGAATCAATGTAAACACAATTAATTAAATAAAAATATTAAAAAAAGGAGCCACATCTGGCTCGCGAGCCATAGGCTCCTGACCAGCTATAGAGTATCCTGTTAGGAGAGATGAAAGCTGAGGATTGAACTCTGGGCATTTGCTAATAATTAAGGAAAAATAGAAGAAGAGGAGTCTTTTAAAAGATCAAGGGTGGTCATCAAAGTGGCAGAAGACCAGGAGCTGGTGTCTTGGAAGCCTAAGGCAGAGGGAACAGTCAAGAGTATTAGAGCAGAAGATAACCTTTTGACAATATTGATAGGAGAAATGAAGTGGGAAAAGGTGTAGGTAAGGTGTTCATAGGAGTCAGGAGAAGGAAAGATACTGCCATTGGAGGAGTAGAACTATGACATAAGATTTCATAACATAATTAACATCTATTGGCAAAAAAAAGTCTTAAGGTTTTGATTTCTGAAGATGTAGCAGTTACCTTCTGCTATAGCATGCAAATTTAGAAAGAAACTTGGATATCAAGACCTAACTCTTTAAAAATTACATTGGAATTTTGATGGGAATTGTATTAAATTTGGATATCACTTTGGGTAGTATGGCCATTTTAACTATATTTATTCTTCCTGTCCACAAAAAAGGAATATTTTTCCATTTCATTGTGTCTTTTTGAATTTCCTTTAATAATGCTTTGTAGTTTTCATTATATAGGTCCTTTACATTCTTTGTTATGTTTATTTCTAGATATTTTATTTTTTTGTTGCTAATATAAAAGGGATTATTTTTTGAGTTCTTTTTCTGAGGTTTCATTGTTGGCATATAAGAGGGCAATAGACTTCTGTATATTAATTTTGTATCCTGTGACCTTCCAGTATTGGTTTATTATTTCTAATAGCTTTTCTGTGGAGTCTTTGGGGTTTCCTATATACAGGATCATGTCATCTGCAAAAAGTGAAACTTTTACTTCTTTCCCAATATGAATGCCTTTTATTTCTTTCTCTTGTCTGATTGCTCTGGCTAGAACTTCAAACACTATGTTGAATAAGAGTGGAGAGAGTGGGCAACCTTGTCTTGTTCCTGATTTTAGAGAAAAAGTTTGTCAGTTTGTTACCATTTATTATGATGTTAGCCGATAGTTTGTCATAAATGGTTTTTATTATGTTGAGGTATTTTCCTTCTATACCCATTTTGTTAAGTTTTAAACATAAAAGGATGTTGTACTTTATCAAATGCCTTTTCTGCATCTATTGATAGAATCATATGCTTTTTGTTCTTTGTTTTGTTGATATGGTGGTGTATTACACTAATCGTTTTATGTATGTTGGACCATTTTTGTGTTTCTGAAATGAATCCCTCTTGGTCATGATAAATTATTTTTTTGGTGGGTTGTTGAATTTGATTTTCTAGTATTGTGCTCACTTCAGCCGCACATATACTAAAATTGGAACAATACAGAGAAGATTAGCATGGCCCCTGCGCAAGGATTTGCTAGTATTTTGTTTAGGATTTTTGCATCTGTATTAATTAGAGATATTGTTCTGTAGTTTTCTTTTAGTGTTGTCCTTTCCAGGTTTTGGTATGAGGATTATGTTAGCCTCATAAAATTTGTTTGGAAGTACTGCTTCTTCTTCAATTTTTTGGAAGACTTTGAGAAGAATAGGAACCAGTTCTTCTTTGAATGTTTGGTAGAGTTCACTAGTATATCCATCTGGCCCTGGACTTTTATTTTTGGGGAGGTTTTTTATAGTTGTTTCTATTTCCTCCCTGCTTATAAGTCACTTTAGATTATCTACTTCTTTGTGATTCAGTCTAGGAAAACTGTATTGTTCTAGGAGCTTACCTATTTCCAATATATTGTTGAATTTGGTGGCATATAATTTTTCATAGTATTCTGCAATAATCCTTTGTATATCTATGATATCTGTGGTAATTTCTCCTCTTTCATTTTGGATTTTGTTTATATGAGTCTTTTCTCCTTTTTTTTCCTTAGTGAGTCTTGCCACTAACTTTTTATTGATCTTTTCAAAGAACCAGCTCTGTTGTATTAATTTTTTCTATAGTTTTTCTGTTCTTTATTTCATTTATTTCTGCTTTAATATTATTTCCTTTCTTCTTCTGGTTTTGGTTTGCCTTTGTTTTTCTAGCTCTTTAAGATGTGATGTGAGATTATTTACTTGGGATCTTTCTTGCTTTTTCATATAATCATGTAATGACATGAACTTCCCTCTTATTAATGCTTTTGCTGCATACCAGAGATTCTGATATGTCATGTTGTCATTTTCATTTACCTGTATATATCTTTTGATCTCTTATTTTATTTCTTCTTTGACCTATTCATTTTTTAGAAATATGTTGCTTAATTTCCACATTTTTGTGGGTGTGTTTACTTCTTTTTTGCAGTTGGATTCTAGTTTCAAAGCCTTATGGTCAGAGAATATGCTTGTTATAATTTCAATCTTTTTGAATTTGTTGGTATTGGTTTTGTGGCCCAGAATATGATCTATGGAACAAAAAACCATCAGGTTTATGTGGAACCATAAGAAAACCTTGAATAACCAAAGTAATCCTAAGGGAAAAAAATGAAGTTGGAGGCATTACAATACTTGACTTCAAACTATACTACAGAGCCATGATAATCAAAACAGCATGGTACTGGCATAAAAAAATAGACACACAGACCAATGGAACAGGATAGAGAGCCCAGAAATAAAACCACATATATATGGTCAAATCATCTTTGACAAAGGAACCAAAAACATACAATGGAGAAAAGAAAGCCTCTTTATTAAATGGTGCTGGGAAAATTGGAAAGCCACATGCAAAAGAATAAAACTTGACTACAGTTTATCTCCTTGCACAAAAATTAATTTGAAATGGATCAAAGAACTAAATATAAGATCTGAAATAATAAATTACATAGAAGAAAACATAGGTATTAAACTCATGGACCTTGGCTATAAAGAACATTTTATGAATTTGACTCCAAAGGAAAGGGAAGTAAAGGCAAAGATAAATAAATGGAACTACATCAGACTAAGAAGCTTCTGCACAGCAAAAGAAACTTTCAACAAAACAAACAGGCAACCAACTAAATGGGAGATGATATTTTCAAACAACAGTTCAGATAAGGAACTAATATCCAAAATATATAAAGAACTTACAAAACTCAGCAACAAACAAACAATCCAATAAAAAAATGGGAAGAGGACATGAACAGACATTTCTCCCAAGAAGAAATATTAATAGCCAACAGATATATGAAAAAAATGCTCATCATCACTAACTACTCGAGAAATGCAAATCAAAACTACAATAAGATACCACCGCACACCTGTTAGATTAGCTATTATCAACAAGATAATAAGTGTTGGAGAGGCTTTGGAGAAAAAGGAACCCTCATTCACTGTTGGTGCAAATGTAAATTAGTGCAATACTTATGGAAAAAAGTATAGTGGTTCCTCAAAATATTAAGAGTAGAACTACCATATGACCCAGCAATCCCTCTATTGGGTATACACCCACAAAACTTAAAAACATGGGTACGTAAAGACACATGCACCACCATGTTCAATGCAGCATTGTTCACGGTGGCCAACACATGGAAACAGCCAAAATGCCCTTCAATAGAGAATTGGATAAAGAAGATGTGGTACATATATACAATAGAATACTGCTCAGCCATAAGAAATGATGACATAGTATCATTTACGATAACATGGATGGACCTTGATAACATTATACTGAATGAAATAAGTAAATGGGAGAAAGCTAAAAACTATGATTCCATTCATAGGTGGGGCACAAAATTAAGACTCATGGACATAGACTGGGGTGCAGTGGTTACCATGGGGAGAAGGGAGGAGTGGTAAGGGAGGGGGATAGGGGAAGGGGAGGGGCTTAAAGAGAAACAAAATATAGGGTGAGAGAGGATGGTTTGACTTTGGGTGATGGGTATACAACATAATTGACTGTCCAAAGGATGTGGAGATGTTTTCTCTAAATCTATGTACTCTGATCAACCAATGTCACCCTGTTAAATTTAATTGTCTAAATAAAAATAAATAAATAAATAAGTACCCTAACTCAGCGCACACACCTAAATATGTCCCATTTCCTTATTTAATGCTGTCTGTATTTCACTTCAATGGCTGCTAGAATTGGATGTGTGTGTATGTTACTAATTTCAACATAGAGACAGCTTATCACCTGGATGGGATTCTATTTAGCAGTCTGTTTTTCTCAAGCTACATAAAAAGAATGCATATATATATATTTTTTTTTATTTGAGAGAGAGAGAGAGAGAAGCATCAACTCATTGTTCCACTTGGTGTTCCATTTAGATGTGCACTCATTTACTGCTTCGCATACATGCCCTGACCAGGGATCCCATCCGCAAACTTGGTGCTGAGACGATGCTCTTTCCACTGAGCACCTGGCCAGGGCCTTAACAGCATAGTTTCTAAAAACAAATCCAAATTATTGGGGAGGGGGTAAAAAAAAGTGATTTATTTTGTAATCTCCAGATTTTCCTGTTATATTGTGAATATTAAATAAATTAAATTCTGTAATTTTCTGTTTTTTAAACTTTTAGCTTCTCTATTCTCCTCTGTAAAAATGTAAGCCAGAGTGCATAGATACCTGTGCATATGTTCCATACTTTGCACACATTCTGGAAGAACCTTCCAGCTCACTGTTTAAACCTTCTCTAGGGCAGTTCTGCTATTCAGTTGGTCTGTTGCATTTCTAAAAATTTCAGCTGTCATATTTTTTATTTCAAAAATAATTATTTTTCTTTATAGCTACCTCTTCTGATGGTGAATGAGGTTTGTCTTGACTCTGCAGACACAAATTAAATTTATTTTGATGTTTTCTTCTGTTATTAATTCAGGCTCTTTAAAATTTAGTTTTCTGTTTTGTCAGTTTGGGGGCTTCTCTTGCAGGCCTTGGTTTTTCTAAAATATTTGGGTATATTGGATCAACTGTTTCTATTTGTTATTGACAAGCTTTGTTTGCTTGTCACAGAGTATAAATTCTGATGGCAGGAATGTGCCTCCTACTTTTTTTTCCCCCCTGCAAAAATCTTTGTTTGCATTTGGTCCTAGGCATGGTGAGGGCTCCAGGATGTTGAAGAGGTTGGTTAGTGGTGGCAGTGAGAGACTCAGTCAGAACCCAGACAGTAGGGGGACACAGAGAGACCCCTCAAAGGTTTGTGGGCTCCATGGGCTCCTAGTCATGCTTGAGGACCAACCTGCCAAAGAGATGCTTGCCCAGCCCAGCCTGGGGCCCAGCCAGCCTGTGGAAAGAAGTGAGGAGTGGCCCACCTTCTTGATCAGTTTCACCTTCTCATCCAGGAAGTGGTTCTCCAAAAAGTCACAGAGTGACAGTCTGTGTGGGTAGAATCCAGGGCATGCAGATCAAAAGGGCCTGGTGACTCTATGGCATCCAGAGTTTTACCCCATCCATCTTAGAAAGGCTTCGGCGTGTACTAAAAGAGAGTGCAGCCACTACGCTGGTTCTATAGGCAGTGGCAGGACTTGATTGAGGGAGACTAGATCCCAGGCATTCCTGCCCAAGGGAAGCCCAGTGTCAGCAGAGTGTGTGGCCCAGTCCCATTCCATCAGGCTGGATGTTGGTCATTTTATATTTGAAAGGATATTGTGGGAGATGTCCTTAGAAAATACAGATGTTGACCCTGGCTGGTCGGCTCAGTGGTAAAGTATCAGACCAGCACATGGAAGTCCTGTGTTCAATTCCTGGTCAGGGCACACAGGAGAAGCGACCATCTGCTTCTCCAACCCCACTTCTCTCTTTCTGTCTCTCCCCACCACCCCCACAGCCATGGCTCATTTGGTTTGAGCAAAGTTGGCCCTGGGTGCTGAGGATGGCTCCATGGCCTCACCTCAGGTATTAAAATAGCTCTGTTGCTCTGCAACAGAGCAGTGACACCAGATTAGCAGAACATTGGCCTGGTAGGGGGCTTGCCAGGTGGGTCCCTATTGGGTGCATGCAGGAGTTGTCTCTCTGACTCTTCACCTCTCATTTAATTTAAAAAAATAAAAGAAAATACAGACGTCATGATGCTCTGCTCATTCTCTCCTATTTATGATCTTAGTTCAAACCCAAGATTCTGAGATTTTATAGTATCACAAACCTACACTAAATCTAGCTGGTCAGTTCACTAGTAGCTCCAATAGGTGTCTGGGCTGAGCAAGACCCATGCTTGACTCTCTTTTTCTCCTCATCCATGGGCTCTCTGATCTGCTGCCCTTGCTGCAGTCAAAATGTGGCTAATAAAAATAAAATGGGCGGGTTATTGAACACTGAACTTTGCTTTATTTTGCTTTACGTACCCTGCACCATTATAGGGCAGAGCAATAGACCTGAGATGGCTCTTGAGAGAATTTGTCTTCATAATGCCTTTTCCCGGTGACCTAGAGCAGGGTAACAGCTGCGGCCTCTGAGGGGCAGCAGGGGACACTTGCCTTTCCTAGCTTTTTCTAGGTGTCATGCATGCTCAGAATGTGCCAGAAGTCTAGGTGAGATTTAGGTTCCAATGACTCCCAGAGGCATAACCATCAGTTTCTAAAGGAGACCATGTGGAGAGGAAATGCTCTTTGCCAGGAAATAGATATGGAAATTTGGTTTCATGGATTTGATTCTACTTTAAGCTCCAGGCTGGGATTTGAATGACTTCAGCAAATTGGGATACACCAACCCTCAAGGCATAATGGCTGGTTCAGGGGCAATGATATGGTTCACTCAAAGCCAATGAAATTTAAAGGCAAGATTCTTGGGTGCCTCTTCTTTTCACCCTGTGGAATTAATCACAAGAGACTTTCCTTTTCACAGCCCATTAGAATGAGGAATGTTAGCCTCAGGGATAACGGGCCATTACTCTGGGACCATGAGGGCTTTACATGAGACAAAAAAGCAATGAAATTGACCCCAAAAATGGGCAGTGAGAGATTGGATCCTGCCCAGACTCAATCTCTGGTCTAAGTACTGAAATACTTCTCTATTCAAACCATTGTTTAGGTCTATTTTAATTGAGTGATTTTTATTTGAGCCATAAAGAGTCATAAATGATATACACAGAATGTTTCCTAGGCTCAAGAAGATAATCTTTAATGATTGTTCATTAGTGATAATAACACATCTAAGAAAAATAAATCGGTTCTGGCCAGTTTGCTCAGTGGTAGAATGTTGGCTCAGCATGTGGATGTCCTGGTTCCTTCCCTATTAGGGAAAATAGGAGAAACAACCATCTACTTCTTCATTGATCCCCCACCACCACCTCTATCTCTCTTCCCCTATTGTAGCCATGGCTTGAATGGTTTGAGCAAAGTTGGCCCCCGGTACTGAGGATGGCTCCATACCCTTGCCTCAGGTGCTAAAATAGCTTGGTTGCTGAGCAACAGAACAGCAGCCCAGAAGGGCAGAGCATCACCTGGCAGGGCGCTTGCCAGGTGGATCCCAGTCAAAGTGCATGTGGGAGTCGGTCTCTCTCTCCCTGCCTCTCATTTAATAAAAAAAAAAAAAGAGAGAGAGAGAAAGAGAAAGATAAATCAGGGTTTAGAGTTTGGAAAGTAAAAATATTTTTCAAGCGGTAGTCCATTTGTGCAGAGTGAGCAACCTGTACTCCCTCTGCAGGATCCATTCACGGCTGTACTTCCCCAGAACTCAGGTGAAACACTCTCGAAACCAATTTACCTCTGATGTTAGAATGTCATGGTCACAGAGCCAAATTATGAGGACTATCCAGGTTTTAGATGCCTTGGTTTGGTGAAGATAGGGTGTCCTATGTGGGCACTGAAACATTCTAGTCATGAAAATGGAATAAGTTCAATGTCAATTAGCTTTTTACTTTGCTAACATTGGTGTATTTAGTTCATATGAGTACTTAGATCTTAGTTATCAAGTGCCTGCAGATACACTGAGAAAACCTAGTTTGTTCCTGACCCAGTAGTGGCACAGTGAATAGAGCATCGGCCTGGGATGCCGAGGACCCAGGTTTGAATCCCTAATCTGGCTTGAGCAGGAGCTCACCAGCTTGAGTGCAAGGTTGCTAGCTTGAGTGTAGGATCATAAACATTGCCCCATGGTCACTAGATTGAGCCAAAGGTCACTGGCCACTGGCTTGAGCAAGGGGTCACTGGCTCAGCTGGAACCCCTGTTCAAGGCACATGTGAGAAAGCAATTAATGACAACTAAGGGACTACAAGTATGAGTTAATGCTTCTCATCTGTCTCCCTTCCTGTCTGCTCACTCTCTCTCTTTCTCTTTCTCTCTCTCGCAAAAAAACAAAACAAAACAAAAACATCTAGTTTGCTGAACTGAAATGCTGGGCACCAGATCACAAAATGTGGTGTCCCACAGATACACACTCCATGGGTGACCCTGACTCTACCTTCTGTGACAACTTAGAAGTCAAGGATACTTCACATGACAGAGTAAAAATGTCAATTTGGGTGTCTCAAACAGAAGGCATTAACTATGACCTCAGAAGCATGAACCCTTAATTTAAACTATGGTGGATGTGATATAAAAAGTTTGACTATTTCATTAAGGATCTTTCAGAAGTTATTAAGCATGTGAATTCCTTCAGAGATTGTTAAAGTTCAGACAACACAGACACAAAAAGATAGAGAAAAAGTATTTTTCTCTTTGGAAAAAAAGGAAAAGTTTGGCACAGTAAGTACTAGTTATAAATAAGTAATAAAAACCTCCAGTGGAATAGTACATAGCTAGAATTATAGTCTCCTGTCCCAACTGTCAAAACACATCTCCGGTCTAATTTTAAAATTCATTAAAAATACTGTTTTCTTAGCTTAGGCATTACCATCTGGAATAAAGCTTGTTCTGGTGTGGAATAAAAGAAAGACTTTTTATGACTAAGAAATTATATTGAAGATTGGTAACTTTATGGTTTCATTCTGAAGAGAAATAAGAAATGAGGGATAAAGATAAAACAGTTATTTTCAAATCTGGCATTTCTAGACTTCAGTATAATCTTCCTAACATCCCATTTTACTTCATGATGAAAGAGCTACATGCATTTGTGGAAACTTTCTAAGCAACAAGCCCTCCCTGAAAAGATATATGATTATTTATGGGGCCAAGAATGTACGGCTGGGACCAGTGATTCTTTCTGTCTGCACTGGGAACACCAGGGAAGGCCTTGCAGGTGCTGCCCATGAGGCACTGACATCAGAATCAATCCAGAGGTGGGAGTGGTGGTGGTGGACGGGGTGGGGGGTGTGGGGGGCAGCTAGGGGACTTCCTTTCTGGCTGCAAAGTAGAAAATTATAAGACATTATTGCTTCTACCCTAATAGTAAGCTAGATAAACTGAAAATTACAAAACCACAGTTTAAAAAAATCCACCTGAGTGCTGAGGACAGAAGTAGAGTTAAATAAAATAAATTCTAGGAAGTGATAAATCCTTCTAAGGAGCTAGGACACATTATTATTTCATGCTGGGCACAGTAGGGTAGAGGGGAAGAATAGATGAGGGTTGGGGCAGGAAAACTAGTAGAATTTATAAAAAAGTGTTAATGATTATGTTTAGTCTGATAAGATAAATTAGGATACAAAAAACCCCACTAAAATAAAAACAAAAAATCAGCCACAGAGTGAGTCTCTACGTCTCATTTCACTGAGCAGATATGGATACCAGAGGCTGGTGTAGGCAGAAGTACTGAGATAAAACCTTTCTTTCATTTTTTAAATATATTTTTTTAGAAAATCAAATTTAATGGGTTGACATTGGTCAATTAGAATACATATGTTTCAGGTAAACATCCCTTTAGCATTTGAACTGTTGTATACCCATCACCCAAAGTCAAATCATTTTTCATCATTGTATATTTGTTCCTCTTTACTGCCTTCCCCCATCCCCTCTCTCATATCCCTCTCCCTCTGGTAACCACTTCAGGATTGAAATAAAACATTTCAAGAGACGTTGGGGCTATCACTGCAGATACTGAAAGGGTAAGAGACTGTTCTGAACAACTTTATGTCATAAATTCAACAGATTAGATGAAATTGACCAAGTCTGTGACAAAACATAACAAATCAAAATGAACAGGAAACAAAATAGAAAATCTAAATAGCCTTATATATCTATTAAAGACATTGTAATCATAATAAAAAGCCTTCCTAGAACAAAATCCAGACCAGATAGCTTCACTGGCAGAATAAATATTACCAATATTTCATAACCTCTTTTAGAAAATAGAGACAAATAAAATACATCTCAACTTGTTTTATGAGGATCTTGATATTAAAACATGAAACTTTAAAAGAAATTTATAGACCAACACCCCATTTGAATGCATATGTAAAATCCTTAATAAATTAGTGAATTAAAATTAGCAATATATTGTGTATCATGATCAAGTGGAATTTATGTCCACAATCCAAGGTTGGTTATCATGATCAAGTGGAATTTATGTCCACAATCCAAGGTTGTTTTACCAATCAAAGGTCAAACACAGTGAATTTACCATAGTAACACAATAAAGGAGAAAAATGTGTATGATTTTCTCAATGAATAAAGGAAGATTTGACAAAATTCAAGTCCATTCATAAAAGAAAAACAAAAATAACCTATTAGCAAACTAGAGGTGTAAAAAGCTCTTGCTATCTAATGAAGATAGTAGATACACACATGCACACACACATACACACATACACACACAAAAGAAATGATAGTTTGGAATTGGAAAGGAAAAAAAAACTTTTATTTGCAGATTTTATATTGCATATTTATAAAATCCCATGGAACCTATAACCATACACACAAACTACTACAAGTAATAAGTATTTAGCAAGGTTATGAAATACAAGGTCAGAGTATCAATTATGTTTCTTAGAACTATCAATAACCAACTTGCAAATGAAATTAAAAATGCCATTATAAAAAACCCAATTCCTAGAAATACAGCTAACAAAAAAGACCAATCTTTGATTTGACTTGTGGCTACTATAACAAATTGCCATAATTTGGTGGCTCAAAAACAACAGAAATTTATTATCATCCAATTCTGGATGCCAAAGTTGAAACCAGTGTCAGCGGGGCCTCCTCCCTTTAGGGGAGACTCTAGCCTTTACCTTGTTCAGCTTCCGGCGGCTGCCTACCTTCATGGCTTACATCGTTCTCATCTTCAGTGCCAAGAGCTTCCCATTCTCTCCGCTCCCTCTTTGTATTCCTTCTCATCGGTGTCTGCGTAATTTGCCTCTGTTTCACTCTTATAAGCATACATGTGACTGTATATCAGTGATGGGCAACCTTTTTATAAAAACCGCCCCTTTTTGCAGTGCTGATCAACCTGGTCCCTACCGCCCACTAGTGGGCATTCCAGCTTTTATGGTGGGCCAGTCTCGGTACTATTTGGTTGCTCCGCTGTCGAAAGCTGCAATGCCCACTAGTGGGCGGTAGGGACCAGGTTGATCAGCACTGCAAAAAGGGGCGGTTTTTATAAAAAGGTTGCCCATCACTGCTGTATATAGTGCCCAACTGCATAATCCAGGATAATTACCTTAATCCCATCTGTAATGTCTTCCCCCTCCCCCTTTGCTACATGAATTTCTATCCACGGGGTCTAAGGATTACAATTTGAGAACTTTGGGGCCATTATTTAGCTGACCACACCTATAGACTTTACTAAAAAACCTACTAAAAGGAATAGTATTAAGTAAGGTCACGGGACACAACATTGAAATACAAAATTAATCACATTTCCAAGTACTAGCAATAAATAATTTGAAAATAAAACTATCATTTTTAGTAACAAAAAAAGAGTATTTAGTAATAAAGCTAACAATATATTCAAGACCTTTATACTCAAAACTAAGAAATATTGTTGAGAATAAAGATTACCTAAGTAAATAGAAAGATACCTCATAATCATGAGTTGTATTATGTGATATTATTAATATGTGGTATCTAGGCTCAAATCAAAATTCAGTGTAATCTCAATCAAATTCTCAGAAAACCTTTTAGAAAACTGACAAGCTAACTCCGAAATTTTTTATGGAAATGCCAGGAATCTAAAATAGTCATTCATATCTTTAAAAAGAAGAAAAAATTGGAGAATTAAAATAATTCAATTTACTTTATAAGTAACTTTATTTTTTAATTTTATTTTTTACAGGGACAGAGAGAGAGTCAGAGCGAGGAATAGATAGGGACAGACAGACAGGAATGGAGAGAGGTGAGAAGCATCACCCATTAGTTTTTTGTTGCCGTTGCAACACCTTAGTTGTTCATTGATTGCTTTCTCACATGTGCCTTAACCGCGGGCCTTCAGCAGACCGAGTAACCCCTTGCTGGAGCCAGCAACCTTGGGTCCAAGCTGGCGAGCTTTTGCTCAAGCCAGATGGGCCCACGCTCAAACTGGCAACCTCGGGGTCTCAAACCTGGGTCTTCTGCATCCCAGTCTGATGCTCTATCCACTGCGCCACCGCGTGGTCAGGCCCAATTTACTTTAAAACTGTAGAATTCTAATTCACTCTACACAAATATTCATCCAAGTTGGATCACAGACCTAAGTGTAAAAATTATAACCTAAAGATTCTTAAGGAAAACATAAGAGTATGTCTTTTTGACTTTGCTGTGGAGAAAGATATAGTAGAAAAGACACAAAAATCACAAACAATAAAACAGTGTAAACTAAATATCATCAAAATGTGAAGTTTCTGCTTGGCAAGGGCTCCACTAAGAAAATCAATAGAAAAGTCTGACTGAGAAGAAATAGTCACAACCCATGTATATGCCATGGGAACCAAAGCTAAGATATATGTAAACTCCTACACATAGAGACAGACAAGCCAATAGAAAGATAGGCAAAGATTTGAACAGACATTTCCAAAAGAAAATGATAGAATGGTCAATAAGCATATAAAAAGGTGCTCTATTCATAGTTATCAGAAATGCAAATTAAACCACAATAAAGTGTCTGTACACATGTCACATGCAGTAGCACTGGTGCATGTGTTAATCAAATAAAATAGAGAAAGACATTTACTTATGACTCAGCAATTCTACTCTGAGGTATTTAAACTGAGATAAATGAAAACAGAAGTCCTCAAAAGGTTATATACTGAAGATCATAGTTCTCTGATTCATAACAGCCTCAAATTGAAAATGTCCATGAACTGGAGAATGAAATTATTGGAATAGCAGGTCCTCAAATAACACTGTTTCATTATAATGTTGATGAGATGCCCTGGGAAGTTAACTCTTGTATACATCAGTTAGCCTGTGATATAATTGGTTTCTTTATATGTCACTTCACTCAGAGTCACAGAACCTAACGATGACATTAAGCTGGACTTACTACTATACATTCATGCAGTAAATGCTTCTCAGCAAGACAAAGAAATGTGCCATTGGTGGAGGCTAGACCCTGAAACACAGAAACCCTGTGACCCACACTAGAGAGTGTGTTGTGTGAGTCCATTTACAGGAGTTCTGACAGTGAACCTAACTTGTGGCCATGGGAAACACTGGGTGGAGAAGGTGTTAGAACTTTCCAAGGGGATGAAATTTTCTATGCTTTGTTTAAGGTAGTTACCCTGCTGTCAAATCTCATCAAACTGAACACTTATGACATATGCATTCTGCTCCTCTATGTAAATGATATCTCAATTTAAAGTAAATAATTTCATTAGAGAGTTTGTGTTTAGTGCAGATTCTTATACCCCACTCCAGACAGACCATATGACAGTATTCAGGAGTAATTTAAATAGATATTCAATTCTAAAAATCAGTGCCTACGGTATTTGACATAAAGCAGGACTTTGTCTTAGGAGAAGATATATAGAAGTCGAGAGGGACTTCTGCTTAAATAGGTACAGAAAGGAACTTAATTTTGCTCAAGGTGGACAATATCCAGACAGTGTTCGGGGGAAAAGCAATATAGCCAGCCTGCTACCTTGCTTGCTGACCCAGAGGAAAGGGAGCTCACAAGGAGCGTCTACTTGGTGTTAGCAAGACTGCCTTTGAGGAGAGTTAGCTTAAAAATTGCAATAGACTGGCCCTGACTGGTTAAGTCAGTTAAGAGCATCTTCCCAAAACAACAAGGTTGTGGGTTTGATCCCTGGTCAGGGCACACACAGGGAAGCAACCAATGAATGCCTGAGTGGAACAACAAATGAATGTTTACCTTTCCCCTCCCCTCTTTCTCCTTTCCTCTCTCTGTCTCTATCAATGAATAAAAATAGAGTTGTTCCTCACCATATTCCAGTTCACTTTTCGCAGTCTCACTGTATCGTGGATTTTTAAATTGTATATATCTAATTTTGTATCGCAGATTTTTCTCTATATCACAGGATTTTGCAGTATATAGATATTTTTATATATTTATTATTTTAGCTATTTTGTGGCAAAATAAGCATTTTCTAACCTAAAAAATTAAAAACAATATAAAAAATATAAAAATATTAATTAAAACATATTAAAAGACTATTAAATATAAATACAATACTACTGGTCAGTACCCATACAGAATTTTATTATGTTATTAAAATTACATAGGTTTAAGAGTGTAGAAAGTGTTTAAGAGCATAGGAAGTGTTTTTAAGAGTGTGGGAAAGGTTTATAAGAGTGTGGGGAGGGTTTATAAAGCCTTAAAATATGTATAAATAATAAAATAAATATAAGGTTGCTACGTGGATTTTAACCTATTGCGGGTGGCTCTGGAACCTAAGCCCTGCAATAGAGGAAGGACCTCCTACTGTATTAAGCCCTGACTGCATAGCTCAGTTGTTTGGAGTGTTGTCCCAGAGCACAGTGGTTGCTGGTTCAATTCTTCGATACAGGAACAGTTTAATGTTCCTGTCTCTCTCTCCCTGCCTATGTCAAAAACAAAAACAACAACATTTGCAATAGACTAGTTTTTCTCACTTCACAAATCTCTACTTTTTGCCACATCCTTCCTTCTCTCAATTGTCATGTTAATAAGGATTTTATATATTTCCTAGTACAAGCTGTCCTCAATTTATAAACTGGCCAAGTTTCCCAAGTTCATTTGTAAGTCAGTTGCTGGGAACTCAGAAAACATTGTCTCAAACTGGCAATTAAGATAAATGTCGATTGGGTCTCAGCTAGCAGAGAGGATTAACCCAGAGTGACTGGGACTAGTCCCTCAGAACATTTCAATCCCACAAAACCCCCTTCATCCTTAGTATCATTTCCTTCTGAGACAGGTCTCGTTTTGCAGGTGCATGCTCCCCTTCCTGGCTTCAGGGAAAGTTAAACACTCCAGAATGCTATCACTGATTATTGTTCACCTTGAGCAAAATTAAGTTCCTTTCTGTGTCTATTTAAGAAAAAGTCCCACCTGACCAGGTGGTGGCACAGTGGATAGAGCATCGGACTGGGATGCGGAAGAGCCAGGTTAGAGACCCCGAGGTTGCCAGCTTGAGCGCGGGCTCATCTGGTTTGAGCAAAAGCTCAACAGATTGGACCCAAGGCCACTGGCTTGAGCAAGGGGTTGCTCGGTCTGCTGAAGGCCCGCGGTAAAGGCATATATGAGAAAGCAATCAATGAACAACAAAGGGGTCGCAACGAAAAACTGATGACTGACGCTTCTCCTCTCTCTCCATTCCTGTCTTGTCTGTCCCTATCTATCCCTCTCTCTTACTCTCTCTCTCTCTCTGTCTCTATTAAAAAAAGAAAAAGAAAAAGTTCCTCTCCACTTCTATGTATCTTTCCCTAAGACAAAGTCCCTAATAATTTCTATTTGAATCCCTTCCCTTGTCAGGTACCCAATGGGCACTGGGTAACAGTGAAGACCTTTGGCCCTTGCTCAGAACAGAAGGTCTTGCTTTTGAGTTTTCCACTAGGGAAGCGCGTCCAGCCTCTGGTTTGCCTTCAAGGGTTTCACACAGAAATCCAGCCTCAGCGAGGGTGGTAGGAACGGGTGCTCAGACCTCAGAGAGAAGACAGAAGGGTCAGGTGGAGGCATGGTCAGAGCTGCTGTGTTGACAGGATTTAGGCACATGGGTGCCAGCTGGAGCCTGTGCTTAGGTCAGTCTAAATGATGGGGAAGAAAACTCCAGGAATTCTCTACCATATTGCTTTTTGGTTATACCATTTAAAAAAAAAATTTTTTTTTCCATGACATTTGACATACAACATTGTATTAGTTTCAGGTGTCCATCATAGTGATTAGCCATACTGTATGGCCAGTGGCCAAGGTCAACATCACGGCTGCCTGGCCAGGTTCGCATTAGATTCGGACAGTCGGTAATAAAACAATGAAGCTTAGAGCTGGTGGGCCATCAGCTTTAATTCTAGCTTGTACCCAGCAGGCAAGTAAAAACACACACTGGGTTCCAAAACCCACTCATTCAGTGCTCACAAAACTACTGACTTATCTGAGTTTCCTAACATCAAAGGTTTCTAGCTCACCAGACTTATTCACCTCTGTTCCCCATCTCCTTCTCCAGCACAAACTCTGCACAAACTGGCTTCTCCCTCAGCACTCTGCCATCTTGGCTGCTTCTCCTCTACTCCACGTGGCCTTAATCTGCTCTCCTCTCTAATACTAACCTCAGGAACCAAGAGAGGGCAAGCTCCCAGCCTGCCCCACTTTATAGTGTAGAAACTCAAACCTTTAATCCAATCTGTAAACAAGTCAGTCTCTGATACAAAGTCACTTGTCTGAGGCATACTGGGAGGATTCTTCATGAGAGTGCACCACCCCACATCATCCAATCAGTCAAGTGTGTGGGAAAAAGCTTACTTTTAAAACTTGCATGTGGGCAGTGCCATCTTTAACAAGGTGAGCATATATTTTATCTGCCCAACACATACCTTATGAAGTGATGATACCTTATGAGTCTGCTACCCACCTGTCATCACCTGTTCTTGTAAGTACTGAAACTCTCCAGGTTGTTCTCTACCCTGGTGCCAGAGATGTTCCAGGTGTGAGCACGTGACCTCTATCCAACAGCACCAAGGGGCAGTTGCCGGCTTCTCAGAGGCAGCGAGAGAGAGAGAGAGAATGAGCTCCTGGCTCCAGCTCCAGCACTACCTTTACTAGCTCTGTAACTCTGGGCATATCATTTAACCCCTCTCCATTTTAATTTTCTTCCTTTAAAATTGATTTAATGCCACAAAAGGTTGCTGTGAAGACAAAGGAACAATTTGGAAAGTTGTCTAACACAGAGGAGCTCTTCAAAAGGCAGAGATGTTGACCATTATCCTCTGAATGTGTTCCTGACAACACTTCATAATCTGGCCCAATGCCATCTTCTGTCCCACCACTGGCACCCCAGGGCCCAGCCCAAAGGTCTATGAATGACTTCCAAATGTCACAGGCTATTTCAGAGCTCCAAGTCACCCTCTCAGTTCTTCTCCCTCAATGTGCTCTGTAACTCTGGGCATCTATCTGCTTAGGGCACTGACTTGGTCACCTGTTTGCCCACCTGAGATGTCAGCCCAAGCTCAAACCGTGGGAAGCATTAGTGGTAGCAGTTGAGTTAGAGCAGTGGTGACAGTAATAGCAATTGTCAATGTCAAAAAACAACTACCAAACCTGTAAGAATTTTCATGAGTTTATTTGAGCCAAACTGTCGACAACTGCTGAGAAGCAAAGTCTCAACAAGTTGAGAAAGTGCTCCGGAAAATGGCAGTTTCATCACTTATTTTATACATCAGAATTAAAGGGGAAGATTTAAGGGGGTTAAATGAAATCCACTGGTGATAGATTAGGGAGGCTGGAGAAAGCAAAGTGGGGAAATCTCTGGGATTGGGTAAGGTGACCAGATTTAAAAATTGGTAAAGCGGGACACCATTGATAGGGGGATGGGGGGCTTGGTTCTTGATTAAAAATTTGGTCTATATGGAGCTTCCAGGTGGAGGCGGGGTCTCCCCGCCAAAAACTGTATATTCCCTTCCCATTCTCCTGCTGTTCCCTAGCTTTTTGTGCATTCTTTCCAAAAATCGGGACTTTTTAAAAACGCCGTGGGACGCGGGACAAATTGTTAAAAATTGGGACTGTCCCACCAAAAGCGGGACATCTGGTTACCTTAGGATTGGGTAAAAAATAGAAGTGTATATGCTGAAACTTTTTTACATAGGAGGGAACAAGTCAGTAACTGTGAGAGAAATGGCAGCATGAGGGACACTCCAGATCCTGTCCCCTTGAAATTTCAACAACTAAACACAGAGAAAAAAATCTCAGGAGCACCTGAAGTATACACACACCAGATAAAGGTACGATTGGGTGAAAAGATGGCTGAAGATAGAATTAGCTGCGGGGGGGGGGGGCGGAGAGACGGAAGACAGTAACAGTTAATGGTTCACATAACAATAACAATGAGAATCTATTGCTTCTGCTCTAGTGGGATGTCTGACCTCCTTACATTCCAAAGGCATGCATGCTATCAGGGACATTATCAGAGATGCAAAAGACAGCAGACTGGCTTGAGTAAAAGCAAACACAGTGGTACCTTGAGATACGAATTTAATTAGTTCTGTAACCGAGCTCATAAATCAGTCAACTCGTATATCAAACTGCCGATACTGGACCCGTGCGCCAATGTGCCAACTAGTGGCAGCTTCCCAAATCACGACTCATATCTCAGAATTTCGCTCGGATCTCGAACAAAAATATGAACTGAGTTGCAGCTCATATCTTAAAAAAATATTGTATGTTGGTCTGTTTGTATCTCAAGGTACCACTGCATTACCTTTGTTGAGAGAAAGTTCTTCCCTAGAACATGACTACCCACATGAACTGCTTTTAATTAAAAAGGTTTAAATTAGACCATCCTTTGCTTATCTTAGTTTCCTGAGTTCACAAGGCCATTGTGTAGGCTTTCCCTGAGCTTGTCAGGTTAAGTTAGTGGCCACATCTTTATTTATTAAAAAAAAATTTTGGATGGGGGCAAGATGGTGATGGAGTAAGCGGACGTACCAACTTCCAATTCCCAGGACCAAAGTGGATTATAACTTGATTTTAAGAACCATCATCTGGAAAAACCAATGTTGAACTGGACTGAGAGGACTCTTCAACTGGGGAACACTGAAGAAGCCACATTGAGACTGATAGGAAAAGCAAAAATGCCGAAAGAACTGCCCAGCATCCTGGAGCGAAAGGCAGCCCTGAGAGACCTGCGTGGCGGGAATAGAGTTTAGCAGAGAGGGAGGGACCTGGGTCCCAGGAACAAAGCCCCAGCCTGCAGCCCCAGAGCCTAGAAGAGGCTATGGACAGTATTTAGCTGGGAAACAGGTTAGTATAATGTTTGTGTGAGACAGTTGTCTCAGACCCAGGATTCTTCTTAAAGGGATGGCAAAGAAAACTTCACTCACAACCACTCACCCAGGACTCCAGAAGACAGGGACAGAGGACAGGACTGGAGCAGCGGGTAGAGAGTGCAGTCTGGAAGCACAGGTAGAAAAGCATTGAGGGATAGCCACCCTAAACCCTGGGCTGAGTCACAACATAAATCTGAAACAATATTTCCCCTGGAACCAGCAAAGGGAAGCAGGACACCAGCCAAACAGGTTCCCCTGTGGAAATTAGAGCACAGTCGCTTAGAAGGTGGGAGCTTTTAGGACTACAGTATGGAATGTTAGGGTCTGAGCTACAGTGCCCATACCCACACTGCTGAGGGCTTGCTGGAGGGTGGGCAGCCTCAGGACACAGAAGCGCGGTTCTGTCAGCGGGGGCAGAGGCCGAACTGGCTGGCATGAGCTAGGTCTAGCCCAGCCGGGGCAAAGGGGATGTGCAAAAGTGGTCTGGCAGCTGCAGGCCCGCCTGCAACCCCACCTGTGGGGGAAAAGTGGGAGCCTGAAACAGGCGGAGATCCGTGCTGGGCAAGGGAAAGTAGGTGTGCGGCCACACCAGCCTTCCAGGCTTGAAGCCCTGCCCAACCGGCTTTGACTGCGGAGGTGGGGCGGAATCTCAGAGCGTGGCTGAGCACATAGTAACAGCCCCACCCAGCCGAGGGGCCAAAGTTGGTGGGGGCGGGGCTTCCAGCTTGGGCTAGCAGCTGAGCTCGTACCCAGCTGGAGGAACAGGCTGACAGGGACCCGCAGCTAAGCAAAAGTGCTCACTCTTGCCCTTAAAACCCAGGCTTGTGGCCCAAGTGTGGTGCACGGTCCCACTTGTGTGAGACGGGCAAAGGCCGAGACCGGCTGAGGCTTGTAGAGCCTGGCGCAAAAACACAGCCCCTCCTGCAGAAGAGAGGTGGAGACCTCAGCAACCAAGGCTGTTGCTGGCAATACGCACACCCATCCGCCCTAGGTAGCAGCAGAGGGGGTGGCGGGCCTGCAGACACATCACACCTTGGGAACACAGAGGCAACACCCACTGTACTCCAGTAGCCAAACTCTTCTTACACACTGACAAAGTGGGCAGGCAGAGAAATGCAACCCAAATGAATCAAGAGAAATCCCAGAGAAAGACCTGAATGAATCAGATATAACCAAACTACCCGATGCAGAGTTTAAAATAATGATAGTTAGGATGTTCAAAGAGCTTAGAGCAACAATGGATAGTCATTACAAACACCTAAATAAAAAGATAGCAAAAAATAAAGAGATAGAGTATAAAAAAAGAAGTGGAAATAATAAAAAAGAATCAGAAAGAAATGACAAATACAGTATCAGAACTGAAGACCACAATGGAAGGAATTAAAAGAAGGATAGATGAAGCTGAAGATCGAATCAGTGAGTTAGAGGACAAAATAAAGGCACAGAAGCAGAGCAGATAAAAGTAAAGAGACTCAAAAAATGTAAGGAAACTCTAAGGGAGTTCTGTGACAACATGAAGACAAACAACATCCACATCATAGGGTTTCCTGGAGAAGCGGAGAAAGATCAAGGGATAAAAACTTTGTTCAATCAAATCATAGCTGGAAACTTCCCTAAACTTAGACTAGGAAACATTTCACACATGCAAGAAGCAAAGAGAACTCCATTAAAGAGAAACCCAAAAAAATCTACACCAAGACATATCGTAGTTAAAATACCAAAGCTAAGTGATAAAGAGAAAATTTTAAAAGCTGCTAGAAAAAGAAAGAATATCACCTACAAAGGAGGCCCCATAAGAATGACATCCGACTTCTCAACAGAAACACTTGAGGCCAGAAGGGAATGGCAAGATATATTCGAAGTAATGCAGAAAAAGAACCTAAAACCAAGACTACTCTATCCAGCAAAGCTAACGTTTAAAATTGAAGGAGAAATAAAGAGCTTCCCAGACAAAGAAAACCTCAGGGAATTCATTAACACCAAGCCAATTCTCCAAGAGATGCTAAGGGGCCTGTTGTGAACAGTTCAAAGGGAGGAAAGAATATAGCAAAAGATGAATACACCTTTAAAGAATAAAATGGCAATAAACAACTACATATCAATAATAACCTTAAATGTAAATGGATTAAATGATCCAATCAAAAGACATAGGGGTAGCTGTGTGGATAAAGAAACAGGACCTGTACATATGCTGTCTACAAGAGACACACCTTAAACAAAAGATGAACATAGACTGAAGGTAAAAGGATGGAAAGAAATATTTCATGCAAATGGAAATGACAAAAAAGCCGGGGTAGCAATACCTATATCTGACAAAATAGACATTAAAACAAAAGCTGTAGTAAGAGATAAAGAAGGACACTACATAATGATAAGGGAACTGTTCAACAGGAAGATATAACCATTATAAATATCTACACACGGAACATAGGAGCCCGGACATACATAAAGCAGACTTTGATGGATATAAAAGGCAAGATTAACAGCAATACTATAATAGTAGGAGATTTCAATACCCCACTAACATCAGTGGATAGATCCTCAAGAAAGAAAATTAACAAAATAACAGCAGACTTAAAAAATACACTTGATCAACTTGATTTAATAGATATCTTCAGAAATTTTCACCCTAAAGCAGTAGAATATACATTCTTCTCAAGCGCTCATGGTACATTCTTCAGTATGGACAACATGTTAGGACACAAAAGCGATCTCAACAAATATAAAAGAATTGAAATCATATCAAGCATTTTCTCTGATCACAATGCCATGAAACTAGAAATTAACCTCAAAAGAAAAACTGAAAAATACTCAAACACTTGGAAACTAAATAGCATGTTATTAAACAGCGAATAGATTAACAATGAGATCAAAGAAGAAATAAAAATGTTTCTAGAAACTAATGGTAATGAGCAAACATCAACTCAAAATTTATGGAACACGGCAAAAGCAGTACTGAGAGGGAAGTTCATTGCACTACAGGCATACCATGAGAAATTAGAAAAAGGTCAAATAAGCAACTAGACCCTTAATCTAAAAGAACTAGGAAAACAACAGCAAATAAAGCCCAGGACTAGTAGAAAGAAGGAAATAATAAAGATCAGAGCAGAAATAAATGACATAGAGGCTATGGAAACAATACATAAGATCAATGACCAGGAGCTGGTTCTTTGTAAAGGTTAACAAGATCGCTGAACCTTTAACTAGACTCACCAAGAAAAAAAGAGAGAGTACTCAAATAAACAAAATTAGAAATGAGAGTGGAGAAATAACAACTGACACAACAGAAATACAAAGTATTGTAAGAAAATACTATGAAGAACTCTATGCCAAAAAAACTAGGCAACCTGGGTGAAATGGACAAATTTCTTGAATCATATAATCTTCCAAAACTCAATATGGAAGAATCAGAACACCTAGACAGACCAATTACAACAAATGAGATCCAAACAGTTATCAAAAAACTCCCAACAAAGCAAAGTCCTTGGCTCGATTGCTTCACAAGTGAAATCTACCAAAAATTCAAAGAAGAACTAACTCCTATCACCCTCAAGCTATTTCAAAAAATTCAAGAGGAAGGAAAACTTCCAAACTCCTTTTATGAGGCGAGCATAATTCTGATCCCAAAACCAGGCAAAGACAACACAAAGAAAGAAAATTATAGGCCAATATTCCTGATGAATTTAAATGCTAAAATTCTCAACAAAATATTAGCCAACCAGATCCAGCAATATATGAAAAAAATCATACACCATGATCAAGTGGGATTTATTCTTGAGAGGCAAGGATGGTTCAATATTTGCAAATCAATCAATGTGATTCATCACATAAACAAAAGGAAGGACAAAAATCACATCATAATACAATAGATGCAGAAAAAGCATTTGATAAAATTCAGCACCCATACATCAAAACTCTCAGTAAAGTGGGAATACAGGGAACATTCCTTAACATGATAAAGGCCATCTATGAAAAACCCACAGCAAACATCATACTAAATGGGCAAAAATTAAAAGCAATACCCTTAAGATCAGGAACCAGACAAGCATGCACCCTTTCACCACTCTTATTCAACATAGTTCTGGAAGCCCTAGCTACAGCAATCGGAAAAGAAGAAGAAATAAAAGGCATCCAAATTGGAAAAGAAGAAGTAAAACTGTCATTATTTGCAGATGATATGATATTGTACATAGAAAACCCTAAAGTCTCAGTCAAAAAACTACTGAACCTGAAAAATGAATTCAACAAGGTGGCAGGATAAAAAATTAATGCTCAGAAATCACAGGCATTTTTTGTTGTTGTTGTTGTTTTTTTGGGGTTTTTTTGTTGTTGTTGTTTTTTTATTAACTTTAATGTGGTGACACCAATTAATCAGGGTACGTATGTACAATGAAAACATCTCCAGATTATTTTATCATTCAATTGTGTTGAATACCCATCACCCAAAGTCAAATTGTCTTCTGTCACCTTCTATCTGGTTTTCACTGTGCCCCTACCCTTCTCCCTTTCCCACCCTCCCCTCCCTCCCCCCACCCCATAACCACCACACTCTTGTCCATGTCTCATAGTCTTACTTTTATGTCCCACCTATGTATGAATTCATACTGTTCTCAGTTTTTTTTTTCTGATTTACTTATTTCATCCGTATAATGTTATCAAGGTACAACCATTTTGTTGTAAATGATCTGATGTCATCATTTCTTATGGCCAAGTAGTGTTCCATAGTATATATGTACCAAAGCTTTGTAATCCACTCGTCTTCTGACGGACACTTGGGCTGTTTCCTGATCTTCGCTATTGTGAACAATGCTACCACAAACATGGGGGTGCATTTCTTCTTTTTGAACAGTGTTATGGTTTCTTAGGGTATATTTCTAAAAGTGGGGTAGCTGGGTCAAAAGGCAGTTCGATTTTTAATTTTTTGAGGAATCTCCAAACTGTTTTCCACAGTGGCTGCACCAGTCTGCATTCCCACCAGCAGTGCAGAAGGGTTCCCTTTTCACCACATACTGGCCAGCACTTATTCTGTGTTGTTTTGCTGATGAGTGCCATTCTGACTGGTGTGAGGTGATATCTCATTGTGGTTTTAATTTGCATTTCTCTAATAATTAGTGATGTTGAGCATTTTTTCATATGTCTTTTGGCCATCTGTGTGTCCTCTTTGGAGAAATTTCTATTCATTTCTTTTGCCCATTTTTTGATTGGATTGTTTGTCTTCCTGGTGTTGAGTTTTATAAGTTCTTTATAAATTTTGGTTATTAACCCCTTATCCGACGTGCTGTCGAATATGTTCTCCCAATGTGTGGTTTGTCTTTTTATTCTGTTCTTATTGTCTTTAGCTGTGCAAAAGCTTTTTAGTTTGATATAGTCCCATTTTTTTTATTTTGCCTTTTATTTCATTTGCCGGTGGAAATATATCGGCAAATATATTGCTGCTACAAATGTCGGAAAGCTTGCTACCTATGTTTTCTTCTAAGATGCTTATAGTTTCATGGCTTATCCATTTTGAATTTGTTTTTGTGCATGGTGTAAGTTGATAGTCTAGTTTCATTTTTTTGCAGGTAGATGTCCAGTTTTCCCAACACCATTTGTTAAAGAGGCTGTCTTTACTCCATTGTATGTTCTTTCCTCCTTTGTCAAATATCAGTTGTCCATAAAGCTGTGGGTTTATTTCTAGGTTCTCTGTTCTGTTCCATTGATCAATGTGTTTGTTCTTATGCCAGTACCAAGCTGTCTTGAGTATAATGGCCTTGTAGTAGACCTTAATATTTGGAATAGTGATACCTCCTGCTTTATTTTTTCTTTTTAGGATTACTGAGGCTATTCGTGTTCTTTTTTGGTTCCATATAAATTTTTGGAATATGTGTTTGATATCTTTGAAGTATGTCATTGGTATTTTAATTGGTATTGCACTAAATTTATAAATTGCTTTGGGTAATATAGACATTTTAATGATGTTTATTCTTCCTAGCCATGAGCACGGTATATGCTTCCACTTGTTTGTATCTTCCTTGATTTCTTTTATCAATGTTTTATAATTTTCTGAGTACAAGTCCTTAACCTCCTTGGTTAAATTTACTCCTAGGTATTTTATTTATTTGGCTGCAATAGTGAAGGGGATTGTTTCCTTAATTTCTTTTGCTGACAGTTCATTGTTTGTATACAGAAATGCCTCTGATTTCTGAGTATGAATTTTATATTCTGCCACCTTGCTGAATTCATTTATAAGGTCGAGTAGTTTTTTGACTGAGACTTTAGGGTTTTCTATATACAATATCATATCATCTGCAAATAGTGACAGTTTTACTTCTTCTTTTTCAATTTGGATGCCTTTTATTTCTTCTTCTTGTCTGATTGCTGTATCTAGGACTTCCAGAACTATGTTGAATAAGAGTGGTGAAAGGGGGCATCCCTGCCTGGTTCCTGAACTTAAGGGGAT
This sequence comes from Rhynchonycteris naso, assembly GCA_037038555.1. Taxonomy (NCBI): domain Eukaryota; kingdom Metazoa; phylum Chordata; class Mammalia; order Chiroptera; family Emballonuridae; genus Rhynchonycteris; species Rhynchonycteris naso. Next base: position 192,013,279 of record CM072995.1, on the reverse strand, counting down.
TGCTTTTAATTTTTGTCCATTTACTATGATGTTTGCTGTGGGTTTGTCGTAGATGGCCTTTATCATGTTAAGGAATGTTCCCTGTATTCCCACTTTACTGAGAGTTTTGAGCATGAATGGGTGCTGCATTTTATCAAATGCCTTTTCTGTATCTATTGAAATTATCATGTGATTTTTGTCCTTCCTTTTGTTTATGTGATGAATCACATTCATTGATTTGCAAATATTGAACCAGCCTTGCCTCTCCAGAATAGATCCCACTTGATCATGGTGTATGATTTTTTTCATATATTGCTGGATCCGGTTGGCTAATATTTTGTTGAGAATTTTAGCGTCTAAATTCATCAGAGATATAGGCCTATAATTTTCTTTCTTTGTGTTGTCTTTGCCCGGTTTTGGGATCAGAATTATGCTCGCCTCATAAAAAGAGTTTGGAAGTTTTCCTTCCTCTTAAATTTTTTGAAATAGCTTGAGGACGATAAGAGTTAGTTCTCCTTTGAATTTTTGATAGAATTCACTTGTGAAGCCATCAGGCCCAGAACTTTTCTTTTTTGGGAGTTTTTTGATAACTGTTTGGATCTCATTTGTTGTAATTGGTCTGTTTAGGTGTTCTGATTCTTCCAGATTGATTTTTGGAAGTTTATATGATTCAAGAAATTTGTCCATTTCATCTAGATTGTCTAATTTTTTGGCATAGAGTTCTTCATAGTATTTTCTTACAATGCTTTGTATTTCTGTTGTATCAGTTGTTATTTCTCCACTGTTCTTTCTAAATTTATTTATTTGAGTACTCTCTCTTTTTTTCTTGGTGAGTCTAGGTAAAGGTTCATCAATCTTGTTTACCTTTTCAAAGAACCAGCTCCTGGTTTCATTGATCTTCTGTATTGTTTCCTTAGCCTCTATGTCATTTATTTCTGCTCTGATCTTTATTATTTCCTTCCTTCTTCTTGTCCTGGGTTTTATTTGCTGTTGTTTTCCTAGTTCTTTTAGCTGCAGGGTCAGGTTGCTTATTTGAGCTTTTTCTAGCTTCTTATGATATGCCTGTAGTGCAATGAACTTCCTTCTCAGTACTGCTTTCGCTGTGTCCCATACATTTTGAGTTGATGTATGCTCATTATCATTAGTTTCTAGAAACTTTTTAATTTTTTCTTTGATCTCATTGTTAATCCATTCATTATTTAATATCATGCTATTCAGTTTCCAAGTGTTTGAGTATTTTTCAGTTTTTCTCTTGTGGTTAATTTCTAGTTTCATAGCATTGTGATCAGAGAAAATGTTTGATATGATTTCAATCTTTTTAAATTTATTGAGACCATTTTTGTGTCCTAACATGTGGTCTATCCTAGAAAACGTACCATGAGCGCTTGAGAAGAATGTATATTCTACTGCTTTAGGATGAAAAGTTCTGAAGATATTTATTAAACCAAGTTGATCTAGTATATCCTTTAATTCTGCTGTTTCTTTATTAATTTTCTTTCTTGAGGATCTATACAGTGTTGTTAGTGGGGTATTGAAATGCCCTACTATGATAGTATTGCTGTTAATCTCTCCCTTTATGTTCATCAAAGCCTGCTTTTTGTATGTCGGGGCTCCTATATTTGGTGTGTAGATATTTATAATAGTTATATCTTCCTGTTGTATTGTTTTCTTTATCATTATGTAGTGTCCTTCTTTATCTCTTACTACAGCCTTTGTTTTAAAGTCCATTTTTTCATCTATAAGTACTGCTACCCTGGCTTTTTTTTACATTTCTATTTGCATGAAATATTTTTTTCCATGCTTTTACCTTCAGTTTATGTGTATCTTTTGTTTTAAGGTGTGTCTCTTGTAGACAGCATATGTATGGGTCCTGTTTCTTTATCCACGCAACTACCCTATGTCTTTTGATTGGATCATTTAATCCATTTACATTTAAGGTTATTATTGATATGTAGTTGTTTAATGCCATTTTATTCTTTAAAGCTGTATTCTTCTTTTGCTATATTCTTTCCTCCCTTTGAACTGTTCACAACAGGCCTCTTAGTATCTCTTGCGGAATTGGTTTTGTTTTAATGAATTCCTTGAGGCTTTCTTTGTCTGGAAAGCTCTTTATTTCCCTTCAATTTTAAGCATTACCTTTGCTGGATAGAGTAGTCTTGGTTGTAGGTTCTTGTTCTGCATTACTTTGATTATATCTTGCCATTCCCTTCTGGCTTCAAGTGTTTCTGTTGAGAAGTCCGATGTCATCCTTATGGGGGCTCCTTTGTAGGTCATAGCCTTTTTTTCTCTAGCAGCTTTTAAGATTTTTTCTTTATCCATTAGCTTTGGAATTTTAACTATGATGTGTCTTGGTGTAGATCTTTTTGGGTTTCTCTTTAATGGAGTTCTGTGTGCTTCTTGAACATGTGGAATGTTTCCAAGCCTTAATTTAGGGAAGTTTTCTGCTATGATTTGATTGAACAAAGTTTCAATTTCCTGTCCTCTTTCCTCTTCTTCAGGCACCGATATGATGCGAATGTTGTTTGTCTTCATGTTGTCACAGAGCTCCCTTAGAGTTTCCTCACATTTTTTGAGTCTCTTTTCCTTTTTCTTCTCTGCTTCTGTGCCTTTGTTTATTGTGTCCTCCAACTTGCTGATTCGATCCTCAGCGTGATTCATTCTGCTTTTAATTCCTTCCATTGTGGTCTTCAGTTCTGATACTGTATTTGTCATTTATGTCTGATTCTTTTTTATTATTTTAATTTCATTTTTTATACTTGTTATCTCTTTATTTAGGTGTTCATAGTGACTATCCATTGTTGCTCTAATTTCTTTGAACATCCTAACTATCATTATTCTAAATTCTCCTTCTGTTAGTTTGGTTATATCTGGTTCATTCAGGTCCTTCTCTGGGGATTTTCTTGATTCATTTGGTTTGCATTCCTCTGCTTGCCCATTTTATCTGTGTATAGTCAAGTTGTGGGCACTGGAGTCCATTAGGTGTTCCCTTTTTGTTCTCTAGGTGTGGTCTGTCTGCAGGCCTGCCACCCCCTTTGCTGCTGCCTAGGGCGGTTGGGTATGGGCATTGCCAACGACAGCCTACTGCGGCTGTTGCTTTGATTTCTGCCTCTCCTCCGCGGGAGGGGCTGTCACTCAAGCCACAAGCCTTTGCACCAAGGGCAGAGGTGAACACCTTTGCTCAACTGCGGACCCAGCCCGTTTCCGGAAGGCTTAGGCCCAGCCCCCGCAGTCAGACCCTGCTCGCCAGTTTTGCGGGTTGGGCAGGGCTTTTTTCGTGCTCTCAGCTGAGAGCCTTTTCCCGTCCAGTATTTAGACCCACTCTCGAGGCCGGGGCCCTCCTGCGCAGGGTCGCAAACCGTGGTTTATTGGGCCGGGCGTGTTGCTGGCGTGAGCTCAGCTGCTAGCTTCCTATCGATCCGGACTCTACCACGCCTCCACATTCAGCGCCAGCTCGCATACATAGGTTGGCCAATCGCCCAGATTTCTTTGGCCAGGCGGGGCTAGTAGCATTTGCTCAGCCACGAAATCCAGCTCGCGTGCACGTAGGTTTGCAAACCACCTGGGTTTCTCTGGCCGGGTGGGGTTAGTAGTGGGAGCCCAGCCGCGAAAGCAAGCTCACATGCACGTAGGATTTCAAACCACCGGGGTTTCTCTGGCCGGGCGGGTATGGCAGCGTGAGTTCAGCCGTGAGCCCCTCGCCTGTCCCTGGTCCTAGCCCCATCCCCGTGGTAGGGCCGGCTTGCGCAGGGTCGCAGAGCTGATCTCTGCCTGTATTTTTCCCCAAAAGTGGGGTCACAGGCGGGCCCTTAGCTGGCGGACCGCTTTCACACGTCCCCTCCGCCCCTGCTGGGCTAGACTGAGCTCACATCGGTTGTGCCTCTGCCCACGCCGACAGGACTGCTTTTCAGCGTCCTGCCACCAACATCCCTTCAGCAAGCCTCAGAGAGATAGCAGTGTCTTAAGTCTCCACACTGTAGGCTTGGGAGCTCCCTCCCTCTAAGCAGCTCTGCTCAAATTGCCGTGGGAGAGCTTGTTTGGCTAGTGTCCTGTCTCCCTTTGTTGGTATTGCTAGTTCCAGGAGAAATACTCATTTTCGATTAGGAAAATGACAGCCCAGGGGTCAGCATGGCTGTCCCTCAGAGTGTCCTCATGCCTTCAGTCCACTCTCTGTTTCCACTGTTCTGTTCCTCTCCTCTGTCCCCGTTCCCCAGAGCCCTGGGTGCGTGGTTGTGAGAGAGGGTTTCTGCGCTGTCCCTTTGAAAAGATTCTTGGGTCTGAGAAAACTGTCTCTTTCTCACAAACAGTATCCTCACTTGCTTCACAGCTCAATACTGTCCATACGTCTCTTCTAGGCTCTGGGACTGCAAGCTGGGGCTTGGTTCCTGGGACCCAGGTCCCTCCCTCTCTGCCAAACTCTCTTCCCGCCACTTGGGTCTCTCCGGGCTGCCATTTGCTGCGGGGAGCTGGGGAGCCCTCTTTGCGTTTTTGCTATTCCTACCAGTCTCAATGTGGTTTCTGCAGTGTTCTTTGGTTGAAGAATCCACTTATTTTAGTTCAAAGTTGGTTTATCCAGATGATGGTTCTTAAAATTGAGTTATAATCCACTTTGGTTCTGGGAGTTGGAAGTTGGTACGTCCACCGACTCCATCGCCATCTTCCCGACCTCCCCAGAGGCATTTTTATATAACAATAATGAACTGTCAGCAAAAGAAATTAAGGAAACAATCCCCTTCACTATTTCAACCAAAAATATAAAGTACCTAGGAATAGATTTAACCAAGGTTAAGGACTTTTATTCGGAAAATTATAAAACATTGATAAAAGAAATCATGAAAGATACAAACAAGTGGGAGCATATACCATGCTCATGGTTAGGAAGAATAAACATCATTAAAATGTCTATATTATCCAAAGCAATTTATAAATTCAATGCAATACCAATTAAAATACCAAAATATGCTTCAAAGATATAGAACACATATTCCCAAAATTTATATAGAACCAAAAAAGAACACGAATAGCCTCAGCAATCTTAAAAAGAAAAAATAAAGCAGGAGGCATCACTCTTCCAGATATCAAGGTATACTCAAGCCATTGTACTCAAGACAGCCTGGTACTGGCATAAGAACAGGCACATAGATCAATGGAATAGAATAGATAACCCAGAAATAAGCCCACATCTTTATGGACAACTGATATTTGACAAAGGAGGAAAGAACATACAATGGAGTAAAGACAGCCTCTTTAACAGATGGTGTTGGGAAAATTGGACATCTACCTGCAAAAAACTGAAACTAGACCATCAACTTACACCATTCACAAAAACAAACTCAAAATGGATAAAAGATTTAAATGTAAGCCGTGAAACCATAAGCATCTTAGAAGAAAACATAGGTAGTAAGCTCTCTGACATTTGTCGCAGCAATATATTTGCCTATTTATCTCCACGGGCAAATGAAATAAAAGGCAGGATAAACAAATGGGATTATATCAAACTAAAAAGTTTTTGTACAACTAAAGACAATAAGAACTGAATAAAAAGACAAACCAAACAATGGGACAACATATTCAACAACACGACTGATAAGGGTTTAATAACCAAAATTTATAAAGAACTTATAAAACAACTCCAGGAAGACAAACAATTCAATCAAAAAATGGGCAACAGAAATCAATAGAAATTTCTCCAAAGAGGACATACAGATAGCCAATAAGCATATGAAATAATGCTCAATATCACTAATCATTAGAGAAATGCAAATTAAAACAACAATGAGATATCACCTCACAACAGTCAGAATGGTTCTCATCAGCAAAACAACACAGAATAAGTGCTGGCGAGGATGTGGAGAAAAGGGAACCCTCCTACACTGCTGGTGGGAATGCAGACTGGTGCAACCACTGCGGAAAATAGTATGGAGATTCCTCAAAAAATTAAAAATCGAACTGCCTTTTGACCCTGCTATCCACTTTTAGGAATATACCCTAAGAACACCATAGCAGTGTTCGAATAGAAGAAATGCACCCCCATGTTCATGGCAGCATTTTTCACAATAGCAAAGATCTGGAAACAGCCCAAGTGCCCGTCAATGGATGAGTGAATTAAAAAGCTTTGGTACATATATACTATGGAATACTACTCTGTCATAAATAATGACATCGGATCATTTACAACACAATGGATGGACCTTGATAACATTATACAGTGTGAAATAAGTAAAACGGAAAAAAACTGAGAACTGCATGATTTCATACATAGGTGGGACAGAAAAACAGGACTATGAGACATGGACAAGAGTTTGTAGGTTATGGGGTGGGGGGAGTGAGGAAAGGGAGGAAGAGGGAGAGGGGAGGGTCACAAAGAAAACCAGATAGAAGGTGACAGAGGACAATTTGACTTTGGGTGATGGGTATGCAACATAGTTGAATGATAAGATAACCTGGAGATGTTTTCTTTGAACATATGTACCCTGATTTATTAATGTCACTTTATTAAAATTAATTAAAAAAAGACAAAAAGAATAATTTTTTTATCCACATCGTCATGGCAGTAATAGAAACACTATGACACTAACATCCACATGGTGAGTATTTATTGATTATGCTAAACACATCATTTCATAAGCACTCACCACAGCTTTCTGAGGTATTTATTATAATTATCTTCACTTTACAAATGAGAAAATGAGACAAAGAAAAATCAGGTATTTCCTTCCCACCTCGGTGTCCTCTCCAGCACTTATTTGTTAGAAGAATGATGGAGTTGAGAGGGTCAACTGCGGGCGGACTGCCAAAGTCTTTTCCTTCAGAATTGTCACTTAAATTCGGTTGGCGAACATTGCTGAGTCATCTCTTCTGTAATTATCAGAAATGGATGAGAAAACTCTATGAGTAATCCATTCATGACAATAACCTACTAATGTTAGATTGTCCCCTCATGGATAAGTCATCGGTGGGGGTGGGGTTCAGGCCCACAGCTAACAGTTTTTTACAAAGGAAATATTTTGATGTGTAGATTTCTTTGTCCCGTGGATGAGCATACTGAAAGCTGGACACTGGTCTGGTCTTCTGTGAATGTACTGTGACTCTTTCTGTGTCAGTGGGTGAGCTTACAGCCTCTGGGATCATGAGTTCTGACGTGACTTTCGGCCACATCCCTGAGCAGCTTTCGGTAGTCACCATAAAAGGTATGCCTGACACTTATTTGTGTGGCCCCTGCCTCAGATGCCCTCACGGTAGTTCAGATCTGTGGCAGCAATGAACCTGGCCAGACTCTGGAGTGGCAGCCTAATCCTGGCAGCCAGCTGTCTGTATCCCAGTCAGTTTCCACTGCATTTTCTGAAACATTTTGATATTTGTTATTCTCTCTTGTATCCCTATTGATTGGATATTTCACAAGTTAACTTCTAATTATATCTCCTATATTTTGAAGTCCTATGCCAGGAATTCTTGAACTTCTGTGGTCAGAAACTTCTTTCACACACTGAGGAGGTCGAGGGGCTAGACTCCTTGTCTTCCCCTAAAATATGAACGCTCCAGTACAGGGTTCGGGAACCCTTTTGGCTAAGAGAACCATGAACGCCACATATTTTAAAATGTAATTTTATGAGAGCCATACAATATATTTAACACAAAATACAAGTAAATGTGTGCATTTTATGTAAGACCAACACTTTTAAAGTACAACAAGTCTCTCAATTCTTTTTAATAACATTGTTATGCTCTTGCCAAACAATGATGAATAAAGTATTTCTTACCATTAATGTGACTTCTGGTGCTGCATGGTTTTGCTGATGGCTTTGTTGTCTGGTTGATACGTGGTGAGGTTAAGCTTCATGCAGGCATTGAGACTTCCATCCGTTAAACGTGATCGTAGGTTGGTCTTAACATTCTTTAGATGTGAGAAAGACTGCTCATACGTAGAACTAAACATTGTCAGTACAGCAATACTCACACGCTGCAGTGTGTAGTATGTGATGGGAAGCGCATTCCAAGTTTCGACAATCAGCTGGTCCATGGGTTTTTTCATTTCTCCCCACTTGTGTTTGCTCGCCAACTCTTCTTGAGTCATGCGAGTCTTTCCAAATCTTCATTCAGTGACTTTAACTTATTCACTTACATGTCTGAGGCCTTCAGGTGAACAGCTTGTAGCTCAAAATCTCTGATGGAGATATCGGGGATGTAACTCAGGTTGACGCTGTCCACTGCACATTCATGTGGATGGGTGATGAACTTAGACGAGTGTGCTCATGAAATTCTCCACAGCTCACTTTGAATGACTGCAGGAGATTAGATGTGAAGCCCGCTAGCTGCTAGAGATCAAGATGTTGAGCAGGGTTGCTTGCTGTGCATGCATCTTTAAACTCTCCCAGTTTTTCAAAGTGTAGTAAACAACCTGTTTCAATGTCGGCGATAAAGAGTTCCAGCTTGTTTTCAAATGCAAACACTGCTTGTTGAAGGGATAAGACTGTCTTTCCAATGCCTTGCATTTTCACATTGAGTTGGTTCAGATGTTCAGTCATGTCCATGAGATAGTAGAACTTCAGGAGACACTCAGTGTTAGCTAATTCAGGATGCTCGATTTTTTTCATTTCAAGAAAAGTCCAGATTTTGCTGAGACAAGCTGCGAAACAGCTGAGCACCTTCCCTCTTGACAACCAATGCACATTGCTGTGCAGAAGCAGACCAGGATGATTATTCCCAACTTCATCCAGCAGTGTTTTAAACGGGCAATCATTTAAAGCTTGGGCAACAATAAAGTTGACCACCCGAATGACCAGTGACATCACCTCACCAAGTTGCTCGCCACACATCTGAGCACAAAGAGCCTCCTGATGTAGGATGCAGTGGAAACTTAGGATGGGTCTCTCTCTTTTCATGTTCATGAAGAATCACTACGAATCCTCTGTTTTTCCCCACCATGCACAGAGCACCATCAGTGCACACCGAAATAAGTTGATCCATTGGTAGATTGTTTTCTTTAGCAAACTAAGTGAAAGACTTGAATAAATCCCCCCCTCTTGTTGTCTCTTTCATAGGCAAAACAGCAAGACTTTTCTCACGTAGTGTGTCACTGACAGACAGCATACCTTGCAATCACACTGAACTGAGATAAATGACTTACATCTGTTGACTCATCCAAAGTGAGAGAAATGAATGGTGCTGCATTTATGTCCTTCACTTGTGTTGCCTCAATTTGATTTGCCATCATGATGGTACGATCGTGAACAGTTCTTGCTGATAGGCGCATGTCTTTTATTTGTTTGATTATCCTGTCTTTATCTGAAAAGTCATCACAAAGCTCATTGGCAACATCAAGCATGAATGTTTTGGCATACTCCCCATCTGTGAATGGCTTTCCATTTCTCACAATTGCTAACGTACCAGCAAAGCTGGCCAAATTCCTGTCACCTTGTTGGGTCCAACCATGGAGTTGCTGCTGACTAGCTTGCACTCTGCAACAGTAGCTCTTGACATGCTTTTTTCCTGCTGTCCCCCCCGCTGGATATTTCAATGCAAATGTAGTATGGCATGTGTCAAACTGCCGCTTTGTATTTGACCGTTTCATCAATGCAATTTTATCATTGCATATTAGACACATTGTAGAACCTGCTCTCTCCACAAAAGCAAATTCCTCTGTCTATTCCTGCTGAAAAGTACGATATTCCTCATCTTTTTTTTTTTTTGCCATCTTTTTGTCAAAAAGGTTTCTGCAATTAGCTAGCTGACTTACTTGATTAAAAGGAGAGAAGTTCACTTCCTGACCTCACAATGACCCATGTACATTATGCATTATCCAATAAAAATTTGGTGTTGTCCCAGAGGACAGCTGTGATTGGCTCCACCCACCCACAACCATAAGCATGAGCGGTAGAAAATGAATGGATTTTAATACATGAGAATGTTTTATGTTTTTAACATTATTATTCTTTTATTAAAGTTTTCAAGCCAGATGCAGCCATCAAAAGACCCACATCTGGCTCACGAGCCATAGGTTCCCGATCCTTGCTTCAGTACATACCCTGCTTCATATAATGGAATCCAGAGGTCCCTTTTAGCCAATCTAGGGATCATCTAGGGATTTATAGACCCTGAATTAAAAGTCTCCTAGAGATCCTCTTTCTGCATCAGGGTCCCACATCTCTAGTAATTATCACTCACAATTTCTTCAGAGTAGGGAAGATGGTCTGAGGGATGACAGAAGGAAAAATGCTTGCTGCTATAATCTTGCTTGTCACCCAAGTTCTTTTTGCAATCATAGGATTAATGTTAGGCAGCATTTCTTTTTCTTTCCAATTGAGCACAAACTGCCCCTTTGCCCAACAGTTTCTGAAAAATTACTACTAATAGAAAATTACAGCCACTCTCTCTGTAAATGGGTCATATAAAACACCTTATGGCTTATTAACATCTACACTGTTTTGCCAAACAAATGAGCCTTTAGACCAGTGGTTCTTAACCTGGGTTTTATTGAACCCTAGGGGTTTGATGAGTCGGTCTCAGGGGTTCAGAGAAGCCTCTGCCACAGAGGCCAGAATAAAGTAATAGCGTAATTTGTTGTGAGTTCATGCACTTTGTTGGTTTTGTTCTTTGAGCAAGGTGATGTTCATGCACGGCTCATTTTGTGCACCAGTAAAAAACATATACCTATGTCTTGAATTTGGAAAAAAAATATTTTATTTATCACTAAAGAAGGGTTTGGTGAATGCGCATATGAAACTGGTGGGTTCGGTACCTCAGAAAAGGTTAAGAACCACTGCTTTAGACAATAGAGTGAGAGATTTTTACACACACACTCACTTTCATAATGTTATAAACTTTGGATTTTATTGCATATGAATAAGGATATATGTATGTGTTTTCCTTTGACAGCATTGAGAGTTTAATTGATATTATACATATTGAAAACACTTAAAATAGTTACCAACACTATCATATGTGTCATTATAGATGAGAAGTCTAAAGGGAAGAATTCTGTTGGAGGTCTATTAGTTTCCTCTCATTCAAACTTGGTGGGAGAGCCTGACCAAGCACTGGTGCAGTAGATAGAGCATTGGACTGGGATACAGAGGACCCAGGTTTGAAACCTTAAGGTTGCCAGCTTAAGTGCGAGCTCATCTGGTTTGAGCAAGGCTCACCAGCTTGAGCCCAAGGTCACTGACTTGATCAAGGGATCACTCCGTCTGTTGTAGCCCCGCTGTCAAGGCACATATGAGAAAGCAATCAATGAGCAACTAAGGTGCTGCAACAAAGAATTGATGCTTCTCATCTTTCTCTCCCTTCCTGTCTGTCTGTCTCTCTCTCTCTGTCACAAAAGTATAAACAACTAAAAACAAATAAACAAACAAAAATCTTGGTGGGAGAGTTGACTCTAAATTGTGGCAAAGATATTCCTGCTACTGCTGACTCGCCTCTCCCTCTCTCCCACTGAGACTGCCCAACATGTCACCTAAGTTTCCTTCCGAAAGGCAAGTCACCTGTTTCTCTCGTCTGTGGCATCTGAAGTAGTTCAAGTGTGGCTTCACCTGAATCTTGAAATCTATGAAACAGACCTATTGCATTTATTTTGTGCTTATTTCAAGATATCATGGTTCTTCATTCCTCTAGTCACTGAGTTTTTACACTTTTAGTTTTTCATTTGTAGCATCAATTTCCAATATTTTATCTACCTTTTCCTCTTCCAGGCATATAAGTGTCATTCAGAGCTCTACTATAATCCAAAGTTTGGTGAAGGAAGAACAGAATGCTGAACCAAGGACCATGGAGAATTAGAACATATCTGTTACTTGTCTAATTTATAGCCTTTTCTCTCAGTCCTGCCTTTTGTTCTATGCTTCATTTCAAGGACTGCTTACTAAAAGTGAGAACAATTGTTATAAAAGGATAATGGAAGATGAAATATTTTTAGTTATGATACTATATGCTTAATATCACAATTCATATGACATTCAGGAAGGTCACTGAACAACAAGTCATGGCAACTCTAGTGAGCTAAGACATGTAGCTAAAGAAAGTGTGAGGGAGAGTAACCCCATTTTCCCTTAGTCCATAGTCCAGTGAGAGAGATAGGAAACACAGGGGCGATTGTAACACAGTGTAAATGTGCAGACAGGGCAGCCCAGGTGCTATGGGAGAGAGAAGGGTCAGCTAACATGGACCAGGGTTTCAGAATTACAGTCTCAAAGTGGCCATGAACATAAACTCTTGTTGGTCAATAATCTTATTATTTATCTATGTATTGGATTTTTTTTTTTTGAGAGAGAGAGAGAGGGAAGGAGAGCAAGATAGGAGCTGCTCCTGTCTGTGCCCTGGCTGGGGAATTGAACCAGCATCCTCTGCACTCACAGACAACGCTCCAATCAACTGAGATTGCTGGCCAAGGTTTAAGTTTTTTAAAATTTATTAATTTTTAAAAGCCAGAGAGAGGAAGGGAAAGAGAGAAGGGGGAAAGGGAAGCATTCATTTGTTGCTCCACTCAGTTGTGCATTCACTGGTTGCTTCTCATGTGTGCCCTGACCAGGAATTGAACCCACAACCTTATCATTTCAGGACAATGTTCTTAACTGGCTAAACTAACTAGCCAGGGACCCAATGTACTGGACCTTTTATATATAAATAAAGTACACCCAGATGGTGTAGTAGGCTGCACCACCTGGGTTTGTGTAAGCACCTCTATGATGTTCACAAAAGGAGGAAATCACATAACACCTTTTTCAAAATGTGTCCTTTCATCACATAACTCATGGCTATACAGAAAAAGAGTTTCAGCAGATTAACCCATCACATCCATGAGGTCACAGCGATTTACCCTCTAAACAGACTCAGCGAGTGAGAAGTGTGAGAAGGAAAGATTGGAGAATATTTATTTTCCTTAAAATTATTTACTGATATTAATACTAATTATTATTCAGTGGACTTAGAATAAAAATAGTCTTTTTCACTTAAAGTAAAATTATTACAGCATTTTATATTATTATTATTTATTAACATTCTAAAATCAAAAAGCAAAGAGCAGAAAAAAATGTATAATTCATAGTATAAGTTTCCAAATTGTATTCTATATATGTTATTCTATGTTTAGAAGACTTTTCTATGCATATGTACAGATCCATTTACAAAATACTATCATGTTGTATGTGCTGTTTGGAACCAATTTCATTCACTAAATCACTTCTCAGGGACATATTTCATATCAGTGAACATGTTTCTAAAGTAATACTTTTAATAGATTCTAGCATTTTAATTGTTCAAAAACACTAAAGTAGCTAGAAATTTAGGTTGTTTTTCTTTGCTATTTAGTGTGTGACATTTATGTGCATGTACCTGGTTATATACTTTTAACTTTAAAATCTTTGAAACATTTACATAATTTAAAAAATCAAATTTAAGTTAAAAAGAAGTATCTTTTTTATTCTTGGATCAAATCATGAAGGACTAATAGGTTTAGAATTTATTCTCACAATGTAAAAATATATGTAAAATGAGAGAAAAGTAGATAAACAACTGTTTGCAGGTACTTAAAGTAGCCTTTGATTTGGGAGATAAGGGAAGCACATTAGATGAGGTTGACATTCACCAGTTTTCTGCTTGGAGCAGTTTCCATAACACAGCAATGGGAATTAGAACCTAAAGAAAGATCAGTAGTTGCCACTGAGAAAGGAAATATAAATTGGAGCTCAGATTGGTAGAATCTCTGAGGCAGGTTACAGACTAGAGCTGTGCAGAAACAAAGCTCCAAATATCTGCATAAGGCTCTCCTTGAGTGCCTGAATTGTTCATGAGTAGCATGCAATTCCAAAGGACTGGTCAGACGACTATAGGTGAACAGGAGAGTTCACATAGTGCTGTGAAACATTAGGATTTAGGTTGGTCAAATGAGGGAACCATGTTGAAAACCCTAAGCATTTATCTGAGATCTCTGAAAGGGTGTACTTAAAGAGTAGAGTAAGTCAAGCCTTAGAACTGTTCTTTACAAAATGGTAGCTAGCCTCTAGCTACAGGTGACTACTAAAATTTAAATTAATTAAAATGAGATAAAATTTAAAATACAGTTTTTCAGTTGCGTTAGCCAAATTTGAAATGTTTGATGGCTACTTATGACTAGTGGTTATATATTAAAAAGTGAATATATAAAACATTTCCATCATTATGCAAATTTCCATTAGATAACATCCATTTAGAGTAATGATTACTCTACACCTGCCTTAACAAAGTGTAAAATTAAACCCTAAAATAAACCAAAAACTGAACTATCCCTATCATTAATGAACTGCCTTCCAGAAGAAAACACAACACTCTGAAAGAAGAAGAAAAATCCAGACTCTTAACAATGTAACATCTATAATGTACGTATTCTAATAAAAATTGTTATGTATGACAGAAAAAAGAAAATGACATCTATAATCAGGAGAGAAAACAATCAATTGCATAGACCAGAAATGCTAGAGATTTTGAAAGTAAAAATAAAGGACTTTAAAATGGCTACTGAAAATATATTCAAGGAATTAAAGTAAAATATGGATACAATGAGTAACAATATAGGGACCACACCCACATATACTGAAAGATGAAAATAATAAAAAGCAACCAAAATAAAATTATAGGAATAAAAAATATTACTGGATGGGTTTAATGACACAACAGAAATCAAAATAGATTAACAGAAAGGCAAAACATTAGAAACCCACTGAAACTGAATCACAGAGAGGAAAAATATATTGGAAATAAAACCAACAGAGACTCAGTAACTAGCAGTAAAATAGCATATGTGTTATTGAAGTCCCAGAAGAGTAAACAGATGAACAGAAATTGCAGCAGAAAAAGTATTTGAGCAAATAATGTTTGAAAGTTATTAAAATTTGATGAAAACTATAAAATTATATACAGAAGAAATTCAGTTAACCCCAATCAAGATGAATACAAATAAATACATGATAGTCAAATTTATTAAAACCAGAAATAAAGAGAAAAGCTTAAAATTATCTAGAGAAAAAATGAAAGAGTAAAACAATAGAATAATGGTTGATATGTGATGAGAAACAATATTAGCAAGGAAACAATAAACTTACATCTCTAAAATAAAAATTCTACATCAAGGAGAAAATAACCCTCAGACAGTGTAATTTAATGATCTTCTACAATCTGAATGCTTTCCCTAAAGGGGAATTGCATGGCTCTGAAATAGCCTTTTGCATCAGACAGTTGTCTTTTAATTTTCAAAGACTGGAGCTTATCTAAATACAATGTAAACTAGTTCTAATTTGTCATTCATAATCACTCTACAGATGTGTGATGATAAAAAGTACACCCTGAGTCTTTTATTTCTGTTCCAGCAAAGAAGCTCTTTATCTGCATTAGTTCTTCAAATGACCTGGTGTTAGGAACTTCAGTTCCTAGTTCCTCTCTGAATGCATTTTATTTGTTTTTATCCTTTATAACAAAGGATTTGTTTATATTCTAAATTTAGTGCCAAAAATAGATGCCATTCTTCAAGTATAATCTAACCAGAGGGAATGGGAATTGTAACAAGGACCTGCTTTACAAATTATGCAAAACAGCCCCTGGCCAGTTGACGCAGTGGTAGAGCATCTGCCTGGCGTGTGGAAGTCCTGGGTTCAATTCCCAGTCAGGGCACAGAAGAGAAGTGACCATCTGCTTCTTCACCCCTCTTCCCCCCCCCCTCTTTCTCTCTCTCTCTCTCTTCTCCTCCTGCAGCCATGGCTCAATTGGTTTAAGCAAGCAGGTGCTAGAATAGCTCAGTTGCTGAGCAGTGGAACCATGGCCACAGATGTGCAGAGCATCACCTGGTAGGGGGTTTGCCAGATAGATCCCAGTTAGGGGGCATGCTGGTGTCTGTCTCTCTGCCTCCCCATCACTAACTTAATAATAAAAAATAATAACCCATCTGTCACAACAACAGCATTGTTTTGTGTAATTTGCAAAAAAGAAAGTTGTTATAAATAAATATACCATTTAATTATATTAATTCATAGCCAACTTAAAATTCTTAGTCTTTTTTTTAAATATAGTTTTGCTAAGACACTTTTACTCCCTTTTGTTCTTTCTTTTACTGATTTAAGGTGCCCTAAGTGCTAAATGTAAAACTCATTGTTATATAGTTAAATCTTGAAAGATTGAACCTTGCTCGAGTTTTCATTCTTTCTGAGGTCGTAGGTTTGCTGGTCCCTATAAACTTTACCCTATCAGAGAGATGGGAGGGATGATGCTTGTGGTGTTTTTAGTGGACAAGTTCTACATTTCCACAGCAGTGGGTTTTTTTTTAATTCTTTTTCTCTTCTTATAAAACATCAATGAAACATGTCAGTCTTAGGATACATAGACCAGATACTGGGCAAACACTAAGAATTATTTCAGGGGCTCAATCAATCAACTTAAGGTATAAAAAGAGAGTCGCCAACACTATCAAACCTGATAAATTAAAAGACCTCAGAAATTATGTCTTCTAGAAATCCAGACTTTACTGAAAGATGCCTCAGTGCATTTGAATGAATAGAAAGCCAAGAGCTAAACATTTTTCCTGGGCTAGGTTTCCCTTCTCTTACTTTGAGACTTTTTCTGTTACTTGGTGAACTTGGCCTAGCCTTACTTTGAACTGCGGTTGAAAGAATGTTCATCTGACAAAGACAGTACTGTATTCATTGTACAGAATTTTTTTTAAAACAAGATTGATTATTTTCCCAAAAGTGAGATAAAAAAACAAAAAATCTTCACAGTCACTGCCTTGCTGTGGGTATCCAGGGTGAGAGCAAGCTCTTCAGGAAGTCATTGTCAGCTTATCTCACATCTGTCAGTCTAAAAGTTCCACAATTCCTTCTGTGGGACCATCGTCTGGAGCCTAGTGTGGGTCCCCATTCCGTCACTGGAGGACTCTGGGCTGCAGGCAGCTCTACTGCCCTTAGGCGTGGTGACAAGAACCCAGTACTCTCTCCCTGAAGCAATGCCTCACTAAAAACAGTGCCAGGGATGTGTAGTGTGCTTGAAATAAAATAGGAAAACAATATATCCTGCAAGGATAAAAATCCCGTATCACAAGCTGAGCTTGGAGAAAGTATGTGTAACACAGAATTCTTTATGCTCTGTGGATGGTCCTTTAACACCAGAGTGAAACTTTAAAATATTCATCTTTTAAGATATTTACATATAGTGAAATGCCCATATCATTTTAAAAGTTGTGATGAAATATACATAACATAAAATTTATCATTTGAGCCATTTTAAAATGTACAGTCTTATGGCAATAAGTACGTTCACAATGTTGGGTGTGCACAGATCTGAAGTGTATAGTCGGGTGGGCTTTGTTAATGTATGCAGTTGTGAACTCAGCACCCCGACCAGGATAGTTACATTTTATCGCCCTGGAAAATTTCCTTCTTTTCCTCAAGGGCAAAATTTAAGTAATAACTTATTTTTTCATTACTACTTTTTTCATTAAAAATATCCATAAGTGCCTGACCAGGCGGTGGCGCAGTGGATAGAGCGTCGGACTGGGATGTGGAAGACCCAGGTTCGAGACCTCAAGGTCGCCAGCTTGAGCGCGGGCCCATCTGGTTTGAGCAAAAACTCATCAGCTTGAACCCAAGGTCGCTGGCTCCAGCAAGGGATTGCTCGGTCTGCTGAAGGCCCACGGTCAAAGCACATGTGAGAAAGCAATCCATGAACAACTAAAGTATTACCACAGCAACGAAAAACTAATGATTGATGCTTCTCACCTCTCTCCGTTCCTGTCTGTCTGTCCCTATCTATCCCTCTCTCTGACTCTCCCTCTGTCCCTGTAATATATGTATGTATGTATGTATGTATGTATGTATGTATGTATGTATGTATGTATGTATACATAAGTATAGAAATAACAGAAAGAGGGTTACTCTCACTAAGGTAAGTCAAAGAGATATGGCTAGAAATGTCTTTCTTTTTTTTAAGCGAGAGAAAGAATGTGAGGAACAAACAAGGACAGACAGACAGGAAGGCAGAGAGATGAGAAGCATCAAATCTTTGTTGCGACACCTTAGTTCATTGATTGCTTTCTCATATGTGTTTTGACCAGTGGACCCCAGCCAAGCCAATGACTCCATGCTCAAGCCAGTGACTTTGGGCTTCAAGCCAGCGACCTTTGGGTTCATGCCAGCGACCATGGGGTCATATCTCTCACCCCATGCTCAAGCCAGCAACCCTGTGCTCAAACAGTTGAGCCTATGCTCAAGCTGGTGTCCACAAAGTTTCGAGCATGGGTCCTCAGCATCCTAGGCTGATGCTCTATCCACTGAGCCACCTACCTGGTCAGGCTAGAAATGTCTTTTATGGTAATATAGGGTAGGGCAGAAGTGGGTCTACAGTTGTTCATATGGAAAGTAATACGATCACTAATAAAGACACAAGAATAGACCGCTATGGGTGTTCACAACTATAAACCTACTTTTGCGCTCCCCTGTAGAAGGGTTGTTGAGGGTGCTATCATATCCATCTCTCCCACCGAAGGTTAAAATAATGGAGACACAGGGAACCCATAATTCTAGCCTTCTCATCCTGGAAGATTTCCCATTCCATGTGGCCTACTAAACTACCTACTGTGAGTTTAGGTCCAAGGAGAACAAGGAGGCCCCAGGGGCAAAGCATATTCATAGCACCCCTTACCCTGGGGAAGATCCCCTTACTTGGGGCTGACGTGGGTCCCGCTGCTCTGGGACCTGGAGCAGCTGTTTGTCCAGCCTGCCTCTGCTGGTGGGGTTAGGAGCACTGGACGGAATGACCTTGTGGTCTGAACGGGGTCATAGAAGAACTAGAAGAGTGGAGAGAGACCAGCTCTCCTCATTGCTGAGCAGGCTCAGTGGATGCCATGGCTCAGGTGTGACCTTATGAAAACACTTATATGAATGAGCCGGGACAGGTGGGGATGGGACAGGCAGGACAGACGGGCAATTTGTGGAGCAAATGATCTCTCAGGGAGGAGACTCTCTTCTGTGTCAGCTGATTGGCAATGACAACTTTGGAAGTTTGGGGGGGATGTTGACGATGTGTGTGGTGGGAAGTCAGTAGGGTAGGACTCTATTCAAGCGGGCTGGGACAAGGAGCCACTAGCGACTGTCTGTGTGAGCCAGACCCTTCCCGTGGACCTCCTCAGCTGTGGTGGCATTGAGGTTACCTCTGGGTATTTTGAGAGGCTGGATCTGCTCCCCTGGACAGCCCTTCCATCACTATCCAGCTGTTCCCTTCGGTCCCCACCCCCAACTCCCACCTCAGCTCCTCCTGGCTGAGGGTTTCAGAAATGGGCAGTATAGGACTTCAGCTACTGAAGGGACCTGAACTGCACCTGTGGTCCTTGCAAAGCTGCCTTTCTCTAAAAGCAGGAGCTCCAGGCTGTGCTGAGTGAGTGAAGAGGAAGGAGGCCCACCTGTGCCACACTTGACCACCCAAAAATGCAAAGATGCCAGCGTGAGAGCCCTAAGGGGTAGGCCAAGAGTCCAGAGCCGCCAGCTTTAGCATCAAGACACCATCAGAGGGTCAAATGCTGGCTTTCAGGAGACAGGGCGAGATATTTCCATCACCTGCAGCGAGGAAATCAGGTCCCTCCACATGACCCCTATGTGCATGTGCCCTTCTGGAGCACACTAATGTCAGGGGTTCCTGAATTAAGGGACATTTTCTAATATATTTATGTGAAACTGGGTGAGGCAGGTACGTTGCCCTGGCCATTGTCCTAATGAAGAGATGGGCAGTGGCCTGTATCATAAGTGTCACTTTCTCTGTGTATTAATGTCCATGGCCTGTACTATGTGGCACTGACTCTTCCCGCTCCGAGAAAACTGCAGATCCTGGACAGGTTCTGAGTACCTCCAGAGCTGAGAGTCCCCCCACCCCTCCCCTTCACTTTCCAAACCTATGGGAATGTCCCTGTGGGCAGCAGGGCTGATGGTGGCTGGGCAGGAGGACAATTAGTATGGACTGTTAGAACAGCACCAAGGTGGCCAGGAATAAACTGTGATGATTTCTTTTTTTTTTTCTTTTTATACAGAGACAGAGAGTCAGAGAGAGGATAGATAGGGACAGACAGACAGGAACGGAGAGAGATGAGATGCATCAATTATTAGTTTTTCATTGTGACACCTTAGTTGTTCACTGATTGCTTTCTTATATGTGCCTTGACTGTGGGGCTACGGCAGACCGAGTAACTCCTTGCTCGAGCCAGCGACCTTGGGTCCAAGCTGGTGAGCTTTACTCAAACCAGATGAGCCCGCGCTCAAGCTGGCAACATCGGGGTCTCGAACCTGGGTCCTCTGCATCCCAGTCCGATGCTCTATCCATTGCACCACTGCCTGGTCAGGCTAAAGTGTGATGATTTCTAATGTGTCAATGCAGTTAGGCTGCTGTCCAGAGTTTTTTTTAATCAAACACTAATCTAGATTTTGTTGCAATGAGATCTTGCAGATGTAATGAAAGTTTCTAATCACCTAAGTAAAGGAGATAATTCTGGATAATCTGGATCTGACTTAGTCAGCTGGAAGGGTGAAGAGCAGGGCTGAGCTTTCCCGAGAGGAAGGGAGACTCCGTCCTGTGCCCAGCCCTGTCGCCTGTGCTCACAGATCCAGCTTGCTGTGACCATCCCTCCAGGTTGCTTGACTTGTGGGTGTGATTGAATATTGCGAGTATCACCTATAGGTTGATTCTAAAGTTTTAGACTCAACCTAATGGCATTTAGAGATTTAAGATGATGCAAATATTTCTTATTGCAAAGCTAGGTTATGAGATGGGACTACAAAGAAAGAAATGGTGACCCCTATATTCAAATTCCAGACTGTGGTGGGGACCTTCCCACACATCCATGGTCTTCACTGTTTCTTCTCAGTCAGCATTTACTTCTTCAGGGTGAGTCCCATGATGCTGTCCTTGTTTCCTGCTTTGTCCTCTTTTTTTCTTGTAGTTCTACAATTCTTTGTAAGTATGTGCAATAAAGGTCCAGGCTCACAGCTAACTAATATATACAGAGACTTGAAGTCATACACGGGCTATAAAACTGGCAATTTTCTAGAGAAGAGCAGTGAATAACTAGGAGGGTGGGTGTGGGGTCTAGAAAGAAATTAAAAAAGTTTGTGGTAACTTGAGATCTCCATAACAAACAATGTGAAGAAGAGGCAGCTTTGACCAGGTAAGGAAAATGCAAATGCCCTGAGTCCCCTGGATACAGGTGGAGTCCACCTCTTGCCACAGGGTTTCTATGTGTTTCCAGCTATCTATATGAATGAGAGCTTTTAGATTGACCTTTGCTGTTATAACCTGCCCCCAATTTCCTCCGTCACCCATCCTCCACTCTCCCCAGCCCCACCTGGGACCCTCATCCCCTTGCCCATCTCAGAATTTGTCACATTGTAATGCACAAAGTAGTCATATAAAAGGACACTGTGCTCAATTCAATAAACTCTCACTAACTGCATCCTAAAAAATGTTTGCATTATTAAAAGAACAATTTACCCCTCAAAGTATCTTTAGTAATGGACATACGCTCTTCCAAACACAATAGCAATGTTATATCTAACAATTTATATATCTGTGTAAGGACATAGCTTCCACAATTATCCTTTATAAAAACATGAAATTAAATGTATGCTAGGAACCAAGTTACAGTTACAAAATAATTTAAAACTTAACTTTAGTTTTCAAATATAATCAGAGATATTGCAATTATTATAGCACAGAAAAAAAGAAAAAAAGCCTTTAAGAGACTTCTTGCTGAAACTGTGATTCTAAATAAATAAATAAGCACCCCTGATAACAAGTCTTTGAGCTATTCAGTTTAAAAATAGGCTTATCTCATTAAGATTATTAAACTCAGAGTCATATTCTGAAAAGAGCTTTTGAAAATGGATTTCTTACTAACTGTTATCAAATATTCATAGATGAAATAATTATGTGAAGACATAAAAGGGTGATGGAAATTGAAGTGGGCTGAAAATAAAGGGGACTGGATTAGATGGTTATGCAAACTTTTGAGGTGGGGCTCTTGCAGACAGGGTCAGCTCAAGGCTTAGACGTGAGAACCTGAGCTCCGCTTTCACAGCCCTCGTCACTATCGCACTCTGGAATGAATGAGGATGTGCAAGGTCAGTTTCTCTACCAAGATGGAGACTGACTCCCACGTTGGTTCCTATTGGTATTCTCCTCCCTCTGTCACCTCAGCAAACTGCTCCATGCAGCCCTGTGTAAGCTTTGGCTGGTGGCAGGAAGAATGCCTGTCCTTGCTAAAGACCATCACATGAGTCATTTTATTTTTTATGGTTTTACAGCAGAGTACAAAGGTTTCAGGTGAACATATCCATGGCATTTCAATTGTTGATTGTGTTGTGTGCCCATCACCCAAAATCAACTAATTTTTTATCAGCATATATTTGCCCCCTCTTCTCCCATCCTTCCACCCCCCTCCCCATGGTAACCACTTCAGTTTTATCTCTTTTCATGAGTCGCAGTTTTATATTCCGTCTATGTGTGAAATCATACAGTTCTTAGCTTTCTCTGATTTACTTATTTCACTCAGTATAATGTTCTCAACGTCCATCCATGTTGTTGTAAATGACAGTATGTCATCATTTCTTATGGCTGAGTAGTATTCCATAGTATATATGTACCACATCTTCTTTATCCAGTCATCTATTGAGGGACCTTTTGGTTGTTTCCATGTCTTGGCCATGTTAAATAATGCTGTGATTAATATGTGAGTCCATGTGTCTTCGAGCTAAATCTTAAAATCTTCTAAGATCAGATATCAGCAAAATGTAAAAGAGGAGATTACCTTTTAAAACTGATTCATAAAGCAGAGAACAGATATTCAAGGAAGCAAGGAGTTTAATTCCTTTATCATGTTACTATCTCATGTCACCAAAGCACAATGATCAAAACCAGAAAACTCACATGGGTACTCACATTCTTTGTGCTTTTGTGCTAACGCTCCTTCCTTTCCCAGGTTCCATACAGGATCTTCATTGCGTTTGGTTGTCAATCATCAGTAGTCTCAGCTCTGTGACAGTTTCTAAGTCCTTCCTCTCTCTCATGACCTTGACATTTTCAAAGAGTATCGGTCAATTGTAGAATGTTTCTCAAATTGGTCCTGTGTGGTGTTTTTTGTTTGTTTGTGTTTGTTTTTCATAATTAGATTGAGGCTAGAAATTTTTGGCCAATAATGCCGCAGAAACCCAGGGTTACCAGGCACGTCTATGTCTTCTTGATGTTTACCTTGATCACTTGGTTAAGGTGGTGTTGCTAGATTTCATTATTGTGAACTTTCTCATTTTTTATAATTAATAAGTATCTTGGAGGAGATACTTTGATACTATGCAAATATTCTGCTTCTCCTCCTGCCGATACTTCTCATTTCAGTCTCACACCACATGTTTTCATTTAGCCTTCCCTCATTCCTCATCTGCGGGGAGTGCATCCCCCAGCATTGCTCTCTGCAGTGAGAAGCTCAGCTCTCAGAGCTGCACACATAGATGTATTCTGAGAATCGTCACTACCCATTCCTACTCTTTCCTTTTTCCGCTACTTAACTCTCACACTCTGTAGGAAACCTCCCTCTTCAGTTTCTGGTTTATCCTTCCTTTGAAGAAATGCTACATATGTATTTTGTTTTTATTCCTGTCTTTATTTTTAATTAAGTGAGAGGAGGGGAGATAGAGACAGAGAAGAAACCCCCATGCACCCCAATGAAGATCCACCCAGCAAGCCCACTAGGGGGCAGTGCTCTGTCCACCTGGGGCATTGCTCCATTGCTCAGCAACAGAGTTCTTCTTAGCTCCTGAGGTGGAGGCCATTGAGCCATCCTCAATGCCTGGGGCCAACTGACTTCAATCAAGCCATGTCTGTAGGAGAAGAAGAGAGAGAGAAAAAAAGTAAAAATATGAGAGGTCTAGAAGCAGATGGTCACTTCTCCTGTGTGCCCTGATTGAGAATCGAAATTCAGACTTTCACATGCAAGACTGAACCAACTGACCAGAACCACATGTATATCTTCTTACATCACTTTGTTTCTTATACAAAGGGCAGATAGCCTATTTTAGGTAATATTTTGCATTTGTTTTTTTCACCTAATAGTATTTCACAGAAATCATAGGTCTTCTCCATTCTACTATGTGGATATACTACAATTTATCTAATTACTCTTCTGTCTGTGGAGATCTAGGTTATTTCCAATATTTTTCTATTGTAAACAACACTGTGATGAATACATTTTCTCACTTATATTTTCTAATGGTCGGAGCTATATCTTCAGGATAGTTTCCTAGAAACAGGATTGTAGAGTTCCTCACAGACTGTTCAACAGAAAGTGTTGTCACACTTTTTAATTTTTACCAGTATGATAGATAAGCAGTGGTATCTCAGTGCTGCATTAATGTGCATTTATATTTGAGGGCTAGTTTTCTACATTCTTTGATGACTTAATGGTTTATAGATTTTACAAGAATGATATTTTTGATAGAACTGTTTGGTGAGGCAGGCACACCAAGGAGCACTGGGGAAGGACTGTATGGGGAAGTCCTGCAGCCCCACATGTAACATGGGCTCATTCAAAGAAGAAGAAAATTTCACTCTCAAAACAAGTCAATCGAAGCCTCAGTTAGTGTTAAGTGTTTAAGTCAAAGACACATTTTGTAAGTAAGATACTACTATAATGACAGCATCAGGTGCAGATGAATGGCCCTGTTTTTAATCCCATATTTGATGTAGCTTAGAGTGGGCCCTGCTCCACACAGTACAGATTCCATGGGGCCAAGGGAACAAGGCGCTGAACTGCAGCTGCTCTGGCTACACACCAGCACGTAGAACACTATTATGCCCACGTGTACTGGTTCCTGTATACATACACGCAAGGGGAGACAATATGGGGTCTGAGGATGACTGAGCTCAGATGTGCAGCTGTGTTATGCACACACATACCCACGAGGCTCTGACAGTGTGGGATACAGCTGAGGCCCTCACACGTGTGTCCGTACAGGGCTTGGAAATGTTAGTAACAATCCTGCATAGGAATAGTCTTTCAATAATGTCATGCATAAAAAGAAAGAGAAACTTTATTCTATTACTTAAGAATATCAATAACACTGGGGAACAAAATTTTTGTTGCATCCACAAAAACACTTATTCTTACCTAATTCGAGTATGTTGATCTAAAATCTGACATTAGTTTTTCTCTGTAAGCTACAGTTTTTTTGCAATTCAAGATTTTAGGTTTTCATCTTATTGTAAAATTTTCAACATTTAGTTTAACATAATGAAGTAGAATGTCTTCTTGGGCATCATCTTTGTGAAAATATAATAATTTATATAATGCAGTAAATACTCTAATAAAGATAAAGATATGATTGCATCAGAATTTGTCTACAATTTTGAAATAGAACATATTAAAACACTGATTTTAATCATAAAATTTGTGCAAAACTTATTTAAATTCTATTCAGGCAAAAATTTGTGTTTGAGCTCTTGTGTTTGTGTACTTGTTGAGGACAATCTTGTTTGATGCTCCAGTTGTAGTCTGCTCATTACCAACAGCTCCAAGATTTTTGGGAAACTTATCAAGGTGATTGTTTAGGAAGTGAATCTTAACGCTCATGTTCCATTCAATGTCGCAGAAAGCCAACAGCATCCTTTGAACCAGAAGTTCATAGTTTTCTGCTTTTTTGTTGCCAAGGAAGTTCTTTGTAACTGCCATAAAAGACTGCCTTGCTGCTTTCTCCTCCTTATTCATCTTCCTGGCAAATTCTTCATCACATATGAGGGTTTGAATTTGAGGTCCATCAAATACACCTGCTTTTATCTTCTCGAAAGACAAGGCAGAAAAAGCAATAATATATGTTGAAAGCATTCACTTTCTTTCTTCAAAGCCTGAACAAACTGCTTCATTAAGCCAAGTTTGATGTGAAGTGGGGGAAAAAGGATCCTGTCTCGATTAACTACAGGTTCATTCACAATATTTTGCACCCTTACTTCCAGAGCTTCATGTTTCAGCCACTCCTTCTGTGTCCAGTGTTTCTCCTAAGCTCGGCGGTCCCACAAACACAGAAAGCAAGGATACTTCGTGAAACTTCTCTGTTGTCCTTGCAGAAAATTTACCATTTTAAGATCCACACAAATGATCCAGTTATGTTTCTCATACTTCAGAAAGTCGAGAACAATTTTTATGTCATTATAATCTTCTCACAGATGGGTTGAATAACCAATTCGAACTACTGCATAAACATTACCATTGTGTAGGATAACACATTTCAGACTTCATTTAGAGCTGTCAAGAAACAGCCGCCAGACTGTAAGTGGTAACACCTAGCTGGCTGAGAAGACAACTGATATCATGACAGTAAACAAAGTGTTTATCTTTGGAAAAAAAGTCCACAAAAATTTGTTCACGCTTCCTGAAATGGGATACTTTAGCTGATCAGTGAAGTACATTCTTTTCATGAAGCCTGACAGCTAATAACTCAGCTGTTTTCTTTGATAGCCCAAATCTCTTACTAAGTCATTCAGTTCGGTTTGGCTAAACTGCTGAGGGGTTTAATGACTGCTTGGCATCAGAAGAAGACCCTTCAGATTCTACAACTATTTCCTCATGCATCTTATCAAAATACACTTGATCACCATGTTCACTTTCTTTGTCCTTAGAAGAAATAAAACCATTGAAAACTGGAACCGGGAGTGTCTCAGAGTGTGGGATAGGTTGTATTGCTGAAGGAATATTAGGATACGTGATCATATGCCATTTTTTCTTGCCGATGCCCTTTGTATGGATCAGACAGAAATAATAGTCACTGCTGTGGTCCTTAGGTTCACGCCAAACCATGGGAATACCAATAGACATTCCTTTGCGTTTTCCTTTTGTCCAGTCACAAAGCATTTCCTCACAATTATGACACACAATATGAGGAGCCCAATTCTTGTCTTGATCGCCAAGGGGAACTTGAAAATAGGCAATATATGTATGTGTCACAAATGATGAAATATTGTGCCTTTGACGTTGAAGTGTGTAACAGCCACATATGTAACAGAAGGTGTCAGGACTATTCTTACATTTATGCCTACTCGAAGAAGCCATGATTCAATCTTAAAACAAAATAAGAGGGTGTTTTTATCAGATAATAAGTTTTTACATTTAAAAACAAGTACAATTATGTAAAAATGATGTTTGTAAAACATTAATTGCCTTGTGGTTATGTTCAATCCAAGAGTCATTGCCCTTTAACTCCAAAAAAAACCCAATGCATGCCATTAACTGTAACAAAAAGGAATTAAAATTGCATAAAAACTAGAGTCTGCACCAAAAATGGATTTTTGATTTGGAATCAGCGATGCAGAAATATATAGAAAAAGTTCTAAAACCTCGTGCAACAGAAAATGAAGAAAAATTGTTCCCCAGTGTAACATAAAACATTTTCATGTCCTAAAGCATGAACCATGTCAGATAAAGCAGCAACCATTTGAAAAAGCGGCAGGGGCATAGGTCCTCAGGGACAGCCTGTTCTTGGAGTCGAACGCGAGGCAATGTTGGTAGAAAGATGGGTGTAAAGCAGGTTTTCCTTAGGACCTGCCTGGAGTCCCTGAGGCTATAGGAAGGGGTGGAAGGGGTAAAGTAATGCAAGAATAGAGTCAAAGGTTTAATTTGCAGTACTGGGCTTCCTATGGTGATTCTTAAATAACTTTATTGAGATATAATTTACATATTATAATTATAACACTTATCCACTAAAAATATGCAGTGCTGTGCTATTTATCATGTTCACTGTTATGCAGTCAATGACATGACCTAATTAACCCCAAGACCAACGCCGTCTCTTTTGCAGTCACTCCCCATTCTGCTTCCTTTCCCTCCTAATGAATTTTATTTCAGTTATTGAAGTTTTACATTCCAGACTTCTGTGCATCTCAGAGTTTTGGTTTGAAACCTGGATATTTTAGATCAATTGTAATAACTCTGGTGTCAGCTGACTCCCACCCCTAAGTTGTCTCTTACTACTTGTGATTGTTCTTATTTTTATTCTTGCTGCTTATTTGTTTATGGACTTTTCTGAACCAATCCTGTAGATGCTATATTCCCTGAGATATGGAGCACATACCTCTCTCCTAGATATTAAAAATTTGTTTATTTATTTTTATACCTGGCCTCCTGGGGATCCTCCTGAGTCAGTATATTTCATGGTTAGGTAGTGAGTGGTCAGAAGGTTTCCTCAAGTGCTTTTCTCTGTGTCCCCATCCTCCCAAAGGTGTCCTGTGAAAAAACAAGTTTTTCAGTTGGGGTGAGTGCCACAGCCTTTTCCCTTCACGGTTCACTCAGCCTTGTACTGTGCAGACAGCTCTTTGGCCTGAGGCATATGGTGAGGTTCTTACAGTGCCCTTTGCTCCTCTTGCTTCTTGGGGTCTCCTTTTAAATTTATGGCTACACTCTTGTTGGTCCCAGCAGCTGTCCCAGCCTAAGCGAGCTGCAAGGTCCCCGCTAGATCCTTGTTCTTGCTGAGCTGGGCTAATATACGTCAAATAGCCATAACACCTAGGAATAGCTATTTCTTAGAAAGCTGGCTGGAGCTTTGGACAACATATGGGCTATGCTCTGGAATGCAGCTTTTATTAGCACTCCGAGAGTGTTCATCCCTCTGGTCTGTGAGAAGTTGAGCAGGGGTGTGGGTGATGAGAATAACCACAAGTTGAAACATCCCAGAGCCTAGTCTCTTACTGGAGCTCAGTGGTTTCTCCTTCACAAATAGCTTTACTTTGTTCTTTAGCTTTCATTTTCAGTTTTCTGTTAATTTTAGTTGTTTTACCAGCATTTTCATTGTTTTTGCAAGAAGGTGGTCCATGAAAGTCCTCATTCCCCCATTCTGGAAGTTGAGTCTTTCTATGGTAATTAACAGGGACAGACAAAAATGGCCTCAGGAGATTAGTCCCAATAATCCCAAAATTAAAACAAAAACAAAAAACAGAGGAGAGGTCCTGCGTGTCAATGGGGTGTAAGGAGGGGACTTCTCAGTGGCAGGATGAGCTCTGCAGCCTGTATTTGACCCCAGATGTTGAAGATAATTAGTCTTGCAAATGAATCATCTTTGCAATAACTCTTAAAGGGGCGTGAAAGTTATCTACAGTTTAAGGGCCTATGAGTGGGGGAGGTGAGCCCACTAAACCCATCTTGACCTTCACTTGGGGTGGTAGCACAATGAGACACACAGATGTCTGCAGTGTCCTGGTCAGTTAGAACTCTGGTCCAATACTTAATGTACTAGGATGCTCTGGCACTTGGGTAGTAAACTTCTAACTGGCAGAGATTGCTGTTCCTGGGAGAATGGTGGACACCCTCTAAGTTTTGATCTCCAGCCTCATGTGTGACTGAAGTAGGAATAAGCAGAAAGGGCTGCTAGTGTGTATGAATGATGAGGGACGTGGTATTGGCTAAGGTTACATTGTTCCTTATAATCAGGGAAGCTGTACCAGGACATTGGATTACAGTTAATTATATTTTGTGGGGGCAGAATCTCACATGGAAATGACAGATGGCTTCCTTAAGGTGCAGGACACCTCCCTCCCTTAAACAGGAAGCAAGTGTAAGTAGAGCCTAAGACATTGAGCACTGATGGGTTCTAACAGACTGATCATGTCAAAGCAGGCTCTTGTTTACCCACTGTGAATGGCAGACAAGCTTCAGGAGGCACTGCCCTGTCATATTTGCCCACCTCCACTCTATATTTTGAACTTGGGTTAGATTCTAATTATATTTTAGAACTTGGAGTCATAGGTCAAGTTGATTGCTGTGTTATAAAATATTTTATCATGTACTGATAATGAAAAATGGGAACCTTCATTCTGTAGGGCATTTTTCATCTTCTTGAGGAAAATCTCAATAAAGTTATTATAAAATTAATGGCCAGTGAGATTAAAAAGCTGTGTGTATAGGTCAGTTTGGCTCTCGACATCAAATTTGCTCTTAGGCAAAAATTATATTATAAGAAGCCAAGAAGAAGGCTTCCAAGTTTGATGTAGGAAGATTGTTTCAGGAGAAAACAGACCCCAGAAAGAAAGGGCATCTACTGTTGTGGACAACAGAAATGGTGGCAAACAGAAAGGAAAGGTGACGAGCCACTGATGGAAACAGGCCTGCCCCTTGTAGGAGAGCAGGGGTCCTATGCTGGATCTCTTGAAAAGGACACAATAATGTTATAGGTAAATTAAATCTCAGGGACATCTCCCATGAATAGAGAACAGCGGTAGACTTGCATGTTTCTGCTGCTTAAACAACAAAGTCCTGGAAAATGGAAAGACAAAGAGGAAACAGGCAAGGCGCATACACGGGAGACATAGCCACCTTCTGTGCCCTCAGAGAGACTGCTTCTGAAGCACCACCTCCTGCTGTACAGTTCAGGTGTGCCTCTCCAGCTTGATCAAACATGTGGACCAAGGAGAAAATTCCCTGAGGATGCAGAATTCATGGACTTGCAGAGGAATGGAGCAAGAGGCTGAGGCAGCAGGATGAGATGCCTCCGTTAGAATACTGACTGAGATATAAACACAGAAAAAAGGTCTGGGCTGCAGGAAATGGATTCTCTTCTCACAACAGAGGTCCCAAGTAGACTCCTCGGCTGGCTTTCCAGCTTGGTGTTGCTAGGAACTGAGTTAGTTGAAATGACATAGAAATGAAGGTAATGGGGCTCGGAGCAAGATGGCGATGGAGTAGGCGGATGTACCAACTTCCAACTCCCAGAACCAAAGTGGATTATAACTCAATTTTAAGAACCATCATCTGGATAAACCAACTTTGAACTAAAGTAAGTGGACTCTTCAACCAAGGAAAACTGCAGAAGCCACATTGAGACTGGTAGGAATAGCAAAAACGGGAAGAGGGCTGCCCAGCTCCCCAACGGCAGCCCAGAGAGACCCACATGGCCAGAGGAGAGTTTGGCGGAGAGGGAGGGACCTGGGTCCCAGGAACCAAGCCTCAGCCTGCAGTTGCAGAGCCTAGAAGAGGCGTTTGGACAGTATTGAGCTGTGAAACAAGTGAGGATACTGTTTGTGAGAAAGAGACAGTTTTTTCAGACCCAAGATTCTTTTTAAAGGGACTGCGTAGAAAACCTCTCTCACAACCACGCACCCGGGGCTCCGGGGAACGGGGACAGAGGAGAGGACCAGAGCAGTGGGAAGAGAGTGTGGACTGAAGGCACAGGAAGAAACACTCTGAGAAACATCCACCCTAACCCCTGGGCTAAGTCACTTCCCTAATCAAAAACAAATATTTCCCCTGGAACTAGCAATACCAGCAAAGGGAAAAAGGACACCAGCCAAACAAGCTCTCCCGTGGCACTTAGAGCAGAGCTGCTTAGATGGAGGGAGCTCCCAGGTCTACAGTATGGAGTGTTAGGATCTGAACTGTGGGGCCCCTTCCTATTCTGCTGAGGATTGCTGGAGGGATGGTGGCAGCGGGACGCTGAAATGAGGTTTGTCAGCGGGGGCGGAGGCCCAGCTTGTGTGAGCTAGGTCTAGCCAAGCAGGGGCGGAGGGGACGCACAAAAGCAGTCCAGTAGCTGCAGGTCCGCCTGTATCCCCACCTGCGGGGGAAAAGCGGGAGGCCAGGAATGGGCAGAGATCTGCTCTGCGACCCTGTGCAAGCCGGCCCTGACCGCGGGGACGGGGCTAGGACCAGGGACGGGCAGAGGCACACG